>JANFPS010000008.1:3305538-3905538 GCA_024703675.1 Drosophila nebulosa
CATCAACTATTTTTATTCCTTAATTTTTATTCAGCTAGTGGCCAATTTATTGAGACAATGGAAATGGGGACTAACACCTCTTTAAGTTGGTTTTCAAAAACCAACTTTTTGGCACTCGGCAAGCCAACATCAACTATTTTTATTCCTTAATTTTTTATTCAGCTAGTGGCCAATTTATTGAGACAATGGAAATGGGGACTAACACCTCTTTAAGTTGGTTTTCAAAAACCAACTTTTTGGCACTCGGCAAGCCAACATCAACTATTTTTATTCCTTAATTTTTTATTCAGCTAGTGGCCAATTTATTGAGACAATGGAAATGGGGACTAACACCTCTTTAAGTTGGTTTTCAAAAGGCCGACAACGTTTTTTCTTATTTACCATTTATAAGTTCTTGTTAATGTGCCACATAAATTTATTAGTTCTTGCCATTTTTGAGGTGGAGCTAGAATGACTTTTTACTGACGAGATCAGACTTCATTTTATTTTTTGTAGAGCGTGGAAGTTATTCTTTCCTATTTTACGAAATTGGGTAGCTCCTTCATATTCATTTTGTACTCCAAAAATAGACCAAAAAAACTCCTTAAAAATAGGGCAATAACACTTGGGTTTGCACGCCCTTGTCGCCCTTTCGAAAATTGACTAAAAAACTATTTCAAGAATCGACAAAAACATTTATGTTTGCAGACCGATTATGAATCGTCTATTTTCTGGCAGCACCTTAACAAGAGGAATTGTTGGAAAGTATCCTCCTTACCTCACACTTACTGTTTATAAGCCAAAGGTACCTCATTACTACTACTATTACTACTGCTGTTAATACTTTTCGTTTCTGCAATGCGTTTTATTATTTCCTTATCAATATATTAAGGAAATAATAAAAGCAATTGCAGAAACGAAAAGTATTAACAGCAGTAGTAATAGTAGTAGTAATGAGGTACCTTTGGCTTATAAACAGTAAGTGTGAGGTAAGGAGGATACTTTCCAACAATTCCTCTTGTTAAGGTGCTGCCAGAAAATAGACGATTCATAATCGGTCTGCAAACATAAATGTTTTTGTCGATTCTTGAAATAGTTTTTTAGTCAATTTTCGAAAGGGCGACAAGGGCGTGCAAACCCAAGTGTTATTGCCCTATTTTTAAGGAGTTTTTTTGGTCTATTTTTGGAGTACAAAATGAATATAAAGGAGCTACCCAATTTCGTAAAATAGGAAAGAATAACTTCCACGCTCTACAAAAAATAAAATGAAGTCTGATCTCGTCAGTAAAAAGTCATTCTAGCTCCACCTCAAAAATGGCAAGAACTAATAAATTTATGTGGCACATTAACAAGAACTTATAAATGGTAAATAAGAAAAAACGTTGTCGGCCTTTTGAAAACCAACTTAAAGAGGTGTTAGTCCCCATTTCCATTGTCTCAATAAATTGGCCACTAGCTGAATAAAAAATTAAGGAATAAAAATAGTTGATGTTGGCTTGCCGAGTGCCAAAAAGTTGGTTTTTGAAAACCAACTTAAAGAGGTGTTAGTCCCCATTTCCATTGTCTCAATAAATTGGCCACTAGCTGAATAAAAAATTAAGGAATAAAAATAGTTGATGTTGGCTTGCCGAGTGCCAAAAAGTTGGTTTTTGAAAACCAACTTAAAGAGGTGTTAGTCCCCATTTGCATTGTCTCAATAAATTGGCCACTAGCTGAATAAAAAATTAAGGAATAAAAATAGTTGATGTTGGCTTGCCGAGTGCCAAAAAGTTGGGTTTTGAAAACCAACTTAAAGAGGTGTTAGTCCCCATTTCCATTGTCTCAATAAATTGGCCACTAGCTGAATAAAAAATTAAGGAATAAAAATAGTTGATGTTGGCTTTCCGAGTGCCAAAAAGCAACTAATAAAATATGAGAAAGTTTCTCACTACAATGCTTAGATGAGGAGCTGGCAAGTAATACGATAAACCGATACAAATAGATATCGATACTTAGTACTTACTTGGCGCAGGGTTGTAAAACGTGTGCAAGGTAACTACATCTACATTTCAGGGCTGTCCGTTTGGCTACAGCTTTAAATTTTAATTTATAGCAACTTATCCAAATGTCGTATGAAAAAGCGTTAAGCATAGAAAAGGTGAAGGTGTATGCAAATAATGCATTACAGATTTCTAAGCAGTAATATAGTTTTTTTTTATTATTAATTTTCAAAGTGTTTCTTAGTCCACAATGAATTGGTTTTTTGGTTTACAATGGGTTTTTGGCTGATCATACTTAGCTTTGGTCTAAACGTACGATTATTTTCAAACACAATAGGTAGATGCCTAGGGATGGTAAATCAGTGTAGGGACGTGGACTCGATTGTTTGGCCTATCGTTTGTCTATCGTGACAGTATCATCAACAAGCAACATCTGACATTCAGACAGAAGTGGCAGCACATTACTTTTTCATCGTCCCTAGTGAACAGACATCATGAACTTAACAAGCCTCCCAATTTCATTCATGTGCTCAAATCAAGTAAACTTTCCAAATTTTCTAAATTAGAAAATAAATGTGTAAAAAAATTTGGAAGCTACTTCTACTTCAATTGTATTGTAAATAACTCATTTAAATAAAAATGCTATTTTGGAAATAACATTCCAATCCTGCCAAAAAGTCAAAAGTTGAACAGGTTTCTCTCTGCATCTTTTGCAATATTAATATAATACCCGGAATACTATGCCCAGAAGATTTAAAGGCATGGCAAACAATAATTGCTCTATTATAGGACAAATAAAAAAGGTGGACAAAAAGATCAAAATGTAGCCAGAGATGCAGACAAGCTAATGAAAACATTTTGAGGATGGAAATTTAATAGCCAAATCTTCTAAAATATAATTTTTAAATTAGTTAAGTTAAGAGTTTCTTGGAAGATTGGTTTCAAGCACACTAAAACGATGTAAAAAGCCTGCGATCTTTGAGGCTATTGCCCTCTATTGAAGGAGTTTTTCGGTCTATTTTTGGACTGCAGAACGTCCAAATGTGGGACTCCCTTCTCAAGTACTTAATGAAGAAGAAGATTAGAAGGGAGTCCCTAAGAGAGGGACCTAATGGTTTAAAATATCAATAAAAATGTACTGTTAGTATACAAATGGGAGAAATTAAATCTTGGGGTATGCAAAGAGTTAATCGAAAATCACTGTCATCTCACTCACACTCAATGCGACACTCAGTATATAGAGGTGGAAAACTGTCGATAGTTGAAACAGTCGAAATAGCAACTCTGCAGCAGAGTTAAAAATTAATGTCAATTAATGCTGCTTCGGACTACTTAACGACGGTTTGAGGTCAATATTTGTCTAAATGAAAAGTTTAACATTGAGCATTTGAACCTTTAAATTTATGTCGAACATTTTTACAGGCTTAAATCCGATTTGAAATAAATTTGGTGAGGTGATATTAATGTGAGGAAGGGCTTTAAATTTCCATTGTGTTTGGGCTGCCTCAAATCGAGAATAAAGAATGAAAAAAATGATAGCACGAATCGAGCTGGGTAAACAGGACATTGAACAAATTTTAAACTTTTAATCCGTCTTATGTTTTATTTATGAAGATGGTGTTTGCCAAAAGTCACCCGTAATCGTCCACCAGATGGAGATATTCGGACATCTTTACAAAGACTCGAAGTCGGTTATATCAATATATAGTTCAATATGTACATAGTTTATTTGGCTCATTAGAGGTAAAATCGAGGGATGGAAGCCTTTATTCAAAATGTATAAATTTACCAATTTTTGGAAAACTTAGAACAGGCTTTAACACCATTGTCTCAATAATTTGTCGCCCACCAGGTGATAGAAGTGTTCGGTGTATTGAACAAAGATTTGAAGCCGGATATATCAATATATTAACGCAATAATAAAAGCAAGTCCAGAAACGAAAAGTATTAGTAGCAGTAGTATTAGTATGAATGAGGTATCTTTGGTTCATAAACAGTAAGTGTGAGGTAAGAAAGAGACTTATCGACAATTCCCCTTGTTAAGGTGCTGCCAGAAAATATACGATTCATAATGGTGATGGCGATAGGTGATATTGACCTCTAAGCCTAAATGCTACTGCCAGTTTCTTAAAAGAGTTTTTCATTCCAACCTAAATGGAAAAAAACTGGATAGGGAATAGACGATTCCTCTTGTAAAGGTGCTACCAGAGAATAGACAATTCACAATTGGCTTGCAAACATAAATGTTTTTGTCGGTTCTTGAAATATTTTTCTGGTCAATTTTCAAAACACAGAAACATCAGGTGATTAAATAATCCAGATTACCTGTTCTATATTAAAAAGAACGTAAGTAATTAAGGCAGCAACTGGAAGCGCTAAAGCAGACCCAGAAAAACTAAAACGAAGGACTGATTTTACGTCAACCATTACGAAGCTTGTGAAACGGTCAATTACGAGCCTGCTGCATGCTCTTCTCGGGCTTGTAAATAGATGGATAAGGAAGAGAATACTGGTGTTTAAAATAGCCTATTTATGAAAGAGTTTTTTGGACTATTCTTGGAGTACAGAATAGTCAGTCATTTAAAAAACTTAAATTAAAAGAAAAGTATTAACGAATAAAAATGAAACCTGATTCTGTTTCTCACCATAATGACCCATGGCAAAACGACTGCCTTCGACAGACAAGCACTTATTTTGCAGAAACTTTGTGGAATTTGATTGATAGAGTTCTGCCTATTTTTCAGCCAATTTATTACAAAACCGAGGAAATTACGGCAGAGAAAAATGTGACTCTGTCCAAAATAATAACTTATAGCAATATATAGCCAATAATTGGCTTATTGCAAAAAAAAAAAATGGTTACCCTAAGCAAAACGGTGAAAGATCCCATTTTGATAGAAGTTTGCAATGTTGTTATATTGGGTATGAATAATAGATTTCAGAATTGCGAGGCAAATGTATTGTTTGCGGAGAGTACAATTTTAGATCCCAGATTTAAAGGAAGATATATTAAATCTGTGGACGCTTTCCAAAAATCGGTAGAAGATATATAAAAAAAAATTAATATCAATGTGTCCAGTGCAACAGTACAGCAGGAGTATATTTATCCGAAGGACGTTCCCTTAGTATGGTGGAACCCACAAAAATCACAGTATCCCTTACTTTACACATTCATGTTATAACGGCTCTGCATAGTCGCTACATCTGTGCCCTGTGAGCGCATTTTTTCCAGCGCAGGTGAAACAGTGCAAAAAAGAAGGTCTCTAGCAAGGACATGACAAGAGAATTTGTATTATATTCTTTTTTAAAATCCACCAGCAAAAGAAATAACTCGCTCAAAAATAATAGATACATATTTTTAATAAATAACATTTTAAAACACACACACACCATTATTGGAGTGATTCAAATCGAGAATAAAAAATGAAAGTATCAATAGAGCTGGGTGAACAGGTCACTAGAAAAAATTCGAAATTTTTAATTTGTGCTCAAAGTCGGTTATATTAGTATTTAGTTCAATATGATAGTTCCTTTGGCCCATTAATAGTAAAGATGAGGGATATTCAAAATGTATAAATTTTACGAGTTTCTTGGAAAACTTAGACTGGGTACAGGCTAACTGATGAGAGGCGGCCCATTATCATTGTCTCAATCATTTGTCCCCAAATCTGCACACTTTACGGGCTTATAAAGAGATAAATAAAGAAGATGCCTAGTAGACCTATTGCCAGAGAATACACGATTCATAATGTTCTCAAAGACTTGTCCAGTCCAATCCAAAGAGGAAAAGTGGATAGGAATAACGATTCCCTTGTAAGGACTCCAGAAAATAGACAATTTATAATTGGTCGGTAACTTAAATGTTTTTAATGTGCTCCAAATCGAGAATAAAGAATGAAAAAAATTGAAAAAATTCTAAACTTTTAATTTGTTTAATGTTGTAAAGTTGAGGGGTGGAAGACATTATTCAAAATGTATAAATCCCCATTTCCATTGTCTCAATAAATCGCCCACTAGCTGATAGAAGTGTTCGGTGTAATGAACAAAGATTTCAAACCGGATATATCAATATATTAAGGAAATAATAAAAGCAATTGCAGAAACGAAAAGTATCAGCAGCAGTAGTAATAGTAGTAGTAATGAGGTATCTTTGGCTTATAAACAGTAAGTGTGAGGTAAGGAGGATACTTTCCAACAATTCCTCTTGTTAAGGTGCTCCCAGAAAATAGACAATTTATAATTGGTCGGTAACTTAAATGTTTTTAATGTGCTCCAAATCGAGAATAAAGAATGAAAAAAATTTAAAAAATTCTAAACATTTAATTTGTTTAATTTTGTAAAGTTGAGGGGTGGAAGACATTATTCAAAATGTATAAATCCCCATTTCCATTGTCTCAATAAATCGCCCACTAGCTGATAGAAGTGTTCGGTGTAATGAACAAAGATTTCAAACCGGATATATCAATATATTAAGGAAATAATAAAAGCAATTGCAGAAACGAAAAGTATTAACAGCAGTAGTAATAGTAGTAGTAATGAGGTATCTTTGGCTTATAAACAGTAAGTGTGAGGTAAGGAGGATACTTTCCAACAATTCCTCTTGTTAAGGTGCTGCCAGAAAATAGACGATTCATAATCGGTCTGCAAACATAAATGTTTTTGTCGATTCTTGAAATAGTTTTTTAGTCAATTTTCGAAAGGGCGACAAAGGCGTGCAAACCCAAGTGTTATTGCCCTATTTTTAAGGAGTTTTTTTGGTCTATTTTTGGAGTACAAAATGAATATGAAGGAGCTACCCAATTTCGTAAAATAGGAAAGAATAACTTCCACGCTCTACAAAAAATAAAATGAAGTCTGATCTCGTCAGTAAAAAGTCATTCTAGCTCCACCTCAAAAATGGCAAGAACTAATAAATTTATGTGGCACATTAACAAGAACTTATAAATGGTAAATAAGAAAAAACGTTGTCGGCCTTTTGAAAACCAACTTAAAGAGGTGTTAGTCCCCATTTCCATTGTCTCAATAAATTGGCCACTAGCTGAATAAAAAATTAAGGAATAAAAATAGTTGATGTTGGCTTGCCGAGTGCCAAAAAGTTGGTTTTTGAAAACCAACTTAAAGAGGTGTTAGTCCCCATTTGCATTGTCTCAATAAATTGGCCACTAGCTGAATAAAAAATTAAGGAATAAAAATAGTTGATGTTGGCTTGCCGAGTGCCAAAAAGTTGGGTTTTGAAAACCAACTTAAAGAGGTGTTAGTCCCCATTTCCATTGTCTCAATAAATTGGCCACTAGCTGAATAAAAAATTAAGGAATAAAAATAGTTGATGTTGGCTTTCCGAGTGCCAAAAAGCAACTAATAAAATATGAGAAAGTTTCTCACTACAATGCTTAGATGAGGAGCTGGCAAGTAATACGATAAACCGATACAAATAGATATCGATACTTAGTACTTACTTGGCGCAGGGTTGTAAAACGTGTGCAAGGTAACTACATCTACATTTCAGGGCTGTCCGTTTGGCTACAGCTTTAAATTTTAATTTATAGCAACTTATCCAAATGTCGTATGAAAAAGCGTTAAGCATAGAAAAGGTGAAGGTGTATGCAAATAATGCATTACAGATTTCTAAGCAGTAATATAGTTTTTTTTTATTATTAATTTTCAAAGTGTTTCTTAGTCCACAATGAATTGGTTTTTTGGTTTACAATGGGTTTTTGGCTGATCATACTTAGCTTTGGTCTAAACGTACGATTATTTTCAAACACAATAGGTAGATGCCTAGGGATGGTAAATCAGTGTAGGGACGTGGACTCGATTGTTTGGCCTATCGTTTGTCTATCGTGACAGTATCATCAACAAGCAACATCTGACATTCAGACAGAAGTGGCAGCACATTACTTTTTCATCGTCCCTAGTGAACAGACATCATGAACTTAACAAGCCTCCCAATTTCATTCATGTGCTCAAATCAAGTAAACTTTCCAAATTTTCTAAATTAGAAAATAAATGTGTAAAAAAATTTGGAAGCTACTTCTACTTCAATTGTATTGTAAATAACTCATTTAAATAAAAATGCTATTTTTGGAAATAACATTCCAATCCTGCCAAAAAGTCAAAAGTTGAACAGGTTTCTCTCTGCATCTTTTGCAATATTAATATAATACCCGGAATACTATGCCCAGAAGATTTAAAGGCATGGCAAACAATAATTGCTCTATTATAGGACAAATAAAAAAGGTGGACAAAAAGATCAAAATGTAGCCAGAGATGCAGACAAGCTAATGAAAACATTTTGAGGATGGAAATTTAATAGCCAAATCTTCTAAAATATAATTTTTAAATTAGTTAAGTTAAGAGTTTCTTGGAAGATTGGTTTCAAGCACACTAAAACGATGTAAAAAGCCTGCGATCTTTGAGGCTATTGCCCTCTATTGAAGGAGTTTTTCGGTCTATTTTTGGACTGCAGAACGTCCAAATGTGGGACTCCCTTCTCAAGTACTTAATGAAGAAGAAGATTAGAAGGGAGTCCCTAAGAGAGGGACCTAATGGTTTAAAATATCAATAAAAATGTACTGTTAGTATACAAATGGGAGAAATTAAATCTTGGGGTATGCAAAGAGTTAATCGAAAATCACTGTCATCTCACTCACACTCAATGCGACACTCAGTATATAGAGGTGGAAAACTGTCGATAGTTGAAACAGTCGAAATAGCAACTCTGCAGCAGAGTTAAAAATTAATGTCAATTAATGCTGCTTCGGACTACTTAACGACGGTTTGAGGTCAATATTTGTCTAAATGAAAAGTTTAACATTGAGCACTTGAACCTTTAAATTTATGTCGAACATTTTTACAGGCTTAAATCCGATTTGAAATAAATTTGGTGAGGTGATATTAATGTGAGGAAGGGCTTTAAATTTCCATTGTGTTTGGGCTGCCTCAAATCGAGAATAAAGAATGAAAAAAATGATAGCACGAATCGAGCTGGGTAAACAGGACATTGAACAAATTTTAAACTTTTAATCCGTCTTATGTTTTATTTATGAAGATGGTGTTTGCCAAAAGTCACCCGTAATCGTCCACCAGATGGAGATATTCGGACATCTTTACAAAGACTCGAAGTCGGTTATATCAATATATAGTTCAATATGTACATAGTTTATTTGGCTCATTAGAGGTAAAATCGAGGGATGGAAGCCTTTATTCAAAATGTATAAATTTACCAATTTTTGGAAAACTTAGAACAGGCTTTAACACCATTGTCTCAATAATTTGTCGCCCACCAGGTGATAGAAGTGTTCGGTGTATTGAACAAAGATTTGAAGCCGGATATATCAATATATTAACGCAATAATAAAAGCAAGTCCAGAAACGAAAAGTATTAGTAGCAGTAGTATTAGTATGAATGAGGTATCTTTGGTTCATAAACAGTAAGTGTGAGGTAAGAAAGAGACTTATCGACAATTCCCCTTGTTAAGGTGCTGCCAGAAAATATACGATTCATAATGGTGATGGCTATAGGTGATATTGACCTCTAAGCCTAAATGCTACTGCCAGTTTCTTAAAAGAGTTTTTCATTCCAACCTAAATGGAAAAAAACTGGATAGGGAATAGACGATTCCTCTTGTAAAGGTGCTACCAGAGAATAGACAATTCACAATTGGCTTGCAAACATAAATGTTTTTGTCGGTTCTTGAAATATTTTTCTGGTCAATTTTCAAAACACAGAAACATCAGGTGATTAAATAATCCAGCAATGTTTTAAAATAAATTAAGGAAAAATTACCTGTTCTATATTAAAAAGAACGTAAGTAATTAAGGCAGCAACCGGAAGCGCTAAAGCAGACCCAGAAAAACTAAAACGAAGGACTGATTTTACGTCAACCATTACGAAGCTTGTGAAACAGTCAATTACGAGCCTGCTGCATGCTCTTCTCGGGCTTGTAAATAGATGGATAAGGAAGAGAATACTGGTGTTTAAAATAGCCTATTTATGAAAGAGTTTTTTGGACTATTCTTGGAGTACAGAATAGTCAGTCATTTAAAAAACTTAAATTAAAAGAAAAGTATTAACGAATAAAAATGAAACCTGATTCTGTTTCTCACCATAATGACCCATGGCAAAACGACTGCCTTCGACAGACAAGCACTTATTTTGCAGAAACTTTGTGGAATTTGATTGATAGAGTTCTGCCTATTTTTCAGCCAATTTATTACAAAACCGAGGAAATTACGGCAGAGAAAACTGTGACTCTGTCCAAAATAATAACTTATAGCAATATATAGCCAATAATTGGCTTATTGCAAAAAAAAGTGGTTACCCTAAGCAAAACGGTGAAAGATCCCATTTTGATAGAAGTTTGCAATGTTGTTATATTGGGTATGAATAATAGATTTCAGAATTGCGAGGCAAATGTATTGTTTGCGGAGAGTACAATTTTAGATCCCAGATTTAAAGGAAGATATATTAAATCTGTGGACGCTTTCCAAAAATCGGTAGAAGATATATAAAAAAAAATTAATATCAATGTGTCCAGTGCAACAGTACAGCAGGAGTATATTTATCCGAAGGACGTTCCCTTAGTATGGTGGAACCCACAAAAATCACAGTATCCCTTACTTTACACATTCATGTTAAAACGGCTCTGCATAGTCGCTACATCTGTGCCCTGTGAGCGCATTTTTTCCAGCGCAGGTGAAACAGTGCAAAAAAGAAGGTCTCTAGCAAGGACATGACAAGAGAATTTGTATTATATTCTTTTTTAAAATCCACCAGCAAAAGAAATAACTCGCTCAAAAATAATAGATACATATTTTTAATAAATAACATTTTAAAACACACACACACCATGATTGGAGTGATTCAAATCGAGAATAAAAAATGAAAGTATCAATAGAGCTGGGTGAACAGGTCACTGGAAAAAATTCCAAATTTTTAATTTGTGTTCAAAGTCGGTTATATTAGTATTTAGTTCAATATGTAGTTCCTTTGGCCCATTAATAGTAAAGATGAGGGATATTCAAAATGTATAAATTTTACGAGTTTCTTGGAAAACTTAGACTGGGTACAGGCTAACTGATGAGAGGCGCCCCATTATCATTGTCTCAATCATTTGTCCCCAAATCTGCACACTTTACGGGCTTATAAAGAGATAAATAAAGAAAACGACTAGTAGACCTAATGCCAAAGAATACACGATTCATAATGTTTCTCAAAGAGTTGTCCAGTCCAATCCAGAAAATAGACAATTTTTAATTGGTCGGTAACTTAAATGTTTTTAATGTGCTCCAAATCGAGAATAAAGAATGAAAAAATTGAAAAAATTCTAAACTTTTAATTTGTTTAATGTTGTAAAGTTGAGGGGTGGAAGACATTATTCAAAATGTATAAATCCCCATTTCCATTGTCTCAATAAATCGCCCACTAGCTGATAGAAGTGTTCGGTGTAATGAACAAAGATTTCAAACCGGATATATCAATATATTAAGGAAATAATAAAAGCAATTGCAGAAACGAAAAGTATCAGCAGCAGTAGTAATAGTAGTAGTAATGAGGTACCTTTGGCTTATAAACAGTAAGTGTGAGGTAAGGAGGATACTTTCCAACAATTCCTCTTGTTAAGGTGCTGCCAGAAAATAGACGATTCATAATCGGTCTGCAAACATAAATGTTTTTGTCGATTCTTGAAATAGTTTTTTAGTCAATTTTCGAAAGGGCGACAAGGGCGTGCAAACCCAAGTGTTATTGCCCTATTTTTAAGGAGTTTTTTTGGTCTATTTTTGGAGTACAAAATGAATATGAAGGAGCTACCCAATTTCGTAAAATAGGAAAGAATAACTTCCACGCTCTACAAAAAATAAAATGAAGTCTGATCTCGTCAGTAAAAAGTCATTCTAGCTCCACCTCAAAAATGGCAAGAACTAATAAATTTATGTGGCACATTAACAAGAACTTATAATTGGTAAATAAGAAAAACGTTGTCGGCCTTTTTAAAACCAACTTAAAGAGGTGTTAGTCCCCATTTCCATTGTCTCAATAAATTGGCCACTAGCTGAATAAAAAATTAAGGAATAAAAATAGTTGATGTTGGCTTGCCGAGTGCCAAAAAGTTGGTTTTTGAAAACCAACTTAAAGAGGTGTTAGTCCCCATTTGCATTGTCTCAATAAATTGGCCACTAGCTGAATAAAAAATTAAGGAATAAAAATAGTTGATGTTGGCTTGCCGAGTGCCAAAAAGTTGGGTTTTGAAAACCAACTTAAAGAGGTGTTAGTCCCCATTTCCATTGTCTCAATAAATTGGCCACTAGCTGAATAAAAAATTAAGGAATAAAAATAGTTGATGTTGGCTTTCCGAGTGCCAAAAAGCAACTAATAAAATATGAGAAAGTTTCTCACTACAATGCTTAGATGAGGAGCTGGCAAGTAATACGATAAACCGATACAAATAGATATCGATACTTAGTACTTACTTGGCGCAGGGTTGTAAAACGTGTGCAAGGTAACTACATCTACATTTCAGGGCTGTCCGTTTGGCTACAGCTTTAAATTTTAATTTATAGCAACTTATCCAAATGTCGTATGAAAAAGCGTTAAGCATAGAAAAGGTGAAGGTGTATGCAAATAATGCATTACAGATTTCTAAGCAGTAATATAGTTTTTTTTTATTATTAATTTTCAAAGTGTTTCTTAGTCCACAATGAATTGGTTTTTTGGTTTACAATGGGTTTTTGGCTGATCATACTTAGCTTTGGTCTAAACGTACGATTATTTTCAAACACAATAGGTAGATGCCTAGGGATGGTAAATCAGTGTAGGGACGTGGACTCGATTGTTTGGCCTATCGTTTGTCTATCGTGACAGTATCATCAACAAGCAACATCTGACATTCAGACAGAAGTGGCAGCACATTACTTTTTCATCGTCCCTAGTGAACAGACATCATGAACTTAACAAGCCTCCCAATTTCATTCATGTGCTCAAATCAAGTAAACTTTCCAAATTTTCTAAATTAGAAAATAAATGTGTAAAAAAATTTGGAAGCTACTTCTACTTCAATTGTATTGTAAATAACTCATTTAAATAAAAATGCTATTTTTGGAAATAACATTCCAATCCTGCCAAAAAGTCAAAAGTTGAACAGGTTTCTCTCTGCATCTTTTGCAATATTAATATAATACCCGGAATACTATGCCCAGAAGATTTAAAGGCATGGCAAACAATAATTGCTCTATTATAGGACAAATAAAAAAGGTGGACAAAAAGATCAAAATGTAGCCAGAGATGCAGACAAGCTAATGAAAACATTTTGAGGATGGAAATTTAATAGCCAAATCTTCTAAAATATAATTTTTAAATTAGTTAAGTTAAGAGTTTCTTGGAAGATTGGTTTCAAGCACACTAAAACGATGTAAAAAGCCTGCGATCTTTGAGGCTATTGCCCTCTATTGAAGGAGTTTTTCGGTCTATTTTTGGACTGCAGAACGTCCAAATGTGGGACTCCCTTCTCAAGTACTTAATGAAGAAGAAGATTAGAAGGGAGTCCCTAAGAGAGGGACCTAATGGTTTAAAATATCAATAAAAATGTACTGTTAGTATACAAATGGGAGAAATTAAATCTTGGGGTATGCAAAGAGTTAATCGAAAATCACTGTCATCTCACTCACACTCAATGCGACACTCAGTATATAGAGGTGGAAAACTGTCGATAGTTGAAACAGTCGAAATAGCAACTCTGCAGCAGAGTTAAAAATTAATGTCAATTAATGCTGCTTCGGACTACTTAACGACGGTTTGAGGTCAATATTTGTCTAAATGAAAAGTTTAACATTGAGCATTTGAACCTTTAAATTTATGTCGAACATTTTTACAGGCTTAAATCCGATTTGAAATAAATTTGGTGAGGTGATATTAATGTGAGGAAGGGCTTTAAATTTCCATTGTGTTTGGGCTGCCTCAAATCGAGAATAAAGAATGAAAAAAATGATAGCACGAATCGAGCTGGGTAAACAGGACATTGAACAAATTTTAAACTTTTAATCCGTCTTATGTTTTATTTATGAAGATGGTGTTTGCCAAAAGTCACCCGTAATCGTCCACCAGATGGAGATATTCGGACATCTTTACAAAGACTCGAAGTCGGTTATATCAATATATAGTTCAATATGTACATAGTTTATTTGGCTCATTAGAGGTAAAATCGAGGGATGGAAGCCTTTATTCAAAATGTATAAATTTACCAATTTTTGGAAAACTTAGAACAGGCTTTAACACCATTGTCTCAATAATTTGTCGCCCACCAGGTGATAGAAGTGTTCGGTGTATTGAACAAAGATTTGAAGCCGGATATATCAATATATTAACGCAATAATAAAAGCAAGTCCAGAAACGAAAAGTATTAGTAGCAGTAGTATTAGTATGAATGAGGTATCTTTGGTTCATAAACAGTAAGTGTGAGGTAAGAAAGAGACTTATCGACAATTCCCCTTGTTAAGGTGCTGCCAGAAAATATACGATTCATAATGGTGATGGCGATAGGTGATATTGACCTCTAAGCCTAAATGCTACTGCCAGTTTCTTAAAAGAGTTTTTCATTCCAACCTAAATGGAAAAAAACTGGATAGGGAATAGACGATTCCTCTTGTAAAGGTGCTACCAGAGAATAGACAATTCACAATTGGCTTGCAAACATAAATGTTTTTGTCGGTTCTTGAAATATTTTTCTGGTCAATTTTCAAAACACAGAAACATCAGGTGATTAAATAATCCAGATTACCTGTTCTATATTAAAAAGAACGTAAGTAATTAAGGCAGCAACTGGAAGCGCTAAAGCAGACCCAGAAAAACTAAAACGAAGGACTGATTTTACGTCAACCATTACGAAGCTTGTGAAACGGTCAATTACGAGCCTGCTGCATGCTCTTCTCGGGCTTGTAAATACATAGATGGATAAGGAAGAGAATACTGGTGTTTAAAATAGCCTATTTTTGAAAGAGTTTTTTGGACTATTCTTGGAGTACAGAAAAGTCAGTCATTTAAAAAACTTAAATTAAAAGAAAAGTATTAACGAATAAAAATGAAACCTGATTCTGTTTCTCACCATAATGACCCATGGCAAAACGACTGCCTTCGACAGACAAGCACTTATTTTGCAGAAACTTTGTGGAATTTGATTGATAGAGTTCTGCCTATTTTTCAGCCAATTTATTACAAAACCGAGGAAATTACGGCAGAGAAAAATGTGACTCTGTCCAAAATAATAACTTATAGCAATATATAGCCAATAATTGGCTTATTGCAAAAAAAAAAAATGGTTACCCTAAGCAAAACGGTGAAAGATCCCATTTTGATAGAAGTTTGCAATGTTGTTATATTGGGTATGAATAATAGATTTCAGAATTGCGAGGCAAATGTATTGTTTGCGGAGAGTACAATTTTAGATCCCAGATTTAAAGGAAGATATATTAAATCTGTGGACGCTTTCCAAAAATCGGTAGAAGATATATAAAAAAAAATTAATATCAATGTGTCCAGTGCAACAGTACAGCAGGAGTATATTTATCCGAAGGACGTTCCCTTAGTATGGTGGAACCCACAAAAATCACAGTATCCCTTACTTTACACATTCATGTTATAACGGCTCTGCATAGTCGCTACATCTGTGCCCTGTGAGCGCATTTTTTCCAGCGCAGGTGAAACAGTGCAAAAAAGAAGGTCTCTAGCAAGGACATGACAAGAGAATTTGTATTATATTCTTTTTTAAAATCCACCAGCAAAAGAAATAACTCGCTCAAAAATAATAGATACATATTTTTAATAAATAACATTTTAAAACACACACACACCATTATTGGAGTGATTCAAATCGAGAATAAAAAATGAAAGTATCAATAGAGCTGGGTGAACAGGTCACTAGAAAAAATTCGAAATTTTTAATTTGTGCTCAAAGTCGGTTATATTAGTATTTAGTTCAATATGATAGTTCCTTTGGCCCATTAATAGTAAAGATGAGGGATATTCAAAATGTATAAATTTTACGAGTTTCTTGGAAAACTTAGACTGGGTACAGGCTAACTGATGAGAGGCGGCCCATTATCATTGTCTCAATCATTTGTCCCCAAATCTGCACACTTTACGGGCTTATAAAGAGATAAATAAAGAAGATGCCTAGTAGACCTATTGCCAGAGAATACACGATTCATAATGTTTCTCAAAGAGTTGTCCAGTCCAATCCAGAAAATAGACAATTTTTAATTGGTCGGTAACTTAAATGTTTTTAATGTGCTCCAAATCGAGAATAAAGAATGAAAAAAATTGAAAAAATTCTAAACTTTTAATTTGTTTAATGTTGTAAAGTTGAGGGGTGGAAGACATTATTCAAAATGTATAAATCCCCATTTCCATTGTCTCAATAAATCGCCCACTAGCTGATAGAAGTGTTCGGTGTAATGAACAAAGATTTCAAACCGGATATATCAATATATTAAGGAAATAATAAAAGCAATTGCAGAAACGAAAAGTATCAGCAGCAGTAGTAATAGTAGTAGTAATGAGGTACCTTTGGCTTATAAACAGTAAGTGTGAGGTAAGGAGGATACTTTCCAACAATTCCTCTTGTTAAGGTGCTGCCAGAAAATAGACGATTCATAATCGGTCTGCAAACATAAATGTTTTTGTCGATTCTTGAAATAGTTTTTTAGTCAATTTTCGAAAGGGCGACAAGGGCGTGCAAACCCAAGTGTTATTGCCCTATTTTTAAGGAGTTTTTTTGGTCTATTTTTGGAGTACAAAATGAATATGAAGGAGCTACCCAATTTCGTAAAATAGGAAAGAATAACTTCCACGCTCTACAAAAAATAAAATGAAGTCTGATCTCGTCAGTAAAAAGTCATTCTAGCTCCACCTCAAAAATGGCAAGAACTAATAAATTTATGTGGCACATTAACAAGAACTTATAATTGGTAAATAAGAAAAACGTTGTCGGCCTTTTTAAAACCAACTTAAAGAGGTGTTAGTCCCCATTTCCATTGTCTCAATAAATTGGCCACTAGCTGAATAAAAAATTAAGGAATAAAAATAGTTGATGTTGGCTTTCCGAGTGCCAAAAAGCAACTAATAAAATATGAGAAAGTTTCTCACTACAATGCTTAGATGAGAAGCTGGCAAGTAATACGATAAACCGATACAAATAGATATCGATACTTAGTACTTACTTGCCGCAGGGTTGTAAAACGTGTGCAAGGTAACTACATACATCTACATTTCAGGGCTGTCCGTTTGGCTATTTTAAGAGTACAGCTAATAAAATATATCAATAATTGTAAAATAAAATAAATCATTTCAAGCATTGGCAAAAAATAATAAATAAATAGCAAAAACTTTAATTTATAGCAACTTGTGGAAATGTTGTATGAAAAAGCGTTAAGCATACAAAAGGTGAAGGTGTATGCAAACAATGCATTACAGATTTCTAAGCAGTAATATAGTTTTTTTTTTTATTAATTTTCAAAGTGTTTCTTAGTCCACAATGAATTGGTTTTTTGGTTTACAATGAGTTTTTGGCTGATCATACTTAGCTTTGGTCTAAACGTACGATTATTTTCAAACACAAAAGATAGATGCCTAGGGATGGTAAATCAGTGTAGGGACGTAGACTCGATTGTTAGGCCTATCGTTTGTCTATCGTGACAGTATCATCAATAAGAAACATCTGACATTCGGACATCATGAGCTTAACAAGCCTCCCAATTTCATTCATGTGCTCAAATCAAGTAAACTTTCCAAACTTTCTAAATTAGAAAGTAAATTTGTAAAAAAAAAATTGGGAAGCTACTTCTACTTCAATTGTATTGTAGATAACTCATTCAAATTAAAATGCTATTTTAGAAATAACATTCCACTCCTGACGAAAAGTCAAAAGTTTAAAAGGTTTCTCTTTAAATATCTGCATCTTTTGCAATATTATTATAATACCTGGAATACTATGCCCAGAAAATTTAAAGGCATGGCAAACAATAATTGCTCTATTATAGGACAAATAAAAAATGTGGAGAAAAAAATCGGGAGTGTAGCCGAAGATGCAGACAAGCTAATGAAAACATTTTGAGGATGGAAATTTGATAGCCAAATCTTCTAAAATATAATTTTTAAATTAGTTAAGTTAGGAGTTTCTTGGAAAACTTAGCAACCATACTAAACCTCTTTCTCGGCCTCGGACCCAGCGTCCAAAGGGGCAACTGCATGCCAACAACAGGCGCATTTAAATCTGCATGTTCTTCTTGGGCTTGTAAAAAGGTTGATAAGGAAGGAGGCAATCGGCAGGCGGATCGCCGGAAAATCAGGGTTTTGTTAAGGTGGTAACAACGGCCATCGCGCTATAGTTGTGTTGCCCTATACTATTTTCGGAGTCCAGAACTGTCGCCCCGGTCCTCTGGGATACGGTTGGACTGGGGCAGTCATATTACGGAAGTCAAAATCTAACATTGCAAAATGGGCAGAGGTGCAAGCTGGAGCCAAGAATGTGTGCACGCAAATCTGCATGCTCTTCTTGGGCTTGTAAAGCGATGAATAAGGAGAAGGCTAATGCACAGGAAGGAGCGCCGCTTGTGAATGTTCACCTGATAAACGATGTAAAAAGCCTGCGATCTGTGAGGCTGTTGCCCTCTATTGAAGGAGTTTTTTGGTCTATTTTTGGACTGCAGAACGTCTTCCAGTCCTCAAATGTGGGACTCTCTTCTTAAGTAGTTAATGAAAAAGAAGATTAGAAGAGAGTCCCAGGGAGCTAATGGTTTAAGAAATCGAGGGGAACTGCTTCAGCATTTTTCTAAACAGCGTTTATCCAAAATGAAATAAGAAACAACAACTTTCAAGTTCCGCATTAAATGCATGATAAGTAAATAAAGGCCATTTCGGCCATTAAACTTCAAAAGCTTTGAATACGGAGAAAGAAAAACAAAATAAAGCAAATTTTATATAAACATTAAAGTCGCTAGACCCGCTTAGTAATGGAGTGCCTATGATTCTACCTTCAACTGTCTTTATCCCAGTCATTATATATGTAGTTTAGTCAACCATATTTCTATTATCTAAAAAGGAGCTTATGCACAGAAAAAAATAAAATTAAAAATACAAAACGCTTCTTGTTCTATCTAATAGACATTTCACCAATTCCATTAAGTATTATTTGTTCAGTTAAGATTTCAAAGTAGTTACATCAATGCTTCAAGGCCCTTTTAAAATGATACCCAGCTTAGCTCCTTTTGAACATTTCGATTTCTTGACTTCACTTTTTCAAAAAGAGACAAAGGTAATCTCTTTCAATTTGATAACATTGCGATATATTTAACTCAATCGGTATATCGAAATGAGAAATTGCAACGATAAGCAGCGACACATAAAGAAGAAATCAGCAAAAGCCGAATGCGAAGCAACTCCTCCTCCTCCCAGCGCAAGAGAGTGAGTGAGTGGGCGATAACCTGGGAGCCAACTAGTATCAGTTGGCCATTAATTTCGATTAACCACGTGGCAAGACACACGACCTGGCGGAAGTGCTGCTCAACGCCCAGCAAACAGCAAAGCAATTGCAAAGCAGCAGCAGCAATCGGGATCAGGATTGCTAGATGGGTTGGCCTCAACCAGGCAAAGTACCAGCCTGTCCTGGTCTAGCTTGGCCACTAATAAACGGGCATTTGTAGCGCAATCAATTGTTTCGAAATTGTTGTACACCATTATGAACATAGCTTTGGCTGCTAAATGGTTATGGCCTGTCATAAGTTGTCCATGGCACAAGAGGGGAGTAGGCGGGGTGGGAGTGGGTGGATGAGGGCATACGAATTCCCAAATGAATATGCAAAAGCCGAACAAGGGGCGGTTGGCAAGAACGAGGGTGAAGGTGAGGGTGAGGGTGCGGGTAACGGCGAGAGGATACAAGGCAGGATATCTCATGGCCATTTCCGTTTGCACAATTATGTTTATTAAGAGAAGAGAACGAGTCAGCCGGGGGAAAGAGAGAATTGGGAGGGGATATATTAAGAATATCCAGGGTAAAGGCAACAGCAAACGGCAATGGCAATGGCAACGGCAACGGCAACAATCGTCAAAGATGATTTAGTTACTTCCGTTCCCGAGGTGCGGAGGGAGACAGTGCGAATCTTTGGCCTAGCTGGGTCAAGGGGGCAGGGTCAGGAGAGCGTGGGCAAAGGCAATAAAAATATATTAGTGCAATTACAGCAGCCAACTGAAGCGACGAACATACAGACAACTGAGACACACATACACACACAGAAACAGAGAAAGAGAGAGAGAGAGAGAGAGAGTGGGAGGTAAAGAGAGGTAAAATCATCTAATTTAGACTTGAATTTGCCTTAGTTGGATACGAATACAATGGGTATATTTTGAGCATATCCTTTATGTTTTTCAAGTTATCTAACCACGGCCAAAGGAAATTGAAAAAAAAAAAAACATTTTGTTCATCAAAAACTTTCAATAAAACTCAATTTTGCTACACATTGAAAAGCTGTCAAAAGTAGTTAAACTTTCGCATACTTTAGGGGCTCTTACATGTACAGGGTATTTGGCTAGTCGTTTTGCCTTGACGCACTTATCCAGCTATGTCTTTCATTTGTTTTTAAGCATTTCAATTTCTCTAGGGGGCTTTGGCTAAGTTCTACTTATTTTTCTCCATCTTCGTTGTTGTCTCCCTTCTTTCTCCCTCTCCATCTCCATATTTCAGTCTTTAGTCTTGTCCTGCTCTTTTGGTCTCTGGCCTAGAAATGCCTATTTATGCTCTTGCTTTAGTGGCTGATTAAGCCAAAGAAATTTGATGTCGATTTACGAGAGGCGAGTGTGAGTGCGAGAGACAAGAAAGCGCCAGTAGTTCAGTTTAGTTTAGTTTGGCTGAAAACAAATTTTGATGCCTGCCAAAGATAAATTCAATTTGCCTGAAATTGGCTCTCATGTTAATCAGCAAACAGAAGTACACGCAGAACAAAATAGAACAGAACGAAATGGAATTGAACGGAGAATGACGAGACGGCGACAAAAAAGAATAAATGGAATGATGATGATGATGGAGAGGGTAAGGGCGGGGGCAAGGGCGAGGGCGAACAGTGCGTAGATAAAGGATACACATAACCACTAAGGCATCTTAAAGGCTTCTTTAAATCGGCAGCACCCACTCGGAGTACGGTAGGATGAGCGCGGGTTGGCGGGAGGGGCACTTGCATGAAGTCAGAGAGAGAGAGAGAGCACGCAATAACCTCGCCGAACTGCAGACAATCAATCTTACTTTGCGCTTTAATTCAATTTCGATTGTGACATCTGCCTTTGGTCCTTACGCAGGCAGCAGTCAGCAGGCAGGCAGGCAGCAGGCAGTGGCAAAAGGACATGGGTGTGTGCACTTTTGGCAATGCGCTCAAGCGTGCCACTTGCAGGATTAACGACTGCGGCTGCAATCCGTTTGCCATGTCCTTTATGCGATTCCGGCTCCGACTCCTTTACACTCCTTTCTTTTCTCTTTGGCCTCATCGGATTCTTCTTCTCATTGTTTTTTTCTTTTCATTTTTGTCCTGTGTCATGCGTGAGGGACAGCAGCAGCAGCCAATGCTACTCAATTTTGGTGGCTGACACAGAGGAACGAAAAAAATAAAGAGAGAGAGAGAGAGGAGAGAAAAAGAATGACAGTCGCCCAAAGGATATTGTGACAGGCGTGCGTTCGGCATAGTTCGGTGACAGGACAAAAGAAGGACAGGACGAAGTCGAGCACGATATGCCGAAAGGGATGTCAGTTATTAGGAAAAGTCCAGCAAAACGATTTTGCCAATCGAATTTTGCCAATTTCACAAGCTGCCAAGGCAAAAAGCAGAAAGGATGCGAAAAAGGATACGCTACAAAAGGGCGAAAACCCCTCAAAGGGGTTTACTTGACCGAGGCCAAAGTTAATCGGAAGTTAATACGCGCTGAGTTGCCAGATTTGTTTTCTGCCGCGTCACAATCGAACGACAACGACAACCGACAACTATTCCAGCTGGAATTTTCATTAAAATCAGCTCATGACTGAGCTGAGATGATGGTGGGTGGGTACAGGTTTTCGTTGCCCCAGTCAGATGAAGGAGGGGAGAATCGGAAAGAGAGAGGGATAAGTTGAGATTGCTTCTTTGCTTAACCAACTAATGAGAAATTCATACGCTGCCCGCTAGAAAACTCCCGCAGTCATCCTAAAAACATGTGTGCCAACAGCAGCAGCAGCAACTACTCCTCCTCCTCATCACCCCCGTCCGTCTGTACGTCTGTCCGTTCGCCTTTCTTCCTCCCTCGACACACCCTGCCCCAGTGTGTGATCGATCACAATTTCCACTGTGTACTTAATAAATAATTGCAAAATAATTATGCTTATTGTGGAAGGCAAATAGCCCAAAAACTGAACCAAAACTTGCCGTTTCTCATAAGGCAAACATCTGTCGCAAAAAAAATAAAGAAGAAACCAAACCGAATCAACAAAAAAAAAAAAAAAAAAAAAACTGCAGAGAAAAAATAGAAAGGAATATAACTAATCGTTATACCCTGTAAAGCTAAAATGACCCAGTTTTTCAAAAGAAAATGTTACAACATTTTGTATGTGATATTATTTTTCAACTAGAAGAAAATTTAAAGGATGATTTAAAAATTTTAATTGGGCTCAAATTGGGCATAAGCTATGAGAAAATCTTGGAAAATCTCTCTCTTTAGGTATTCCAGGTGAGATATGTTTTGCAATTGCTTGAAATTAATTCCATGCCTTATCCTTTCATGCATTGGCAAACTCATTGTCATAGCTTATCATACCCTCTAGCCGAAGCATAATGAATCGAGGACCAGGCTAGAATCCGGACAAGGAGCTGGAACCTTCTCCCTCTCACTCTGGCTCTTTCTCTCTCTCTCTCTCTCTCTCTCTCTCTCTGTGATTCCGCACTTGAGCACACAAAACTTGCTGAAATTTATTTGATAGCCTCAAGGCAAAGGCAGAGCCACTTCATGTAATTGCCGTGTGTGTGAGTGCCTGCATCTTTCGAGAATTTACAAGGGACATGGGACAATCGAGTTGTAGTAGTAGTTACCAACACTTTTGGGTTATGGGCAATGGCAATTGCCCAATCCGTCAATGAGTCCTTGTCGTCGTTGTCGTCGTCGTCGTCGTCTATCAATCGAGAGCATCTGTGCCTGGTTCTTGGCCCGCGGCTAAAGGCAGCCAATGAGCCGTATTTTAGCCAATGAGCTCATGTTGACAAAAGTCCTTGATGTCACGATGATATGAATCCCATCCAATCCGTTGGGCCATGAGTTTCAGTTGAGTATAGGCTACGTAATTATGGGCACAGAAGTTTGAGTAGGCTTGTGAATTTGGTTTCTGTTTCGAATGCAGCTAGAGGATTGAATATTTATGACTAAAAAGGGGGGCGGGGCGGGCGAAGTGGAGATGGAGGAGTTACAGCTGCTGCTGATGCTGCTCCTGTTGATCAAACGGCAAGCGTAATCAGTTTTATTTTTACGTTGGACACACACAACTCTCTATTCGGACTCGTTAGCAGAGAGACAGAAAGTTATATAATATATATATGTATCTATATATATAGAGAGAGAGAGAGAGAGCGAGAGCCCAATTCGATTGTCGCTGATCAAAGGAGAACGCACTTAAAAATGCTAAATTGAATTTGCCGCTACGACGCCTCGTCCTCATCCTCATTCTCCCATCCATCTGTCCACCACAACGCGTTTCCTGCCTGGGCACAGGCTTTTGATATGAAATTTGCTGAAAATTTTCACATTGCTTGTTGGTTGGTTGGTTGTTTTTCTTTTTTTTTTTTTTTTGATTTTCCACTTTTTTTTCTCGTCCACTCACTCAAAATCTCTCTTTGGTTTTTCTTCTTTTTGGTGTGAAAAACACATTAAGACTCATTTACGCATCAAAATGTGTTGTGTGGAGGACATCATGGCGTCCCGCAGGAATTTCAATTTGAAGTGCATCAAAAACAAAAAAAAAAAGTAGGAGTAGGAGCAGGAGCAGCAGCATGAATGATTGAATGACAAGGAGGAGTGAAGTGGACTGGTGGGGTGGTGGTTAAGCTTATAGGGCAAGAGGAGTGTAGTAAGTTTAACACTTCACTTTGACATACAGAACCGACAATGGCAATTTATGGAGAGGAGAGGAAGAGGGATTGCTCCTGCTGTTGTTGTGCAATTTGCGCTTTTTCAATTGCGTAACTTATAGCCCCGGGTCATATTACACACACTGGAACACACACACACACACACACTTTGCCTGAAGTGCCCATTAACAGGTACTTCAGAGACTTTTCAACCCCTTGATATATACTATAATATATATAATAAAAAAGCGAACCCGTACCCCCTTGAAGTAAATATTTCTGGTCCATGAATGGGAAATACCAGCATTTGGTATGGTACATCTATAAGATTTAACGCCGTCGTTTTCATTATTAATGATTAATGATAAGCGTACTGAGAGAGAGAGTTAGAGTGAGAGAGAGAGAGAGAGAGAGTTGGAATGAGAGTCACAGTTACAGTCAACCCTTCGAATCCCTTCTGTTGGCTGCTGCACGCGTTCAAGCTTTTGGGCACAAAACACTAAAGCTAAGCGCCGCTTTTCGCGCCTTTCCACGTGATTAAAGGCCAACGAGGTTGATGCCAGCGCCGACATCATCCGCACACAGTTGTCGCCGTCGTCGTTGTCGTTGTTGTCGTCGTCGTCGTCGTCGCGTCACAGTGCAATTCTCACACGCAAATGTTAGTGAGCCAAAGGGTTAAAACTTTTTACATCCAAAGGCGTTGCCCAAAAATATTTGTAGGCAAAACATTTGCCTTGAAAATGGATGGATTTTTGCTTGGGTGGATGGGTGGGTGGTTTGGGTGGGTGGTTGGTTGGTTGGTCGGTTAGTTGAATGGCTGGTGTGCGTGCGTTTGGTCCGGTTTGGTTCATTAGAGCGCAATGATTGGCCTCATTTGGGTTAATCAAGTGTTGATATTGGGTTTATGAGCATTTGCCAGAAATAAAAGAATGAAAATGTTGGGAAACAAAGATGCCAATAAATGAAAAGAAAAAGAAAACGGAACTTAAATCTATTTAAAAGTCAATTTAAGGAAGGTCGATGATTTGGGTTTCTTAAGCCTCCAATTGTTTCTTTTTGTTTTATATTGAAGTAATATGAAAAATATATAATGAAAAGAGAATGCAATTTTATTAAATACCTACATTCGAAGTGATATTCTTTCTACTCTCTGAATCGATAAAGCGTTCAAAAGCTGTTTGAATTCTTTAATTTAAAACACAAATTTTAATTCAAACTAATACTGCTTTGAAATGTTTTTGTTCCAATAACTGTAAGACTCGAATTTTTGAGAGGTGTAAATATTTTATTAACCCCTTTTTTAAGCCCCTTTAACACTTGCCAGATGAACCATTGGCCCCTCTTTCTGATGCCATTACCCATCTTCACTTTAGTTCAGTTCAGCTCACTTTACTTTATATTCCCTTCGTGAGCCTCTGTCATCAGTTGCCATTTGCACATTTGTCAGAGGTTTTTGTGCCACTTACGCAGTTGGCCCTGCCATTAATGCCACCCGCACCACCAACCAACTCGAATTGTGAACCTCAACTCCGACCCTTTTCTCTCTCTCTCTCTCTTTCTCTCTCGCCCCACCCCACAATAGACGGGCACACGCTTCTCTACGGTGTGATGCCAACTGATAAAAATTGATGCAAAATACGCAAAAAGTCGCGAAAATCCTCGTGGAAAAATTTCAAAATTTTCACAGCTGATTTCGTCAAGCGAACAGTGTGAGGAGAAAGGTGACAGGAAGAGGATTTCGACTGGTTGCTTCTTTTTGCATATGCCTTACACACACACAGACACAAACACACACCCCTTCCTCTCCCTCCACCTCCACCTTCACGTCCCCAATCCCTAGACCGCCGCCATCAACCATTTCTACTCCACTCAATGTGCATGGCATTATTTTCTTTTTTTTTTTTTTTGTTTTTTCTTGCCTCTCTATCGCTCATTCGCTGTGTTGCCTCGTTGTTTGTTTGCATTTGCGTATCATCGACGCATGTCGCGACGACATCCTTGGTCGGTAGTCCTGGTTCTGGTCTTGGTCCCTGGTCCATGGTCCCTGGTCCTGGTTCTGGTTCTGGTAGTGCTGGCTGTGGAACGACTGCCCCCTGGGCTGGTTGCTGACAACAATAATTCAAGCGAATTGCGTAGCTTGGATGGGAAATGCCTTTAATCTGTCGGAGTTGCCAACTGTCACGAAGCAAAATGAAATGGAAATCACACGCACTAATGGCAGAAGGCCGAAGGCTGGACCCCGGACCGCTCAGACAGGGACCCATGGCCGGAGCTCAAACCGGGTAGACCTGACACCATAGAGAGGACCAACCAGAGAGAGCAATCTCTTCCTACTTTCCCCGAAATGCTAATGGCGGCAACGGCGACGACCGACGGCGGTGACGGTGACGGTGACGGTGACGGTAGCGGTGGCCGTTGGTGGCCTTCTCTTCCGGGCCGTGTCACGAAGAATATTGAAGATGAGAATCACACTGACATCGCTAGCAATGGCTAGGCATCAAACTTATTTACGCAATGTCTAATTCGATTTGTTCTACGCCAACACTTTCATAATTTTCCTGTCTATTTTTCCCGAGACCCAGTTCGAGTTCGAGTCCACCCAATCTCATCCTGCGCCGAGTGTGTCTTATCTGGCATCAATTTTTTGTCTGTGTGTGTGTGTGTGTGTGTGTGTATTATTTTTTTTACGCTATTCGGTCTAACCTCAAACACCCGCAACCCTGTCGCTTTCTTTATAGAGTACACTTGCCTCTTGCTTGCCCTCTTGCAACTGGACTTATCGCTGGCAATCAATCTGGCCGAGCCGCGTTCGTATCTCAACTTTTGCGTTTTTCAATCTGAGTATACTCTACTAGGGGCTAAGTAAGTCCCAGCTATGGGCCAAGTCTCTATCTCTCCCTCTCTCTCTGTCTCTCTTACACACACTCTCTGTGTCTCTATCTCTTTAGCCTGTCGCTGTCACTTTCGCTGCCACAGAGAAGTTTCATTTTTTCCTCTTCCCTTTTTCTTGTTTTTCCGTTTTTGGTTTTTTTTTCGTTTTTATTTAAAGCTCAAACCCAGCGGGAGGCCTGATGTCACAAAAGGATTCACTTGATATTCATCAACATCAGTGTCTGTCAAACAGTCAGTCAGGGCAGGGCAGTCATTCAATACCCACCAAAAAAAAAAAAAAAAAAAAAGAAATCCACAAACGGCAATGAACATGGTGGCGGACGGGGGGGAAGGGAGACTACAACGTCCGTTACATACCGAAGCCAAAGCCAAAAGTATGCATGTCAAGTTTTGTCTGCGTTGTGGGTTCTATTCATTTCTCGTTTATATATGTGTGTGTGTGTGTGTGTGTGTGGATAAAGTGTGGATGGAGTGTGGGTGGCATGCAATTTGATGCAACAAGAATACAAAAAGAATTACGAGTATATGGCGTTGGCGATACTAATCTGATTAGTGTCAAAAATAGAGAGCGCGAGAGAGAGCAGAGAGTATGCAAAAGGTGAGGAGACGGGAAAGAAGAAAAGTGAGATGTGCAGATGGAGACATATGTACATACATACATACATATGTAGCTGGCCTATTGACAGGCAAGAACATACTGAATATTTATGAACGATGCGAACTAGTTCTTCTTGCCCAAGCCAAGTAAACTCAATATCTGCCTATGAATCTACCCGCCAACACCTACACTTACATACATACATACAAACATATGTATGTATATATCCATCTATCGATCCAACTAAACTCTTGCCAACATATAGACTGGAGCCATTGTTATTTTATTGGCGACCTCACGCTGCGTTCAATTAAAAGGCATTTAAAATGAGACGTTTGAGCCCCCCTCCAAACCCGAAAAGCTCAATGCCCAATTCTTAACCCCCTACCCTCATTTACCTCACTACAATCCGCCCCCCCCCCCTTTCCCCCACCCTTATAATAGAAACTCCCTCAACTCATTTCGCCATTGAGCGTCGTTTTAATTTAAAGGTATTTAAGGCGATCCATCATACGTATCAGCAAGAGACAACCAACAGTGTGACAGTGGATGGAGACGGCAACGGCGACGGCGACGGCAACGTAGACGAAGGCATATAGAGAGTAGAGTCCATAGACCCGATTGCAACTTGATATGAGTGCGGCAATCTGTTGTGCAATCGCCCGACCTCCATCCAACACCCAACTCCCCCAAAACACTCTCACCCAACACCCATTCACCCATCACCCATCACCCATACCCATTCACCGATGGTAACCCCGTGGCGCATTATATTGGCCTGTCACAAGGGAGCAATTCGATGTCTCACTGATGCTGCACTAAGACCCATTCCACCCATCGACTCTGAGACTGAGGCGGACGCATTAGTGGCGGGTCGGTTGCGTTTGACTTCCAACACTTTTGGGCAATTGTTTCACAGAGCAGGAATTGGAAACAGGAACAGAAGGCGGAACAAACGCCGGAACATATAAAAATGCTAGCGCAAAAAAAAAAAAAAAAACAAAATAAAATAAAATAAAAATATATATAGATGGATATATAAAAAGGGATGTTCAAAGCGACCGACGATTGAGGACAAAAAAAAAAAAAATTAAAACGAAGATGGGTTGGTAATGCGGTGGGATAAATCTACACTGCTACAAAATATCTACTCAGCTCTCATATTACGAGCGAAGTCAGAGGACCACCACTTAAGTTTCGCAATGATAAAACCAGTTGCGAATTGCAATTGCATTAAAAGTAGAAAAGTTTAGCCATTGGCAATATTTATAAATGTTATCTTCCTATAACAATTTGCATTACCTTGAGTAATGACTATTCCACAAGAATACTTGTTGACTATTTATTGACCAGTTAATAATTTGTTTTGTATACATTAAAAAAAGAACTAAATTATTATCCTATGAAGGAATAGTAAATGGCCTTAGTAGGTTTTTAAATCTGTGTTTTGAACAGAAAACATTAGTTTAAAATTTAATTTGTATTGTTTTTGAAATTGTTACGCTTTATTTTCTCACTGTGTAGCGTTGACAAAAAGGCCTTGCCGTTTCATTTAGCAGCAATGCAAGCGGCAGCACTAACCACCCAGAGAGTGGGAGAAGGCCAGGGAGAGTGGGCGAGTGGAAGAGGAAGAGAGAGAGAGAGAGAGAGAGCGCATAAGCGAACGAGTGAAAGATCCTGTCGCTGCTTTTACACCCCTCGCTCGGAGTGTCGCCTTTTTCTCGCGGTCTTAAAACGATGATTAGGTTGTTATTTTAATTTGCCCATTGATATATCCTCGTTTGTGTGTGTGTGTTGTTGTTGTTGTCGTCGATGTCCTGACTTTGCCTTTTGTATCTGAGCTGACTGTCAGGGTGGCTGGTGGATGTTTGTTGTTGGTTTGCCTGACTGACTGCCTTTGTCTTCGGCAGCCAGGCAGGCAGTCGACACGGAGATGGTGGTGGGGGGTAGAGGGTTGGCAGCGTATTTAGCAGTCACGCCGAAAAACCAAACGAGTCACAGGCTCAACTCATCTTGGGCTCAACTACGCGTAACGTGTCCGCAATTTGTCATCGATTTTGTATTGCAGTATTTTAGGCGTTGCGACATTTCAATGGGGTTGGTTAAACAAAAAATAAAATACAAAAAAACAAAAAAAGAGCCAACACACACACACACACTGAGAGAGAGAGAGAATGGAATGGAAGAAGAGCAGCGGTATTGAAGCGCAAATGTTGAAATTATACTAATTAATTAATTGACTTCTAAAAGCAAACATTTCGCACAAATGTTGAAATAATTTCACCCCGCTCTCTTTTCATCACTCTCTCACTCTCTCTCTCTCTCTTGCTGCATGTTGACCTTGGGAAACTCTTGAAGAAGTAGAACTTTCAGACGGAAACTTTTGCCTTGCTATTATTATGTAGGAATTTTCATCATAATCAGCGTAGTTTATTTTGAATTTATTTTAATGAAGCTACAAAAACTCAATGAGTAAGGGTGGTGACCCAGGCGTGGGAGATAGCGGGAGGGGCTAGGCGTAAATTTCATGCCTGAACGAATTAAATGCCAGCACGAAAGGGTTGCGCAAGGACACGTGGAAAGGATTGTCTGTGCAGAGAACATTCGTGTTAATGCTCTCGCAGACAAGTGCCCCCAGTGTCGCCCCCAAGGCAGTTCTTCTCTTGGTCCGTGGCTGTGGCCGTGGCAAAAGGAGTAAATTAAATGATTAATACGCTTCGACTGTTGCCAGGAGTTTAATTATCCTTTCGCAGGCTAAAACCTGAGGATAGGCATTCCATTCGTTACGGTTTCATGCTTATCAAGCCAAACTGCTGTCAACATTTCCCGATGCCTCATTAGCCCTCCCCACCCCCGACTACTCAACCTAGTCTTCTTCTGTCTCTTTCTCTCTTTCTCAATTTGATCTGGATGAGTAGAGCCTGTAGGGACTAGAACAAAAAATTTATGTATTAAATAAAGTAGGGAAAACCAAAAGCCCACTAGTCTGCATGCCCTCGAACAACCGATTTAAAATATAGTCTAGAGAATGAGAATGACTAATCAAATATTCAGAAAATGGATCAGAAGTATATATATACTATATCTGGCCAAAACTAATGTTTGCCTTTGGTGGAGTACCAAAAAAAAAAAGAAGGAACAAAAAAAACACAGAATAAACTACAAATCAACTGCCGCATTGTGGGTTTGTGTGTGTGTGTGTGCGGTGTGTGTGAGTGTGAGTGTGTGTGTGTGGTTTTACAGGAACCCAGGAAGTGAAAACAACCGAGAGGGGTTTCAAGTGTGTGTGTTTGTGTGTGTGTGTTTGTGTGTGTGTGGGGAAATGCAGTGGAAACAAAAAAAGATGTTGAATAGCAAACGCAGAAAACCTAATGTGGGTAAATCTCTGCTGACCAAAATGTGTTTATACTTACTTACATACATTTACAAATGTATGAGAGACTTTGTAAATGGAAAAACAAAAAATGAACTCGTTTATCTATTAAAAACAAAAAAAAAATTTCATATTACTATTTCATTAGCTTTCAGCAAATTGGCAAACAAATTCTTGGCCTGTAACGTATACGGCAATGCAATGCAGTGCTGAAATGTATACTATAGAAAATTGATTTAAAGCAATGAAACTAAAAATGATAAATGAAAGTCACAATAAAGAAAAAAAATGGTTTTAAAAATGGTTATGGAATTGGAGTTATGCCCATGCAACAGATTATCACATCAAGACGATTTCAATTATCTTACCTAAATTTAGTGGAATTTAGAACTAGTAACATGAACCAGTCATAGAGAAAACTTGAATGCTTTTTTAGCTTAACCAAACACACAATGAAATAGTGAAAAATCCGAAATACAGGACAAGCAAAACAAATACATACAAACTGAGACAAAAAAAAAAAAAAAGGAAAAAGGAAACATAAAAATCGACTCGAACACATTGTGTCCTGCGAGGGAGCCCAAGCCCATATGTGTTAGTCCTTTCTCTCTCCGAGTGTGCCGGTTCTGTTCTGTTCTCAATGGCGGATGCTCTGGCTGCTGCCGCCGCCTGTGATGACTACGCAGACGAGAACAACGAGAACGAGGACGAAAGCGATCCTCATTTGTATTCCAGACGCGTGTTGCAATGCGAGCAACGTTTAGAATGCTAACGAAGCTCTCGCATGAGCTTCTGCGCCTGTTCCTGTTTTTGTTCCTGCTTCTGGATGATGATGAAAGTGGGCGTTGTTTGTATTTGTGTGTGTGTGTGTGTGTGTGTGTGTGTGTAAACTTGTACGTGTGTGGGTTTTTGTGTGTGTATGTTTGTGTGTGCGTATGTGTGTTTGTGAGTACAAAGTTTTCCTTTTGTGTTATTTGCTTTCACGACTTAAAGCCCAAAATTGAAGCGAACGAAACTATAGCAGAAACTTTAAGAGTCCTTCCATCCTTCGCTGGCTAATTGAAAGCAGTTATGCGCCTCATATTTCTTCAAGGAATCGCCTTGGGGACCTGCGTTTGACAGCCATTTTGTTGAACGGGAGCAGCGTCTGCGCAATTTCGTTTTGTTTCGCTTCTTTTCCTTCTTCTTTTCCATTTTTTATGGTCCTATTTTGCGCTTATCTAGGCAAATGGATCTCGTTGAATGTGCCCAGACCAAAACAAAAATCAGCTGTTTCCCCCACCCCCCCAACACTCACACAGGGAGTTAGGCAACAAAGAAGGGCGGGGGTAACAGAGAAGCAAAGTCGTAACTCACATTCAAATGCAAAACTCGTGCGAAAATTTTCGTACACTCTCTCATTCTAACTCTGTCTCTGTCTCTCTCTCGCTAACGCTCTCTTTTTCTCTTCTGGTGTCCTTGCCCTCTGCTGAATCGTTGGTTGGTTGGTTGGTTGCTGCATCCTTTTTCTTCTTTTTTTTTTAAATTTGGGAGGCCATGACGTCATCGTTGTCGATGTCGATTTGTAATTCAAAATTTGTTTTTGAATACATTTTCCACTTTGGCAAGCGTTGTCAGAATTTCAAATTTTTACCCCGCTACCCTCTCCCCGCTGCTGCCTCCCTCGACTCTGACTAACTTTCGCTTGGGGATTTTTATGCAGTAGCCGTAAAAATTCAACAGTGTGCAGTCGAAAACAACAACAAAATACATAAAAAAAGAGTGCGAATCTTTCTGTAAATGTATTTGTATGTGTGTGTGTGTGTGTGTGTGAGTGTGTGTATGATTGTGTGCTGGTGTGTGTGTGTGTGTGTGTGTAAGGAAGGGCAAGGTTACGCCGCGACACGCGACGATGACGACGTTCGGTTCCTTCAGAGGCAAAACCGGGACTCATAAACTAATTTATGATTATTACACAAGAGCTGATTTTTTATGCCCTCCACACACACACACACACACACACACAAGCACAATGAACCCCAGGTTCCCCTCGCCCCTTCCCCCTACCCCTAGCCACCAGTTACCAATACCAATAGCAAAAACGGCCAACGGCGGATAGGAAGATGATGATGAAAGAAGAGTTGCCACCACTTTCCATTTCCTTAAAGAGCACCTAAAACGTTGCTTCATTCTCTCTCTCTCTCTCTCTCTTCCTTGCAGTATTGAGGTAGATCACGAAAAAGTTTTTTATTACACCAAATTTACGTTATGTTACGTTTCGTTTTGTCTCTCTGTCGCACTCTCCTCTTGGCTCATTTGTTGTTACTTGTTTTCTTTTGACTTTTGTTTATTGTGCAATTTTATGAGCAAAGATGCCATAATTTGTTGTTAATATCGGTGTAGGAAGGAGGCTCGTCTCAGTCAAAGTGCCTTTTGTTGCTCGTCGCCGTCGTCATCGTCGTCGTTGTCGTTGTCGTTGTTGTCGTCGTCGTCGTTGTCGAAGTCGTCTCTCCAATCGTTCTTTCCCTCTTTCTCACTCTGTGTGGGGCTGCTCATCAGTGATGCAGACGAGCATGTGACCCAGTGATATTGAAAGTTTTTTATGCATTTTCTGTTGAATGGAGATGGGATGGAATGGGATGCGATGCGATGGCGAATGAGCAATGAAAATGGGATGGTGATTGGGGATAGAGAGGGGAATTGGGAGACGATGACACAGACATTTGACTTCTGAGTTTGCAGCCTTGCTCTTGACCTTAGGCATTTGCATGAGAGTTCCTCAGTTACGAACGAAAGGCAAATTCAGCTATTGATTAATGTGGAATGAAACACACATTTTTAGACACACTCTGTCAAACAACAACAGACATCCGAAACAAAAAAAAAAAAACAAAAAAGCCAACAAATTTATTCAACATAACTTAACCTTATCCAATGGAGAAGACAAAGCATAAGAGGACTTGCATTTTCAGAAAAATATCCAAAATACCAAAGGCATATTTTGTGTTCTAAATATTAAAGACGTAGGCAAATTACTACATACAAATTCAATTACTCAGTTCAAGGTGATATATCTATAAGCGTGCAGCTTGTACATTGGGGACTTCAAACTAAAAGTGAACATTCTAAGTAGGGCTAACTCTACAAAGAACGCTACATTTTCACGATTACCAACAAATGATAAAATTAATCTTAGATGAATGGGCTTAGATCGGCGTATCACGAGGACCTTGCCTTTTGTTATATGTAGCTAACTTTTACTTTGGCCAACTTAAATTTCAGTTAAAAAAAAAGGGTCTTCAAAAACCAACCTAGTTTTGTTTCTGAATTTAAAAAGGTAATGACCACAAATAAGCTTCACATATGTATGTATGGATGCGAGAAAAAAGTTGAGGTAAATAATTTTATCTACCATCCTTGCACCCATCTTCAATATGTAGTAATCATCATCTCTTGCACAATTCACACCAACAACTCCAAGAGTAACAAGTAAAAAAGAATTTGAACTAAGAAAAGTAAAAAAGCAAAATGTGAAAATCTGCAGTGCAATCGCGGAAAACTTGTACAAATTTCCTAACAAACCGCCTTCGCATAACTTTCCTTTCAGCTGTGACTGCTGCCGTTGCACAGGACCTCATCGATCATAATTTTCAGAACTGGCTGTGATTTGTACCCAAGTCCAAGTCCTTGAAACAAGACCAAGTAGTGCCATCAAGTGGCGTGCTGTGGTGGGGAAGGGAGAATGAGAGAGTGAGAGAGATATATATAGAGAGAGAGAGAGAGGTAGTGGGAGAGATGGCGTGAAAAAGGCGACAGCCGTCGTCGTCATTGCCGTCGCCATCGCCGCTGCAGCAGCAGCAGCAGCAAAGCGGAAAATGTTAAAATAACGCGCTAACTTGGTTACCAAGTTTGCGCATTTTTCACTCGACTACAAACGTCCTCCTGCCCCTCCTGGCTACGTCCTGCTGGTCCCTGTGCTGCTCCTTCTAGACATTTTCCACCAAAAAATCTTCAGCTTCAGCAATTCGACTCGCATCTCTTCTTATGTTGGTTTTTATATATATATACATATCTTCTTATTTTTTGTTCTCTCTTACGGACTGGCAGCAGTTTTTCTTCTCGTTTCTCTTTTCTTTTCTTTGTGCAATGTGGGCAAAAGTTTTCTGCCGCTGCCAGAGCGTTTATGCAAATTAGGTGCAAACGCATTCACTGAATGAGGGATTGAGAGAGATAGTTAGAGAGTAAAGCACAGAGACACACACACACACAAGAGAAAGAGAGAGAGAGTGAGACACAAACATGGCGAGAGACGCCTATGGAGACAGACACATAGACAAACAGGCAGACATTATCCTGTGTGTGCCTGTCTATCTGTGTGTGTGTGTGTGGAGTGTGTGTCGCTGACTTCACGCATAACTTTCACTGCAGACAAAGTCTGCAACTGTTTTTATATATGTATGTGTGTGTGTGTGTGTGTGTGTGTGTGCCATTTGTATGGCATTTCTTCTTCTACTTTTGTTCTTCTTCAAGTCTAAACAATAAAAAATAACCAGAAAGGATCCTAGATCCCAGAAAATTGTTGCCAAAGACACTGATTTACTTTTGGGGACAGTGTAACAGTGGTAAGTTAAGGGGGAGCAGATCAAAATCAAATGTCCATTGATAGTATCGATTACAATTTCTGTTTTCCAATTTCAATTGATTTTGTTTTTTTATATGGAACTATTCAATGTAATTATTTTAAAGCCATTTCAATTTCAATTTTTGCCCACAAATCAACAAAACAGGCTGGCAAAGCTCCACCTTCTAGTCACGCCCCCTAGCTCCCCATCCAGCTACTGACCCCTATACTGAATACCAACCCTCCCCCCTCTAGCTGCTATCTTTCGTGTGTGTATCCAATTTGTGTTCCAGTGTTTCTGTCTGTGTGTGTGTGTGTGTATGTGTGTGCGAATATGTGTGGGATTGCATTTCTCTCTCCTTGGCCTCTCATTCTACCTCTCTCTGTCTCCGTCTCTGTCTATCTCTCTTGCTCTCTTATATCAATTCATCATAAAACGAGATTTATGACAAAAACAAAGGCCTTATCGCAGACAGTATTTATGTAGACAGGTTGCAGACCCCCTTCCGCCCCACCCCCTACGCCATACCCCTGGCCATAATAGAAAAACACACACACAAACATGCACACACACGTTGAGTTGGTGACAAGTTTTAGCATGAGAGACAATTTTAAATATCTAACATAAATCGATAAGAATTTTTGTCAAAAAGAAGACAAGCAACAAAAACATTTTCCATTTTAAAGTTGGGAATTTTTTTTTTTTTTGGTTGTTTTTATATAGATCCTTTAATTAAGCAAAATGATAAAAGAAATATATACGATAAAAGTTGAATTGTAGAGCGATTAGTTGTTTGTTGCGGTGTTGTGGGGGGGGGGGGGGGGTTAGAAGGGGGATGAATGGGAGGTTGGTGGCATATATGCATACCGTTATACACCTCAATGCCAACTAGCAATTATTTATTATTTGGCATTGCTTTTGTTGTTGTTTCAAAGACCAAGCGACCAAGGGCGAGGGTTAGGAGAAGGGACGCTGGATGAACGGGGGGATATCCTGAAACTCCAATTTGGGGAGCACTACGCATGCGTTTGATTTCCTGTTGCTGTGGCAACCCTCATACACACGCACACACACACACACACACAATGACACACACACGCAATATTTGAATATTCACGCATACAATAAACTCAAATACTATGAGCAAAATGATAGGCAAGGGAATGGGTAAGGCTGGATTGGGTAGTGGGGAGTGGGGGCGGTGCGGGGAAGGGAAAATGCTAGTGGTAATGCAAGCGAGTAAAAGAGAAAGAGAGATATGGCCTGACACTCCCCCACATCCCTTGGGGAGTAAACGCCTCTGCCTTTTCAGGGCTTTGCTTTCAGCTTTGTATTTGTTTGTTATTTGTCGCTGCTCTCGTTCAGCGTGTATGTCTGTGTGTGTCCTTTCAACCCCCAAGGCTGGCTAGAAAACCCTCCCCCCCCCACCTCACCCCCACTTCTTTTGTAAGGTATTTCATGTTGGGTCATGGGGGTAAGGCAAGGTGAGGCAGTATGCGTAGATGTTGCCATTTTGTGAAATAGAAAAACAAAATCTTCTCTCTGAATCAATATCGGCTACAATTGTTTTAAGATTACTTTTTCCCATTGCTTCGCTAATCATCAATTAGTGGATATTATAGCTACTCTTCCACTGCCTCTTCTGATTTGTACTTTTAACAGGCACATTCATTGATTTTGCTTAGTGCACATGCAAATCAATCCATATATGTACATACATGTCCACATACATATGTAAGTATGGATGGATGGATAGGCCTCTTGGGGCAGATGAGCAACAACACAAAAAAGAATCGCACCACGCACAACTGCAAAAGGGTTAAGATTGACAGACATCACACACCCATACGCCCACCAACACTCACACACACACACACACAATCTAGAGCCAGGGCAGGGAAGAGAGATATGGTCCGGAATGTGTGCAGATTTGTATCTGCATATGTATATTCATATGCGGCTTGTTTTCTCTGTGTGTGTGTGAGTGTGTTTGTGTGTTCTTGTCGTTGCATGTCGTTTCGTGTCACGTGTGGGCGGAGGCTTAAGACATGGACAGCGCTAGTAACTCCAATTCAAAAAGGGGCACCCTAAAATCGCATTAGTCATTTGATTTCATTTCTTTGCCACATACTGCGCAACTGGCCAAATTGCTTTTAGTACCACAGTGTGAATTGATTGCTAATTGAGTGTAAATTTATTATTATTACTGGCCATATTTTTGCAACCAAACTGAAAAAAATATCAACATAGTCCCCACATCAACACCCGCAACTAAAGCTATTCATTTTGGGCAATAAACATGTTTTGCACTAACGAACCCAAGCATTATTTTAATTTAACCTATTACGATATTCAGTAATAAAGTAATAATTTGTGACTTATCACTTTAAATGGCAGCATTAAATATTGACCCCTCTTACTTAAAAATTCTCTACGCCTCTGGTCTGGTGTCCGTTCTCATTCTCTTGAATGTTCCGTTACTCACTCTCTGTTCATCTACACCTCACATATTTCAAGTGCTGGGCATACATAACCACATCAGCACACACACACACACACACGCTCACCCGCACCCGTACACACAAACGCAAATCACCCGCCCCCAACCATATCCCCCGCTTGTTACGTGTTACCTTGTGTTTCGTTATCAATAAAGCGAAATTTAGTTTTGATTTCGTGTTTGTTGTTGTTATTGAAATTCATTGAACCAATTTTAATATTTTATTTGCTGCAGCACGCACACAGGACGCAGGACAGAAGCCAGGACACCGGACACCGGACACCGGACACCGGACAGCGGACAGATGGACAGCTTGGACAGAAGACAACAGAACTGAACAGAGCCGAGCCGACGCACGAGGCAGCAAGTTGTACATGCCAACTAAAGGCATGTGTGCAGCAACCCTTTCATGTGTATGCATGTGTGTATGTGGGTGAGTGAGTGCGTGTATATGCATGCAGATACATATAAATACATATGTATATGTATACATATGTATGTCGATGTATGTGTGTGACTATTTCCTGTGGCCGCCATTGTCATTGTTGTTGTTGTTGTTCTTGTTGTTATCGTTGCTGTTGTTGCGCCTCTGTTTTTCGGTTTCTGTTCTATTTTGTTGTTGCTCCTTTTTAGCTTTTGTTTTTGTCCATTCTTCCATTTTGTTGTCGTTGTTGTTTTTGCGCATCGTAACAAAATTTGAATATTTTTTTGTTCAGCTGTTGTTGTTGTTGTTGCTTTTTTGTTTCTTCTTTTTCTTTTGTTAATCTACACTTGACAAAATGGGTTATATTAGTTTCTGTACAAACGGACCAGACCAAACGGAACTTTTAAAATGGGTCCCATCAGCTGTTTGGCTAAGAGATTATAGGGTATAACAATAGCCGGTGTGACGCTTCAGGTTTTTTTTTTGTTTTTTTTTTTTGCTTTTGTTGCTGCCCTGCAAATGGATTTTTTACACAGATTTTCGCTGCCGCTTTTTTTCTCTCACTTTTCCTTTTTTTTACCCCCCTCCTTCTATGTGTACGCTTCGCTTATGATACCGTTATGATGTATTTTATTGCCACAACAAAACCAAAGCAACGCATAACCTCTCCGCCTACCAGCCCCCCCATTCCCCTGCTAACCACGCATCGAGGGCAACGGAAACCGGCGACATTGTAAATTTTCTTCTGTGCCTTTTTTCTGTTTTTTGTTTTTTTTTTTTTTTGCTCCCGCCGTTTCCCCTTGCCATCATTCGTTTTGTTGTTGGTGCCGGGGCCATTATAGATATTCTGTTATTCCTACTCAGTTTTCTTTCTCTTTCTTTATTTTGTTTCCACTTTTTTCTCGTTGTTGCTGTTGTTGGTTAGCCTTTTGTAATTGTTGTTGTCTTTGTGATTTGATTTAATGTTGATAACAATAACAACAAACAAACAAACTTTAACCCGAAACCGAAAAAAAAAGTAAAATATAACAAAAATTGAGAAAAAACGAAACGGGTGAAGGGGCCAGTGGGGGTGGAGAAAGAAATAATAAGGAAAAGGAAAAGCTTAACGAAAAATACGAAGGATGGAAAAGAATGAGAGAACCAGCAAAGGAAGAACTTTCGTTTCCAGTTCATTGGTAAAGGGTTGACTTTTATAGTTTTGTCCTGATTCATTTTGATGGCCCTAATAACCAAAAAACGTAGCTTAATGAGCATAACAAGTGGCTTACCGAAAGGAGCCCCAAGGACCCCCAAGGAACGCCCCCCCCCCCCCCCCTGCTTCACATTAGAGATGCGTGTTTACACACATACACTCGCACGCTCGTATATACACTTTTTTTTATTATTTATTATTTGACATTCAACATTTTTCGTAATGAATTTCTTCAAGTCCTCTAATTCCCCTCCCTCCCAGTCAGATGCCTCCTTCCTTCTTCCAACAGCCCCTTGCCTTTCTTTTCACTCTTCAGTTGGCATCGTAAACACGCAAGTAGTTGGCGCTTAGACTTTGGATTTGATTTACCAAAGCAAACACAAGTTGACGAGAAGGCTAATGAAGGTAAACCCGCCCCAAACCCCAACCCCATCTCTCCATTTCCTCTCTCTCCTTTTTCTCTGTCCTTATTGTTTCCCTCCTTACTTCTTGTTCCTAGTTTTTGACCAAGTTTAACCTTCTTCTTCAACAACTTGCATTTAGAATTTGTGTTACAATTCCAGAAATCAAATAAAACCCCTTTAAGATCTCATTGTGAGGCAATAAAAAAGTCATCAAGAATTGACTTTAATTTAAAAGAAATCCCACAATCATCACTAAAAAGTAAACCATTAGCAGAAAAATGGAAGTTTAATTGTGCTTTTAAAAATAAACAAAAGTAGTAAATCCGACATATGTATATATATTTTTTATTTTTAAAAACTTTTTTGCTTAATTTTTTTTGGTGTTTCGGTAAAAAACAAATATTTGATCATTTACTTTAGGTAAGAAACATATTTAAACATATTTATTTTGTGCTAACAAATCATTAATTCTTAAGTTGGCCAAAAATGGGCCACAAATGGGTTAAGCATCAAGACCGTAAAGCCCAAAATTCTTATGCTTGGGTCTCAAACTGCACTTTTAGCAGGAGACTCATTTGTTGTTTCCTTCTTCTTTTTTTTTCTCTTGTTGGTTGCAAAAAAAGCAGCAGACAATGCGTAAGGATGCCCAAAAAGGATATGCGAGACAGCCAAGAGACACACAGCCACCCAACCACCCACCTATCCGTGCATACAGACACACACACAAACACACACACACATTTAAAATTATGCAAATTTTATTACGCAAATGTCGTCGAAAGGAAAGGGAAAAGAAGACAAGACAACAGAAGAGAGGAGAATCGTAGAGTCAGTTGCAAGCGGAAGGCTAAAGCCAGCAAGCAAGTCCGAGTCCTGAAGAAAAAAAAATCGTAGAGGACCTTGCACCCAAGTCAAAACGAAACGACAAATACGGGCGAAGGGGGGAGAGTTGCCGTTTATAAATGAAGAGCAAAGCTTTCATTACGGGCAACAATGTTAAAATTATTGAGCACAAAACCAAAGAGAAGACGGAACGAACGGAACGTAGCACGAGCAAAGGACATGTAAACTAAACCCTCACCACCTCGCCCGCCTCCTCACTTTCAAATTCAAAAGCTAAACAAATGCACTTTGTCCCCCTTACCACTCCCGCAATGCGAACTGAAGAGGGGACCTAGACGCAGTCAGCGTGAAAATCGTCAGAGACGGAGTGAAAAATTACCAAACGGAAATGCGCCTACAAGGCCGGCAAACGAAGTAGAAACAGCAGTAAAAGTTGCTGCAAGCGGCTAAAGAACCTCCCGATGCACGCCTGGCAGTCCTTCCGAGTCCTGCTAACCCAAATCGCTTAGAGTCTGCTGCGGAGACGACGAGCGCGCGCCAAACAGTTTCAGTCAGTTTACAGTCAAATGCGAAATGCCGCCCCATATGAAAATGCCGGCAAAATTGCTGATCGACCCACTGGCGCCATCTATGGGCCCATTGGCCAATGATAGCAGCCATTTTGTTTATGGCCATCCCATTCGCACGCATCTAAATCGTATATGTCCATCCCTTTCATTCCAGTCAGAGTCACCTGCACAATGCGTCGGCGTTTACACCTGGCCACGCCCTCGCTCAGAGAGCGGATTCGGCGCATGGCACGAAACGGCGCTCAATCACGGGCAACGCCCACAGGACAGACATCGCATGTGCGACTGAGATGGCCATCTACAGCAAGCGAGCGAGTGAGTCAGACTTTCCAGTCACTGGAATCTCAAGAGGACAAGAGCGCAAGCCAGAGCGAGAGAGAGTGCGCGAGCGAGAGCAACAATCAGCAGCAATCGCTTTCTTGCTGCTCGTGAGACTTTTTAACAAAATTTTCAAAGCTTTGGCGTATTCAAATTTAAACTGAGCGCCAAAGGAAATCGTTTCACACCAAATATTCATGAAATAGCGAATTTACAAATGTTTTCGAAATATCTCTAACAAATTCACTTGATTGAAATGCTATTAAATGCCCTTTAAATAAACTTTTGCGTTGCCATTGCAAAATTACAATACACTTATCTTTGTGACAAACTTTTGTCTGTCTATCTGCCAAGTTGAGCGCCAAAATTTCAATTGTCTTGTATGTATGTCCCCCGCATCCAATGGCCCCATCTCCCTTATCACTTTTGGTTAGAACGATTCAACCAAATGCTTTGTATAAAATGTGTACAACATTTTAAATTAATTTTGAAAAGAAAACATTTTTAAATCTTTTTGTTGTTTTCTAACATTTTTTTACATTTTAGACTTCTTCCAATATCTTCTGACTTTTGATAATTTGTAAGAATGTTAGCAATGTTTAATAAAACAAATTAAAAATGTTATCTAAACTTCATCATCCAGCAACAAATTTTGATAATAAGTACATAGATGTATAGCAGAGAGTTTTTGTGTTTTAACATATGTATACAAGAAACTAAAACATCATTATGAATTTTTATAAACTTTTACAGACATATTTTTACAGCCTTTTAATCAGCTGTACAGTGCTGCTTTATGTTTTACGATGATAATTTTGTGAATTTTCCATTTTATTTTAAATTATGACTTGACTTAGTTGAAGTTACACCAATTTATCCTTCTTTTTCTTTTTACTACAGTAGAGTCGTAAACAAATTATGAAACTATACAAAAATTTCTCTATGATTTTAAGAGATTTTTAACCCAAATGGAACAACTTTTCTTTCAGATTAGATATCTATGCCGAATTAGTAGAGAATTCTGATCTATTAATCGGTTGTAGAAAACAGAAATTTGATAATTTACAATAAATAATAATAATAAAAAAAAATAAATGGCATTGAATTGGTTTGATCTTGTAGAGGCTGTGATAATAAAACGATTCTCGTATCATAACAATTTTCACTCAATTGACATAAATGCAAAGGAGTCGAACGGTGAGGTAAAGCAGCGAGGGGCGGCGAGGGAGCTATAGGGTATAATAGCATAGAAAGTGTAACGAGCTTAACTAATTGGAAGTGTCTTGATTAAATGTAAAACCACTTTGCATGCCATTAAAAAAATTATCTAAGCATAACTGGAAGAGCGGCCCCATGCCACACAGTGGAGAGCGGAGAGAATAAAGTGGAGCAAAGAAGCAACGATCAGCTGTTCTTGCTAGATCTCTTTCTCTCTCTCTCTCTGACTATCTCTTTGATTCTTTTACGTTTTCTCAGTTTCTTTGGTGTCTCGATTTCTCAGTGTCTCGCTCATCTTATGCAAATTGGTAAATATCTCTCTCTCGCTCGGTGTGCTGCTTATTATTCATTATTTGTTTGTTTTAATTTAATACTTTTTTGCGCGCAAAGTTTAATATTAAACACACACACACAGAAACACACATAAGAAATTAACATAAAAATGCAATGGGCAGCTTTTACTTTCAAGGTGATCTGGTCAAAAAACAAAAAAAGGAAGAAAGCCAAAAGAAAAGAAAATTGAATGAGAGAGAAAAAAAAACAAAAAACTGCCAAGTCATGGTCAGATGTGATGGCAACCTTTAATTATAAAAAACAGAAGCGCGGTCTCGGTAGCGGGAGAACCGGGAGAAGGAGCGGGAGAAGCTAGCAGAGGCAGGTGCATTTGCTTGTCCTTTTTTTTTTTTTGTTACTAGCATATCAATAAACTATTTAGCCCAGGGTAGATGCTTATCTCAATTGAGGTCCTTTTCCCCTTCTCTCCCACTCTCTAGCTCTCCTCTGTCTCCTCTGTTTCCCTGTCTCTGGTCTTTCTCTGTGGGATCCGTTACACACATTTTCAATTTGCCGACGTTACACGCTAATGAAACAGATCTTTGCAGTCGACGCCGTGAACTTGACCGTGGCTATCAGCGGCAAGAGATCTCTCATTCGCTTCAACTATCCTATGGACTGGAAGTGGCAGTGGCACTGGTCAGTGGCAAGTTGCAACTTTTGCACTGCGACAGGCAATTTTTGGAGTGCTCTAAGCGTGGACCTGTCCATTAATAATACTCTCCTACTCCATCTCGACCCCATCTCTACCGTCTCCCGTCTTCGTCTCCGTCTCCGCCACCTCCTTCTCCTCCTACTCCACTTCACCAGCCGCTGTGTGCGTCATGCTCTAGTGCATATTGCATTTTACTTCTTTTTTTATTTTTGTTTTTTGGAGGGAGGCGAATTTCAGTAAGTTCACGCTCCGATCCGGTTATGATACGCTCCTATGCATTTTTATAGTTGGGTTTTGGGTTTTAGGTTTAAGTGTTCATCGCAGCGTGCCATGGATTCCATTTGTCTGACAATGGGAATGGCTAATGGCAAATGGATAGAGTTGTAGGTGAGCACAAGAATGCCACAAACAGAGAAAGAGACAGACAAAGAGAGAGAGAGAGAAATAGACAGTCTCCATAGAAAAGCCATCCAATTAAAAAGTGGAATTTGGTGCCTAATCTAGAGACATGCAAGACACTTAACCCACAAAAGCTAAATATAATTATAATGAGTATGGGAAAACAAATTGAAATTCTTATTTCAAAACTCTAGATCAAGCCGCGAAATAACAATAATTCAATAAATTGCAATGAACATCAAACCTTAAGATCTCAATCTTTGACAAAGACTGAAGTTCAAGAAATATATTTTTGGTTTTTATTGGACCAAAGTCCAATTTGGTCTGATAAATTTGCTTAATTTGCCAATTTTATTTTTAAAAATTTATCTATTAGATTTACAGTTTTAAGTCTTAGTATTATTTGGCCAAGTGTAGTAGATTTATGGCTCAGTTAAAATACCATTTAAATTATCTATGAATAACTATTTTTATTTCATTTATAACTAAAGAAAAATTATAATTTCAATTGCAACTTTAATATCTCCTACACTTGATTAAGGCAAACTGTCAAATATTTTTTTCCTAGATTTGGTTTTGATTTTTTACCAAGCTGTTATTTTGTCTTGATTTTGAGGCGAACGTCTTGGGGCTTTAACCCTTTTGTTCTCGTTAAATTTATCATTAAAAAGATTCATATTTGCTTTAATTTTTCTAATAAAACTCCTTTCTGTTGCCACAAGACCAGTGAATACATTCAAATGACGCCACCTGGCGGCATTCCAGTTATTCATGTCCAATGTCTCCTATTGTAGGAAGCCTTTTTGCATACGCATGAATATTTGCCATTCTCATTAACACTTCAACGCCGCCTAGCGGTCAGTGTTGTAACCAATAGACTTTTTCTAAGAAAGTAATATTTATCTATATGACAATTGTAGTAGAGAAACGTATAAAGCAAATTTGCTTTGCCTATTAATTTTCCGAATTTAATTTTATCAATTGATTTAAAAAACTAACCCAAACTATTATTTCTATATCAACTTTACCCGAAAACCTTTTTTTGGGTTTATACATGATTAGTATTTCTAGTTGATTTCACTTTTTTTAATAATGTTATTTAATACAAAATTTAACTGCGAAGTTAATTTAAGAAGACGTAACGATTAAAAGAAAGGTAAATTTTGTTTGAGTTTCAATATAATCTTGAAACATCAATGCGAAATATATATAAAAAGATAGCCTCTGCCAAGTCCCATATATATGTAGGTGTAATGGGTCACACAATTTTTTTTTTAGTTTTACTGAGGCAACGCTTAAAATCGGATAAATACTTGAACGCAAAATTGAATATTTTCATGCAACTTCTTTCACATCTTTTAAGGTGCAAACAAAATAAGTGACATACTAAGCAAAGGAGTCTTTGGCGTTGAAATGTTTAAATTTAAAATGAATTTCTTTGCGTTTATTTTCATACCTCAAGATGATCCTTCATTAATTTTATATATGGAGTGGTTCGAATCTAAAGAAATCCATTTTGATTTTGTTTAATATTGGAAGTTTGGGTCGGGTCTATTGTTAATAGTTTTCTTAGATACATATATTTGGATTCTGAATTATGAATATTTCCTCATTAGCTGTCAGTTTTTGTCGTTCAGAATTCACACTTTGCTTTGCTTGCTGCTGCTTTGTGCTTGTGTTATCTTAACCTAGAAAATCTTAGCGAAATTTCACTTGATTTCCCATGGACACAAAAAGAATTTCACAAAAACATGAAAACAGAAATTCCATTTCAAAGAATTCTTCAATTATTTACACACATTTCCACATTCATAATCTGTCAGAGAGCTAAATGCAGCCCAACTGCAAAACGTGACTGCCAAAAACCTCAAAACACCCAAACCAAACAATCCACAAAAGCTCCTTGAAAAATTATACCAGTTCACATTATAATAATCTACAAGACATGTGTGAATCTGCCGCCATATCAGACAGTTAAGATCTTCTCGAAATTAAAACAAAAGAAGCTAAAGAAACACCCAAAGCAAAGCCAAAGCAAACCAAGCCAAATTCAAACACACAACGAAGCTTTTTCCCACAGTCGATCAACATAAAATGAGATATGATGAGATATTTGACAGTTACGTGATTTCTTTCTTGGCATATTTTCTTTTTCTTGGCATTTCGTATATCTTTATTTCACTGCTTCTTCCTCTTTTATATATATATATATATAAAAACATATACATATATGAACATTGTATTGTTGTTGTTATTTTCTTTGAAGTTTGGACACCACCGATAGAGGTCGCCAGCATATTTTTTGGGGGGTTTCGCTTAGTGAATTCACAAACCAAACACCAAGTGGAGCTGCTCCCCTATCAACAAGGACATGCGTGTTGGATACATTGGGATATAAAACAAGGAAACCCCAAATTAAGAATTCGTTTTTTGCTTGAAGTTGCTAGAAGTTAGTCGGCCAGAGAAAGTCCTCATAAGCGGATGTTATCCTAATGCGTTTATAGGAATAGTGATCTGACCCTTTTAATAGAGATCTTAACACATATAATTGAAGCTTGGAAAAGGATTAGTTGAATTAAACTGGTATCAGAAATTCTTGCCAACTTCTAAACAGTTACCAAATTACTAACGTCTTATATCAACTATTTATATAACTATTAGCTATTTTATATTAAAAATGTAATGAGCAAACCTAGACAAAATTTACCTTAGTGATACATTTTTTATTTTAAAGGCTTGGCATAATTTTAGTTTGAATATTGATGCATCAAAAGAATGTCAGAAAATTTGCCAAAAAAAATGATAAAAGCATTTCATAGACTTTGTATGTTTGTTTCAAATTGCCTAGCTATAAATTAATTTAGTTATACGTTTACATTTTCTAATGAATAAACAATACCTTATTGGACGGAGAAATTCATATACTTTCTATCGTGGTTTAACAGAATAAAACATTTTTAATTACTTATTAACCAAAACTGACGCCTTTTAATTTTAAATCCGAAAAAAAGTGTGCTAAATCAGTGGCCATCACTGTATATACTATATAGGATTAACTTTCCTACCAGGATAGATAGAAATAACTCACTAGTTACATGAACATGAAAATACGAGACAATCGAAAATTATAAAAAGAAAATGGATAAGGAAAAAGAGAGGCTCATAAGTAATAATGAATCTGAACCTAACATTAAGTGTTGCTTAATTTAATTATTATCTTGATGTTTAAAATATTCATTAAGTATAAGAACAATCACAAAGATTGGTGTTTTTTTTTTTTCGCTTTCTATTTGCTTACCAATTTGATAGAGGCCTGCCTAAATAGGCCTAAATAGAGGAGTTGACTTCTTTTGACTGTAGTCCAGTTTTCCAGTAACAATCGCCGATCTGAATTTCGTATATTTTAGATGACACATTTATGTAGGATACCTGCAAGTGAAAGAGATATTTCATTTTTATAGGTTTATTACAGTTTTATATAAAAATGTTTGAAATGTATTTTTATGTCAATGAATTATCCAATCAGACGATTCCAATTTGGAGGATATCAAACATTTTCTGGTCAGATGAAACAATATTTTAATTTGTGTAATGTGCTGGTTGAATGAATTGGCATAATGCAATTTTTTAGCTAAATAATTTCACGGTTTGACAATTAATTAATTGTTTTATTTAATTGTAATTTAATTAACCATCATAAAATGTTAATTTGATGATTTGATGATTCTCAGGCCGCAGGCGGTCGTCACTTTGCATTGATCACAATCAAATAATTACAATAAAATAAATAATCTGATATACAATAACAACAACAGCAACTACAGCAGAAACACACAAAACAACGGGAAATTGCAATTTACAAAAGGCAACCTAAAAAGACAACAACAACGATGTGGAAAAAAAAACACAGAAAACAAAAACCGAAATGTGTAAAAAATAAAAACTGCACAAACAATTTTCAGTTGAGCGGCCATGTAGAAATTCGCAATGGTGGCCAGACAACTGCGACTGCCGCCGCTGCGGATGTTGTTGTTGTTGTTGTTGCTGTTGCTATTGCTGGTTGGGTGTATCAGACACACAATGAACAAGACAAACAACAACAGCAACAACAACTGACAACATAATGAACTTACACGCAATGGGAAGCACACCAGATGCACTTGCTCCGCCATGAAAAAGCCAAACAAAATAAAAATACAAAACAAAAACAAAAAAAAAACAACTATATATATGTATGTATATATATAACAACAATCATTCAGAAAATCATCCAGCCAATTGCCTTTGTCCAACACTGAGAAAAATCTTATTAATTAATCAAGAAAAATAAACCAAGCCATTTCATTTCATTCATAATACGTTTAGCTGGATAAAAAAAAAGGTGTAACATTTTAAAGTAAATTACGAGTCTACGTATAATTCCTGGTACTTGAAACACTTTTTAAATGGGTTTACCAATGACTCAATGTGGAGTAATTTCAGCAGCGGTAATCTCAATTTTTGAAGATTGTTTAAAAAGGCAAACAAAAAATTGACTAAGAAAATTTACTTAATTCAAACATGCCGACGATCCTATATTAACTATTTCAATTCCAGGTAAAACAAAAAATCCTAAATTGTTAACACATTTTATATTTTAAAATCCATAATAAAACTTTTACTGAGAAGAAATCTTTTCACAGAAAGCTGTCATTATGGTTTGCTTAATTTTTTAATTTAACGGATTGACCAGTTTCGGGATAAAAATATCGCAATATTTACACACAAAATAACTCATTTAATAAAAAAGGTTTACCTAAAATGTTAATTTTCTTCGGATTGTCCACATGACTAAGTTAATTCTCGTAAAATCATAAGCAATTCAGAAGGATAAAATTAGAAGAATTTGCACCCTTAAGTATGCAACAGACAGTCGTAAAAATTCGTTTCTTAAAAAGTTTAAAGGACTTTTGAAATTTCTTAGTTGAAAAATGGTTCTCAACTAAGGTTATTAATTATGAATTAAACATTAATAAAATGTTAATTATGACTGAAAATTGTTAAAATTCACGAAAATAAAAATGCTGAAATTTTGAACTGAATTTTTTTGAAATATTTAGTTCTAGGTCGGAGAAGAAGTTATCTTTAATGGAATAAAATCAAGTTTATCCCAATTATTTCTGTCAGTGTTCGGGGGAAATCTCATCTTCAGTTAGCACGCATTTTAGTCGCATTGTGACAATGGTGGCCGGAAGTACATACACTCGTAGAACAGCCCCCAAAATGGTGGCCATGTTATCCCTCTCTATCTCTCTCTCTCTCTCTCTTGCTCAGTTTATCATCATGATTCTTTGTTGCATGACACTCAAATATTTTCAAATCAGAGATTTGGTTTGCCGCTTGCCTTAATTATCGTTATTATCTTTGTTGCAACGGGTGGGCCAAACAATCGACTCGACGCGACGCGACTCGAACACAACTCCTCTCCAGAATTGGCCAATATGGCGGGAAAATCACCTGAAAACACGCGATGTCAAATGACGCCCCCATCCCCCCTTTTCTCTCTCTCTCTCTCTCCATCTCTTTCTCTTTCTCACCCACTCTAATCCGAGTTGAGTTGCATTCTTTTGTGCACACACACACAATGTTCATGCATATTTATTACCTCAACGCGTTTTTGTATTTGTTAGTGTACTCTAACTTATAGTTATAGTTATACTATATATATATATATGTATATAGTATATATAATGCACTTAATTTCCTGTCGACCCTCTTACCACCACAGCCCCCCGTTCCCCCTCTTTCACACTGCTGCCCAGCGGCAACGTTTGCTCTGCGTGCCAAGCTCGAAAAATGAAATTATTTTAGTTCGTAATTTTAAATTATAAAATTCAACTTGAACGAAGGAAAGTTTGTTATTGGGTTGGGATGATGATGATGACGACGACGACGACGACGACGATGATGATGATGGCCATATACATAGATGGAGCCGGAGATGGTTCGTTGGATGGATGAACGAATGGAAGATGGAGCTGGAACACGGCAACTTGACTCGCTTTTGGCCCTGCGGGCATAATTCAGCTTTTAGCTTCATTGTGCGACGACGTTGCGCAAATGCAATTTGAAAATTTTAGAAAATATTTAGAAAATTAACGCAAAGTTGTGTGAAATGTTGTTCAGACAGAGAGAAAGAGAGAGAGACACAGAGAGGGAGAAGAGAATTCATTTTGTTGCTGTCCAAAAATATTATGCTAATGAAGTAACACAAAAGTTAAAAAAAAAAAAAACACCAAAATATAATGTTGATAATGTGCCATGTTCCTTTCTCTTGTGGCCATGGGAAAATAGAAATATTTAAGGGCAAAAAATACAAAAAAAAAGAAACCCCAAAAATTATATAAATTATTCTAAAGTCTCATCGTTCTTTGATTTAAGATTGGATTTGAAAGTTTGTTGCAAATATGTTTAAGGGCCGTCTTTTAAATCGAATAACGATTTATACCAGCAAAACAAGGCAATTTTCGTAACTTTGAAAGGGTCAAGAATGCAAATTTCTTGCTGTCCAAGAATGTTGTTCGACTGACACATGGAATGTCTTACAAGACGGAAGTTCAAATTTGCTAATGAACTGAGAAAAGGGGTCGCAAAACACACACAGAAAATTCATGTATAGTCAATGTGTGTGTGTGTGTGTTGGCCTCTTTCATTTAAGACTTCTGTTCTGGCTTGTTCTATTGGCCAGAAAATTACATTTGATTTGTTGCTTCAGCATTCAAGGCACGTTTGGCCCCCCAGAGGACAACAAGGATATTCAACTGATGTTGTTGATAAAGGTGTCCTTTTATTTGTCTTTCGAGTGCTACCTGTTGCAGGGCTGCTCTTTATCTTTCTACCTCTCTCCCTTTTCTCAGTCTCTCTTCATTATCATGTTATTGTTTGAATTAGATTTAACGTTTAATGGCTTCATAATCATCATATGATATAATTTTCTCTTATTTCCTCAAAAATTTGCATCACATTGCCATAATTTTTGGCACACTCATCCGATACCCCGTCCTGTCCACACACACAACCAAGGCACACCACATTCTATCTGAAAATAAAATAAGCTTGATTGTTTGGGATGCTTTTTATTAAATTGCGAAAACGAAAAAAAAAACGACCCAAGCCAAAATAAAAAAATTTATGGCAATTCCTTTTTCTTTTTTTTTTGCCATTTTCCACCTCCTATATTCCCCTCCCCAACGACTCTATCTCTCTTTCTTTAGCTAAGCCTGTCTGCTTTTGTTTTTGAAGTAGGCAACATTGTGAAAGTGCAATGGGCAACAACAACAACAGAATGAAAGAAAAAAATGTAGAACTGAGAAGCTAAAACAAAAAAACAAAAAAAATGAATGAAAAAACGAAAGAAATAACATGGGGAACTTAAGTAAACATTAATTTACATAACTTCTGTGCAAATGACGACGGAAGAGGGCAGTCAACTGGGGGCGGGGCACTGAGCTATCGCTGTGGCTGTCGTCGTTGTCGTCGTCGTCGTCGTCGTCATCGGGCACGAAAACCGGATCCCGGCTCCGGACGTGGGCGTCAGCGCTCTTGTAGCTTGGCGTTATTAAAAAATTTAAAGCATGTTTTGCGGCGCACGAGCAGAAGGAGCAGCAGCAGCAACAGCAAAATAAAAAAAACGAGAAGGAAACTCTGGCAATATGGCTCTGCTTAGAGCTGTCACTGTGTGTGGGTGTGTGTGTGTGTGTGTGTGGGTGTATGTATGTTTGTGATCGACGGCGCACATAAGCAAACGTCGAGGTTTTTACTCCTCTTTTTTCTTCTTCCTTGTTGTAGCAGCAGCAGCAGCAGCAGCAACAGCAGAGAGCAGAAAGGCGATTGTGTCAGTGAGAAGTGCCAGCGTCTGTTTTCAATGTTGCCAGCAATGGTTTCCTTTTATGTAGCCACTTGGGCTAAACATGGAGTTCTGGTCTGGGGGTAAACACCCAGATAGATTCGATTTCTATAACACCAAGGAGACTTCTCTAATGCACTACAGCGACCAAGTCCAATACTTTTACCATAAATATAGTTTAGGTAGATATAATAATTTTATAATTTAAGGAGATTATAAGAAGCAAATTTAAAATAAATGATATCAGTTAAATGAAAGACTTTTAGATGGTTTAATTTATTTTCGTCGCCGTAAATTAAAAAACATAAGTGCCAAAAAAGTCTAGAAAAACTCTTCCGTTTTTGTTGTTTTAATTGCTCAAGCTAAACTTTTTCTCCGTTAAAGTCAATATAGTAAGAATATTCGATATCATTAGCTAAAAACGGCATCAAAACATAGCATACTTATCGGGGGTAGCCACAGAGACTTTAATTAAAAATTTGATTGAACTTTTGCCCTCAAATATATTTGATTAAAATAGAATTGCGGCAAAGCTAAGTAAAAATTGTGTATACCTTATGTATACTTCGTTTACCCTAAACGGGAATTAATCAAGCGAGTTACAATGACAGCGCATATTATTTTCGTCTTCTGGTTTCCTTACCCACCAATTCCTTTCTCCCCACACACAGATACATACAAACACACACACACACACAATTGCTGGCAATGCTGCACAGCTTAGCGAAATTGTTTGCGAAAATACAACACAATATTCAAGAATAATGATGACATTGTTGACTTCAGTATCCAAGCGAGACTCATAAAAAAATATATATATATACGACGGGGAGGGGTGGGCATAACCGCAAGGACATCTTCCGCAGGATTAAACGCCCTAAACGCCCCGCTTTAGACATTGCAACGCCCCGCGGGAGAAGGAGCAGAAACAGGAGCCGGAAAGAGACAAGGCGAACAGAACAAAAAAAAACAAAAACAAAATGGAAAAATGGAAAAAAAGAATGAACCAAACACGATTACCATATTGTATGATATGACGACTATAGCCGGAACTGGGAAAGAAGGCTCTCAATTTTGGCCCGCACTCCCACTTCCAGTCAATGTTGTTGCCTCAGAGTTTTAGAGATATAAATTGAAATGAATTGAAGTTATGGCATTAGACAGTTTTGATTATAATCAGGCCATGTGGGAATGGGAGTGGGAGATGAGAGTGGAAGCTCTCCATTTGCATTTAGAATAGGTGTTGGCTAGATGATTTTTTATACTCAATAACATTTAGCAGGCATAATATTTTTGGTAAGACACATTACACTTTTATATATATACACAGAATTCGAGTTAGAAACAAATTAAAGGCTAGGGCACACAAAACAAAAAAAAAAAAATGTAACAAGGAGAGGATGAGAGATGGCGGATGGAGGTAGCTACCAGCTAAGCTCCTCGGGCAATCCGCCTGGATACTCTCCGGTAAGACAGGCTGTGCAATAGCCAGCCTTAATGGGATTCACATGGGCCTTGTTCATTTGGACCGCTTTGACCAGACCCTCAACACTGAGATACGCCAAACTATCGGCTCCCACATGCTCGGCCAGCTGCTCGGCATTTAGTTTGTTGGCAATCAGTTCCTCTCGCGTTGGTATATTGATGCCCATGTAGCAGGGATATTGAAGCGGAGGACTAGCTATGCGTATGTGGACCTCAATGGCTCCAGCATCTCGCAAAAGTTTGATAATCGGACCAATTGTATTGCCTCGCACAATTGAATCATCGATTAGGACAATTCGTTTGCCCTCGACATTTTGGGCCAGGGCACCGAATTTCTTGGCCACACCCAATTGTCGCAGGCGATTCGAGGGCTGGATGAATGTGCGTCCCACATAACGATTCTTGCAGAGCACTTCGCCAAACGGCAGACCCGACTCCCGGGCATAGCCATGGGCCGCAGCTGTTCCCGACTCAGGCACCGAGCTAACCAAATCCGCATCCAACGGCGACTCCCTAGCCAATTGCCTGCCACACTGCAAACGGGCCGAATAGACCATCTGGCCCTCGAACATGGAATCGCTGCGGGCAAAGTAGACATACTCAAAGATGCAGAACGCCATGCGCTTGTAGTCGGGTCGCTCCACAATGTCCACGGTGCGATAGCCATTGCGGGATAGTTCGATTATCTCGCCGGGTTCCACTTCGCGGACATAGCGTGCTCCGATGGAGAGGAAACCGCAACTCTCACTGCTGACTACCCAACCCTCCGCCAGTTGATCATCGATATTAGCATAACCCGCATCCGTGGGCACAATCTTGCCCAGACACAGCGGCCGATTGCCATACGAATCTCGCACAGCGTAGATCTTATCCTTGTGCATTACCACCAGGGAATACGAGAGTGGAGCCAGTGTCATAAAATGTCGAATGCGAGCTGGCCAATTGGGGCCATCGTGCTCGGACACATCTTCGGGGGCACAGCACAGGGACTGGGCAATCAGTTCGCTATCGCTGTGAGTGGACAGGCCGACGCCTCGTTCGAGCACCTCGCGACGCAGTGACTCGCAATTCACCAACTCTCCATTGTGGGCTATGGCCAGGGCTCCATGGGCTGTGTGGACCACAAATGGCTGACAATTCACCACCTCGGAGGCAGCTGCCGTGGAGTAACGTGTGTGACCAATGCCCAAATTTCCCTTTAGCTTACGTATGGCCTCGTCATTAAAGAGATTATTTATCATTCCCATGCCCTTGTGCACACTGAAGTTCTTTGAGGATTTACCAATACTGGTCACAATGCCAGCCGATTCCTGGCCACGATGCTGCAAGGCTACCAAACCCAAGCAGATCATCTGGGCTATGTCAAGCTGAAAAAAAAACAACCATTCATACATTAAGAATATTTATAAATTGATCATAATATTCAGTATAAAAATCCATCGCATTCTGTCGACAAAATAAATATCCAAAGATTCTTAGATAAAGTGAAGTTGATTGAGTCTCAAAAAAACAAGTCATAAAGGAGGAGGCAAATATGGCAGATTAAAAATCAATAAATAAGTAAATGAACTTGTCTCGAAGAAATCATGTAGGAAGGATGAACTGAATATATGGGATGAAAAAGTGATGACTTTGTTTTATCAACATTTTAAAGAAAACTTCAATAATCGAGAATTGATTTGACAATTCATGTGATTCCGTTCAGTAGGTAAACAACCCACAAAATGCATTCGATCGAAGCAATTGTAATTCCCGAATGGTTTAAGCCTCAAATAAGTATCATCGACTGACAAGGGAAAGTTCGCAAAGTGGCTGAGTAGAACAGTTATTCTATTGCAGGTAATTCCCAACAGGTTAAAGACTTTAAGAGGTGGCGACTATTGCACAAAGAAAAGTTCCGAAATGGCCGAGTTTTGACTAGGAATATTCATTTTTCTCAGGTTTAGCTTTTGCATTCTACAAAACCGACAAGCACTTTTCGTATTGTTTGTTTTGGCTGATAGACTGGCAGATTATTAAACATAATGAGTATAAGAAATTATGCCTGATAATGCGTTGCTGTTGTTGTTGTTGTTGTTATTAATATTATTGTTGTCAAGCCGGAGAATCGAAATTATGTTTTCCTGTTATTTTCCATTTCATTACAAACAATAACAACACAAAAACAACAGCAACAAGAAGCAGAATCATGACGATTTAACTGATTAAAACCGCAACCATTCGCATTCGCATGACTCTCGGATTCAATTCTGATTGACGTCATTGTCAGCTCTCGAGGCGTTGGCCATAGCCTCGTGTTATATAGATTTCCAGCCGATTCGACCACGGGGGGGATCGTCTCACTATTGACCTACTTGTAATTACATTTTATCAATATTCACCACGGAGTGATCACAAGTGATTAGAGTGATCAGTGTTCATCACTTGAAATGTATTTTTAATTCTGTTGAATAATAATTCCCCCAATTATTTCCAATGATCTATTCAATTTTTTTTTTCAGTCCATTTAGTCCACATGATTAGTCGAAATATATGTATATTAGATTATCACAAATTAATCTTAGCTCACCTGAGTTGGATATTCCCCACAGGCAATGGCGCCAAATACTCCGCACTCGCAGGTCATGCCGGTTGCATCTTCACCTTTTGGTTGCTCTGATTTGTAAATCTTATCGGGAAATGCTTTCGTAACCATTTTTGAACAAGACGGCTTCACTTCCTTTTCCATATCTAAATGCAATGCAAAATGCCATAAGTTTGTGTGTCTCTCTTTTTCTCTTTACCCTCTCCTTGTAATCCTTACCATTTCTCACATTATTATTCAAATTTTTATCATTATTTTGCGCCATTATTTATTTATTGTCTTGTTGTTGTGATATATTTAGATTTTTTTTGCAATTTTTGTATTGAATATATAGTAAATATATATGTGTATATATATATATATTTTTTTATTTATAAATATAAACAAATTGAGACACTTGACTGCACGAGATCACTACGTAGACAAATGAGATTCTCACGTCTGCATTGATTGAATGCCAGTGGAATTATGATTGTTCATGTTACAAGCTCGGCTAATTAAACCTCGGAATATCAGCTCAACTTACACAGATCAGTAGGTGTATATATGTACATACATACAATATATACATTTAGCTCGTACAGCTTATCAGTTCCACTGCTGCATTTGGCAACAACACAAAGTCAAGCGGAAGGTTCTATGTATCAAAAACCGCAGCGAATAATTCGATACAAAAAATATCATTTAAATATGCTTGAAGAAACGAAACCGAAGCAAGCCAAACAAAATAAAACATAAACAATTGTCAATAAGCTAGCTCACGTTTCCCAAAAATAAAAAAAAAATAGAACTCTATGTTTTGTTAAAGCCTAAGAGATAATGTTTATAATAAATTATTCATCATCAAAATTTTTAGATGATTTGTTCAATGACCGCATTTTGGTCTGGTTTCAAGTCAATGTCATGAGCCTTTCATCTAAACCGCTCTGTTCCATCATCCTCATCATCATCATCATCATTATCACAGCGTCTTATCAGCTGTGTTTGGAGCAGTCCCAAAAAGTCGAGCACGATTGGCACATGCTAAACCATAGATCAGACCGATTTGACTTTAGATTATTGCCCCCTGGTGACAAGAAGAATGGGGGAAAACTAGTTGCCGTCTTGATCTTTCAAAAAAGTTTCCATTCCCATTGGAAAGGCATTTACTTCGATGAGTTGCCTTTTGGTTGTCTTCGTTTCTTATCAAATGAAAATGCGTTCATTGACGCATTTTAGAAGTGAAGAATTTATTTAATTTTTTTTTTTTGCCTTTTTCTTACAAAAACAATAAACAGATTAAATTATGTTTTTCTTTTGCACAAATTAAATGGGGCTTGCATTATCATCATCTCATGACTGTGCCCCCCAATGAAGCCGCTACGAGGGTTGATCCATAACTGAGTAACGCAACGCACAAAGTAAACAACAAAATGTGAAACAGTTCAAAATTGTTTTTGTTTTGCGTCTTAAACTATTATTAGCAAAAAAAAAAAAAAAAAGGCAATAACAACAACGAACAAATTCTATAAACAACATGTTTTTCAATTTCTTTTTCTGTCACTTGGCAATTTCTATTTAGATTTGATTACCGATTTCGTTTCAGACTGAAATACTCAGATACTGATTTTAATTCTGATTTCAATTTACATTCTCATCATCATTATCATCCTCATCCTCATCATCATGATCGTCATCATCATCATCATCATCATCTGATGCAATAAACACAACCGCAATCATAAGCGTTTGTTGTGGTTGTTGTCTATCTGATAGTCGTCTCAATTTCGCTGATAAGTCAGCCGATCTCTATATATATTTAAATATGTACTTGACTACTTGCATACTTATACATATTCCTATAGAACAATCAAAAAGAGGTGGAAAATAGGGCAGTCAGACAAAATATTGCCGCAGTTATGATTGATATTATTGTATAATATCGGCTTCTGTTTGCTGCTGCATGTTTCATCTGTCTAGAGTCTAGACTAAATCATCAATAAATTCACTCTTGAACGCTGGAAAACTAAATGCAAAGCCACATTAACTAAACGTGATCAATAATTTAAAAAATAGTAAACAACAATAAAGCCCACCAAACGGATCTAGGCCCCTTTCTGGGCAGTGTTATAATGTGAAAGAGTTTTTGAGCAGGAAAAGCAGAATACTACTTTTGGATTTCCCTAACTAAATGTGTTAAAAATACATATGTCAATTTTTTTATAGCAAATAATATTTAATATGCCGTTAAATATTTTACTGTGTTTCATTCCCGGATTTATGTGTTCAATTCGAGTTTGTTTTTGCTTTGTGAATTTAAAACCTTTGTGTTTGGGACATTTCAAGGCGTTCAATATTTTATATTTTTGTGCTGGACTCCCGATGAATTTTAGCGGGATTGAGTTTCCCATTGGTTTGCCATCGAATTGGATTTAGCTTGGTCATCTACTCCCAAAGATATTCTTATCATATTGGAAAGTTTTTAAATGGAAAGTTTGTTATTTAGGCATTGGATTGCCTTTGGCTTTGCCCTTTGCTAAGGCTGATAAACTTTTTGTGGTCAATCGAGAAACAGTGTTTAGGATCGACAATTTAATTCATAGTTTTTGAACTTTTATTTTATCGTTACCACTAATAATCGATAAATATTTATGTTAAAATAGGCGAGGGTGGGGGAAAAGGTGTAGGCGGAATTTAGATTGCCTTTTGTGTGGACTTACAGTTAGATTAATTTCAATCTCGCATTACCTTTTATTATCAAAGACAAACAATAAATAAGCAAGCAAAAAGGCAACAAAACACAAAAAAAAAAAAGAAACAATCACTAAGCAAACAAACAAAAACATGAACAGATAATGAGATGTGCTGACCATATAATGTGGAAATGAGAATGAGCGTTCTCATGACCAGTGGCAAATAACGGATGAGCGGTCGACACAGGAGAAGGAGAGCTAGAGTCGAGATGCCAATGGAGGAGAAGAGAAAAATGACCAAGCCAAAAAAAATTGGCTAAAATAGTCGAAGTGGAGATAAGTTAAGGAGGCGACAGATGGGGAATGGAATGAGTGAGTTAGTGTGTGTGTGTTGTTGGAAAAGGAGATGGAGGTTGCGGGTGGGGGGAGTGGAAGACAGACCAAATGTGTAGCCACTTGAATTTCATTTGCCGAAAAGCTTTATCGAAAATTATGCGAATGTTGGTTGACTTTTGGCAAGCGCCAGCTAGCTCCGCGGGAGATGAAGAAGAAAAACTGCTAACTGCTTAGAGAGAAGCCTCTCTGGCTGATAAAAATCCAGCAAAAGCAAACAGAGGATAATAAAGGCGGAAAATGATGCTGGCCAAACAGAAGGGCGGAGTGGCATGGCAGTGGCAGTGGCAGTGGAAGAGGATGGAGTAAAGGAGATTTTTCGCATATGTGAAGAGAGTGTGGAACGGTAGTGAAGCGCAACTCACCCCCCGCTGATGGCCCAGTGAGGGCATCTGCTGGATGCCTTGGAGTGGCGTCCAGTTGCTGCCGCTGCTTCTGCTGCTGCTGCTTTCGATGCTGCTGCTGCTCCTGGTCCAGGATTGTCCGACCGACTGTCTCTGTCTGTCTGTCTCTCTCTCTCTTTCTCCGTCTGGCTCATGCATAATTCAGCAGAATTCTGAATGATTATTCTTTATGGGACTGTTTATTTCTTTTGACCATTTATTTCAAGTTGGTTTTTTCTCTCTATCTTCCCTTTCGCAACCCCCCCCATTCCTTCCACCAACCTCTCTTTCTTTCTTTCTTACTCACACACTCTCCTATCTTTTTTTTCTTTTTTTTTTTTTTTGGATTTTTTCATTATTTTTATACAGTTTCCAGTTGCTTGCGCTCGAAATGATTTTGACCAACGGTGACGCAAAAATCATCAAATGGCTCTTGGACCAACGCCATCTCCATCTCCAATTCAGCTCTATCACCATGTGCATGTCCATTGTCCATCGTCCATGTCCATGGGCATGTGTGTGTCTATTGAACCAAAAACGCTCCAACCAACCACACACACGACCACTCTCCCTCCCCTCCTCCCGTTGGGGCCCATTTCACCCCTAAAAGGGGCGGGCACATCCCTTTTACCCCCAAAAAATACAACAAAAAAAAACAAAAAAAAACAGACAAAAAAAGTAGCTGCAGGCTCTCTCTCTGAAACTTTCCTTTCAACGCATCATTTGATTTTATTTGATGCCCTCCGCACAAAAGTAGCCAAAAAAAATTAAATAAATTTTATTTGTTTTTCTATGTTGGCCGCAATTGAATAAAATGTTCTTTTAATGCCAGTTGCTAGTTGTAAATGCAAACGTTTGCTTTGGAGAGGCGGTTATCAGGTGGTGAAGGGGAAGCTAGGGGGAGTTGTCAATAACTTTTATTGGCAAAAGTTGTTTTTCAATTGGCATTGGAATAACTTGATTAAGGCCAAAAAGGAAGAGGGGAAAAAAGGGATAATGCATATTGACTCTGTCCACATATCATGTCATAAATATACAGTAAAAACTTCCTTAACGAACACTTTAGTCCCTTTAGCGGACTAAATTTTGATTTTTGCTATTTATTTAAAGTAGAAGTTATAAAGAAACTTCTACTACACAAAAATTAAGTTTATTTAATTCGAACTTTGGCTCTTTTTACTGTATAGAATAAACACAAAATTAACTGGTATTATTATCAATAAAAGTTGATAAATTGAAGGCTAGATTAAATCTACGGATCTATGGATATTAGGCACTATTATTTTCCCAGCTTTCGTGGCCATTCCATTTCGTTTTTAAATGCAAATCGATGAGTTTCAAAACATATTATTAAATAAATAATAATTAATTTGTATTGATAAATTGTTTAAATGAACATTCAAAGACGGCAACTGTTGAGCTCAATTCTCCCAGTTCGAAAAAGTCTCATAAATTAACTTGTTTATACTTGTTATACAGTAAACTAAATACTGCTTAAATACTTGCTAGGTATTTTTAAGAAATTACTTCTTAATTCAACCTTATATAACATATTGAAATCTTAAAACGGAAATGATTGTCCATTAACCTGGTAGATTTTACAGTTGGTTCATTAAAACAATTATTTTTCATAATATTCTCAAATAGTTTTTCTCTAATTGATTAACCGTCTTCTTAACTCTCTCTGTTCCTCTCTCTTGCTCTAGGTTTCGCTTTAATTAAAGAAAAGCAAATTGCTTTCCATTTGCTAACCAAAATCCCATCCTTGGCGTACACAAATGAGAATTTCAATTAAAACTAATTGAAAAGCGCATAAACTTTTCGCTTTCGAGTAAACAAAAAAGTAAAGAAAGGAAGAAGTTCTTGAGAATATTGAAAGAGGGCCATCTCCTTGAGTTCGAAATTCAACGTCAATGTCGTATGCTCCCTCCCTTTATCCGCCTTCTCTTTCCCACTCCTGGGTTACCACATCGTCATGCCCATTCCTTTCCCGACCCGCTGGTTTTGGACAGTTCGTTTGGCAACGTTTTTAATTCGTTTACGTTTATTATTTATTCCAAAAGACAAAAAGGACACAAAAAAACCGTCCACGAAGAAACCACGTTTTTTGTTTGTTCTTGTTGTTGTTATTGTTGCTGATGTTATTTGTCTTTTGGCATTTCTTTTTTATATACAATTTGCATTTACCAGATAGCCAAAGGACTAGTAAATATTATAGACTGGAAAGCAAACCAAAAAATTTGGCATTTATAATTCGAAAACTTTACTTTCTTGCTTTAGTGTAATGCAGTTAGATTTGTCAATCAAAGTAATTGTTCAACAAATAATTTAAACAAGCCAAAACTAGTCGAATTTGGTCTAATTTGAAAGAACTGACTAGAAACTATTTTAATTTATTGAATTTTTAAGAATCGCAGGAGTGAGCACATATTTCTCTGAAGTTTATGTAACTAAGAGACCGAAATAGCATATGAAATTTATCAGAATTCTACCTTTAAGTGAAAATCTGTTAATTATCAAGTTTAGTAGTAGTTCATAGGAGCTATATGATATGGGAGTACAATCTTTATAAAGTTATTCCAGTTTATTTATAGGAGTTTTGCTTTAAGAAGCTTGAAAAACATCAAAGTTATTGATGAAATTTATATGGTATAGCGATATGCTCGCGATCAGAATCCGAAAGATACAATGACTTTAGTTGAATGAAGCCTAATATGAACCCAAGTTCAAATAACATTCCTATTATTTTAATTTGTGGCGCAAAAATGTTTATTTCTGAGTTTATTTTACTTAAAATTTGCCTTTTTCTCCGTTCTGTTGTTGTTCTTGTTGTTATTGTCGCTGCTTCTGCGTTCCGCAGCAGATTTGCATAACGAAGTAGCCCCACCCTCTCCCGCACAAAAAAATACCTCGCCAGGCATCTGTGTGGAGGCAGCTTTTAAGTTTCATTTCATTTGTGTGTCCACCAACCAACGAAAAGAAGAAGAAGAGATGAATTTTTGTTATTTAGTTGCCATTTTGCTTTTGTCTTTTATCAAATTTGGTCAGTGAAGCATCACGGCAGGCAGCAGCCGCCACGCCTCACACCCAAAAACGCCCCTCTAATTAATTTTCCTAGACCAAAAGCATCAACCTTACTCACAATCAGAAAGAAGCCGAGGTGAGTGAGATAAAATGAATTGAAACTGAGATGAGATGAGATCTTTAAGAATTATTTGAGAAATTTTTAGAGTGTCTGAGAGAACTTAAAGTCAACATCTTTTGCATTTCTAATGAGTTAACTAAACCCGATCCCTTCTAAATAGAGCTAAACCTAACCAAACCGAACTGAACCGAACTGAACTGAACTGATTGATGTATGTCACAGAACGTGTTTGAAAGGGTCCCCGCCCCAAAGACCCAAAAAACGCTTAATGGCTTTCAATTTGTGGCACATTAAGTGAACCCACAAAAAGAACATGTGTAAGTTGAAAAGACCGAAAGGGAGAGAAAGAGAAAACTTTAACTTTAACGTCAACGTTCCAAGTTTCGAGTTAATTAAAATTTCAAAAACGTAAATTGAATTAACAACACAAATTGTAACTGACTCTAAAGCCACCAACAGCAACACCAGCAACACCAACAGCAGAAACAGCAACAACTGCTCCAGTTACGCGTGAGAATTTGCTTTTTCAGTGCATAAAATTTCAATTTCAAATCGAAAAGGCAAAAGGGGGGAGCCCAAGCACGAACGCCCGGGCGAGCAGCTCAATTGCCTGGGCCCAATAATCATAAAATTTAATAATAAAGGCATTTTCAGCTCGTCGCTTGACCGTTACCTGGTCTCGGCCAACTGGACTCTAGCTCACCCCTAGTCTCTCTCTCTCTCTCTCTCTCTCTCTCTATGTGTGTGCGTGTGTTTGTCTTTGGACAACGAATAGTGGGTTAATGTATGCAAAACGCATTCAAATTTTATGTATCGCCTAGCAGCGATCTTCTTTTCTCTTCGTTTGCCCACAACATAATTCGCTCGCTCACTCACACAACTCGCTCGCTCGGTCGCCGTTCCGCTGTTCCGCTGTTATCTTCCATGGTGTATTGGGTTTCGTGGGTTCTAAAATGGCTTTGGGAAGGTCTTCTGTTGTGCATGTAAATTGCATAGTTTTGGGACACTTTGGGTCACTCTAATGAGGGCGGCGATGGCGAACGGCGAAACACTGAAAGGGGAAACGGTGAATTGGCGACGTCTGCGTCTGAGTCTGCTGAGAAAATAAACTGACACAATTCTTCAGACATGGATCAAGGTTTTCTTTGTTTTCCAATGCTCGCAAAATTGAAGTAGCAAAAGTGGCAACAACTTGGCAGAATCTTTGACTTCGCCAACCTAGTATATGTCATTATTATAGTCACAATTGGGGGCGTGGCAACAAACTTGATCAACCAACAATATTATCCGGGCATGATTAACTAGTTTTCAAGGCTCTAGTTCTAGTATAGGTTTAGAAATCCTAAATAAATTGTGTAAAATCGTAGACCACTTGATCAGTTTAACCTAAAACATAAAAAAAAAAATTCTTTGTCGCCACACAAAAAGTCTCCCATATGTTGAAAAGCGTTTTAATGGACGCCTCCACGCACTCTGTTCCCCATTCCCCCTGTTGGAATTTATTCTCCCCGTTTACAGACAATTGCACTTCATGAACTGCAAATCGCATCAATTATATTATGAACTTGGTAAAACTCCAGTGTTTGCCTCTTTCTTTTGTGAAACTCGGCGACGAAGTCGACGCTAAGTTTTGCGCCAATAAATCAAATTTCGCTTCAAGCCATAAAAACGCCGCACATTAGCACAACAAAACAGAAGGAAAGAAGGACAACCCATACCCAAACCCACCCCACCCCTGCCCATCTATGGCAAAAAGTAGTCGTAAATCTGAGGCGAATCACTTGTCGCGATTTGAGTTGAGTGCTTCAAGTTTTGTGTATGTGTGTGCGTGTGGGTGTGTGGTGTCCCCTTCCTGTCTCTAGGAAAACCTCAAACCGAAAACGAGGAACATTAAATTTAACAGGCAATGACAAAGGATAACAACGAAAAATTAGGCACATTTTGCGGTTTTGCCATGTTGTTAGTTAGAGGGAGCGACGGACTACGGACTGTGGACGACCGACCTACCCATCGTGGATGGATGGGAGGGTGACTTTGGGTCTACGCATCATTCCACTTCATTGGCGACTTTTGTAACATTTGTTTCTGACGTTAATTTATACAATAATTGTGACAAGGACCAAAACGCCAAAACGAAGCAAAATACAAATAGCAAAAAAAAACACATCCAAACCGAGACCAGAAAGAAATAAAGAAACAAAAGTGGAGGGGAACACGAATGCGTTTGACATTTAGAGAGAAGACGAAGAAGACTACTGACTTCCTTGAGTTTTTATTTTTCTCATTTATTATTTTATATTATTTTTTTTTTTTTTGATTTTTTGGTTATTTTGTTAGCCTTCAACAAAAAAAATTTCATATGTAAAATCTTTTGACGCCTTTTTAATGGAATTTTAATGTACAAATATCATCATACTGGACATATTCTGGAAAATTTATTCTAAATTATATTCATACAAATGTTAAAAAAGTTTTTCGCAACCGCATTTACATCTCTCACACACACACACACACGGGGAGAAAGAGAGACACACGCACATGAATATTGAAAAATGTTTCGGGCCCCATTTCAGTCCTCCTCCCGTCCCCATTTGGTCCCTCAACTTTTCATTACAAAACGCATCTATGTGTCGGCTCATATGGAAAAAGTTTTACCTTCTTTCTCTCTCTCTCTCTCTCTCTCTGTGTATGAGAGTGTTAAAAGCCCTGGCCCTCGCATATATTAATGTATTTTATGCCCAGGCTCAGGTAAAACAGCAGGTAAACCAGAGAGTAAGAGAGTGAGAGAGAGAGACAGAGAAAGAAAAACATTAAAATTTTCATGGAAAAATGTCATCAACAAAAGTTTGAAATGCAAATAATTTTGTGTGCAAGTTCTCTCTGACTGGCCGGCCCTCTCCACCCCCATGCCTCCACTCAAGCATTCATCCATTCATCCGTCCATTCGAACCAACCATTCGTCAGCCCAACGCAATTCTCTCTAAAAAAAAGTCTAAGGATCAGGCTGCGGCTCAAGCTCACGGCTCATGGCTTACGGCTCATGTCTCTGGCATGATTTTTGTCACGAAATTTTCACATTAGAATGCATTTAAAAACGCATTTATCATGTGAGACAAAAATATGATAGATATACATATGTGGGATTTACGGCCAAGTGAATCCTTAACTATGATCGATTATGATTGATTGATGGCCATGCAAAAGGAAATCGTTTCCTTTCATTTTTGTCTCATTTAATTAAAATTCAAATATTATAGGGCCAGGCTTTAGCTTTGCTACGTGATTTCATTTCAAACCAAAATCAATGCTTCTGAATGGTGCTTCATGGCAGGATGTCCTCCAGTTCCATCTCCAGTTCAAGCTCCACTTTACTCCATCCACTCCATTACATTTCATTCCATTCCAGTTTGGCCCTGCACTCAAGTGGCGCGCAGCACAGGAATCAGAGAAAAAAATCTGAGAGCGAGAGAGACCAAATCCAAAGGACAATTGCTTATAAAAATGGCGTCTTAAGTCTGCGTCTGGGTTGGAAGTCATTAACTCAAGCTCAAGTGCTTTTATCTCGCCACTTCAGAAACAAAAATCCCGGACAGAATTGTCTGCTCCTGCTCCAGCTCCAGCTGCTACTACTTCTCCATCTACTCAACGCCATTTTCTTTCTCAGCTTTTCTGTTAATTTGCCATACAGCAATTACACGCAACTGATAAGGCAGAAAGCAGCAACAGAGAAAACACAAACACACAGAAGAAGAGAAAGATGGGGAGAGGGGAAGAGAGGGAGAGATTAAAAAGCAACAGCGAGAAAAAGTTTTATAGCTTGTCGACTGAATGGAGCCGACATAAAACTGAAATTGCCTGAGCAAAATCGGAGAGATTTATCTTAAGCATACATTTCATTTCATTGGCAAGGGGTAAGCGGTATGGGGAAGCGGCTACTACTTACTAATGGTAATATACTTACAATTGAAGTGAGATAAATTTTACCCCCAAAGGACATTAAGTGCAGCAAAATAGGAATAATAAATAGCAAAGGCAACAATAGCTAATCAAGCGCAAATTGTTTCGCTTTCGTTTATAATACGAAAGCAAAGTTATTAAATATTCCGAAAGTGAGTGGGCTAGGCCAACAAGCTCATAATTTGTTAAAGATTAAAGATTTTAGATCTTAAATTATTAACAAACAGATCTCAATAATGTATTTTTCAATTACCAAAAGAAAAAAAATTTAAAAGAAGAGCTCAAAACGTACTCACTTTACATTTACCGTTTTTCTTTTCGTTTTTATTTGCATTCTATTCACACTCACACACATTAAAAAATATACCAAAACTAGAACACATACATATGTACATAGACTTGGGCAAGCTGCGTTTATACACATTCCGACACACATACATACATACATATAATCTTGCACCATACGCCCCATCTCTTTCTAACACACATACTTAGCTGTCCTTTGTTCACCGAAGCCCTAAACTCTTTGTTTACCAAAAAAATCTTACATCGAACCGATTTCGTATGTGAATAGATTATTATAGCCATTAACTTAATGCCAATGTAATTTGTTTACACTTTAATTCACTTTTTACACCCACAAAAAAAAAAAGCAAAAACAAAACCAAGCAAAAACTTCTTGCATTGCGTAATAAATTTTGCCCACACGTGTTGGTGTTAGTGTGAGCAGTTACTTCATACATATGTATGTATGTATGTAGCTCTGATCGAGTCTTGCAAATATACATACATATGTACATATGTATGTGCATATGTACATATGCACAAATATGTATGTATGTGAATTAAACAATCGTATGTGACTGAACTCACCGTTCGTTTGCTCTCTTCCTTTTACATTTCACTTAAACATTCTTTTTATTACTTTTTGCTTGCACTTTATTTACACCCACACATTCAAAAAAATATGAAAAAAAAACACATAGACAAAGGCATAAGCTTACTGTGACTTCACTTGGCATCCCTTTCTTACACACATACCTAATTAGGCTGTGGCCACAGGAGCCGTTATAATACGCGCGGGAGCAATAAAAAATTTTTTCACAAAGAAAACAAACGAACGAACAAAAATTGAACCGATTTCTTATGCGAATAAAATATTATAGCCACTTATTACGTAAACTTCACGCCGATGTCATTTAATTACACTTTAATTCACTTTTAACACTCAAAAAAAATAAAACAAAAACTCCTTGCACTGCCTTGCGTAACAAACTTTGGCCAAACTAAATGTTAGTGTGACCAGATACTGAAACTAGGCCCGATCGCGTTGAAGACCGCGAAATTTAAAAAATAGGGGGTAATTCAAATGCAAATGCAATATAGACATATCATTTATTAGAAACTAATTAAAAAAAAAAACAAATAATTAAAAAGAAAACAAAAACAAAAAACTGCATAGAAGCAGCAACCAAAATCAGCAGCTGAATTTTGTGTGTGTTGTTGTGGTTTTATCAAGCGACTTTTGAGGTGAGAGTGATAGACAGAGAGGGAGAGAGAAAGGGCCTGTCAGATTTTTGTTTTTACGCTGAGAAAGAGACGAGCCATTTCTCTCAGGTATCTCTTTGTGCTTACTTTCCGAAAGTAATTTTCGTCACACAAAAGGTTAAAGATCTGAAATTCGACGGATTTAGAAGTTTGTTTTCAAACAGGTGAAATAATTTGGATCTGGATCATGTTAATTGCAAATTGAGCGTTTAGATAAGTTAAGTGGTTTCTTCTAACAAAATTAAGAAACAAATTCTCAATCACTTGAAGGATTTGGTTTGTGCCAAGTATGGTCAGGATCGGACACTTATAAAATATATTTGCGGCAATATCCTCTTTTGATTTCATTGAAATGATTTTAATGAATTTAGCCATCATTTAGTCCTAGGTCGATTCACGCTGGACAAGGAGAGTCTCAGATGGTCATAGTAGAAACTTATGAGTTTTTAAACTATTTTACTCAATTAAAGACAGTTTATTACATAAAAAACATCAGGTGCCCGAATTTTTTTTATTTTTTAGACCATGGCAAAAGATTTCGTATGCTTTGTGGTTTTGTACCACTTATTATCCCCAATAATCTAATTTCCTTTTTAAATTGCGGCCAAGAGACAATTTAGCTGCTAATGAAATAAATTCCATAATATTTATAATGTTATTATATATTAATGAATAATTAAAATGTATTGTGTAGCAAGTTTTGAACCAAAAAATTAGATGAAGGCAAACCGAAAAATATGATCTTGGTTTATATTGTGCTGACTTGTCATGATTTTTACGATAGGCCATAAAATTTGTGTGCTGCTAGAAAAGGAAATTCTATTAACTAATTAATTGCCCACAAGAGAAGGGAGAGCAAAAATAATGGGGGTGGCTAGGCCATAAAATCACATCATTCTATGACTTGGCTATCAATTAAATTGGTGTAAAGGCGTCACTGAAACAAGCGTATCAATTATTTTAATGAGGGCAGAGTGACCAGGAGGGATGGATAAATGGAGAGAGGTCGTCGTTTGGTCACTGACCATTGGTCACATTAGGATGCAAGGGCAAGCAATTGATCGGGGGTGTGCAATGAGCCATGGAGGTGTAAAAGAGAGAAATGCGTGTATCTGTGTGTGTGTGTGTGTGTGTGGGTGGGTGAATGGTTATTCAGGAAATGCAATTTTAAACAATTTGTTACCCAATTTGTAGCGATTTGTTACCCAATTTGCGGTTCATTTCATGCGGCACACGACAAATGTTAACAATAAATTAGCAACTAACTAATTGGTAAGGAATATTACAGAACAGAAGGCGTTTGCAATTAGTTTTAATTGCTTATTGGAAAACTAGATAGATAGAAATTTAACATATAAATTAAAAAATTTATTTAAAGCGTTAAGACTCGGTGGACCAAAAATGTATGCACTTTTCTTTCTCTCCATTTCTCACTATCTCTGACTATTGACGAATTCAAAAATTGAAATTTGCATAATCGCTATGAACCCAACAAAACTCTCACGAGCGACTATCTCGATGTGTGTGTGTGTGTTTGTGTGTGTGTGTGAGTGTGTGTTATGAGGGGTATTCATGCAATTGACACACATCATTTCACGCACTGACGCCTTTCAATAAACCAAATTTATCACAAGCGCACAATCTACGGCCACAACAGAGAATGCAAAGAGAGCAGGAGCTCTGAAAGGAAAGGGAGTCAACAATTTAAAATCCTTCAGCCAGCCAGTACACAAAACAGATACAAGTGTAATCAGTCAAGCGTTTTGTCAGCAACCCAAAAAAAAAACCAATGACGACGACGACAACAACAACGACGATGACAACAACATCCAATGACATCATCATCATCATGAACAGGAGCAGCAGCAGCAGGAACATCAGGGAATCTGCATATCAAAAAAAAAAAAAAAAAGAAAAAAAAGGGAATAGCAACCCAATTTTCCATACAACCCTCTCTACACTCTACTACAAAAGGGTTGCTGATTAGACGAGCCCCCTGAACCATGAATGAATGAATGGAATGAATGAATGGAATTTTCGGGGGTTTTGTGCGGTTTTCCATCGTTTCATCGTTTATCAAGCCATCAACAGCCACAAAAAGGTGTTTGGCATTAGGACACCCACAACCGGAACCCAAACCCAATCTCAATCACAATCCCAACTGCAATCCCTCTACACTAATTCCAATTGGCTGACAGGACGACACCAAGGACACCCAGGACACCAGGACACTGGGACATTTTGTAAATCTCAACGCGTTTCGTTGATGTTTTTTAATTAATTTCCATCACGACAGCAACAGTCGAGGAGTTGAGTTGAGTTCAGTTGAGTTGAATTGCGTTGGGCACGGGATTCAGTTTAGGTCACGGGGTGAAGAGTGAGGGGATGGGATGGGCTTTTACCTCACTCACACTCATTCTATCTGTTTGATATGATAAACATGTTGAGGTGTTGATTTCTGATCCGCATTAATTTGTCACACAAATCACAAGTCGTGCGTTTTGTTTTGCTGATTTGTGGTTTTTTAATAGGCTCAATTTGTACACTGTAAAAAATTAATATTTAATAACTGATTCCAATATTAGCCGAATATCTCATAAAACAAGTAAATCAAAAACATCTAACGCCATTGCAGATCAGAATTTCAACTAAAAAATAGTTTTTCACTTAATTGAAGGAATTTATTATATTCGGTCTCATATCCTCTCACCCCCTTTCAGTCTATCTCCTTTCGTCTGCACAGTATTTCGTTGAGTGTAAGGGGCTTAAGATGATTAAAAAAATCAAATAAATATGTTAATTTTTAATCAAAGCGTTTGATAATATCTTTATTAACTGACAGTGCAAAAATATAAAAAGAAATACCCAAAACAAAATTATCAATTATTTTAATACACAGAAATAAGTTTGTTATATTTGGCAAATCAAAAGTTTTCTTATAGTTTATTCTTATATTCGGTTTTCCGGCTCGAGGTCATTTAATATTAATCCAAAAAAGGTCACCAAAAAAGAAGAAATTATTAGAAACTCAAAATAAATAAAAACAATATAAAAAGCTACTCAATTAGTTTATCGATTTGCTTCTGCTCTGCCTTTTTTTAAAATGTAGACTCAGAAAAAAAGAAACTTTAAACACAATAGCAAAGAGATGCCAGCTGACTGATTAAAAAAAAATTAAGCATCAAGTTATGAAGACACTAAAAACCAGCAACTAGAATTCTGAAGGTGATCAGAACTACTTTATATAAATTGTTTGTAGAATTATAATTAACCAAGAGAAAAAGTCTTGGGGGATTCCCAATTGGCATTTATGTGCATCCTTTTTCCGGTTCGTATGCAATATGATTCCGTTTATTGATTTTGTTGTCTCCGTTTCTCTTGTTGAAGCATCCATCTAATGCGAAAAAGGCGGAGCTTGTGTACCCTTTTTTATTGGTTTTTTGTGTGGGTTTTTTTTTTTTTTGAAGATGTCCTATCCTATGCCTTCTGGCATCTGGCAGATGTTACTCTGACTGTGCCAAGTAGGCGTTGCTTTTGGTCTAGCAACCCGACCCCCACCCACCTGCTGTGATATTTATCTTGAACTATTAGCACAGCAGTCAACAATCGAGTCAGCGCTAGCGTTTATCTATGGTTATGGCAATGGCTTTAAGGATGATGACGATGATGATGAGGATGGGGATGATGATGAGAATGAGAATGAGGAGGAAGCTAGCCTCAGCTTTGGCAGCTGTAGGCAGCCCCAACAGGCCGTTTAGCGCCATAAAACAATTCCCCGCTGGCTCAGCGGCATTCACGCGTGCGCAAACGAGTTTCTTACGATGGGTTACGACTAGTCAACAGGCAACAGGGAACGGCACCCAACCAACACAAACAATCAGTCGATTGTCACAGATATTTGTCATGTTCGCCTTTAGGCCGGCCTTAGACCAACTACAACTTTCCCTGATCAGTAGTAGTTCTGCCGAGTTCGGGGCAACTCGAGCGAACGTTGTAAAAATGTCAATTGCATTTTGCTCTCCGGCTGAATGCCTTCCTTGGTTTGGTTTTTGTGCCACACTGGCCCCATGTTCGATCGATTGGATTTCATGTAATTACATTGTTTTCTGATTCATAATTAATTTCAACTCTACCTTTCTACCCCCAGAGCTCCTACTACTGCTCCTTCTTCTCCTCATCCTTCTCCTTCTCATCCTCTTCAAGCTTCAGCTGTTGGCTGCATTTTTCTCGTTGAGCACTTCAACTGATTTTTACATGAGGCAAGCATCTGTTTCTGTTCGTACATTGATAGTTTCTGAGTGATGATTTAATGAGGCAAACGTGGCATGTTGTGAATGAAATCAATTTTATGAATGCGATGCAGAATGTTCAATAGCAATGCAAAAGGCAAGAGCCACACAATACACAAACACAAACGCACACACACACACACACAATTACAAACTGAACATGTATCCATGGACCTGGAGTGGACCTGGATTGGAGTGTTTGTTGTAATCGGAATCACAATGCAATGTTGATTGAGCCAACTCTCGAGTTAATCAAGAACACACTCCAGTTATGGCCAGCAGCTATGAACAAACTGTTCCAGATTGATCAAATTCCTTGAAATAGAACTCGGAAATGCATTTTTTCATCAATTTGCTAGCCTTTAGATTAAACTATTAAGAGGTTTACGTATTTTTTAAGGCTTTTTGTTTCATCAATTTCAATATCTTTAACAGTTTTTTAACAAGACCCATCCGACTAGCAGATTATAGGTAAATTATATGGGTAATTATATTGGTAATTATATGGGTAAATTTTAATAAAATTTTAATAAAATTGGGTTGTTGTTGTTCTTACTTGTCTTGAGGAAAGAGACTACGAAGCTGAAATTTAACGAATTCTTCTATTTGTATTAAATTTTGCATACTTCGAGATGAAAGATAAACGAAGCAATAATTGAAAATGTTTTAAATTGTTTAAAAATGTTTAAAACTCGCACATTTTAGACAATTTGTAATTTTGTCGAAAGTATCAGCATTTAAAAGGCAGTGTATGATGATCCCAAACTAAACTACATTCTATTTAGAATTCCGGAGGCATTTAAAGAACCTGACGTAGCAAGCAATCAACATTGGTGACCAACCTGAGTAAAACAAGCAAACTCATTGCAGTTAAATTGCTTTAAGTATTTAGTTAAATTAAAACAAAATATATTAAGGATAATTCATTTTTGACATAAGAAACTACTGGGAAATTACATTTTGTTACAATATTTGTTTTTAATTGAATTTTTGGTTTTGTTTTATCTGGCATTATGTCAAAATTAGATTTACTTTCCAAGGCTAAGGATCATATATTTTAAGTCTTTGGTTAAGACCTCATTTTGGTTCTCAGTAAAAAACACTTGTCACATGTCTTGAGAAAATTTTAAATAAGGTTCAAAAGTTTTTAAACCAAATTGAAAGCTAACCAAGAGGCTTTAGAAATTTTGACTACTCAAAAATCACTGACTATTGCTTTAATATTTTAGCAATTACGTTAATTTAACTTACTGCACAATATTTTAGTAGTCATAAACAAACACCTTTTGCCACATTTTTTACATGTTCAATTTTTTGAGCAAATTTAACAATCTCATGTTCACTCGCTATTAAAATTATTTAACGAACATTCCAAAACATAATTTTAAGTAAGTTTTTGAAAGATTTGAGTAATTTTTCTAATAATTTTGTTGAATTGGAAGTATATTAAAACTAAGCTTAAAGTTTTTTTTTATTTATTTTTTTCTGTTATTTGTATAAATTTTTTTTTTTGGTCTGTTTTGTTTTTGCACTTTGAACTGCGCATGGAAAGTTTTTTTCAGCTCCTCCTATTTTCGACGCGCGAATGGCAAAGCGCACACTACACCCACACACTCACACACAAACACACATATATTCGTACATACAAGCCCAACTGAGAGAGGGAGAAAAGTTTTTGTCTGAAGCTGCTGCGTAGGAGCTTCCCTCCCTCACACACACACACACACACACACAGACACATACGTTAGTAGCAGCAACAGCAGCCGTCGTACTCTTCGACCATTTTCGTAGCATACTTTTAGGTGGTGGCTGCATCTTTCGTCGTACATAGAAAACAAGCAGCAGCAACAGCAGCCTCGTCGTTGGATTCTTTATGTATATTTATTTACTCAGCTGTCACTGCAGCTGTACCACGCCCCTACACACACACACACACACACACACACACACACACACACATACACACACACATGCACACACACGCATATATATATATGTATATATACACCCACACAACTCTCCCTACCCACCGCACACCAACCGCAGCTGGATCCTTTTCGCCTAGTAGATTTTCAATTTGTCTGCAACTTGAAATTGCTTTTTTTTCCGTGCACTTCTTCTTCTTCTTGTTCTCCCCTATTCTGTGCCTCTCTCTGACTTCTCTATATTTTCTACTTTCTTTTTGTGCATTTTGTCAAATGAATTTTCAACGTCGCTCACAGGAATTATTTGGAATTTGTTTGCAACTATCCCCCACATATACCCCACAAGTCTCAGGCTCCCCGCCGGCCACCATGTCCCCCATTCTGCTACTAGCTCTTGTCCCGTTCGTTGATTTATACGCATTATGCTTGCTTCGCTTCTTCTCCTGTTTGTGGCACTAAAAATTTCTTATCTCGTCGTCAACTAATTTTTTTGATTGCATGCTGCGACGACGGACGAGCGAGAAGCGGGAAACGGGAAACGAGAAACGAGAAACGACGACCGTCTAAGGCATGAGGAAAATGCTCTGAATTTAAATTGGATTTTTGTGCGCACATTTCAAATGCATTTTCCATCGGGTTAGTTATGAATGCATATGAGTGACATGCCCGAGAAGGCGCGGCGCGGCGTGGCACGAGGGAAAGGGAAACGGGAACCACAAGAACAGGTAAATGTCTCCGACTACACTAAATGTTTACGTTTCCTGAGCGTCAAGCAAACATTTAGCAGAAAGAAATAATTGCCAACATTCCTCACCATGAAATGGGACCCTTCTTGGTTTATGTTAGGTCAACTCACGTGACGTGGTTAGCCACAATATCCACGACAAAAAAAAAAAACAAACACACACAGTAAATGAAAAACAAAAAAAAAAAAAAAAAGGAAGCATATATATGAAATGTAACGAAATACTCGTAACATGGCCATAACATAGAACATGGCTAATTCTTGCATGACAATTTCACATTCATAACCCTTTTTTGGTCGCGTCGCCTCCACTCTACTCGACTCGACTCGATTCGCTGGCTGTTGGCCCTCTGGCTCGTCTTCCGTCTCATAATTATGCTGTAAATTTGTTGAGGCTACCCAGAGGGTACTTTGCCAATAAGATATTGTTGACCCTGAGCTATGAAAACGAACTTTGGAAATGACTAATTTCCATTTTGCACTTTAAAACCAATTACAAGTGATTTTATCATCGAAAAATCCATTCGAATTTTTAGAAAATTGCTTACTAAAGGCCACTTTCACTAGGATAACTCAATTCTGAATAATCTTGATTCTTGAAATTGACGTTTCTGAAAATTATGAAGCCATATATATTATGCAAGTCTTAAGTAGAGTATTAATTAGTCTACTTTTTTTTATCTTTTTCCAATTCGTTCATTCTTTGCTGTTGCTATTTTATTTTATTTTTTTTTACTATTTCATTTCCACGCTAACTTTTTTTCCCTCTCTCTCTCTCTCTCTCTCTCTCTGTCTCTTGTTTGGAATTTTTTCGCTTTTACCTTTCGCAAGGTTTCATTTGGTTTAAGCCAAGCCGCGATTTTGCGATTGTTCTGTTAATTGTTAATTTTTATGGTCTGGCAATTGCCAGAGCTGTTGGGGGGTTAGGTAGGCCGATAAAAAACAGACAGACAGCAATAGAATAAAGAAATTAAAGTAACTGAAAGGGGGCGGGCAGCTCGTCTCATGCTCCCAGGAAAATGAGCAACGGGCACCCGACCCAAACCGAGAACCTATAAAAACAATTTAGTAAGCAATAAAAATGCCGAAAATAACTTGAAATTGAATTTGAAGCAAGGCAAATGCTGGCAAGTTGCTTCTTTTTCTTTCTTTGGTTTTTTTTTTTTTTGTATTGATAGAGTAATGGTCCAAAATGTTATCTATTTAGGTGGCAGAGCATAGACGGAGGCGGAGGTGGTTGGGTTACACCCACCCACCCACAGCTCTTAGAGAACATCAAAAAGCGAGGCCATTAAAGGCGGTTTTTCTCCTTTTTTTTTTGGAGCCTGGCAACCCTTTTACGCACTTACGCAGCTTAAACAAACACACAGAGTGTATATGTGTGTGTGAGTAGAGGAAATCGAAGGGTTGGGGCTGGGGGAGATGGTGTTTCAATTTTAAAGTAAATATTTGCCTCTAGGGTGCTCTCTGGATATTTATTACCTTATTTTTTTCTATTGGGTGGTGGACTGATGCGGTGTTTGGAGTGTGTGTGTGTGTGTGGTGGGGGGGGTGTGAAAGGGCAATAGCAGGTTGTGTTGTTAGAACTCAAACTTTGTCTATGGTCAAACAAATAGTGTGGACATTAAGCCACATTGAAGAGCTTGACCAGAAGCAATTTACGAAACGATACTAATGGCCGGGGCTATATATTTAAGGATTTGCGATGAGGGGGAATATATTGAGAGGTGGGTGGGTGAGCATAAAGTGGATGGGGCGGAGGATTTGAAACAATTTAATTTTGTTACTTTTATGTTGCGACCAGAAACTTAAATTTTTAAACTTTTCATCTCTTACATCGTGAAATTTTGTTACCCTTCACTTAAATATGTGTCCTTGTACCTATTTTTTCCCATTTAAACCTAACTCAGTTGTGTTTATTTCACCTTTATGACTGATTCTTAACGAATTTTCAATGTTGTTGTTTTGTTAATTGTTTAGTTAAGTAAATATTGCCAAAATAGCATCTTTGAAAGAAACAAAAATCCATCCAAAATCGGAAATCATCTCCCATAGCTTCAATTTTGATTGTGCTGTAAGCCGAAAAACTTGTTTTCCTCATTGACTTGTTAACATTTTTAAAATTTTTTGTTCAGATATCTTTAGATATGCCTGTCATAACATTCTATAATTAGTTGCTCTCTTGTTAATTTTATTTGGCTTAATTAATGAAAAATGGAAATGGCTTACGAACGGAGAACGGAGCTAAATGCTTGTATTCTGAGCCATTTCTGGTTCAAGAAGCGACATAAATTTCACTCAATTACAACTTCTTTTGACTAAAAACAGATTTCAATATAATTTTTTGCATACTTGCTGCTGCTGCTCGGCTGTTATGTATTTTGACTTGTCAATTTGTTAAGATTAACTAGACGAAATTTAAACAAATTACAATTATGCGTCTGGGAAGGGGAAAATGGAAATCCCCTCAATACTTTCCTCCCATTCCTCTTTTATCAGGTAACCAAATACCCATAGCCATACAGAAAACTGGCAAAGCGACAGCTGACAAATGACACCAGTCGAAGAAACCGAAAGACCAGAGACCAGAGACCAGAGACCGAAGACCGAAGACCAGCGTAGACATTAAGCGATTAACTCGTTGAGTTCGGAGGCCAACTTAAGCCATTTTAACATATTGTTAACGTGGGCAAACGAGGCATGTTTTGGGCACTCCCTCCTTTCCGCAGTCCACCGGTCCACAGCAAGATGTCTTAAGGGGATTTCAATGTCCTTGCCTGATGATGCGTTTTTTGGACTTCCAGCTGAACAATGACATGCAAATGTATGCAGATCTCTCGCTCTTGCGAGCCTTTTGTCGTCGTCGCTGTCGTCGTCATTGTCGTCGTCGTCATGTCAACGCAAGGCAGGCAAATCGACAGGCAAGAAAACCCCAAAAAAAAAAAGGAAATTGTTTCTAACCAAATTCAACTCGTTTTATTTTTTTCGGTTATTTGCTTAAATCTGCGCGCATGTTTTGTGTGGTAAATAAAAAATGCAAAATAAATGCGTAAATCTCGTAAGAGAAAGACAGAGAGAGAGAGAGAGGAGGGAGAGAAATGGAGAGCAGGGGGAGAAGGTCGGTTGCTCAGTCGGACTAAGGCCACTACGTATGTGAGGAGCGGGAGGGGCAGCGAAGTTGGGGTAAATGTGTCTGCAAAGTTTTTTATTTTATTTTTTTTGCAGGTGTCTCTTGTGTGTGTGTGTGTGTGTGTCTTTCAGACAACACAAGGACAACAACGAATAGAGACAGTTCATCAAGTTGACTTGTGATTTCCGGTTTTCTTTCCTTGTCGTTTTCGGTTTTTTTTTGTTCTTTTCCACTTTACTTACTTAACTTTAAAAGCGGATTAGGCGGAGACAAACGCCGCCCATGGTGGCATGGAACATGAGGCATGAGGCATCAAAGGCGCTTAGCTTGCATGTCTGATCGTTGATGTGGGTAGAAGCTTACAAGGAAACTCCAGGAGGTGGGGAAAACGGAAATACAAACGAAACGAAACGAAAGCGAATCAAATATTGTCAATGTGGCAGCAAGTTAATGATGTGAGAAAAGCAATTTCATAATGAATCACTACAAGCTATTCAAATTTTTTATAATTTTTATTCATCAAAATAAAATCAGTTAAGGAAATTAATTTCAATTAGAAAAGACCAAAAACCTAAAAATCACGCATTCGCAATGTTAGCTTATACGGGCGATGCCAGAAATTTTTCTTAGGTGATACTTGAAAGTAGAAATTTTCATCTCTTTAGTTAAAATTATTAACAACTTTTGGTTTTTGAATGTTTATGACCTATATTTATGTAGTTAATCAATGCAGATCAGTCTGTACTTATCGATATGTTTTAAAAATTACTGTAATTTTCTTAAGATGATATTTCATAACTTCGATCGACAAATCGAATCTTTTCTCTTCTTTTAAGCCTCTTGAACAAGCCGAAACAAAAAAACAATATTCAATTCGGAACGAAAAAATTCACAAGTTATTAAAAACTTGTTAAGCAATAATTTTAAAATTGTTGAAACATTGTAATTGAAATTCTAAGCGAATTGGCCATTTTTAAAACGCATTACCCATAAGTTGACGGGGTTTCTCTCTCGCAAAATTTAACGAATCGTAAACTAATATGATACAATAATTAAGGTTATAAATATTTATCGGTATAATGAATTTCATAAAAATCTGAAGAAAAATGGTAGAGTTATGCGAACGGAGTTGACCAACAGGTGCGCCAAAGTGCGGATAGACTGTTTTTTTTTTTTTTTGTTATAAGTCATATATGTAAATGGACATATCAAATTTGGCGCGGCAACCTAATCACTTTATTCTAAGTATTCTTTTGGTATGGCACCCAAGTGTACGTATGCGATGCAACAATCTAATCATAATTACTGATTACTATCATGTTAATTACAATGGACTTACTATGATAAGCCGGCCTCTTTGTTCGTGCAGCTTCGTTACTCAATTACAAGAATCATGTTGCATGGCATTGACACGCCTCCTCCAAGAGCAATTACTGAGTTCCTAAATAGACTGACTGACTGACTGATGGAATAATTAACACACACGCACACACTCACCATATACACACCTGTTGTTGTGTGTGTGTGTGCCTGCAAGATTTCTAATTGGCAAATGTGCACGCTTGTGTGCCCATTAACCCCTTAAAGTCCCTTTCCCCACAAAGACATTCTCAACAAGTGCCACTTGGCTTTGATTTCGTTTGGGAGTCTGGCCATGGAAATGAAAATAGAAGTGAGAGTGGGAGTGGCAATGGCAGTGGCAGTAGAAGTGGAAGTGGGAGTAAGAGTGGGCGTTGTATAGAACGTGTTCAATAAGCGATTATTTTTTCAGTTTGAAAAATTTCTCTTTGTCGAATTTTGTTTTCATTTAGGTCGTCGTCGTAGTCGTCGCCGTGTTTGCTTTTTTGCACATCTCTTTCTCTTTCTCTCTCTCACTCTCTCTCTCTCTTTCTTTTACTCTTATCTGGCTGGCAGCTATTATTTGTTAAATGAAGCGATTTGTTTGTTGACATTATGCATGGAAGCGTTAAACACATTTTCGCTTTTATTTTTTCTTCTGTCGAAAAATTGTTTTTGCAATCCGTCAGAGGGCGTAAGTTGGTAAATGGGTGGGGCAATATGTTGCCCTCAGGTGGTTGGAAGTGGTTGGGATTTTTTGGCACATACCTGACTGACTGACTGACGTGAGGTGAGGTGAGGCCATACACAAAAAAGGTGGTTGGGCGGCTATGTGTGAATTCCAAACAAGCAGCGGCAGCTGTTGAACATCAATGTGGACCAAAAAAAAAAAAAAAAAAATAAAACAACAAGCGTATGCGGATGGAAAGAGGTTTTACCATCTTACCATTGAAGATGATTGCGCCATTAAATTGCAAAAAGACTCTGAATGCTTTACGCTTGTACAGTAACATCAAAAGTTCTTATCAACTGATAGTGATCATCCAAAACTATGCCATGACTAAACCAAGAAGTACTCAAAACTCGGGTATAGCTGGGGAGCCCCTGAATTGAAGAACCTCAACTGAAGAGGATAAAACAAAAATCGAAAACTCTAAAATTGATATCGGAATGAAACTGTTCAAATTGTTAATACTATTTTAACTTGCATTAAACTGAAATCAAATAAATTTGCCTATAGATCCTATGCTTGCTAGTGCTTTGCTTTGTTACTTGTGCGTCCCTAAAGTTCTTGTGCTTTACACGGTTACTTGTGCGTAGTCTTACTTCACATCACACACATTCTCTAACTGGTTATCCTATTCTTAATTGAGCAAATTATATTTAATTTACTTAACTTACGAAACAGAAACCAAGTCTTACTCCCTCCGTTTGATTTAATCCAGAAAAATGCACTCACATATGTACATATGTACATATGTATGTATGTATGTATGTAGCAAAAAGCAAAAACCAAAAGCCAAAAAAAAACATGCAACTTCCTTCCTTTAGGTTTAGCCTTTCTTCCTTCCTTCCTTTATTTCTTTTGTTTTTGGCTTATCCGTTTCAGTTTGGCTTTAGCGGCTTTCTTTAGATGACATTTTTGCCACATGGCATGCCATGTTGCCATTTTGCCAAATGGGGAGACATTTTTAAGGCTAATTAAATCCACTTCATGACTTTAAAAAAAACCAAAATGCTAAACGCCAACCGGAACTTTGCCATGTCCTTACCATTCAGCCAGCCAGGCAGTCAGCCAGCCAACGCGACAGGACCTCACTTCAAATTTATGTCATGTACAATTAACAACTAACAATAAGTAAAACAATAGCAAGCAAAAAAAAAGAAAACCAGCAAAATGCCAGGAAATGTCCGTCTGACATAGTATATTTATGACATTTTAAAGCTTTGTGTATTGCTTGATAACTTTAATATCCAAGTCCTTGGGCTGCTTGGGCTCCACCAAAGGATTTGGCCAATTAAAAATGCGGCGTTGGCCTTATCGCACGCGCCAATGTTAATTCTCCCTCTCCTCCTCACCTCTCTGCTGTTCTTGTCTTAATGTGGTTAGAAAAGTTTCACCAAAGGCAAAAGGTGTTGAAAGTTTTGTTGGGCGGAAGTTTTTACGCGCCCCCACAGGCGTTTCTTTTTCTTCTTCTTCCGTGTCCTGTTCCCTGTTGTAATCTTGCCAGCGCGCACAAGAGAAAAATAGAGAGAGAGAGCTTTAATCCTAGCTGGTTGCTTAACGGCGCTGATAAGAAATAAATGTGAAGATGAAAAAATTTGTTTGTTGGCTACATTTCTTTGGTTGAGACAATTAGCGGACTTCTAATTGGCAGGCAGAGCAGGCAAAGTAATAGTTATTTGGTACTTCTTTTCAATGTAAAAGTACAAAATCATTGTGCTTTCGGTCAGTATGAGCACCTGTATCATGTAGAAAATCAAAAGTTTCAGATGTGTTCCAATATTCGTGGTTAGCTCCTGAAGCATGGGCTCAAAGTGCAGCTTTTCCCAGTAATCCATTAGATTGATTACAAACGAGGTTAAGCAATGCATCACATAGGGCAGCACAAAGACCCATTCATAATGGAAATGAAGGCTAGGAAGAGTATCACTGGGCACAAGTAGGGCCCCCGTGGTCAGCATGGAGTAAAGATTTGCCTGTATTAGAGATACCGCTGGATCAGTTGTTTCTATACCGATGTAAGACTTCATTATTTGGTCACAAATCGTCAACTTAGGACTCAATAAAATGCTCCAGCTGGTAAACATCAGACTCAGGTAGATGAGCGACAGTTCCATGGGTTTTGATAAATGCATTGTCTTAATAATAATATAATTCGATATATTTTTAACAAATTTTTTCAAATGAATTTGAAATCTGTGAGTTTGGGTTAAGTGCTGAATCTTTGTTTACTTTTTGGAGTGATTTTACTAAGCGTTCTTATCATTTCCTAGAACATGCTTACTTTGTTTTAAAATCTGAACAAATTCACAACAGAGTTTTGGACTACTATATAATATAACTCCCACAGAAAAAGGATGAAAGTAATAACCGAAGAAAAGATCTTACAAACTTGGCAATTAAATTTTGTATATAAACTTACAACGGTTCATTACATATACTTAATTCAGATTCAACTTAAATCGATTATTATATATTAAAAGAAATGGAGAACCGTTGAATTCTTTACGATTTTAAATTGTTTACATTTTATGCCTATTGAATTGGATTTTTGCTCAGTTCTCTCTCACCACTTAACATATTAAAATCATTTTGACTAGGTATGAGTTAAAAATAAACCAAAAATAAAATGAATTACAACAAAAAAAAAAATGGTAATGTAGGAGAAGATTTTCAATGTTTCTTCCTGGTTGAGTAGTTTTACATTTTTAGGCCATACATTAGCAATATATTAACATTTTGTGCGAAATACTTTCCAAGCAATTCATTCTCATTCACTCTCATCTCTCGTTCTCATATTCTGTCTCTTGTTCTCTAGTTCTCTGGTCTTTGGTCTCTCTCTCCCGCTGCTTGTTATAGGCAAAGCCGTTTTGATGCGCCTTTCATGTCCAGGCTTTTGGCTTCTTACTAACTTACTAAAGAAAACCTCACGTTGAAGTGCACACACACACACAGCACACACCACACACACCTCATGCGGTGACAACGACTTCTAATACCACCGCGCAAAATATGACCAAAGTCCTTTAAGCGCTTTCGCCCCAGGACAACGCAGGACATAAAAAAAAGGCGAAGGCCTAAACACGAACCGAACGGAACAGAACAGAACAAAAGTCTCCTTTTGCCAGTTCGAGTGGAAAATTTATGTGCCTTCGGGGCGGTAACTTCATTATGCAATGACCTACTATGAAATGCGGGAATGTGCACAAAATTTATGTGCAAAAGTTGAGAGACAGCCTAAGTAAAGTACATCCAAACGGAAAGGTGGGGGAGGGACAGAGGGTGCCCAGAACCCAGACAAGCTGGAGACGACGACGACTGCCTGAAGTGTGAATAGTTGCTTTCGGTTTTTTTTTTTTTGTGGTTTTTTATATTCTATGTTTTTTGTTTTTTTTTTTTTACATTGTGTCTGATAAACAATAAACGGGGTACCGGGCACGGGACAAGCAGTCAGCCAGCCAGCTAGCTAGCTTTGGTGATAAGCTAACCATATTGGTCCTAATCAGCCAAGCAATTAGTTAAGTTTCAGTTTCAGTGCCAGTTCATGCCAAGAATTCAAAGTGAAAGGTACTTGGGTGAAGTGGAAATGAAGGGGTTAACTTTCTTGATTGTCTTGATGGGATATGGCCTTGTCTGCGGCCTTGAAAGTGTTCGTTATGAGAACTATAAGGTCTATCAAGTGCGAATCAATAATGTAAATCAATATCAAGTCTTGTCGAACCAAGAAAAACAACTAAAGGTAAGGGCGGTCGGTCTATTAACATAATTAAAGTCTAATTGGCAAAATTTGTGACTAATCAAAATAGTTATATCCTTCTCTAGCTAAGCAGTTGGCGTGAGGCACGTCAGTTGGGTGAATACTCGGACATAATGGTTCCCCCAACCACTCAACTGGAATTTGAACAATTGCTCAGGAATTTCAATTTTGAATATTCGTTGAAAATTGCAAATGTTCAGGAAGTTATCGATCAGCAATTACCCAAACAAAGATCAAGCACAATGGACTGGACTCAATATCATACTCTTGATGAAATTTACGAATGGTTAGATACAATTGAGGCGAGATATCCAGATATTGTGACACCATTCACCATCGGCCAATCCTATGAGAATCGCACAATACGTGGCATTAAAATTTCCTATAAAGAAGGCAATCCCACGGTCTTTATTGAATCGAATATCCATGCCAGAGAATGGATCACATCGGCGACCATCACATATTTCATTGATGAGTTGCTAGTGCCGCGCAGACCTGGCCTTATTGATATCGCCCAGAATATCGATTGGTATATAATTCCTGTGCTAAATGTAGACGGCTTTTCCTATTCCCATGAAGTGGTAAGCGGCGTCTTATTAAGATTAGATTTCAATCGCATCAATTACGTGCCGCCTTGCTTATCGTTTGCTTGGCTTATCTCTCGCTATCTTTTTAGTAATTTATTAACTAGCTAATCAATTAACTAATCTGTGTGTGTATTTTTTTGTATTTTTTTTTTTGCCGCCTTCTAGGCACGTTTGTGGCGCAAATCGCGTATGCCCTCGGACCCAACGGGCGAATGCATTGGCACTGATTTAAATCGAAATTTCGATTATCTATGGATGTGTAAGTTTTCCGTTTCAAATCATTTATCATTGGCTTTTCCCAAAGATATTTAAATTATCATTTAAACTTGTCGAACATCACTGAAAGTATTTTTTTTTTTTTTTGTTCATTTAAACCATCTTTTAATTATAATCTCTATCTAAAAGACTATTCAATTTGACCAAACTTTTCATAAGAAAATATGTTCAAATCGAATAACACAGAATAATAGTTTTCCTAATAGTTTAAAATACTTGACTCTTTGTGTATTAACCTTTTGAATTTTTCCAATTCAATTTATTTTTTTTATTTTTGTAAGCCTTAATAAAAGTCTAAAGAAGAGAAAGCAAAAGGAAAAAAGGGAAATCAGCTTCAAAATTTGTATTTTTATTTACATAAAAAAAGAGTTTATAATGAAAAATATTTTATACCCATTTCTATAGTTCATTTATTTTTTTTGTTTTCTATCGATCTACATATATTGAATTACTCATAAATGTGTCGTTATCTCTTAAATTTCTTTTCTTAAGCAACAAATATCTAAATCTATATTTCGATTTATGCAAACAAAAAAGTGCACCCGGAGAATTTAAACGAGTTCTTAAAAAATCATTTAGGAATATGAAGATAGATAAAAATTTGCTTTTCGTCTCTCTCTTTTTTGCGTATCTGTCTCCCTCTCTCTCTTTGGTTTTTATTGATTGTGAGAAAAGTGCAATAATTTTTTTTCTAAACCACTGTCCTTACTTTTTTTTTGATTACCATTTAATGTTTGAAACTAACGTAAAAAGGAAGGAATCAAGAAGGATACGACCAAGAAAAACACATCAAGATTAAACTTTGATCGATAGTCAATAATTTTTTTGTCTGACTGAGCCCATGAATTTCTTAATTACTTGTAGCCTTTGTAATGTTTTAGATCCCTGACTAAACCTCAAAATTCAAATTTCCAGTCCAATTCAAATTAAAATTGAATTTTAGATGTAAATGTTAAAAAGCATTTAAAACTTTTGCTATTTAAAAAAAAGATATGTGTCGGTTTCCTATAAGTTTTGCATAAAATTATTATTATTAAAATTACGTTTCGTTTTATGTGCAGTGACCGGAGCCAGTGATGATCCATGTTCAGAAACTTATGCAGGACCTTCGGCCGAATCTGATCCAGAAATAAGTCAGATGACTGCTTATATAAATAACAACATACCGGATGGAACAATTAAAATTTATATATCGCTTCATTCGTATGGCCAATATGTGCTCTCGCCTTGGGGACACACCGACCTGGAGTTTCCCGAGCATTATCCACAGATGATGCATGTGGCGCAAGGATTTGCCGATGCGCTAATAAGACGATATGGCACAGTGTTTACCTATGGTTCCAGTGCCACAACCCTTTGTAAGCCAATGAAAGTTTTGAAACTAAATGCAAAATTAAGTAATTCAATTAAAATCAATTTGGTTTCTTTTAGATCAAGTGTCTGGATCGGGCAAGGAATGGGCCTATGCCGTTAAGAATATAACCATACCCTATACAATAGAACTACGTGATAAGGGTCAGTTGGGTTTCCTATTGCCACCAGAAGATATCCTACCGGTGGCTCGTGAGCTAACGGATGGCTTTATAGGCATGATAAATGCTGCACGGGAAGCTAATGTTTTGTAAGAAGATGTTGGAAAACTGAAATAAATCAAACACCAACCAACCACACCCCACCCCAGTCCAGCCCAACGCCTCTTGCTAAAAACGCTAGCTCCCCCTAAGTTTGGCCATTAGACGACGCCACTGCGTCGCAAGCATTTGCTCCGCCCCCAATAAGCAGCCCGAACAGCCACAGAAACCGAAGCTTCCAATCAGCGACGAGTGACACGACGACGACGAGACGAACATTTTCGTCGAGTTGCGACATCGTTGCATTGCATTTTTGTTAGTCGCTGTTGTTGTTGCTGCTATTGTTGTTGTTGTTGTTGTTGTTGTTGTTGCTGCTGTTGTTGGTCTCTTGTGTTTTCTGCTTTGCTTTTTGTTTTCTTCTTGGTTTTTTTTTTGCGTTTTTATTGGCAAAGTCTCCGCCTATTTTCAACGCGCGCGCAGCATCCTGCCGACAAAGTACAAGTGTGTGTTTGTGTCTGTGTGTGTGTGTGTGTGTGTGTGTGTGCGAAGGATGCGAGGCAAAGCTCCTACACATAACATATATCGGGAAACGAGCAACAACAATCGAAAGGACGTCGCAACGAATGGCAAACGAGCAAACGACCAAAACATGGCGTCCGTCTTGCCTCAATAACTATATATCCTTTCTATATATATATACATATACATATATATATCCTTGAAGTGTGTATATATATGCCACATTTCTATATATCCTGCTTCTGTTATTGTTATATACTACATTTTGTCCTCTTCTACACTTCTTTTCTTCTCTCCTTCATTCATTCCGATGCTGCTTCGTTTCTCTTCAACTTTTTTTTTCTTTTTTTTTGCAATTTGTCTAATGAAATTGCGTTTTCCACTTGCGTCGCTCCAAAAAAAAAAATAGATATAAAATAAAATAAAAAAAAATATAGATATATAGAGTGAGAGAGAGAGAGAGAGAGAGAAAGAAGGGGGAAAAAAAATTAAATAAAAATAGTCGTACGAAAAATCTTGGAAAATTCGAGAAAAATATTACGTTGACACTTTTTGCACGGCTCCTTATGTGGATGTCCTGTGTCTGGCTTTTTACTCACTGCTCATTCTGCATATAAATTGAAATTTACTAGCCCAACCCCCTGCAGCCCTCCCCACGCCCAACATTCTGCTTTCAATGAAGCTGCTGCTGCTGCTGATGTTGTTGTTGCTGCTGTTGTTGACAGTTGCACCTTTATGACAGTTTTCTTCTTGCTTGCCACTTTTCTGTTCGTACCCTACATGCCCCATAAGCTAAACTGGGTATATTAGGGTTCTGACAATCGATATTGTGTACTTGCCAACACTATTTTAAGTTCAGACGTTTAGCAACACTAACTTTAACAGAGCAAAGGATCTTGTTGGGATCTAGTCTGTAAACAGGTATTAGTCTACTTAAAAGAGTTCAATAACATTAGCTAAGCAATTATCGAGGAACTTCTAAAAATATCTTAAGGAACTACCAGGAATAGTTTTTTTTGAAGTTTCCAATAACATTGGCAGAACTAGATCAGAGAAAATATGTATCGAAATATATTGAAACATATGCTTAAAACGGAAGAATTTATGAAATACAACCATCGCATTAGAACTTTCTTGTTGCAAGGTATTACTTAGTCGGTGATTCAATGCATTTAATTTTGTATTTTTTCTTATGTTGGTTTTGGTTTTTGTTTTTTTTTTGTCCTCCCGTGTTGCGCATATTGTGGTGATGAATTTTTCTCTTTGAGTTATACTTACAAGGAATGAGAATGAGCTGGCCAAATGGCTGGAAACAGTGGCAATAAAGGAAGAATGGAATTACTTAGCCAAATTGCAAAGCTTAAAGAGATGAATTAAAACAAAATTTTATAGAAAAAATACTTTCTGCTAGGTACAAGATAGTCTCTATGCGAATCATTCTTATGTATGTACATCTTATGGCCTTCTAGGCACCGAAATATCATATCGTACATGATCTATTTCGACTTAGTAATGTTTTATTATAGATTTAATGGGCTGGTAATATTAAAATAATCGGTACCAAATCTCTCACATGAATTCTTAAGAAATTTAACTTACTCTTTACCTCACAATTTTCATTGAGAACTCTAAACTATTTTATTATATTTTCTTTATTTTCTGCAGTTTACCTTCTTTTTTAACTTTTCATTACATTATTTGTTTATGCGCAAATAAAGTGTAAGGTTTACACCATTCGATAGTCAATCGATAATATCGCACTAAAGACTGTCGATCGGTGCTACTCATAACCAATATTTAAAGTCAGAAATTTGAACAAATTAAAAGCCTTGCAAAATTATGCTTGCTTTTTTTTATAGAAGCTGATTTTGTTTGGCTAATTGAATAATTGCCATGAATCAAAATAAAAAATTAAAATAAATAAATACCAAATATTGTTTCGAAGGAAGTCAATTATCCACATTAATTTGCACTGAGTCTGAACCCAATTGATTGAAAAAGAATTAGAATGTTTATGCAAAATAATTAATAAGGGGCAATTTAGTCGATTTTTGCTTCTGGTGCACCAGAATAGATCTAGTTTTGCTGATTGATTGTTTGATTCTTTTATTTTTGTGAAACTAGTCACCTCTCAGAATTGATAATTCAATTCTTTCAATTTCGATTGACAACCAATTTAAAAATCAAATCAAAAATTGCTTTAATTTTTCGACCAAGCCCACAAGAGCAGGAAAAAAATGCTTTAATTGCTGCCAAAGCAATAAACTTCAACGGCAATTGACGCTTGACACTTTTGCAAAAGGCTTAAAAGTGGACGTGAACGTGGACATGGACCTGGCCAAGAAGCCAGATGCTGCTACTGCTACTGCTACTGCAGATACTTGGCAACATCAGAGGCAAAATCAGAGCCAAAGCGAAAGTATGACCATGGCTTGGTTTGTTCCAACTTGGTTCGGTACGATGGTTCGGTCTTTTGGCTATTCCCAACGCGCGTCATGAAGCTGCGGCGTCTAAGCCTTTTTTGGTAGGTAGGATCAGCTTGAAGAGGATCGCATATATGTATACACACACACTCTAGAGACGGAGAGCAGCAGCATTGCGTGCCTGGCGCTCAGTTGGGGCTGGGTACATGGACCCAGAGAGTTATGACAGGCTTTCAGGCAAATCCTTAAATGGCAAACTAACCAGCCGTTTATGGACTGACGACAACCGACATCCAGACAAAAAAGAAGACACAAAGAAGAGAAGAGACTGGTTGCGAATGATTGGTGTTTCGTAAGAAAGTCAACTCTTCAACTCTTCGAAAGGGTTCCCGTTCCCGTTTTCCTGTGAATCTGCGTCGCCTGCGTTGCCATATACGAAAATGTCTAGACAGGCTGGTGGAGAATAAAATCACAGCAGCCCGAAGCCCCCAGCTCGCAAGCCCGCAGCCAGAGACAGAGCCAGGGCCAGAGCCAGAATCAGAGAATCATTCAGCAGCCAATGCCAAGTTTGGTGAGGCCTTCTTCAATGATTGGGGGCCCCATGAATGAAATCCACAAGTTGGGAGAGCAATTAGTATGCACAGATTGTGATCAGTATCAGTCGGAAGTAATGCTAATTTTTTTACTTCCCCCCCCCCCCCCTCTCTTTCTCTCTTTTCGTTGCGTTTCTTTTTGCTTTCATTTGTTTTTACCTGTGTGTTTTATAGAACACAAAAAAAAAGGGTATGAGAAGGGTATGCTAGAGCTAAAGACAATGCTCTTAATGAAGAGATCACCTTCAGCATTTGCTCTTTCATTTGAGACTAAATCTATTTTGAATGATTGCAACCGAGAGATCAAAATAAACGGGAAATGAAACATTGAGAATAAATTGCAAATAATTGTATTAATTAATTAAAGGAAAATATTAAGACTGAAAATTATGATCATCATAATAAATGTACATAAATATTCAAAAAATTATGTTTCACTGCGCTTACCTCACTTTTGTTCTCTTCCACGCACATTTGTTTTTGTATTTTCACTTACACTTTATTCACACCCACACATAAAAAAAAATATGAAAAAAACAACACATAGACAAAGGCATAAGTTAACTGTAACTTTACTCGCTATCTCTTTCTAACGCACACACTTGGCTTTCCTGTGGCCGCGAGAGCCCTAGAAACTTTTTTTTAACAAAAAAACAAAGGACAAACAAAAATCGTACCGATTCTTATGCGAATATAATATTATAGTCACTTATTGCGTGAACTTAATGCCGATGTCATTTGTTTACACTTTAATTCACTTTTTACACTCAAAAAAGAAAACACAAAACACAAACTCCTTGCATTGCGCAACAAACTTTGGCCAAACTAAATGTTAGTGTGACCAGATGCTAGAACCTAGCCCTGATCGCGTAAGGGCCCGCCAAATTCAAAAATAGGGGGTAATTCAAATGCAAATGCAATTAAAACAAATTATTTATTAAAAACTAATTTAAAAACAAATTAAAAGAACTGCCTAGAAGCAGCAGCAGAAATAAGCAGCTGATATTTGTGTGTGTTATTATTTTTGCCCGCTCTTTTTAAGCCAAGAATGAGGAGCTAGCCGTCTTTTCCTTGTGCTTACTATCCGGAATTATATTCCGTCCCACAAAAGATAGAAAGTTTCCATTCAAAAATTGTATTTTTAAAAAAAAGTTTAAAATTCAGTTTGTATGTTTAGACAAAACTGAAATATTGGTTAATTTGGAGTTTCTTAATTAAATGTATTATACTCCCTGCTTGCTTCAACAATTTAAAAATTCAATTACAATTATTATGGTCAAAAACTAAACAATATAGTTGTTCTCTCTTTGAAGTTTTCTATTTCTTAAGGACCTTTAAATTGACTAGAAATGTTTTTGTGTGAAAAACGAAAAATTTAAATATTGATTAACAAAAATGCAAATACCGATTTTTAATATGAGTAATCGGTACTTAACAAAGTCGTTCTTTTAAAGGGTCTGCATTGATGGTGATGTTGTCTTTTGCAATGTATGTACATACATACGTTGAGCTACTTTTTCTAAGTCTTTGCTCAAAATGGTCTGATGCATTGGCCCAGGAGATGTCATTAACATTTGACAGAGTTAAAGTAAAAGAGTGGGAGAGCGAAAGAGATGAAGGGAGAGAGAGAGAGAGAGATATATATAAGATCCAGCAGGTGAATGAATGCAGCTGACAGATGAAGACGAAGCTGGGAACGGGACATCCATTATGCAGGCAGCTTGTCTATGCCATTAAGAGCGTTAACAGGAGGGCATTAGTATCCTGTAGGCAACACCTGACAACAACGATGACAACGAGGACGAGACGGGGCGACGGGGCAGTAAGGACATCGACCAGGATGAGGACGAGGACGATGAGGAACGTCAACAGCGACGAGGTCAACTCCAGACAAAGGCATGCAAATGCGATTTAGCCGGAGCTGCGAGGTAAGGCAGGAGAAGGCAGAGAAGAAAGGCCTTGTAAAATAAGAAAACAACTTTTGCGCTAAGCAGATAAAAAAAAAAACACACGAAACGCATTTGCATATACTAACCAAGTCGGCCCCCAAAAGAACAGAGTGAGAGAGCAAGAGAAAGAGAAAGAGAGAGAGAGAGGGAGATGTTGAGGAACTCTGGAGCTCTCAGGAAGCAAAATCAAAAGCTTTTTAAAGGATATTTCATATAATTTCACGCAGACCGGACTTGACTCTGTTTGCTTAAGCGGCAGCCACAACGAAAGAAATTGGAAAGAAATCCTCCCACTCGAACCCGACATGGCACTTGTGACTTGCGACCCCACTCTAAACAGCCGTTGCTTTACCCACGTGCCAAGCGGCTTAAAAAAGAAGCAGCATTAGGAGCATCCTTGCGTCCTTCGTTTGGCGAAATTTGCATGCGACTTTTAAATCAATTATTGTTAAATATTTATTTCTTGACAGTCCATTTGGGGGTTTACTTTTCGTCTTTCTAGGCTGGGGAAATGGGTATGGGGAGTAGGGCATATTATCCTAACATAAATTACATGATTGATTTCATTCAGGAGGGCAACAATAGAATAAGAACAACAACAACAACAACAACAATAATAACAACAAACATACTGTGGGCAGATCATCCCGGCCAAGAGCAAGACGAACCAGAACCAGAACAGGGACCAGGACCAGGACAGGGAATAAAGTAAACAAAATGCAAATGCGCTTTTCTTCATTTTTTTTTTTCCTTGCTTCCTTTGGATGGCTTGATTAAAAAGCTTAGAAATTAGCATATCATTTGTGCAAGTTCTGACAACAAAAGAAGAGCCAATATTTGGAAATATTTTCAATTGATTTTATGATGGCCGGAGACGGTGGAGCATAAGCGGGAAGCGGGGTCAGGAGGGCACTAAAAGACATACAGAAAAAGAGGACAAGAGGAAAGTAATTTTTTGTGGCAAAATTATGAATGAAACAATTTACTATAGAACTAGATTAAATATGTCTAAAATATTCAATCACAAGTATTGGGTAATCAAAGCAGAAATCAATTTGCAAGCCGTTTCTATTTACTCTTAGACTTCCCACAGAAATTAAATTAAATTTTGGAACTCTGAAGTAATTTGGTTTTACCTCTTTTGATTAGGTAGAAAAGGGAATTTGAACTATTTATTTGCATGTCTATTGCTTGCATCGCTTTAAAGTGTTATCTAAGTAGCTGTCATTTGCTATAAATATGATAAATCTTCTAATTTTCAAATTGAACTGAGTTACTTTCAATAAGCATTACTCTATTTGGGGCAAGAAAAAAAGAGGATAGCAGTAAAAGAATTTTCTTCGCCGATTTCTTAATTAATAAGGGCCATTGGCAGCTTGAAAAAGTTACATATAATGTAAATTAGGATTAGCAATTAATTTATTATTATTAATTAATAATTTGTCAATTATACAATTGATTCCCATCTCCGTTATCCACAGAATTTAAGCGTTAGGGTCAGACAACCTTTGTCCTCAATGGAAACAAATAAACAATAAATATTATTAATCATCTGAAATGGAAATAAAATTGGTTTAAATAATAAAATATATCTTATTTGACAGAGATTTTTTTCTCTCGTTTTGTCTCAGAAAAATAGGCAATTAGTCAACCTTGCTATTCCTTGGTATTAAAGGAAAGTTGGGCCTAATTAGGGGACACTTTCTAATAGGTTTTTCACTGCAAAACACATACAAGTCGAGTTTACTTAAAGTGTGACCAAAATATCAAATAAAAGGAATACTGAAAAAGTGTTGCATTAGGCTTTAAAATTTAAGTATTTCAACGGAAGTTTTTAGAATGCTCTGAAAATATGCAGTACTTCTTTACTAAAAGTGATACATCTTAAGCCAAACTAGTTCAATTTTTTCATTATTTGAATATTTTGAAGTCCACATATAATTTTGGTTACATTGGAAAATACAAGTAAAATGTTATCCTGACTGAGTCTTTTACTAAGCAAATTACAAACTTCTTCTATATTAAAAAGTTTCAATTCCAAAATTTTTCATTAAACATCTTGATTTGAGATGATTTAAGCCCACAGCAAAGTCAAGTTAAATTATATGACTGATCTGTAGTTTAGCATTACCCAGAACAAAAGGAACTTACAGTTTCTAAGGGCACTCCTTAAGGCCCTTGACAAGTGCTTTCAAAAAATGTGCAGGCGTTTTTTTTTTTATTTTGCTTATTGTTTGTGTGTAGTGTTTCCATTTAATTTCTTTTGATTTTTTAACATTTCTTTATTTCTCATTTTATATACATATACATATAGGTATGTATGTATATGTAATTTCCTATATTGTTTATATATTTACGCTCAGCTCCTCTTTGGCCGTGTGTCTTGCTCACTGGCGCGTTGACATTGCCATCAAAATGCTTTGACGTGGTTTTTGATTGACAGGAAACTCATAAATAATTCATGTCATTAAATCATGTTACATTTTTTTTCTTCTGCTGCTCCTTCTTCTTCTTCTGCTGGTTTATACTTACTTTTTTTTCAGTTGCTTTCTGCTCTTTGCTTTTGGTTTTGGTCTTTGGTGGAACATCTTTGAGGTCCAGAGAACGAGTGGTAACAAGTTTGGCTTCCAACCACTTGGCTGGACATTTGGGCCATCGTCGACGTCATCATCACCAACATCATCATCATCATCATCATCATCATCTTGGTCGTCTTGTCGGGTTTCTAGCAATTAAATGTCAAAAAAAAAAACGAAAACCAAAAGAAAATAAAGCTAAAAACTGTTCTCTTCTCTCTACCTCAATGTAACTCAATTCAAAAATTTTTTTTCTATCTTTTTTTTTTGCTTTCATCATATTTTGTTCCTTATGCTCTGCCGGAAAAACTTGAGCAAAATAAGTTTTCAATGAATATAATTATGCAAAACAGCCAAAAAAAAAAAAAAAAGAAAATCAAAAAAGCGAAAAAAAAATAAAAGCGAAATATTCTGTCATAAAAGCAGCTTGAAAATTATTTAAATATTTCAACGCCTTCTCCTTCAATATATATATATATATATAAATTTTTCTTTTATATTTGAGGCGGAGGCGTTGGAGTTGGGTTAGGGGCAGGAAGAAGTGCTGTCCGAATATTTTATTATTGCTTGTTTTAATTCCTTGTCTCATATTTTTTCCCATTTTTTCCAGAGAGTTTTTGTTGGCTTCGTTTTTTTGTATTTTGTCAATTGTCCTTCAGCTGGAAAGTTTTTAATTCTTATCAAGGAATCGCTGCTGTTTTTAATGAAAAAATTTTGTTGTTGTTGTTGCTGCTGCTGTTGCTGCTGTGTAAAAGGATTCGCATTTGCATAATTTTATGTCAGAGCCATTTTTAATTTGTGACGATGTCCTTAAGAAAGATTTCTTGCGACGACTTAAAGTGAGAAAAATGGCAGCAGGATCTTTAATTGCTTTTAACTGCCCATCTGCACACACACACACACACACACACACACAGAGACAAGGACAGACATACAAATCTGTAGCTATGTGTGTATATAGCTATAAAGAATGCTTGATCCTTTTGTTGTTTTGCGGCGATAATAATTACACGTCACGCTGCCATGCAATCAAAACATTATTTGTGCAAAATCACGGAACTGAACTGAAGCGGAAGTGATGAAGGACTTATTGGCCGCACGCTTCTCCGTTCGTCGTTGTCCTCCTCCATTCAGCAATGGAAAAAGTTTAAAAAATATTTCCCCCGTCCAACAACAAGGAGCACCACAACCAAACCATAACACACACATAATACCCATAGTCGGCCCCTTTCTGCTAACACATTTGCATTGCACCCAAGTCTCTTGAATTCGGTGCCTTCTTCCGTGTTAAATTCCACGCAACGCGTGCGGTCACGTGGCAGGCGACAAGCGACGACGACGGCGGCGGCGATTGAGGATACGCCCACTTTCATGATAGTCACCCACACCAACACACACACACACCGACACACACACACCCAAAGAGAAAGAGATTACAACAAAACGTCGAACGTCAGTCAGTCAGTTAGTCCTTGCCAATCATCAGCTACGGAAAATCGTTCAAAATTATGTAAATTGTTTTCTCTGTTTTATTTTTTTCTGGCGGTGGGTTTTTTTGTTTTATGAATAGCGGAACGAGAGGGTGAACAGGATGAGAATGAGGGAAAGGAGTATGAAAATTTGCCTAAATGCTTGACAACCAAGCAACAGCAGCAGCAGCAGTAGCAACAGGAGACTTCAGTCTGACAGAAACATATGTTGCCATCATCAGAGTCCGTCAAGAGAGTTAACAGTCGTGACTCGTAACCCTTTCTCGTTTAGCCGAACACCTTTAATGGGTAAATTTGGATAGCTCTCTTAAATGAAGGTTACCAGGAAAATTTTTTAAAAAACTATCTTGAATTGTATCAAAACTTCAAATTTGAATCTATTATACAGTCGATTAATCTTCTTAAAATGTCATGCGAATATTATATATATATATTACATTATATAACACTTAGGAATTAGTTTAGGTTTAGTTTTTTAAACTTAATCACATCGTTTTTACTTTAACTTGGAGTGAAGATGCCCACTTATGAAAATAGAATACCCCGAAGAGCGAAACGTTTTTTAGCTTTGCATTGAAAGAAGATCCGAAGCTTCAGCCGAAGTTCCATTCCCGAACATTTACTCTGTACATGTGACGGCAGCGCTGCGGCATAGCTAAGCTCTACTACCGGGGAATGGGCTGTGCCGAAAATTTCCGCAGATTTACCAACATTTTTGAACTCTATTTAAATATGATTGTACAGCAAGTTAATAGACCTTGCAAGAACTGAAGTTAAACTGCTTTTAAAGCGTTTTTCGAAGTAGCACACAGCTAAATCAAAGACAAACTTAAATTTTAAAAATATTATTTAAAGCATCGATTGATCTTAACTCTTGGACGCAGACTTCTTGAGATCTCAAGTGCATTCGCTAGCCATTTTACCGCATTTTTAGTTTTGGATCATTACTTTGGAATCAACTTATGGACATTTCAACTATCGATTACATTGAGATTTGAAGTCCTTATCCCTTGGCTATTCTTTCGTTTCGTTTCTCTTTTTTGTGTGACATCAATATGGGAAACTATTGGCTTGGCACATTTGTTATATATTGCTTCCTGTCCGCTATTACTATCTATTTCATATTTTCTCATCTTTCCCACCATTCAGCAGGACATCATTTTCATTCAACTAAAGGGCGGGGACTGGGCACAGTGAGGACATTGAGGACATTGAGGACACACGTTCGTGGCAATAAAAGCGCAAACGTTTCAATTCCGATGCGGCTGACAAATGCACAAAAATTGCCCCAAAAAATATATATATGTATATATAATATTAGAATGATAAAAAAAAACTACGAAAAAGAAACAGAGAAACTCTGAATAAAAGAGGGATGACTGGCAGGGGCAAAAGGGAAGTAGACAAAAGTTTATCTTGATGCTGGAGAGTTGAGTCGAGTGTTTTGATTTGTAACGTTTCTCACTTCATTATTATGCAATAAATAAATGGCCCATCTACATGTTGTCGAAGGGCGAAGAATGGCACGCACTATTTCATTTTTTGTTTTTTTTTTTTTTTTTTTTTGTTTTGTAGGTCCATCGAGGGTTGTTCATGCTTTTTGCCACTGTTGTTGTTGCTGCTGTCCAGCGGAAATAGAGCGAATCATAATGCATACAAGTTCTCGCTGGTCAAGTCGATGGTTTCATGATTTTGTCTCCCAAATTAATGAGGCCGAACATGACAAAGCGTACAATTCTGTTTTAGTCAATGGATATGATGGCATTAGTTTGGATACACAGCGGATTTCCAATACGTATTCGCATCATAAATCTTATTTGGCCATACTTGAAGAATGCCAACTGATTGCAATGTATCCAGCAATAAAGCATTTAAGCAAGAAACTTGAAAATAATTATTCGATTAAAAGACATTAAAATATTTGGTTATAATAATTCCACTCCAAAATTTGAAAGAAAACTTTAAAAAAATTTTACATTACTTCACAAATTTAAAAGAAATTAGGTTAAAATTTGTCAAAATATTTTCATCACAATTTTTCAAGACATTGAAATAAGTTGAGTAAAATAAATGATAACAGAAGAATGTATTTTTAATACAGAATATTTAAATTTAGTGTAAAGATGCCCAATACGATTTAAATATTGTTCTTTTCATCTGTTTTGCTTTTAATTTTAGAATAGATTTTTGCGTAATTTGGCTGAGTTAAATTTGTATTGAAAATGCCTGGAAAAAGTTTAAGCTTCGACGTGGTTCAATTGATTTGGTACAATTGGATTTTGTGTAAATCTGTTCCAGAGCTACATATCACTTGATTAACATTTTTATTTTGGAACAATCCATATGAAATATGTGTAAAGAGTTTAATGACAGTCCCAGTAAAAGTAATCTAAGTGTTTGTTGTGTTTTTGTATGTTTTAGTTTTTTTTTATAGAATTTTACTGAATACCGTTTATAAAACTGCAAAACATTAAAAACAATTCAGAAATTTCTATGAAAACCCTTTATTTTTGTTAGAAAAAATAATTTTCCCATGGTGTTATAGTGTTTTTTAACAGTCCAACAGTCTCTTAGCTCTTTATGTTTATTTAATGAAATAATTACAAAGGGCATGACCCTATATTTGAGTCTACTTAGAGCTCCGAGAGCCGGACACTCGACAAATTAAGCCAAACGGTCACCGAAGTGATGTCTACGAGAGTGAAAACTATATTTCTACACCTTTCGTTCGACTTCGGTGATTTCTTTTCTACTCGAGCCGAAGCAAATGTCAGACGTTGTTTAAAAGTGATAATACTTTTACGATAGGTTAGTCAGCGATAGTCAGCGCATTTGCGCATCGAAAACCAGATGAAACTATTTATCACCACTAGGTGATATCACTCAAGTTGCAACAAATTTTAATTATTTATCGAAAGAAAAGTGTTCCATTTTCTAATATTATTGTTAATTTGTTGTCGTCGATTTTAATTTTCAATTGACAACACTGAGATAAGGCTACTTCGCACACGTTTTACAACCCTGCTACGAACTACAAAATATCGATATCTATGTATGTTGGTATATCGTATCATATATCGTCATTTTCCCAAGGAAGCATGGGTCATTGTGGTGAGAAACAGAATCAGGTTTCATCAGTTGCTTTTTGGCACTCGAAAAGCCAACATCAACTATTTTTGTTCCTTAATATTTTCCCTTCAATTTAAATTTTTACACATTAATTTTTATTATTTTTTAAAATCTTTGTTGGATACACCGAACACTTTTATCAGCTAGTAGCCGATTTATTGAGACAATGGAAATGGGGACTAACACCTCTTTAAGTTGGTTTTCAAAAACCAACTTTTTGGCACTCGGCAAGCCAACATCAACTATTTTTATTCCTTAATTTTTTATTCAGCTAGTGGCCAATTTATTGAGACAATGGAAATGGGGACTAACACCTCTTTAAGTTAGGTTTCAAAAACCAACTTTTTGGCACTCGGCAAGCCAACATCAACTATTTTTATTCCTTAATTTTTTATTCAGCTAGTGGCCAATTTATTGAGACAATGGAAATGGGGACTAACACCTCTTTAAGTTGGTTTTCAAAAGGCCGACAACGTTTTTTCTTATTTACCATTTATAAGTTCTTGTTAATGTGCCACATAAATTTATTAGTTCTTGCCATTTTTGAGGTGGAGCTAGAATGACTTTTTACTGACGAGATCAGACTTCATTTTATTTTTTGTAGAGCGTGGAAGTTATTCTTTCCTATTTTACGAAATTGGGTAGCTCCTTCATATTCATTTTGTACTCCAAAAATAGACCAAAAAACTCCTTAAAAATAGGGCAATAACACTTGGGTTTGCACGCCCTTGTCGCCCTTTCGAAAATTGACTAAACAACTATTTCAAGAATCGACAAAAACATTTATGTTTGCAGACCGATTATGAATCGTCTATTTTCTGGCAGCACCTTAACAAGAGGAATTGTTGGAAAGTATCCTCCTTACCTCACATTTACTGTTATAAACCAAAGGTACCTTATTACTACTACTACTACTACTGCAGCTGCTAATACTTTTCGTTTCTGCAATTGCTTTTATTATTTCCTTAATATATTGATATATCCGGTTTGAAATCTTTGTTCATTACACCGAACACTTCTATCAGCTAGTGGGCGATTTATTGAGACAATGGAAATGGGGATTTATACATTTTGAATAAAGTCTTCCACCCCTCAACTTTACAACATTAAACAAATTAAAAGTTTAGAATTTTTTCAATTTTTTTTTATTCTTTATTCTCGATTTGGAGCACGTTAAAAACGTTTAAGTTACCGACCAATTAAAAATATTTTATTTTCTGGCAGCACCTTAACAAGAGGAATTGTCGAAAAGTATCCTCCTTACCTCACACTTACTGTTATAAACCAAAGGTACCTTATTACTACTACTACTACTACTGCAGCTGCTAATACTTTTCGTTTCTGCAATTGCTTTTATTATTTCCTTAATATATTGATATATCCGGTTTGAAATCTTTGTTCATTACACCGAACACTTCTATCAGCTAGTGGGCGATTTATTGAGACAATGGAAATGGGGATTTATACATTTTGAATAAAGTCTTCCACCCCTCAACTTTACAACATTAAACAAATTAAAAGTTTAGAATTTTTTCAATTTTTTTCATTCTTTATTCTCGATTTGGAGCACATTAAAAACATTAAAGTTACCGACCAATTATAAATTGTCTATTTTCTGGGAGCACCTTAACAAGAGGAATTGTTGGAAAGTATCCTCCTTACCTCACACTTACTGTTTATAAGCCAAAGATACCTCATTACTACTACTATTACTACTGCTGTTAATACTTTTCGTTTCTGCAATTGCTTTTATTATTTCCTTAATATATTGATATACCCGGTTTGAAATCTTTGTTCATTATACCGAACACTTCTATCAGCTAGTGGGCGATTTATTGAGACAATGGAAATGGGGATTTATACATTTTGAATAAAGTCTTCCACCCCTCAACTTTACAACATTAAACAAATTAAAAGTTTAGAATTTTTTCAATTTTTTTCATTCTTTATTCTCGATTTGGAGCACATTAAAAACATTAAAGTTACCGACCAATTATAAATTGTCTATTTTCTGGGAGCACCTTAACAAGAGGAATTGTTGGAAAGTATCCTCCTTACCTCACACTTACTGTTTATAAGCCAAAGATACCTCATTACTACTACTATTACTACTGCTGTTAATACTTTTCGTTTCTGCAATTGCTTTTATTATTTCCTTAATATATTGATATATCCGGTTTGAAATCTTTGTTCATTACACCGAACACTTCTATCAGCTAGTGGGCGATTTATTGAGACGATGGAAATGGGGATTTATACATTTTGAATAAAGTCTTCCACCCCTCAACTTTACAACATTAAACAAATTAAAAGTTTAGAATTTTTTCAATTTTTTTCATTCTTTATTCTCGATTTGGAGCACATTAAAAACATTTAAGTTACCGACCAATTATAAATTGTCTATTTTCTGGAAGTACCTTTACAAGGGGAATCGTCTATTCCTTATCCTCTTTTTCCTCATTTGGATTGGACTGGACAAGTCTTTGAGAAACATTATGAATCGTGTATTCTTTGGCATTAGGTCTACTAGTCGTCTTCTTTATTTATCTCTTTATAAGCCCGTAAAGTGTGCAGATTTGGGGACAAATGATTGAGACAATGATAATGGGGCGCCTCTCATCAGTTAGCCTGTACCCAGTCTAAGTTTTCCAAGAAACTCGTAAAATTTATACATTTTGAATATCCCTCATCTTTACTATTAATGGGCCAAAGGAACTATCATATTGAACTAAATACTAATATAACCGACTTTGAGCATTTCATTTTTTATTCTCGATTTGAATCACTCCAATAATGGTGTGTGTGTGTTTTAAAATGTTATTTATTAAAAATATGTATCTATTATTTTTGAGCGAGTTATTTCTTTTGCTGGTGGATTTTAAAAAAGAATATAATACAAATTCTCTTGTCATGTCCTTGCTAGAGACCTTCTTTTTTGCACTGTTTCACCTGCGCTGGAAAAAATGCGCTCACAGGGCACAGATGTAGCGACTATGCAGAGCCGTTATAACATGAATGTGTAAAGTAAGGGATACTGTGATTTTTGTGGGTTCCACCATACTAAGGGAACGTCCTTCGGATAAATATACTCCTGCTGTACTGTTGCACTGGACACATTGATATTAATTTTTTTTTATATATCTTCTACCGATTTTTGGAAAGCGTCCACAGATTTAATATATCTTCCTTTAAATCTGGGATCTAAAATTGTACTCTCCGCAAACAATACATTTGCCTCGCAATTCTGAAATCTATTATTCATACCCAATATAACAACATTGCAAACTTCTATCAAAATGGGATCTTTCACCGTTTTGCTTAGGGTAACCATTTTTTTTTTTTGCAATAAGCCAATTATTGGCTATATATTGCTATAAGTTATTATTTTGGACAGAGTCACATTTTTCTCTGCCGTAATTTCCTCGGTTTTGTAATAAATTGGCTGAAAAATAGGCAGAACTCTATCAATCAAATTCCACAAAGTTTCTGCAAAATAAGTGCTTGTCTGTCGAAGGCAGTCGTTTTGCCATGGGTCATTATGGTGAGAAACAGAATCAGGTTTCATTTTTATTCGTTAATACTTTTCTTTTAATTTAAGTTTTTTAAATGACTGACTATTCTGTACTCCAAGAATAGTCCAAAAAACTCTTTCATAAATAGGCTATTTTAAACACCAGTATTCTCTTCCTTATCCATCTATTTACAAGCCCGAGAAGAGCATGCAGCAGGCTCGTAATTGACCGTTTCACAAGCTTCGTAATGGTTGACGTAAAATCAGTCCTTCGTTTTAGTTTTTCTGGGTCTGCTTTAGCGCTTCCAGTTGCTGCCTTAATTACTTACGTTCTTTTTAATATAGAACAGGTAATCTGGATTATTTAATCACCTGATGTTTCTGTGTTTTGAAAATTGACCAGAAAAATATTTCAAGAACCGACAAAAACATTTATGTTTGCAAGCCAATTGTGAATTGTCTATTCTCTGGTAGCACCTTTACAAGAGGAATCGTCTATTCCCTATCCAGTTTTTTTCCATTTAGGTTGGAATGAAAAACTCTTTTAAGAAACTGGCAGTAGCATTTAGGCTTAGAGGTCAATATCACCTATCGCCATCACCATTATGAATCGTATATTTTCTGGCAGCACCTTAACAAGGGGAATTGTCGATAAGTCTCTTTCTTACCTCACACTTACTGTTTATGAACCAAAGATACCTCATTCATACTAATACTACTGCTACTAATACTTTTCGTTTCTGGACTTGCTTTTATTATTGCGTTAATATATTGATATATCCGGCTTCAAATCTTTGTTCAATACACCGAACACTTCTATCACCTGGTGGGCGACAAATTATTGAGACAATGGTGTTAAAGCCTGTTCTAAGTTTTCCAAAAATTGGTAAATTTATACATTTTGAATAAAGGCTTCCATCCCTCGATTTTACCTCTAATGAGCCAAATAAACTATGTACATATTGAACTATATATTGATATAACCGACTTCGAGTCTTTGTAAAGATGTCCGAATATCTCCATCTGGTGGACGATTACGGGTGACTTTTGGCAAACACCATCTTCATAAATAAAACATAAGACGGATTAAAAGTTTAAAATTTGTTCAATGTCCTGTTTACCCAGCTCGATTCGTGCTATCATTTTTTTCATTCTTTATTCTCGATTTGAGGCAGCCCAAACACAATGGAAATTTAAAGCCCTTCCTCACATTAATATCACCTCACCAAATTTATTTCAAATCGGATTTAAGCCTGTAAAAATGTTCGACATAAATTTAAAGGTTCAAATGCTCAATGTTAAACTTTTCATTTAGACAAATATTGACCTCAAACCGTCGTTAAGTAGTCCGAAGCAGCATTAATTGACATTAATTTTTAACTCTGCTGCAGAGTTGCTATTTCGACTGTTTCAACTATCGACAGTTTTCCACCTCTATATACTGAGTGTCGCATTGAGTGTGAGTGAGATGACAGTGATTTTCGATTAACTCTTTGCATACCCCAAGATTTAATTTCTCCCATTTGAATACTAACAGTACATTTTTATTGATATTTTAAACCATTAGGGGCCCTGGGACTCTCTTCTAATCTTCTTCTTCATTCAATACTTAAAAAGAGAGACCCACATTTGGGGACTGGAAGACGTTCTGCAGTCCAAAAATGGACCGAAAAACTCCTTCAATAGAGGGCAATAGCCTCAAAGATCGCAGGCTTTTTACATCGTTTTAGTGTGCTTGAAACCAATCTTCGGACTAAATTTTCCAAGAAACTCTTAACTTAACTAATTTAAAAATTATATTTTAGAAGATTTGGCTATTAAATTTCCATCCTCAAAATGTTTTCATTAGCTTGTCTGCATCTCTGGCTACATTTCGATCTTTTTGTCCACCTTTTTTATTTGTCCTATAATAGAGCAATTATTGTTTGCCATGCCTTTAAATCTTCTGGGCATAGTATTCCGGGTATTATATTAATATTGCAAAAGATGCAGAGAGAAACCTGTTCAACTTTTGACTTTTTGGCAGGATTGGAATGTTATTTCTAAAATAGCATTTTTATTTAAATGAGTTATTTACAATACAATTGAAGTAGAAGTAGCTTCCAAATTTTTTTACACATTTATTTTCTAATTTAGAAAATTTGGAAAGTTTACTTGATTTGAGCACATGAATGAAATTGGGAGGCTTGTTAAGTTCATGATGTCTGTTCACTAGGGACGATGAAAAAGTAATGTGCTGCCACTTCTGTCTGAATGTCAGATGTTGCTTGTTGATGATACTGTCACGATAGACAAACGATAGGCCAAACAATCGAGTCCACGTCCCTACACTGATTTACCATCCCTAGGCATCTACCTATTGTGTTTGAAAATAATCGTACGTTTAGACCAAAGCTAAGTATGATCAGCCAAAAACCCATTGTAAACCAAAAAACCAATTCATTGTGGACTAAGAAACACTTTGAAAATTAATAATAAAAAAAAACTATATTACTGCTTAGAAATCTGTAATGCATTATTTGCATACACCTTCACCTTTTCTATGCTTAACGCTTTTTCATACGACATTTGGATAAGTTGCTATAAATTAAAATTTAAAGCTGTAGCCAAACGGACAGCCCTGAAATGTAGATGTAGTTACCTTGCACACACCTTACAACCCTGCGCCAAGTAAGTACTAAGTATCGATATCTATTTGTATCGGCTTATCGTATTACTTGCCAGCTTCTCATCTAAGCATTGTAGTGAGAAACTTTCTCATATTTTATTAGTTGCTTTTTGGCACTCGGAAAGCCAACATCAACTATTTTTATTCCTTAATTTTTTATTCAGCTAGTGGCCAATTTATTGAGACAATGGAAATGGGGACTAACACCTCTTTAAGTTGGTTTTCAAAAACCAACTTTTTGGCACTCGGAAAGCCAACATCAACTATTTTTATTCCTTAATTTTTTATTCAGCTAGTGGCCAATTTATTGAGACAATGGAAATGGGGGCTAACACCTCTTTAAGTTGGGTTTCAAAAACCAACTTTTTGGCACTCGGAAAGCCAACATCAACTATTTTTATTCCTTAATTTTTTATTCAGCTAGTGGCCAATTTATTGAGACAATGGAAATGGGGGCTAACACCTCTTTAAGTTGGTTTTCAAAAACCAACTTTTTGGCACTCGGAAAGCCAACATCAACTATTTTTATTCCTTAATTTTTTATTCAGCTAGTGGCCAATTTATTGAGACAATGGAAATGGGGGCTAACACCTCTTTAAGTTAGGTTTCAAAAACCAACTTTTTGGCAATCGGAAAGCCAACATCAACTTTTTTTATTCCTTAATTTTTTATTCAGCTAGTGGCCAATTTATTGAGACAATGGAAATGGGGACTAACACCTCTTTAAGTTGGTTTTAAAAAGGCCGACAACGTTTTTCTTATTTACCAATTATAAGTTCTTGTTAATGTGCCACATAAATTTATTAGTTCTTGCCATTTTTGAGGTGGAGCTAGAATGACTTTTTACTGACGAGATCAGACTTCATTTTATTTTTTGTAGAGCGTGGAAGTTATTCTTTCCTATTTTACGAAATTGGGTAGCTCCTTCATATTCATTTTGTACTCCAAAAATAGACCAAAAAAACTCCTTAAAAATAGGGCAATAACACTTGGGTTTGCACGCCCTTGTCGCCCTTTCGAAAATTGACTAAAAAACTATTTCAAGAATCGACAAAAACATTTATGTTTGCAGACCGATTATGAATCGTCTATTTTCTGGCAGCACCTTAACAAGAGGAATTGTTGGAAAGTATCCTCCTTACCTCACACTTACTGTTTATAAGCCAAAGGTACCTCATTACTACTACTATTACTACTGCTGCTGATACTTTTCGTTTCTGCAATTGCTTTTATTATTTCCTTAATATATTGATATATCCGGTTTGAAATCTTTGTTCATTACACCGAACACTTCTATCAGCTAGTGGGCGATTTATTGAGACAATGGAAATGGGGATTTATACATTTTGAATAATGTCTTCCACCCCTCAACTTTACAACATTAAACAAATTAAAAGTTTAGAATTTTTTCAATTTTTTTCATTCTTTATTCTCGATTTGGAGCACATTAAAAACATTTAAGTTACCGACCAATTAAAAATTGTCTATTTTCTGGATTGGGACTGGACAACTCTTTGAGAAACATTATGAATCGTGTATTCTCTGGCAATAGGTCTACTAGGCATCTTCTTTATTTATCTCTTTATAAGCCCGTAAAGTGTGCAGATTTGGGGACAAATGATTGAGACAATGATAATGGGCCGCCTCTCATCAGTTAGCCTGTACCCAGTCTAAGTTTTCCAAGAAACTCGTAAAATTTATACATTTTGAATATCCCTCATCTTTACTATTAATGGGCCAAAGGAACTATCATATTGAACTAAATACTAATATAACCGACTTTGAGCACAAATTAAAAATTTCGAATTTTTTCCAGTGACCTGTTCACCCAGCTCTATTGATACTTTCATTTTTATTCTCGATTTGAATCACTCCAATAATGGTGTGTGTGTGTTTTAAAATGTTATTTATTAAAAATATGTATCTATTATTTTTGAGCGAGTTATTTCTTTTGCTGGTGGATTTTAAAAAAGAATATAATACAAATTCTCTTGTCATGTCCTTGCTAGAGACCTTCTTTTTTGCACTGTTTCACCTGCGCTGGAAAAAATGCGCTCACAGGGCACAGATGTAGCGACTATGCAGAGCCGTTATAACATGAATGTGTAAAGTAAGGGATACTGTGATTTTTGTGGGTTCCACCATACTAAGGGAACGTCCTTCGGATAAATATACTCCTGCTGTACTGTTGCACTGGACACATTGATATTAATTTTTTTTTATATATCTTCTACCGATTTTTGGAAAGCGTCCACAGATTTAATATATCTTCCTTTAAATCTGGGATCTAAAATTGTACTCTCCGCAAACAATACATTTGCCTCGCAATTCTGAAATCTATTATTCATACCCAATATAACAACATTGCAAACTTCTATCAAAATGGGATCTTTCACCGTTTTGCTTAGGGTAACCATTTTTTTTTTTGCAATAAGCCAATTATTGGCTATATATTGCTATAAGTTATTATTTTGGACAGAGTCACATTTTTCTCTGCCGTAATTTCCTCGGTTTTGTAATAAATTGGCTGAAAAATAGGCAGAACTCTATCAATCAAATTCCACAAAGTTTCTGCAAAATAAGTGCTTGTCTGTCGAAGGCAGTCGTTTTGCCATGGGTCATTATGGTGAGAAACAGAATCAGGTTTCATTTTTATTCGTTAATACTTTTCTTTTAATTTAAGTTTTTTAAATGACTGACTATTCTGTACTCCAAGAATAGTCCAAAAAACTCTTTCATAAATAGGCTATTTTAAACACCAGTATTCTCTTCCTTATCCATCTATTTACAAGCCCGAGAAGAGCATGCAGCAGGCTCGTAATTGACCGTTTCACAAGCTTCGTAATGGTTGACGTAAAATCAGTCCTTCGTTTTAGTTTTTCTGGGTCTGCTTTAGCGCTTCCAGTTGCTGCCTTAATTACTTACGTTCTTTTTAATATAGAACAGGTAATCTGGATTATTTAATCACCTGATGTTTCTGTGTTTTGAAAATTGACCAGAAAAATATTTCAAGAACCGACAAAAACATTTATGTTTGCAAGCCAATTGTGAATTGTCTATTCTCTGGTAGCACCTTTACAAGAGGAATCGTCTATTCCCTATCCAGTTTTTTTCCATTTAGGTTGGAATGAAAAACTCTTTTAAGAAACTGGCAGTAGCATTTAGGCTTAGAGGTCAATATCACCTATCGCCATCACCATTATGAATCGTATATTTTCTGGCAGCACCTTAACAAGGGGAATTGTCGATAAGTCTCTTTCTTACCTCACACTTACTGTTTATGAACCAAAGATACCTCATTCATACTAATACTACTGCTACTAATACTTTTCGTTTCTGGACTTGCTTTTATTATTGCGTTAATATATTGATATATCCGGCTTCAAATCTTTGTTCAATACACCGAACACTTCTATCACCTGGTGGGCGACAAATTATTGAGACAATGGTGTTAAAGCCTGTTCTAAGTTTTCCAAAAATTGGTAAATTTATACATTTTGAATAAAGGCTTCCATCCCTCGATTTTACCTCTAATGAGCCAAATAAACTATGTACATATTGAACTATATATTGATATAACCGACTTCGAGTCTTTGTAAAGATGTCCGAATATCTCCATCTGGTGGACGATTACGGGTGACTTTTGGCAAACACCATCTTCATAAATAAAACATAAGACGGATTAAAAGTTTAAAATTTGTTCAATGTCCTGTTTACCCAGCTCGATTCGTGCTATCATTTTTTTCATTCTTTATTCTCGATTTGAGGCAGCCCAAACACAATGGAAATTTAAAGCCCTTCCTCACATTAATATCACCTCACCAAATTTATTTCAAATCGGATTTAAGCCTGTAAAAATGTTCGACATAAATTTAAAGGTTCAAATGCTCAATGTTAAACTTTTCATTTAGACAAATATTGACCTCAAACCGTCGTTAAGTAGTCCGAAGCAGCATTAATTGACATTAATTTTTAACTCTGCTGCAGAGTTGCTATTTCGACTGTTTCAACTATCGACAGTTTTCCACCTCTATATACTGAGTGTCGCATTGAGTGTGAGTGAGATGACAGTGATTTTCGATTAACTCTTTGCATACCCCAAGATTTAATTTCTCCCATTTGTATACTAACAGTACATTTTTATTGATATTTTAAACCATTAGGTCCCTCTCTTAGGGACTCTCTTCTAATCTTCTTCTTCATTAAGTACTTGAGAAGGGAGTCCCACATTTGGACGTTCTGCAGTCCAAAAATAGACCGAAAAACTCCTTCAATAGAGGGCAATAGCCTCAAAGATCGCAGGCTTTTTACATCGTTTTAGTGTGCTTGAAACCAATCTTCGGCTAATTTCCAAGAAACTCTTAACTTAACTAATTTAAAAATTATATTTTAGAAGATTTGGCTATTAAATTTCCATCCTCAAAATGTTTTCATTAGCTTGTCTGCATCTCTGGCTACATTTTGATCTTTTTGTCCACCTTTTTTATTTGTCCTATAATAGAGCAATTATTGTTTGCCATGCCTTTAAATCTTCTGGGCATAGTATTCCGGGTATTATATTAATATTGCAAAAGATGCAGAGAGAAACCTGTTCAACTTTTGACTTTTTGGCAGGATTGGAATGTTATTTCTAAAATAGCATTTTTATTTAAATGAGTTATTTACAATACAATTGAAGTAGAAGTAGCTTCCAAATTTTTTTACACATTTATTTTCTAATTTAGAAAATTTGGAAAGTTTACTTGATTTGAGCACATGAATGAAATTGGGAGGCTTGTTAAGTTCATGATGTCTGTTCACTAGGGACGATGAAAAAGTAATGTGCTGCCACTTCTGTCTGAATGTCAGATGTTGCTTGTTGATGATACTGTCACGATAGACAAACGATAGGCCAAACAATCGAGTCCACGTCCCTACACTGATTTACCATCCCTAGGCATCTACCTATTGTGTTTGAAAATAATCGTACGTTTAGACCAAAGCTAAGTATGATCAGCCAAAAACCCATTGTAAACCAAAAAACCAATTCATTGTGGACTAAGAAACACTTTGAAAATTAATAATAAAAAAAAACTATATTACTGCTTAGAAATCTGTAATGCATTATTTGCATACACCTTCACCTTTTCTATGCTTAACGCTTTTTCATACGACATTTGGATAAGTTGCTATAAATTAAAATTTAAAGCTGTAGCCAAACGGACAGCCCTGAAATGTAGATGTAGTTACCTTGCACACACTTTACAACCCTGCGCCAAGTAAGTACTAAGTATCGATATCTATTTGTATCGGTTTATCGTATTACTTGCCAGCTCCTCATCTAAGCATTGTAGTGAGAAACTTTCTCATATTTTATTAGTTGCTTTTTGGCACTCGGAAAGCCAACATCAACTATTTTTATTCCTTAATTTTTTATTCAGCTAGTGGCCAATTTATTGAGACAATGCAAATGGGGGCTAACACCTCTTTAAGTTGGTTTTCAAAACCAACTTTTTGGCACTCGGAAAGCCAACATCAACTATTTTTATTCCTTAATTTTTTATTCAGCTAGTGGCCAATTTATTGAGACAATGCAAATGGGGACTAACACCTCTTTAAGTTGGTTTCAAAAACCAACTTTTGGCACTCGGAAAGCCAACATCAACTATTTTTATTCCTTAATTTTTTATTCAGCTAGTGGCCAATTTATTGAGACAATGCAAATGGGGCTAACACCTCTTTAAGTTGGGTTTCAAAAACCAACTTTTTGGCACTCGGAAAGCCAACATCAACTATTTTTATTCCTTAATTTTTTATTCAGCTAGTGGCCAATTTATTGAGACAATGGAAATGGGGACTAACACCTCTTTAAGTTGGTTTTCAAAAACCAACTTTTTGGCACTCGGCAAGCCAACATCAACTATTTTTATTCCTTAATTTTTTATTCAGCTAGTGGCCAATTTATTGAGACAATGGAAATGGGGACTAACACCTCTTTAAGTTGGTTTTCAAAAGGCCGACAACGTTTTTTCTTATTTACCATTTATAAGTTCTTGTTAATGTGCCACATAAATTTATTAGTTCTTGCCATTTTTGAGGTGGAGCTAGAATGACTTTTTACTGACGAGATCAGACTTCATTTTATTTTTTGTAGAGCGTGGAAGTTATTCTTTCCTATTTTACGAAATTGGGTAGCTCCTTCATATTCATTTTGTACTCCAAAAATAGACCAAAAAAACTCCTTAAAAATAGGGCAATAACACTTGGGTTTGCACGCCCTTGTCGCCCTTTCGAAAATTGACTAAAAAACTATTTCAAGAATCGACAAAAACATTTATGTTTGCAGACCGATTATGAATCGTCTATTTTCTGGCAGCACCTTAACAAGAGGAATTGTTGGAAAGTATCCTCCTTACCTCACACTTACTGTTTATAAGCCAAAGGTACCTCATTACTACTACTATTACTACTGCTGCTAATACTTTTCGTTTCTGCAATTGCTTTTATTATTTCCTTAATATATTGATATATCCGGTTTGAAATCTTTGTTCATTACACCGAACACTTCTATCAGCTAGTGGGCGATTTATTGAGACAATGGAAATGGGGATTTATACATTTTGAATAAAGTCTTCCACCCCTCAACTTTACAACATTAAACAAATTAAAAGTTTAGAATTTTTTCAATTTTTTTCATTCTTTATTCTCGATTTGGAGCACATTAAAAACATTTAAGTTACCGACCAATTATAAATTGTCTATTTTCTGGATTGGACTGGACAACTCTTTGAGAAACATTATGAATCGTGTATTCTTTGGCATTAGGTCTACTAGTCGTCTTCTTTATTTATCTCTTTATAAGCCCGTAAAGTGTGCAGATTTGGGGACAAATGATTGAGACAATGATAATGGGGCGCCTCTCATCAGTTAGCCTGTACCCAGTCTAAGTTTTCCAAGAAACTCGTAAAATTTATACATTTTGAATGATGTTTTCCATCCCTCATTTTTACCTCTAATGAGCCAAATAAACCAAATATTGAACTACATATATATTGATATAACCGGCTTTGAATCTGGTTAAAAAAGTCAGAAAACCTCCATCTGGTAGACGATTCCGGGTGACTTCATATGTCCAAAATGAGACATATTAAAAGTTTAAAATTTATAGCAAATTTAAAGGTTTCGTTAATATTGGAGCTTAAGCATATTTCTAAAGCGTAGAATTATTTATCATGACACGAGACTTATCCAAGAACTCGAAATGCCCATTATTTCAGTCTAATTACATTCCCGATGTTTTATTTTCTTAGGTATTTTCCCAAAAATTGGAACAAATATTTGAAAGTTTACTAACACGAATTTTGAGATAAAAAAAAATTTTAAGGAAAACCTGTTCAAGTCTGCATCCCATATAAATTTAAATTTAAATATAAAAAAATGTTATTTTTAAATTAGAATCTACTTTAGAGTTAAGGCCTTAAAACAAAAAAAATGTATTTAAATGCAAAAACAACGTTTAGTTGGCAGTTCTAAATTATTAAAAATATTACTTTACAAATAAAATGTGTTTTTATTTCGCTGTCCTAATTTAAACCCCTTAGGCCACGTACGGGTTAAGCAACACACAATATTGACATCTCTCTTACACTTCCTGAGCTACGTTCCTCTCACTTACTGTTAAGATACATAGAAACGTACGATTTACCGACGGGACCACCTTGTACTTATTCCATCATGCTTGGGCTCATAATTTGTATGGTTTATCGGCAATAGGCACTTACTGCCTGCAATAAGTGCGAGTAAAATAGTATAGAAGACTATCGAGAGTTTCTATTATCGATAGTTTTCCACCTCTATCTACTGAGTGTTGCATTGAGTGTGAGTGAGATGACAGTGATTTTCGATTAACTCTTTGCATACCGCAACATTTAATTTCTCCCATTTGAATACTACTACTGTACATTATCATTGATATTTTACATTTTATTCTTGCTCAAGTTTTAAGTAAAACTCTTAAATCTAATTTTTTTTTGATATAAAGGATTTTTTTGTTTCATTCCTTGCTCTTTTTGAATTTTTGTTGCGACTTTGGCTACTGAGATTTGATTCAGTGTTGCCATTTTCCGAACAGAAAAACAATGGCTACACTGGTTCGGTCGATTCTCCAACCTTTGCTTCCCCACGTATTTGATACATTTTGATGACTCTCTTGAGCTTTTCCTCTTTAGCTTTCTCTTTTTCAACTTTCCCTCGACGCTTTTTCACTTACGTGCACGGTGCTGCCCTTCGTTTCGCACAGTACTGCCATCTGTGTTTGGTGACACACAGTTAAAAACATCGATTGATAGCCCAAAATCATCGCCTGTTAATTTGAAGAATCACTCTGTTATTTCAAAAACAACGTTTCATGCCAGTATTTTCCATTCTTTTCAGTAAAAGGCCAGTTAAAATAACTTTTTTTTATTAAATTCTGATGCAGGCTTCAAATATCGATCAGTTAAAAATATATAAAATGAACACAGGGCCACCGCACCGCGAAAAATTCAATTATCCTGAAATGATAGAGATCATATAAGAAGTATATTGTCGCCAACCGGCGACGCTCCAATCACAAGAATCCCCTGGCCCAATTTGTATTTAAGCGATTCCAGAAATCGCTAAATTTACGTTTAAGAATAATGTTGAAAAGATTGGTGGCCATGGCCCGGCGATAGATGAAGAGACGTCCCTGACGGTTGGTGCACTTCCTGGCCAACGACGCAATAGCTCCCCTAGTACGGGAGCCAGATTTTGAATTTTAATTCCAAATTAATTATAAAGCATAAAGAGAAAGCTTGTGGCACTCAGCCACAGATGTGTATGGGTATGCGCTCGCAGCTCTCTCTCGCTACCTTTGCTCTCTTCCCAACACTCTCTCTCGAACTTGCTCTTGCTCTCTCTGTTATTTTGCTTGCATGGATTTCTCTGCGAGTGGTTGGGCACTTTGGAAAAGCTTCAAAATTTGCTGCTGCTGCTCCCGCTGCTGAAGAGGAGTGTCAGGCAGCATAAATTTCAGCATACAACGCGCGTCTCGGCACAGGCAAAAAAGAAAAACTTTTTCGGCAAAAAAAAAAATAAGACACACAAAGTTTTCCGCAGTTTCCATCGAATGATTGAAATCAAATGTGTAAATAATTAAAGAACGAAAAATCTACAATAAAACAAAAAAAAAAGTTATTGAAAGTTCCTTGCTAGTGTTTAAAATAACAACAACAAATTGTAAATAAATTTGCGGTAAATCAAACAAGTTTCCATCAAGAAAAAAAAAAGAAGAACAAAAAAAAAATAACGAAAAAGTTGAAAGAAGGAAAAACGTCTGCGGCCAAATGGAGGGAAATCATAAATAAAACATAAATTATGTTTTTTTGGCAGTCGGCAAAACAAAAATAAAATTTCCAAAATAAAAAAGCACAACAACAACAACAAACACAACGGCAACAAATTTAAATTTATAAAAACGAAACGGATATATTTGTTGTATATGTATGTATATATACATATACACATATATATATATATATATATTTATGTATGTGTGTGTTTTTTTTTTTATAAATAGAAAAATCAATTTCGCACGCAGCTAGCACACGCTCCCTTACTGGATGTGTCTTGCTCTCTCAGGCTCGCTGTCGCTAGTGCTCTCTCGTGCTACCCTCTTACGCTCTCTCTAGTTAGCATGCTTGCGCTCTTTCGATTTATTTGGCGCGCGCCTGCCTCTGTGTGCGAGTGGGTGGTGTGCGTTTGTGTGGGTGTCTATTATAGTATGTCCAGTGAGTTAAATGACTTTGCTTTTGCCTGAGATATTTGTACATATACGTACATATATACATTTAAATATATATATATGTGTGTGTATATATATAATTGAATACAATTCAAGTGTTTTCCTTTGCTTGCGCTGTGTTAGTTGTTGTTTATTATTTGTTTAAATTATCAGAAATAACAACAAAAAAATAAGAAAAAAAGGGGCAAAAGCCCGTGTTGAATGAAGGAAACAAAAAGCGCGCGCGCCATTCTAATAAGTGATGAGAGAGAAAAAGAGCAAGAGAGAGTAACAACTGAGAGAGCAGCAGGGACTGTGAATTACAACAGCGAGAGAGTTTACCGTTGTTTTACTGCAGCCCTGGACCAAACCCTTTTATGGGTTTGTCCTGTTTACAAAAATTGAATTTCCCAGCCATTTAGCATACAAGGATACGCAAAACCAACAAAAACAATAACACAAACAACAACAAGAACAAGAACGAATAACGAAAAGCCTAAAAACAAGTGGTTGGGCCCCATCAAGAAAACTGTAATTTCCGTTAGCTCGTCTCCAAGCCTCATCTCTACCGCACCACCCGCGCTCTATGGATAAATCAGGGGTGGCAGGTGGGGGTCACCACACGCATCACAACATTTCGAAAGAATCAGCAGCAGCGGCAGCAACGGCAGCAACAGCAGCGACGTACGCAAGCAGCAGCAGCAGTAGCAGCAGCATCAACAAATCAAATAAATTAAATTTACACACATAGTTAAATTAGTGAAAATTGAAAGAATAGTCGACGACAAAAAAAAAACAACAACAAATAAATAAATAAATAAAAAAAAAGAGAGATACAGACATAGACATACATAGAAACAGAGAGATAAAGAGAAGGAAAGAGCGACAGAGAGAGCAATAGACAGATAGAGAGAAAAGAAAAACACGTAGAACGTGTCGAGCAACAAATTAATAATAACAACAACTGAAGCATCGTAAGCAGCAGCAGCAACAGCAGCAGCAGCCGCCGCACTAGTTCAAGAGGAAGATGGGCTGTGGACAGAGCAAGATACATTTATATCCCAGGAAATCGAAGAGTAAAGCAAATGGCAAGAAAGGAGGACATGGTGAGTATTACTAGTAACAGTTAAGGTAACAGTGACTGTAGTAGCTACTAGCAGGACCTGTTTTTTTTTTTTTTTTTTGTTGGTGGCATTAAGAGAGCGAGAAGGAGGGGGGAAATGTATGTATGAACAAAAGCTTACACGCATGACGACATCAATTTGCCTGATAAAAGCCTCCTAGCTATGTATATGTATACACTTGCACAACACACTCATACAGAGATATGTATGTGTATGTGTATGTGTGTCTGTATGTGTGTGTGAGCCACCTGTTTCCATGCAATGAGGACATAATCATTGATTAATATGTCACTAGCAGCGGCCAAGGCATTCCTTGGCCTAATAAAAATATAAAACTATAGGCATGAGTAGATCGAGCGATAACTGTTGATCCTAATAACACATGCATAGAAATTTTAATGGAGACCCATTTCGTGTTATTTTTTTTCTTTCTATTCTAACCTAGCCTACATTGGAATACTTTTGGTTTGGCTCCTTCCTGTCTCCCTCTACTTGCTGGCCGTGTTCTTTTGTAGTTGTTGCTGTTTTTATGTATAATTAACTGCTAAAAAGGCAACTTGTTGTTGCTAAAGTGGTATGGGGCGGGTGTGGTCCTTTGTGTCCCCCCCTTCCTCACTTTCTCTTTCTCTCTATCTCGTTCTTTCGCTTTGTGTTTCTACAAAAGGGTTAAAGGCAAAATATATAGCATACACAAAGGCGCCATTGTGCCCCAAAAAAAAAAATATATATATACGTATAAACGACCCAAATTTTTAATTTTAATTTCTTCTCCCTCCGCCCTCCGAGTCATCATTCCTTTTTTGTGTTTGTGTGTGTGTGTGTGTTAAGTCGTCGCCTTGGAACTCATCTGGCTAGATTAATTATAAAGTTTTTGTTTTCACAGTTTTTTTCCATTCACAAATTGAAATTTTTTGTATTAAAATGCATCAAATGTTTCTTTTTTAAGTTCAAGCATTTCAAAGTGAAAGTCCTTCAAATTTTCAATGAATGACCTAGCCAACATTGGTTAAAATCAATATTTTGGCAATCTTCATTTACATTCAATGCAAACTTTCAAACGTTTTAAGTGAAGTATTTAGGCGATTTAGTTAGGGAAATCTAAAATGTATCTGCCTTTGATTTAGCTAAATTGCTGAATCTAATCTAAGGCAAAGGCATTTACGATTTTATTGCTAACAAACTTTGCCAATTTTCTGTTAACCCAATTTTGTTTTCCAACAAATACAAGAAACGAAAAAAAAAAAACTAAGAAAAACTGCCAACTCATGCTGTATCATATTTGGTTTTTCCGCCTCATTCTCCATCGTCTAGCCGATTCAGATGCCGAAACGGATGAGGACGAAGGCCATATTGAGGACGCCGAGAAGGCACAACAACAGCAACGTGAACGCGAAAAGCATGATGAGTGTGAAGAGCAAAGCAATAAGGATATACAGGATACGGAGGAGGATGTGGCTGTGTCGCTGCTGCGTGCCAAAAATCTATCGCTGCTGCAGAGCCAGTAAGTAGTTATAGTTGTTGTTGCACTTGGCACCCTTCTACATATATATAAAATTGATTTAAAACTTCTGATTTCTTGCAGAGAAATCTCGTCAAGCCAACAGAATTTCTTTCGAATGCTTGATAGGAAAATTGACGAGGGACCCGACTACGACTCGGGCAGTGAGACAGAGATTGCCTTGGAGGAGGCTCGACTGAATGCTCTGCGACAGCATTGGGAATCGGCCAGTATAACCGCCTCCATATGCTCCTCCACGGCGAGTCGATCGCTGCAGACGACGCCCATACGGCAGGTTCAAGTTCAGGTGCAACAGGTGCCACTGAAAACCAAGCTGCTGCTGCAGCCCTCGTCCTCTGTGACGTCAACAGATTATTTGCCACAGCACGTTATGGTGGGACGGCAACAGCAGCAGCAGCAGCAACAACAACAACAGCAGCAGCAACAACAACAACAACAACTAATTCTTTTGCCTCAGCTGGAGGCAAGTGTTGTAAATACGTCCACAGCAGCTGCAGCCGCTCAGCTAGCCCAGCTTCAGCAGCAGCAGCAGCAACTCTATCAACAACAACAACAACAGCAACAACAACAACAATACCTGCTATCTCTTCCCGCCGGAGTTGGAGTCGGTGTAAGCCCTAAACGGATTATATACACCGGCTCACCCACACCCGTCGTGACCAGCTCATCATCCGGTGGTGCTGGTGCAATTGCTCCTCCTCCTCCACCACCTGCAACAGCCATACAGTATATGCAACCTCCACCCGGTGGAGTTGGCTTCCTTAACGGCGCCGGCGCCCTACAGCTAGCCTACTATGGTCAAGCGTCGCCGAACACTGCCACAACTTCCGCTATCCCTCTGAATGCTTCTGAAACTTATCACGAATCATCACAACTGCAACAACAGCAATTACAAACCGCTCCACACAGCCAAAGTCAGCAAATGCAGCAGCAGCAGCCACCGCCAGGCGCCTATTATGGTGAAATAATCCATGGGGTGCAGGTGAGTCTCAACCACATTAAAATCGAATTCTATATGTCTGAATATATCCATTGATCTACCTGTCCACTACAAGGGCTAGTTGTCTGATCATTAAAAGACACCAATCTGATAGAAGTGTTTTTTCATTCCTTACAAATGGTTCCTAAATTACTTAAGCCCACCTTAGCAACCATTACAGGTGATCCAAAGCACTGAGTTTCACTTTAAGTTCCTGTTATAGCAAAGAAATAAAATTCAAGTGCGAAAAAGAAGCAAGAGCATATTGTCATGAAGCTAATATCCACTATTTTATGTAGACTCCTTTCTAACGTTGTGCTAACGGCCTTAAACCTGTTATACCACTTATAAAACTGTATGCTCCGTCTTCCCAAATAACTGAAGCTAAATTGTCTCTTCATTTTTGGCGAAACTTGAAACATCGATGATAAATAGCGATCTATGGAGATAATCTGTGGACAAATATGAATGCAATTTGAAGACACTCATAGAAGTCTATGTCATACTATTTGAGATTCTTTGATGCCCAAGATTTAGGTTTTACAAGCAAAATTCTTATTAACATTAATTAATTCTAAATGTAATCGACAAAGTTAATTTATATCGGATCACACTGGATCATGAATAATGGTGGAACAGATAAAAATTAGGAATAAACTGAATTGAATTAAATTTCTTTGATATATTTTTATAACAATTGTCTCTACACTTATTTCTTTTTTGTAGCCTGCTCCAGCAGCAACGGAATACAAGTTTCCACCAGCCATTAGCGTACAGAGATTGGCACCCCAGGTACAGAGGCAGCTGCGCGAGACGCAGGAACTTATAAAAGACTCGTGCCCGCAGCTCTATGCTGCGGGCTATGGCAGCCCAGGACCACCGATACGCAATCCCAACAGAAACCCAACTAGAACTAGACCCACCCTGGAGACACAGTTCTCTCAGGAACTCTCGTGATATCTATATATATGTAAAGATCAAGCAAAATGAACAAAAAAAAAAAAAAACCAAAAACAAAACAAAAAAAGAAAAAAGGAAAGTCGGAATTAGTCAACTGCGCCAAAGAAAGAACATTTACCAAAAACCCAAAAAAAAAAAAAAAAAAAAAAAGCAAAATACTGAAAAAACCAAAAAAAAAAAAAAAAAAACTAAAAAGAAACACAAACAAAAACTGCACTCAACGTTTCAGAAACCCCTCTCAACAAATATACGACTAAATGTATGTAAATGTATGATAATACAAACAGAAATAACTAAACTATATACCTATGAGGATCAAATGCATAATAAAAACAAGAAAAAAGAAAATAAAAAAACCTTTCAAGAGGCAAATTCGAGAGGCGACAGGCAAAAGCGGTAAATTGAGATAGATGAACCGAAATTATAATGATGAAACAAATAGGATGAACATAGATTTAGTAATCTCAATGTATAACGATCATATGGAAAGCAGCCCGATGAACAAAAAAAAAAAAAATCTAACAAAAAAAAAACCAACTATAAAAAAAAACAAATAAGAAAATGAAAAAAAAAACTGCAAAAAAACGCAAAACACAAATCATATAAATGACTTCTACTACATTCTCACAGCAATTACCAAAATTTTTGTTTAGTCATAATCTCATGGTGTAATTTTTTAAAACGTACAACACAAAAACAAAACAAAACAAAAACAAAACAAAAAAAAAGAAAATATTTTCCTGTAAAATGTGTGTGAAGAAAGAAACTAAGCAAAAGCCACTAAATGATTGAAACAAAAACAAAAGAAAATAAAAAATAATTGTCGAAGAAGCATAGGAACGATCGATAAATGAACAAAGGAAGAGAGAAGAGACAGACAGGTAGACAGGTGGAGATAGTGAGAAAGCAAGAGAAAGCAAAATGAATTAACAAATTGGATATATACTATATGTATGCATATATATGTACATACATACATACATACACGTGTAATGTAACACACACATTGATAAGTACGAGTATATTAAATGTGGATGATATATTATTATATGTATGTATGATGGATGCTGTCTTAGTAATATTTGTATAATTTAGTTCTATTTATTATTATGATAATTTTGGATGTATAATAGTTTTTTTCTTATATGGAATATATATATATATATATATATATATATATATATATATAAATATATATAAATATATATATATAAATATATTTAAAAATGAATGCAAAATAAAAAGCAAAATCAATTAAGTTTAAAAAAACAAAAAAATTAAATTTTCTTTCAAGTTTAGTGGTTCCCAAAGAGTTATTTGTTTTTAAGCCTCTTTTGACAATTTGGGTAGATCTGCAAAATTGAAAGCAGCCAATAATCCTGGGATTGGGTTAACTTATCCTTATTGGATTGCAATTGATTTCATTTCACATATCAGCAGTTCTCACTCGTGTTTTCATGGGCAATTCCGCTCCAAGTCGAAGTCTCAAATCAGCCAATTTATAAATTAGGTACCAATAGTAGAATGGAAAAAATATATTAATACATTTTGAAATTCAGAGTATGTACCTTTGCAATTCACTTGAATTTAGTTCTGATATTCCTTTCTATCCAATACTTGTCACTGGAACACAGCCGCTTTAAATTTTTTGCAGCTTTTCACTCTTTTGAAGTTTCCCGCAAAAACACTAGAAAAAAAATTAGACATTATTATTTTAATTTATACTTTGCGAATCTTTTGAAAAGTGAATCCTTTTGACCACTAAATAATCTCTTAATTTGAGTTTTCTTGATGGTTTACTACGCCTTCATAGAAATATTGTTTATTTAAGAAGCAAAAATATATTTTACGAAGTGATTTCTAATGGGAGAGGATTTATGTATGTAGGTGTAATTCATACTTACTTTGATTCCAATAAATTTGTAGCATTTGTAGCATAATATACCAAGCATGCCAGTTTTAGACAAACATAACGAAGCGCCTAATAGTAAGCAACACACTTGAGCGCTTAAAAGTTAGTTTAAGAAAATTTATTGGAATATTTATTTAACAATGGGTTAAAATTTTTCACAGTGAATGGTAAAAATATCGATTAATATGAGATAATTGATGGTGCGGAGCGATTCAATGACTTTGTCTGTCGAATTGTTAATCGGCTTCTTGCCCATCACTAGCATAGTTCGCTTGCCAATGTGCGTGTGTGAGTGTGTGTATAACAACAATGTTGACATATTTACAAATCGGACGTTTTGGGAGTAAATTAAATTGAATACAAGAAAGAAATAGTTTTTATTTAGGCTTATAAAGCATATATCTGCAGTTTGCACAGCTGCTCCTGTTAAATAAGACCCCAATATACATATGTATATACAAGTGGACTGTCAAAAACTTTAAAGACAGCAACAACAAATAATTTTGTGGGTGTTGAAGACATTGTGAATTTGTTCGGGGTGAAGTGAGTGAGCGAGTGATTGGTTTGTGGGAGGGGGATGTGAAATGGTTGATAGTGGGGGGAGGAGCTGAAGACCGTGGAGACAACGAAGACAAACTGTGTGTGCCATTGGCATAGAAAACTTTTAGCATAATATATATATGTATGTATGTATGTGTATATATACATATGTACATAGACGACATACAAACACAAGCACGCATGTAGAAAGCCAAAAATAAGAAAACTACAACAAAAAAAACAACTAAAAATAATTACAACAAATTCAATTTTGCAGACAAGCACAAGACAACAACAACAACAACAGCAGCAGCAACTGTAAAATTGGAAAGTGCAAAAATTGCCAACCAAACTAACAACGGTAAATTACACACACAGAAGCAGCACGCACACAATGATTGTTTAATGCATACATATATGTGTGCGTGTGTGTGTGCGCGTGTGTATGCATGCATGTGTGTGTGAACAATTTGGAGCAGCAGAAGAGCCCCCCGCCATCCCCCACACACACACAAGAAACCAACAAAAAAAAAACAATTTTGAAAAAGAGGAAAAATTATGACGACGCGTGAAAATGTCGTTGCCAGTCGTCTATCCAAATTGATGTTAAATAATGCCAGCCCAACAACAACAGCAACCTCAACACCTACAACAACAACAACAAATCCATCATCACAAACAAAACTCCAATCACCTATCTCACCTGGCGAGCAATCCGAGTTGAATCAATTGAAGCGCGAGGCTGATCCACAATTCTCGCGCTTCGCTGATTATTTTGTGATATGTGGCCTGGACTTGGACACGGGCCTGGAGCCAGACCGTTTTGCTGGTAAGTTCGAATTTTGGAATCTTTTGCATTCAATATTCATAAAATTTCTTTGATTTTCTTGTCCTAGGTGATAATTTGCATTGCTCTCCCTTGGACAGGGCATACAAAAGCAAACCGTTGGCTCATTATCCAGAAAATGTTCCCTGGAATCCATTTGATGCCCACGGCATATGCATGGTATGGCAAAAATCTCCAATAAGAGTGGGGTCGGGGGCGGAGTTAGATTTTTGTGCATATAATGAGCAAAAGGGAGAGTTAACTTTTTGTTGTTTTTTTTAATAGTTCTGAATATTTGTAACAAATTTATTTATGTCAAATATGACTCAAGAAGTTCAAAATCTTGGCTAGTTTTAGATTAAAATAATGCTAGAAGTTTTATAATTTATGATATGATATACATATATAGAGATAAAGATGGTGCATGGTAGATCATTGACCATTATACCCTGATTAGTTCGTTTAAAGAGTTACTTCTTAACTTTATTAGCTTTAGTTGCTGTCATTACCTATATAAAATGTAAACTTTCATCAGAAACAGAAGGGCAGATTTTGCCATATAATTCTTTATAGTTTATAAAGACATAAGCCTAAAATCTAGCATAAACTAGTTGAGTCAAGGCATCTAGATTCTAGACAGAAGTTTTCTTTAAATATAAAATGTCATGTAAATGTTAGTTATAGTATGTATATATGAGGGTGGCGAGGCCATTCAATTGAGCTCAATTGGCTGCCCGACATGCGTTCACGATGAGTATCATGATGATGAGATGGCCCTTTCCAATTCAAATTGGAAATTTCAAAATTCATGCTCGGCTGGCTATGCAGCGACAGCAACAGCGGCAGCGGCGGCGACTGGTTTTAATTGATGATGCCACATGGCCATTGGCCCAGCCAACGATGGCAACGATGACTTTGGCCCCGCGAGATAGCTTATCATATAGATAGATCGAGCAAACGTAATACATGCATACATTCTTATTGTGCTTGCGTTGCTGTTTGTTTAAATCAATGGATTCCACTTATGAAATAATCTCATTTATTTCCTCCCTCCCTCTTACTCATTCTCTGTTTCTCTATCTCTTTCTTGCTGGTGTAGCTCTCCTTGCCGCAGGGTTTGCGTTTTCGCACCCAAAAGCACAATATTGAGCCGAAATTTCATTCGTTTGCCACTACACGTGAGGATGGCAAGCGATGCTATGGCTTCAGTTTGGTTTTCTATGAGGAGATACGCAATCGCAATATATGCGGAGCTATACACACTCTGCAATCGATGTTCATTACCGAACTATCCAATGGCCAGCAAGCGCATTCTTTGAGTCGCGTCAAACAGGATGGAGATGGTCCGGTGAGTCGATCCCTGCCGCGGCATTTTAAGGTGGCTGGCCAGGCTCCGCAGTCCGCACAAAGTTACTATGACATCAACAAAGATAAGTTGTATGTGGCCAAGAGTATATCGTTAATATGCCAGGCTCCCTACGCCTTTGCGGCCCAAATGTTTCTCAAGAATCTGTATAGGTAAGTGGGCACATCAAATTGAGCCAAAAATATTGTTTAATCTCTTTTTTTTCCCCTTGGGACAGGTGTCTTCCACGTCAGCCTGGTGCTGGCATCAGTCTGGAATCCTATGTATATAATATACTCTACGAGGTTATGCTGCCACAGCCGGGAAAATCCATACGAGTTTATATGCCGCCATCGGAGCCGCATTTATCGGCCATTGCTTTGATCCTGCAGCGACCTTTATTGGCTTCAGAGTTGCCGCTTTTGGATTTCCCTTTGCGTTTGCTGTTCAATTATTTGGGCGTGGAATGTGTCATCCAATTGCTGACATGTGTGCTGCTCGAGAATCAAGTTCTGCTACGCTCCACAGGTAATTGGCTTCGAGCAACGCATTGTGTCCTCCTTGTCTGATTGAGCGTTTGTTTCTTTAGATTACCAAAGACTCATGATTGTGGGCGAGTGTATTAGCTCCCTACTTTTTCCATTTGTGTGGCCCCATGTCTATGCTCCCATCCTGCCGGCTGCATTGCATCATTTTTTGGATGCCCCGGTGCCGTTTGTCATGGGTTTGCATGCCGAATGCGAGGCAGCCCATAAAATCGGAAGTGAAGCTGTTCTCTGTTTTGTGGATATCGATAAAAAGCATATTCAATTGCCCGAGGAGTTGCCTACATTTCCGCATAAAATGGATTTTATGGCAGAGATACGTTCGGTGCTGGATAAGTTTGATATAGAGAGGGACACACGGGGCGAGCAGGAGATTGGAATGAAGAATGGACTTCGTGGCAATGGTATTGGTGTTGGTGGAGGTGGCGTTGGATCCGGTGGTGTCGATGCCATGATCTCAAGCTGCACTCTGCCCACGGGATTGCAGGCGGCCCGACGCAGCAAAGAGCGTTTCCATCAACTGCAGGAAACGGTTTATACACTCTCATCCACGGGATCGCCAGTACAGTCTCCGGCGGCTGTTGATTACCAACCTCTGATTGCCCATCCTTCGAGAATTGATCATGTGCCGCGCATTGCCGACTTCTTGCGTCGCAAGGGGGGCATCCGCAGCGGTGGAGGTGGTGGAGGTAATCAATCCCCAGTGGGTAGCCCTACATTTTCGCTTTCCTCCTCACCAGTGGGTGTGTATCACGATGTGGATGCAGTGGACGCCACTACCATGCCGCCGCCGTCCTCTCGCCTGGGTTCACTCTCCAGGAGCCGCACCGAAAAACCCAAACTGAGTCTCGTGGAGCAATATTATCAGGATTTGCGCATCAATAACTCACTGCGTGAGATCTTTCTTAATCGATTTGTTCACATGTTCCATGCATATGCCGACTTTGTCATCTATCCCAATCAGGCCAAGGACGAGTGGCTCTCGAATCGTGAGACTTTACAGAACTTTGACAAATCTTCGTTTCTTTCTGATCAGCCAGAGCATCATCGGGCCTTTCTCTCACGTTTCCTTGAATCTCAAATGTTTGCAACTCTTATTGATAATAAAATTCTGGCCATGTGGGAAACCAAACCAGATGAGCAACTGCAATTGTTCGATCAGCGGATTAAGCTCTTAAGGTAAATGCTTTCCTCTCTTTCTTTTATTATCTCGCTCTCTCTCTCTCTCTCTCTCTTTCTCTAAAATCCTTTCGTTCGTTTATTGCAGACGCCGCCATGGCGAAAACATGATCTGCGCCACCAGTTATGAGCCTTGTGTGGTCAGCCAGGACTCCCAACAGGCTTTCGAGAAGCGTCTCAATTGCATTGATATCGAAGTGACACCGCCAAGTGAGATTCTATCAAATCGCGCCGCTTACTTTCGCAGCTTTCCCCTGCTGGACATGGGCGTTTTGAATCAGGAGTGCGCCTCGAGGTAGTTTTTCCTTTGTTGTACTCTTTGACTCTAGACTATCTATCTCCAACTCCAACAAGCACGTCCTCCAGCAAAACTTTATTAATTAAACAAATTATACCTACAATTTAGATAGCTAATTTTTCACACTCATCCCAATGTACCTAAGCCTAACTGAAAAGGCTTATCGAAAATTATTTTTGATATTATGCTAACTTTTAAAAAAAATTTAGTTGTAAATATTGGTTCTACTTTCTGTTTTTTTTTTCTCTCTTTTTGTTTTCATTGTCTTGTTCAAGTCGCGTGTTGTCTTCCAGCTGAGAAGAATTGTTGGCATATCAATGAAGCGATATAATTAACAGAGCAAAACGATCAAAAAAGTTAATTGCATTTACTAAATCATATTAATTCTAAACAAAAATATATATATTATAAGTTTATTTGGAAATTCTTATCAATTTTTATTGTTTTTCACAAACGCCTAGAAATTATCGTCTTAGTTCCATCGATATGCCACAATTCGATCAGCATAATTAGATATTTAATAAATCATTTGAATTAATTTATTTTGTTAAATTATAAATGTTGATTTTTTTAGTTTTTTTTTTTTTTTTTTTGTTTGACATCGTTAACCAATAAATTTGTATTGCCACGTTAATTGAATTTGTATAATTTCGTTTCTTTATTTTAGTTTGTAACAGTTTGAATTCATTTTGCTTCGCCAATTGCACCGCATGCCAGCACACCACAAGACCACCGACCCCCACACCCATCTATCCACTCCACCCACACATTTTGGTCCTGTTCTTTCTGTTGATATCCTTAAACTAATCTGCTGCTCTCTATTTATTCTCTTCAAAATTCAACTAAAAACATAATAATGCAAAAACAAACAACAAAATGACATAAATACTTAAAAATCTCATCCGCGCTAACCTCCATAAAAAAAAAACAAACAAACAATAAAAAAACAATTAAACGCAAACAGAGGCAACAGTTTGCGTCGCGTGAAGAATGGAAACAAATGGCGTGCCAGGGAGATCTCATTGGATCAGAAGCCGAACAATGCCAACAACTCGAATGTGAACAATTTGAATCGTTTGTCAGCCAATCTGTCCACAGCGGATGTAAGTCCTGCCCTGATAGCCCAAGCCAATTGGACATTTGTCGAACGTCTGTTGAAGGTAAGATTTAAAGAATCACAACTTGCATTCAAATATCTAATTTGTTGCTTTGCTACCTTTCTTAACACTCTCACACAAAGGATATTAAATCGAAGACCAAACGTATGCTGCTGGAGAAAATGGGTAACGAGGCGGTGGCCTTAGGCCTCAAGGGCGATGGCATTGAGGAGAATACTCTTATAGCCAGCATGTGTGATCTACTGGAGAAGATTTGGTCGCATGGCCTGCAGAGCAAGCAGGGTAAATCAGCTTTATGGTCGCATCTGTTGGCCTATTTGGAAATGCAGGAGACACGCAGCGGCGGAGACTGCAATACTGGATCCGAACAACAGTCCAATGCCCCAATGGTGTCCAGTAGTCCCAGCAATAAAATGAATATAGCTTCAGCATCGCCAGCTCTGGCCTGGAATGCCATGCGTAAACGTATGGATTGTAAGTTGTGATGCACAAAATTCATTTCTCTAACAGATTTACTTATAAAAATTATTTTTCGATGCAGATCTCTCTACATTCCAAACGGATTTCGATAGTCCACCGAGTCCCAATCGAAGTCGTTCACGAGATCGTAATAAATTTGTTGGCCTAGAACAACTATGTCCGCTACCCGAATCTCTGGAGTTTGATGTGAAGTATGACCATCGTCTTCGTTTTTGTATAATTAAGTTAGTTATGATTGTAATGTGTGTTTTTTTTTGTTTGTTGCCTGCAGAAATGTTTTGGCCATGGCTGATATAAAAACGCATATTGGTTATACTCGAGCCTGGGTGCGTTTGTCTCTGGAGAAGAAGCTGCTCTCTCGCCACTTTCGCACACTATTATCGGATGAGACTCTGTTGAGGAGTATGTACAAGCGATCGGCCTTTCTGCGCTGCGAGGAGGAGAAGGAGCAATTTCTTTATCATTTGCTTACGCTCAACACTGTGGATTACTTTAGCTTTACCAACATATATCCCACAACGAGTAGGTTGCTAGAGCCCCCTAGATCTCTGTAACCCCCGAAATATTCTGATTGTTAACCCCCACCCTCACCCATTCCACAGAATTGCCCTATCGCGTTGTCATCTTCCCTTCAAGAAAGTATGGCTCCTATCACACATCGAGCAATGTTTGGATTATGGTTGCGGGCACTATGAATGAAACCCAACGAGTGCCTGTGCCCAAGGGTTCACTGGAGTTTATTTTCCATGTAGGTTGAATTGTTGTAACTTATTTTTATTTTAATTAATTAATGATTCCCAATTGAAATTCGTTTGCCGCCGCAGTATAAAAATTTGGGCCTACTTACTACCATGCGTTTGGGACACGACAATACGGGAGCTAGCCACAAGTGGCTGGTGGAACAGGTTGTGATGCGAAATGAGGTCACTGGACACACCTACAAGTGAGCAAATTGTCTTCGACACCTTCCCAATTAAATTTAATTTAATTTGCATAATTTCTTTTTAGATTTCCCTGTGGCCGTTGGCTGGGTAAGGGTGTGGATGATGACTCAACGGAACGCCTGTTGGTGGGTCAGCGCATTTCAACTAATGCCAAGAACGCTGAGTTAGTGCCCAACACCGCCACCAATCGTACTCCGCCCAGAACTCGCAGCCCCAGTGTGCAGAGGCAGGAATCGGTGAATCCCTCAGAGATTCAACATCAATTGGGCAATTGTGTGAATGTAATTGTGAAATGGCATTACAAACCGAGTCGAGATCGCGATGTTGGCACTCTGACCAATCTATTGTGCGGAGATGATGGCCTGGTTAAATGCCTAGAGCAAGTCTTCCTTTGTGGATTTCGCTCAACTCGTTTCTTTGGCAGGAATCTCTATATATGGGATTATTTTAGTGAGTAGATTGGCACTAATTGGCAATTGATTCGTAAGACTTAAATCTATGATATCTGTGACTTTTAGCGAAAATCAAAGAGCTTTTCGAGCAGAATTTGCAACAGGATCTAGAGGATTCTGCATCTAGCATGGACTCCTCGTTCAGTAATGGCAGCAGCAGCGGTGGCAATAGCCTGCAACGCCGTGAAATTTCCAGCATTTGGCGTCTATATGTGCAGCTCATGGATGAGATTAATAGTAGCACGAATAGTTTAGGCAAGGATGGCAAATTCCAATTACTTATATGCCTCAGCCTAAGGGAGCATTTGCTCACACGTCTCATTAAACCCATGGCCCTAACGAAAGTTACCCACGAGATGTACGAGGAGGATAGCTTCTTGCGGCGACGAAATCTTTTGACTTTTCTTATACAAATTCTTGAACCGCTCGATGATTGTCATATAGTTTTGGAGAATTCCATCACCCAAGGCATACGCATTCCATCACAGTGTTGAGATGCAGAACGTAAAGGATGTCGAGGAGAGGAGAAGCACCTGCACCCAATTCACCCCACTGACATTTTGCAACCAGTGACCTAGAGAATACTCATATACATATGGAATCTCCCAACACATAAAACACTCACACAACAAAAACAAAAAACATAAAAAATCTCGAATTTCTTGTTAAACCCTTAAAACCTTTACCTTAACCCTTACTTGCCATCCACAAACCAAGTCAAAAAAAAAAAAAAACAAAGAAAAATCAAGCCAAAGTTTAACGAAAATTCCTCGAATTTTAAGAACGATAAAAATTTATTGTGCAATTAAGATGTTTACTACTCATAAATGGAAAACTGATTCTAAAATGTTGTTCAAAGTAGTTAAGATACTCGTATTCCATATTCCAACGGTAGCTTTTGTTTTTTATTTCTTGTCTCCTTTGCCTTTTAGTTGATAAAAAACCAAAGAATCTTTTTTTTTACACAATAATATTTTATTTATTATGAAAGAGAGATTAACCAAATGAAATGCAATGGAATGGTGTTTATTGTTTCAATTAAGTTTAATTTTTTTTATTATATTCTGTTCAGTCAAAAATTAAATGAAAAGCATCAATTTTCAAGTTATTAGCTTTAAGTTGAAAGGAAAAAGTCAATAAATATGCAAAACAAAAAAAAGACATTCAAAAAATTCAAAAAACACTCGTCTTTTTTAATTAAACAAACAAATTACAAAGTATGTCGGTTGAAGCATTAGCTTTTGCTTTCGATTTGCAGTGTCTACTTTGTAAATAAGTATCTTAATGCCAAAGCAGTTTGAAAAGCTTTATATTTATGAACAAACTAACGTAAAACATAACAACACATTATCGGTAACTATAATTTTTTGTTCGCCAATTCAAATTCTTCGGTGTGATAGTAAAAGAGGCGCCAACTTGTGAGCTAGTTCCAAGTACACTTAAAAATTAAATCAATGAATCCAAGTAAATCAAAACTATATTTAGAATGTAATTTTCGGATTTCTATGATATTCAATTCTTAACCACACACTGAAAACTGAAAAAAAACAAATCGTTAATTAAAATTAACTGTCTTTGGTCTGGTTTAGTTTTAAAGGCTGTTCGGTAACTAATAATAAGGCAAGTAGTTTAAGAGATATATTTAGACATTTTAGGTAAGTTAATATATAGGCTTTGAACGAAAGAAGCTTAAAAAAGAAACGAATGGAACTACATGTCTTAGTGTGACGAAGTCTGCATATCCGTCGCTGCAGATAGGAATACTATAAATTACACGAATGTATAAGTGCAATGTGAGTGCAATATAAATAGTTTTCGCTTTGCTTTGTAATTTGGGAAATTAACTTGTATTTATTTTGTAAAATGCTTTGTTGCGCGCCAAAGATAAGACCGGTTACTAATTTATTGATTGTAATTTAATTTGCATGATCTCATCGCATTGAAAAAGAGGAAGTTTAGAACATCACTTGACTTGATATGTATTTAATTTTTCTATACAATTAAAAAGTAGTTTAGCTTAATTCCCTATTAGCTGCATAGTTTTTCGAATTAAATTGTTTCCAATTTGTTGAAGTTCTAACCTGAATAATATATTCTCTAATATCATTTGTCTCTCAAAAACACATCAATAGTTCCAAACACGGCGGAACACAACGTCTGTAATCGAATTGGGTTATCGACGGGTCTGCCATCTCTAGTGTAAAATCATCATTCTTATTTTGCGCACGAAGTGTTTAAGTACGGGGCGACAACATTGTAATTTTTAGTTGCTGCGGACGCGCACGCGTTATTTCAAAATAAAGACCGAGTTTTGTTGATTTTGTTAAAAAAAGGCTAAAAAATACGCGCGTCGGCAACTCTTGCAATCGATTTTTAGCCAATATCAAGGAAAAGTGCCTCAATTAAATTCTCTTCAAATATTGGGAAGAAAGTGTGAAAGTAAGTTTTGTGTGTCCAAATACTACGACGATGACGTGCAGCTCCTGTGACGTGAGCAATAATTCCCCACGGCACTCTGTCACTCTGACTCGAATTGTTTAGTGGTTGCTTAAGGGGGGACAGGAGAGGGACGACTTCTCTCCAGGAGAAATGTGCGTTTTTAATTTGTGGACTATCGTCTGATAGCGGTGGAAGGGGTTTTTTATGGGTAGTGAGGGGGTTAAGAGAGACTTCAAGGCTCTTTTGTTTACATAATAGTGGATTGGGGTTTGCCTAGATATCTCTATGTATTTATGTGCATATGTATGTATGTATGTATGTATATGCATATCTGTTTATTCGCCAGAACAGCTGCTGGCGACTCTTATTGATTTGTGGTATTTTTCTTTCTCTTTTTTTTTCGGTGAGTTTTTAGCCGGCAAGACGACGCCACGTCATGCCTCATGACATGTATTCCCACTCGCGCGACCCTATTCCCCCCACCTCATTCCCCTCTGCTGCCACTGCTTCTGTTGCCGCTTGCATATTGTGAACTTTAGTCTGGGATCGTACGATTTCCCCAACAGTTGTTGGCATCATCACCATCACCACCACCATCATCAACAACAACAAAAACAAAAAAAAAACGTTAACATTAACCAATGTTTTTTTTTCACAACAAAAATAATTTATTTAATATTGTGGTTGTTGTTTTGTTTTTTTTTTTTGTGTGAGTGTGAGGCAAGTATTAGTCACTACTTATGAACGCTGACGTCGACTGCGCTGCTTGATCCACTTTCCCATGCATAGCACATACCAGCATGACATTTCTCTTACCGTTAGATAGTAGGTGTGTGTGACTGTGACTGACTGGGAAAGCGACTGAGTGGGAGGGTGAGCGAGATAGCAAGATCGCACTCACGCACAATCTCAGTCAGCTGTTTCTCAATGAATTGCTAGTGGCGTTCTTGTTATGATATTCACATGCGTAAGGTGAACACATTGAAATACCCTTACACAGAGAGTATTATCATTTGAGTGGGTGATCATGTTTTAGCTATCTTAGATACTCGAAACAGTAAACACCCCCCTCTTGAGCGGACAAAAGTGTCTACCCGAATGAGAGTTCACTCTAAATAGAATTTTGTTTACACTTTAAAAGTTCGGGTCCATAGATTTGTCAATAAATAGCGTATGACAAAGTCGATGAAGTAACATTTTCTTCCGCATCGTATCAACTAAAAAGTGTGCAGAATTTATTGTGCAAAACTAACAATAAAAAAATAAACATACATACATACATATGTACATATATGTATGCAGTTTTTGATAAGATTATCTAGTCAGCAGATAATTACCAAAGTTTATTAATGAGTCAACAGTTTGTGTTTGGCGTATATAATCAGAGAACTAAACTAGATTTGACCATGAACAATTTTTAGACCCGTTACTCTGAACTCGTAAAAGGAAGGCACTTTAAAAGAACGAAGTGCGTTCCACTCATTGGGATTGCAGCCATTTTTATTTTATTCTGAATGAATGTCATAAGAGTTAATATAATATTAACTAAACATTCGTTATACCGCTTATCACATCACATATTCTACATTGATAGTGTGAGTGAGCTTACTATACACCCACACTAGGTTAGACTTGCTAAAGGGTCTTTAATGTGTTCCTTTGCCACGTTCAATCTATCGCAAAACTGTTGGAATCCTCGTCTTCTGTTGACGTTCCTGTTCACATCATAAAATATGACCACATCCTCTGGTTATTTTTGAGGTTTTCAACCCAACTAATACACCAAAAAGAAAGTCATTGGTTATCTCATTTGGATGCAGTTTCACTGTGTTCAATTGCACCTTTGGTAAATTCTTCCGAAAATTGAAATTGATATAAAGTGGCTGACATGACAAAAAGTTGGTAGAACTTAATCTGCAGTTCAATAATTATCATTTCCTGGAAACGTGCTCTGAAATTTCTCAGATTCTCACGTATTCTTTTTAAAGACAGTATATTATAGTAGTTCTCATACACACAGCATCCCGTATGAGTGTGGATTTTTTTTTTTTTTTTTTGGTAGCCCGAGAAGGTTATCGCTAAAATATAATACATACATATAGACAGAATGAGTGAGGTATGTACATACATACATACGTTAAGTACATATGCATAATATAGTAGTATCACCATCCTATATATAGACAAATGTGTGGTGGCTGCTTATCAATAACAAAAACTGACATTCATCGTTTGTATAGAACGAAACTCTCGAACTCTCGAAGAGGGTTCAGCATTGACTGTACTTTCACCGGACGTCCAAGAGAGGCAAAAAACCAAAAAAAAAAAGAGAAAAAGAAGTTTTTGCCAACTTAGCAAAGAAAAAAGAAAAGAGCATTAGCTAAAAAAAAATAAAATTTGAAGTCCATTAACCCTGAGAAACATGGTAGAACGATGTCAGACGTCGTCGAAAGCGCGTGTTCTAAAGAAGGAACCGGATCCGCTGACGATGTTCGTTCGTTTTAAACGATTAACAACAGTTCTCCTACTCATACATATGTTTGTCCGACGGACGACCTTATCTCGGTCATTTTTATCATCTTGTATCAGTTTTATTTTTCGGGAAAGTGTGCCTAATTGCCTTTCATTTTAAAGTGCAGCGGAAAAGAGATAAGAGGTAAGGGCACCAACATCATCAGGTAGCTACCTACATACATACTACATAGAGAGGTCGCAATCTAATCTTGTTGCTGTTTCGGTTTCTGTTTAGTACCTGCCAATTTTGCAAATGGTTTCTTTCCCCTATCCACACCCCACTTTTGCCACACACCCCACAGACATCCATCTATCCATCCTCTTCCTCTCTATGTCTCTATTTTCTTTTTTGAGGTTTTGTTTACATTTTTGATTCATTGTTGACGCCCTTCCCTTCGTCATATAGCACCACAGTATTAGTTGAAATCGTACGACTTTTGCCTTGTGACGACGACGACGACGACGGGGGGGGCTTAAGCTAGATAGTCAATGGTGGAACTGATTCACTTAACTGCCTGGCAACTCGGTTAGCATTTATTTTGGGCAGTTTTTAAGAAAGAGCATTATCCAAATGGTATGAACTTGAACTTGTTTGAGAGATGATGTGAAATTTTTAGCATATGAATCATCTTGAAGGCTTAGACCTTGTACACAACGAACCATAACCAGGTCCCAACCCCCAAAACCTTTGGCCAACAATTTGATTTGCTTTGGTTTTGGGGGTCTTTCTTGCGTATTTTGGCGTATTATCACTCCCCATGCGATAAGAATTAATGTCGCCTCTCGCTTTGACGTAACAGAATGTGATCTGACATGGAAAACTACACAAATCAGATATTTATCATTATACATATATATGTTAAATATGCATGCGTAAGCGAGGGGTGGCGGCGACGGCGGCGAGGAAGGCGGGAACGGGTGTCTGTGTCTGCCCCTGTGTCATAATTGTCTGGCTAAATTTAATTTAAAACACGCAGCAAACAGCTGATTCAGTGAGAGACAAGCTCTCTCTCTCTCTCTCTCTCTTTCTCTCAGTGTCTCTCTATCGCACGACCCTAGGGTATCAGGTGGGTTTTGTGAATGTGACGAAAGAAATTAGAAATTTTAATTCGTTGATGATGAAGGTTAAGACGTCAGCGTTTGCAAATATTTATATATTCGTTTTGGAAAAACATCTTTTTATATACATATACTCAGCTTTGTCCATTTATATACAATATACATACATATAAGCTGGCCGGGAACTTTGGAATGTATTATCTGAGAGTAAGGGTAAGGAATATGACAAATATTCTTACCGCATGCATTTAAAAACGAAATGTTAGATAGTTTTAGTTTGCTTTTTAACCTTCACAAAATTCACAATTATTTGTCCATTTTCGTTTCATGACCCACAATTCTAAAGAAGTTTCACCTCAAAAAGAACCTCCGATTTGTTGTCTTACATAATACTGCACGGGCTCTTTAATGAAATAGTTTAGATCTTTTAGAGGGTTTTTTTAAAAAATATTTTTATATAATTTTGTCAATTTTGTTGTGCCTATTACTCACTCGTTTGTAAAGTTTGTAAAGACGTCTTGTAGATTGTGTAGGTCATTGTAAGTGCGACCCTAGTTTCTTTATGTATAAAGCAATTAACTTGTAACTTCTCAATTCGTTTAGGTTGAGACCCTAAAAAAACCAGTTCTGCTTATTCCCTCCCCCCGTCCCTCGGCACCAGCACAAGCACCAGCACCACCCATCCTCGCCATTGCCCCATTGGGTCTCTAGTTGCCATTGTAGTAGTGTTTAGTGATTATTTTAGTCGCTTTCATTTAGTCTCGATTCGAATACGTGCCAAAATGTTGCGTTATTTTTGTTTTGATTTATTTTAGCTGCCTTTTTTGTAAAGAATTTTATATGGTGCATATGTATGTATGTATATACTATACAGTAAATATTCGCGTGGCAAATCGAAAGCATTTTGCGTTGGCAATTAAAAAAAAAAAACAAAATCAAAAAGAAACTAAATTGATTTGGCCATGGAAAGGGTCACGTGTAAATCGTATTAAATTCTCTATTCACCGATTCTTATTTCTTCATTTCAGTTGGATGCCCGTCGTCATTGTGAATCTACTCGAGGAAAGAACATCATTAGATAGACGCTGCGATGGCAACTTCATCGGTAATCGCCAACAATAACACAGCAATTAAAACATCACAGGGTGCATCTAGCTCCAGCTCCAGCTCCAGCTCTAGCTCCTCCACCTCAACACTGACCACACGGAAACGTACCTACGAGACGTCCATTGGCATGCCAGCCCCAATAATTGTTGCTGTAGCTGCTGCTGCTGCCTCGGCGCCAAATCATTCATCATCTTCTTCTCATTCTCATACGCATTCGCATTCGCATGCGCATTCATCACAGCACCGCACAAGTCCCCGCTTGGAGAGTGTCAAAGTGGTGGGAGGATCAGCAATGACGGCGGCGACGGCGACAACAGTGGCAACAGCAGCAACAATAGCAACAACAACAACAATTAGTGAGCCATCCACATCGGCCATCACATTGAGAGATTCCACACGAACGATTTCCCAAAGCGATGCAGATGACGGCATTGAAGCTGGCGCAGCAGCAGCAGAAGCTGATATTCAAGCTGCTGCCGCCTCATCCACAGTGGATTATCTCAATGGCGGTGGAGTCAAACGCAAATATGTGCCACAACAACAAAGGTCCACAATTCCAGTTCCAATAACAGTTCCAGCCCCTATCACAACCACAACTCAAAAGCAGTCCTTCAACGGCAGCGGCACAGCCGATTTAGCGGTAAGTTAATCCTTCCAAAATTCTCAAACATTGCAAATGTCTTTCACGATCAAGGTCAAATTGCATCATCATCATCGTATTATGTCTGCCAGCCTGAAAAATACGCAATATATACATTTCCGTAAAAATGTATATAGATGGAAATATATATGGTTATTGTATATATACAAATATAATAAACTATTAACTATTTCGACTCAACAAATGCGCTATTACATGTTTATATGCCACCTGAAATAGACATAACTCACTCCACTCACTCCGCTCACCACTCCGCTCCCACGCGCAGTTAAATACAACGAAATGATATTTTTAATGGAAAACATTTCTCTTTTCAATGCATATATCCAAAAATTAATTATGCAGTTCGCTTTTGCGAAAGCGTAGGAAACAATTTTGCCCAATTTGATGTGGAAACAGCTACGGCAAGCAAGCTACATCGAATTTTATATAGCCTTTCGCATTTGTCTTTAGGTCATTGTCAATTGGCTTGATTTGGACAAATTAACTGAAACACAAAGTGCATGCAGACATGTTTTAAAACTAGGCTAAAACTAGTTGAGAATTATAGCTTAATAAAAGGTCTATTAAAAAAGCAGAAAAAAAAACCATTCAGTTCTTGCGTGATGAAAGTATGTATATAGTACGACTTCGGGACGCACAAGCAGGGACAGGACTTAAGGCTTGCTTGTGCGTCTGTCAGGTGTTTGTGCGTTCATTAAAACACTCGTCTCTATTACTCTTCTTGTCCTGGCTTACTTGTGCATAGCTTAGGCTACAAACTGAAAATGTTCCTTTTTGCTGCGTACCATGCCAGGGCCACTGGAACTGATCAGAAAATATTGAAGGGTATTTAAATTTCGCCAGGCCTAGGCTTACTTCGTTTCGTTTTTCTTAAATCGTTGCTGAAAGTGTTCAATTAATGTTTCAGCTATTTATTTCACTGTAGCCATTAGCATATTTATTCTCATACTCTATGAACTCTCGGGCAACATTATTTTTTGAGTCTCACTATAAGGAAGCTGGCCATAACGACGCCATTGATGGGCAGCCAAAACTTGTATCTTGGGTATGAATTTTTGGCAAACGCTTCAATTGATTTTGCATTGCTACGATGAAATGCCTTTTGTTTAGCTTTGATTGGCGCCTTCGTTATTAAATGGCTAATTTATTTGATTTCTATATATACATATCTATATATATATAAAGGCAGTCGATATATACATACATACATATTGTATCTACATCGCCTGATTTTTTCTGCTGCTTCTAATGCTCGTGCCAAGTCGGGTGACTATTTTCCTGTTCATTTTCAATTTGTGGCAATTGAATTGATGCCAGCCCAAAGACAGTGAGAAACACTGGGAGAAGAGAGAAAGAGAAAGAGATAGGTAGAGAGAGAGAGAGAGAGAGAGGAAAAGAGAGAAAAAGCGAATGTAAAAGAGATAGAGAGGGAGAGACTTGGACTTCAATTGTATTGATTTACCGCCAATTAAGCCGAGCGAGCTGCGCAATTCCAACCGCACCAATCCTCTAGAGCCGAGCCCGAAGAACCCTATATAGTAAGCCGAGCATTTTATATTAAAGAGCATTTTTTTTTATATAATCAGTCAACCAAGTGAAAGCATCTGGAGCAGATCATTTGGAATACTTATATATATATATATATATTTTTTTTTTTGTACAACAGAAACAGAACAGTAACAGAAACTGAAACTAGCAAACCAAACGAAAACCGATAGCAAACTATTTTATTTTAAATAAATATTTATTAGTATAAAAATTTTTCAAGAAAAATGGATGAAAATGATATAGCACCAGCACCAATACCAGCGACACCCATACCACCCCCACCACCGCCACCACCCGTACAAAAAGAAATCAAAATGTTGCCACTTATAATGGATTTTAAGGAGTTTGTAAGGGGCCATCCACATCACATAAGTGGAATCTCTGTATTTTGGCGTGAAACTGATTTCTCTTTCTCCTCTCTATTTCCTTGCAGACGATTTGCAAGCCAGCACCGTTCGCCTGCGATGAGGAAGCTATGGTGGAGCGCCAACGTTGCGATTATACACAACGTATCACCTATCAAATGGCCAGATCGGGTCAGACGCCGCGCAGAGTGCGGGTGTATGCCGATGGCATCTATGATCTTTTCCATCAGGGTCATGCCAGACAATTGATGCAGGCAAAGAATATCTTTCCCAATGTCTATCTTATTGTGGGTGTGTGCAATGATGAGCTAACCCATCGCATGAAGGGACGCACTGTAATGAATGCCTTTGAGCGTTACGAGGGAGTGCGTCATTGCCGTTATGTGGATGAAGTAAGTGCCATAAAGATTGGCTTTATGTGTGTGTGTGTGGTTTAATTTTTCTATTTTACCGCTCTGTAGATTGTCCAGGATGCCCCATGGACTCTATCCGATGAGTTCATTGCCGACAACAAGATTGATTTTGTGGCCCATGATGATATACCTTATGGCCATGATGGTCTCGATGACATTTATGGTCCGCTCAAGGCACGCGGCATGTTTGTGGCCACCGAGAGAACCGAGGGAGTCTCAACCTCGGATATTGTGGCACGAATTGTCAAGGATTATGATTTGTATGTGCGTCGTAATCTGGCCAGAGGATATTCGGCCAAGGAGCTGAATGTCTCGTTTCTTTCGGAGAAGAAATTCCGTTTGCAAAATAAAATGGATGAGTTGAAGTCGCGCGGCAAGCGCGAATTGACCAAGGTCAAGGGCGATATAATTACCAAATGGGAGGAGAAATCGCGCGAATTTATTGACACGTTCCTATTACTCTTCGGACGGGAGCGTCTCAATCACCTATGGAACGAGTCAAAGGGCAAAATTATTCAGGCCCTTAGCCCACCGGGTAGCCCCTCGGGCTCGGTTAATGGTGATGATCTCGAGGCAGCCGAAGAGGGTGATAATGGAGACTCGAGTGATGAATACTTAGAACTGCCACCAGAATATAATACAACTGCATCGGGATCTGCAGCGGGCAGCAGTACTTCGCTGAATGGCAAACAGCCGAGATCCACATCGCTCAAGCTGGCACGTCGTAGCTATCAAAGTAACTATGGAACGGCCGTGGGGGATGAGGATGATGATGAAGACGATGATGAGGATAATGATAATGATAACGTAAATGATAATGATAACGATGTGGATGTGGAATATGAGAGGCGCAGCAATTGAGGCGATTAATTTATCAATTTTCACTTTCTCTCTATCTTACTATATCTATATGTATCTACATCTATATCTGTATCTGTATCTATCTATCGCTAGTTCTTAACACTCTTTACCTCTAATTAACTCTCAAAATGCTATTGTAAATTAATTTGTTTGTTAAAGCAAAAAGATGATAGAACTATATTGTAATTAGTCTGGATGGGGTTAAGTAATAACAACAACAACAACAACAAAAACAACACCAACAACACCAACAAAGAAAAAACAACCAAATTAGCAAAATAGACAAATAGGGCTACAAAAAAAAAAAAAAATAAATAAAAACAAAAATGAAGATATAACTTAAAATACCAAAACTCAAAAAAAAAAAAAAGAATTATTAATGCAAAAAAAAAAAATTTGCATAAATTAAACATTTATTTGTGCCTTTTCAAGATCTTACACAATTAAAACAATTCCAGTTGTGAGTTGTGTGACAGAAGTTCGTTTTGTAATTTTCAGAAAAGCTAATGAGTTCACTCATTTTGAGCTTACTTTTCCCGCTTCTCTACACTTAACCCCTTAAACGCCCACCACCCCCCAAAATACACACACACACACACCTAAATACTATTTACATCTAGTTCTATAAAATAGTATTTTGTAATCTTGGTAGTCTTAGCTTTAGTCAGCACTTGCGTGCCAATTTCTCTACCATCCAATACACTTCACTTTTCACCAGTAGCAAATTTATTTTAGCCAAAACAAAAAAGGAGGAGAAACGCGCAAAATAAGTAAAACTCAATCCCATTTAAAAAACAAAAAAAAAAAAGAAATCTAAGCAAAAGGTTTAATAATATATTAAAGTAAAGAAACAAATTTAACACAGAAAAAGACTCATTTTTGTATTAAGCATAATAATGTAAAACACACAAATGTGCGCATGAAGAAAATGTTGAAAAAAAAAGAAAACGGAAAACGTAAAACAAAAGCAAACTACCGAAAAAATTAATATATAGAAATATTTATATTAAATTATTTCGCATCAAACATTTTAACTATAAGTTAATAGACAAACAACAACAACAACAACTACAAACACACAGACACACATACATGGCAATATGTGAATTGTATTGCAACAAAAATGCTTTGTTAAACGATTTTTTGGAAATATAAAAATGGAATAAACAAATGAAAGAAACTTGAAATGAGGCATTTTTTCTTTCTCGACTTCACACACATTGCAGATCATAATCAAAAGTCCTTAAAATTTTCGAAGAAAGAGTTTAAAGAAGAGCCGACAAAAAAGACAGGGAGGAGGGGAAGATTGTTTTTGACCAGTCACTAGTCAATCAAAAGAAGTTGCCTTAACATATATGCAGATCAGGTTTGGATTAGTATTTGTATCGGATGGCGAACTTTCCAAGTTAATTAAATTGAAATTTATGCAAGCTTAGCGCTTTACATTCTAAGTTCTCTCCATAAAGACTAATCTATTTTATGGCCCATTTCTTTGGCAAGTGATTGTAAGAGTATAAAATCAATCGCCAATCGGTGGCATCCATTTAGTGTTCAAAACAGGCCCAGCAATGTTACTATTGCCGCTGCTGCTCCTTCTAGCTGTTGGCCAAGAAGCCTCGGCTCAAGGATTAACTGTACGAATTCCAGTTTGGAATATCTTTTCGGGCGTTGCAGAGGGCCTCAGTTCTGCCACATCGAATAACAATAATAATAATAATAATAACAATAATAACAATAACAACAATAATAATAATCGGCGACAAACACAAAACAATAACAACAACAACAATCAGGCAGCAGACCTGCAAAATTATTTGGCATATCTCAATGCAAATGCCTATTATAATAGCTACTTGAGCAGCTTTTATCAGAATAAGGCTCTTGCCGATTATTATTATGGATATTTAAATCAAAATTCCCAACTTTTGTCAACGACATCGGCTCCAGTGACAACTACTTCTTCAGTAGCAACACCAACAACATCCACTGCGATTCCAACTTCAACAGGAAGTCCAACGACTTCAACGGCCATTCCCACGTCAACAGGACAGCCGACAACATCCACGGCTATTCCAACATCTACAGGAAGTCCAACAACATCCACTGCTGTGGCCGACTCTTCCACATCGACCACAACTGAGGCGACAACAATAAGCTCTTTTTGTATGCAGTTTCCTCATCTACCGATTTGCACTTCAAGTACATCTACAACAACATCCGAAGCGACAACATCAGCAACGGACACCACCACTGCATCTTCCACATCTACAACAGATATGACAACATCCACGGCTGTAGCTGATTCTTCCACAAGCACCACAACAGATATAACAACATCAACGGCTGTGGCTGATTCTTCTACAAGTACTCCAACAACAGAGTCTACGACAACTTCAGCAACAACTTCAGCTACGGACTCCACTACTGCATCTTCCACATCTACAACAGACATAACAACATCAACGGCTGTGTCTGATTCTTCCACAAGCACCACAACAGATATAACAACATCAACGGCTGTGGCTGATTCTTCCACAAGCACCACAACAGATATAACAACATCAACGGCTGTGGCTGATTCTTCTACAAGTACTCCAACAACAGAGTCTACGACAACTTCAGCAACAACTTCAGCTACGGACTCCACCACTGCATCTTCCACATCTACAACAGACATAACAACATCAACGGCTGTGGCTGATTCTTCCACAAGCACCACAACAGACATAACAACATCAACGGCTGTGGCTGATTCTTCTACAAGTACTCCAACAACAGAGTCTACGACAACTTCAGCAACAACTTCAGCTACGGACTCCACCACTGCATCTTCCACATCTACAACAGACATAACAACATCAACGGCTGTGGCTGATTCTTCCACAAGCACCACAACAGACATAACTACATCAACGGCTGTGGCTGATTCCTCTACAAGTACTCCAACAACAGAGTCAACGACAACCTCAGCAACAACTTCAGCTACGGACTCCACCACTGCATCTTCCACATCTACAACAGACATAACAACATCAACGGCTGTGTCTGATTCTTCCACAAGCACCACAACAGACATAACAACATCAACGGCTGTGGCTGAATCTTCTACAAGTACTCCAACAACGGAGTCTACGACAACCTCGGCAACAACTTCAGCTACGGACTCCACCACTGCATCTTCCACATCTACAACAGACATAACAACATCAACGGCTGTGTCTGATTCTTCCACAAGCACCACAACAGACATAACAACATCAACGGCTGTGGCTGATTCTTCTACAAGTACTCCAACAACGGAGTCTACGACAACCTCGGCAACAACTTCAGCTACGGACTCCACCACTGCATCTTCCACATCTACAACAGACATAACAACATCAACGGCTGTGGCTGATTCTTCCACAAGCACCACAACAGACATAACTACATCAACGGCTGTGGCTGATTCCTCTACAAGTACTCCAACAACAGAGTCAACGACAACCTCAGCAACAACTTCAGCTACGGACTCCACCACTGCATCTTCCACATCTACAACAGACATAACAACATCAACGGCTGTGTCTGATTCTTCCACAAGCACCACAACAGACATAACAACATCAACGGCTGTGGCTGAATCTTCTACAAGTACTCCAACAACGGAGTCTACGACAACCTCGGCAACAACTTCAGCTACGGACTCCACCACTGCATCTTCCACATCTACAACAGATATGACAACATCAACGGCTGTGGCTGATTCTTCCACAAGCACCACAACAGACATAACCACATCAACGGCTGTGGCTGATTCCTCTACAAGTACTCCAACAACAGAGTCAACGACAACCTCGGCAACAACTTCAGCTACGGACTCCACCACTGCATCTTCCACATCTACAACAGATATAACAACATCAACGGCTGTGGCTGATTCTTCCACAAGCACCACAACAGACATAACTACATCAACGGCTGTGGCTGATTCCTCTACAAGTACTCCAACAACAGAGTCTACAACCTCGGCAACAACTTCAGCTACGGACTCCACCACTGCGTCTTCCACATCTACAACAGACATAACAACATCAACGGCTGTGTCTGATTCTTCCACAAGCACCACAACAGACATAACTACATCAACGGCTGTGGCTGATTCCTCTACAAGTACTCCAACAACAGAGTCTACAACCTCGGCAACAACTTCAGCTACGGACTCCACCACTGCGTCTTCCACATCTACAACAGACATAACAACATCAACGGCTGTGTCTGATTCTTCCACAAGCACCACAACAGACATAACAACATCAACGGCTGTGGCTGAATCTTCTACAAGTACTCCAACAACGGAGTCTACGACAACCTCGGCAACAACTTCAGCTACGGACTCCACCACTGCATCTTCCACATCTACAACAGACATAACAACATCAACGGCTGTGTCTGATTCTTCCACAAGCACCACAACAGACATAACAACATCAACGGCTGTGGCTGATTCTTCTACAAGTACTCCAACAACGGAGTCTACGACAACCTCGGCAACAACTTCAGCTACGGACTCCACCACTGCATCTTCCACATCTACAACAGACATAACAACATCAACGGCTGTGTCTGATTCTTCCACAAGCACCACAACAGACATAACAACATCAACGGCTGTGGCTGAATCTTCTACAAGTACTCCAACAACGGAGTCTACGACAACTTCAGCAACAACTTCAGCTACGGACTCCACCACTGCATCTTCCACATCTACAACAGACATAACAACATCAACGGCTGTGGCTGATTCTTCCACAAGCACCACAACAGACATAACTACATCAACGGCTGTGGCTGATTCTTCTACAAGTACTCCAACAACAGAGTCAACGACAACCTCGGCAACAACTTCAGCTACGGACTCCACCACTGCATCTTCCACATCTACAACAGATATAACAACATCAACGGCTGTGGCTGATTCTTCTACAAGTACTCCAACAACCGAGTCTACGACAACCTCGGCAACAACTTCAGCTACGGACTCCACCACTGCATCTTCCACATCTACAACAGACATAACAACATCAACGGCTGTGTCTGATTCTTCCACAAGCACCACAACAGACATAACAACATCAACGGCTGTGGCTGAATCTTCTACAAGTACTCCAACAACAGAGTCTACGACAACTTCAGCAACAACTTCAGCTACGGACTCCACCACTGCATCTTCCACATCTACAACAGACATAACAACATCAACGGCTGTGGCTGATTCTTCCACAAGCACCACAACAGACATAACTACATCAACGGCTGTGGCTGATTCTTCTACAAGTACTCCAACAACAGAGTCAACGACAACCTCGGCAACAACTTCAGCTACGGACTCCACCACTGCATCTTCCACATCTACAACAGATATAACAACATCAACGGCTGTGGCTGATTCTTCTACAAGTACTCCAACAACCGAGTCTACGACAACCTCGGCAACAACTTCAGCTACGGACTCCACCACTGCATCTTCCACATCTACAACAGACATAACAACATCAACGGCTGTGGCTGATTCTTCCACAAGCACCACAACAGACATAACTACATCAACGGCTGTGGCTGATTCTTCTACAAGTACTCCAACAACAGAGTCAACGACAACCTCGGCAACAACTTCAGCTACGGACTCCACCACTGCATCTTCCACATCTACAACAGACATAACAACATCAACGGCTGTGGCTGATTCTTCCACAAGCACCACAACAGACATAACTACATCAACGGCTGTGGCTGATTCTTCTACAAGTACTCCAACAACAGAGTCAACGACAACCTCGGCAACAACTTCAGCTACGGACTCCACCACTGCATCTTCCACATCTACAACAGATATAACAACATCAACGGCTGTGGCTGATTCTTCCACAAGCACCACAACAGACATAACTACATCAACGGCTGTGGCTGATTCTTCTACAAGTACTCCAACAACAGAGTCAACGACAACCTCGGCAACAACTTCAGCTACGGACTCCACCACTGCATCTTCCACATCTACAACAGATATAACAACATCAACGGCTGTGGCTGATTCTTCTACAAGTACTCCAACAACCGAGTCTACGACAACCTCGGCAACAACTTCAGCTACCGACTCCACCACTGCATCTTCCACATCTACAACAGACATAACAACATCAACGGCTGTGGCTGATTCTTCCACAAGCACCACAACAACAGAGTCTACGACAACGTCAGCAACAACTTCAGCTACGGACTCCACCACTGCATCTTCCACATCTACAACAGACATAACAACATCAACGGCTGTGGCTGATTCTTCCACAAGCACCACAACAACAGAGTCTACGACAACTTCAGCAACAACTTCAGCTACGGACTCCACCACTGCATCTTCCACATCTACAACAGACATAACAACATCAACGGCTGTGGCTGATTCTTCCACAAGCACCACAACAGACATAACTACATCAACGGCTGTGGCTGATTCCTCTACAAGTACTCAAACAACAGAGTCAACGACAACCTCGGCAACAACTTCAGCTACGGACTCCACCACTGCATCTTCCACATCTACAACAGACATAACAACATCAACGGCTGTGGCTGATTCTTCCACAAGCACCACAACAACAGAGTCTACGACAACTTCAGCAACAACTTCAGCTACGGACTCCACCACTGCATCTTCCACATCTACAACAGACATAACAACATCAACGGCTGTGGCTGATTCTTCCACAAGCACCACAACAGACATAACTACATCAACGGCTGTGGCTGATTCCTCTACAAGTACTCAAACAACAGAGTCAACGACAACCTCGGCAACAACTTCAGCTACGGACTCCACCACTGCATCTTCCACATCTACAACAGACATAACAACATCAACGGCTGTGGCTGATTCTTCCACAAGCACCACAACAGACATAACTACATCAACGGCTGTGGCTGATTCCTCTACAAGTACTCCAATAACAGAGTCTACGACAACGTCAGCAACAACTTCAGCTACGGACTCCACCACTGCATCTTCCACATCTACAACAGACATAACAACATCAACGGCTGTGGCTGATTCTTCTACAAGTACTCCAACAACAGAGTCTACGACAACCTCAGCAACAACTTCAGCTACGGACTCCACCACTGCATCTTCCACATCTACAACAGACATAACAACATCAACGGCTGTGGCTGATTCTTCTACAAGTACTCCAACAACAGAGTCTACGACAACCTCAGCAACAACTTCAGCTACGGACTCCACCACTGCATCTTCCACATCTACAACAGACATAACAACATCAACGGCTGTGGCTGATTCTTCCACAAGCACCACAACAGATATAACAACATCAACGGCTGTGGCTGATTCTTCTACAAGTACTCCAACAACGGAGTCTACGACAACCTCAGCAACAACTTCAGCTACGGACTCCACCACTGCATCTTCCACATCTACAACAGACATAACAACATCAACGGCTGTGGCTGATTCTTCTACAAGTACTCCAACAACGGAGTCTACGACAACCTCAGCAACAACTTCAGCTACGGACTCCACCACTGCATCTTCCACATCTACAACAGACATAACAACATCAACGGCTGTGGCTGATTCTTCCACAAGCACCACAACAGATATAACAACATCAACGGCTGTGGCTGATTCTTCCACAAGCACCACAACAGATATAACAACATCCACGGCTGTGGCTGATTCTTCAACAAGCACTACAACAGATGGAACGACATCCACTGCGGTGGCTGAGCCGAGAACATTAGCCACAGCTATTACAGACTCCTCAATTTCAACAAGTACCGAAAATTTATGTGTTGCCTTGCCTCACCTTCCTATATGCAGGAGCAAGTCGGAGGTCAAGGTGGGACATATTCCAACTGTGCTCAGTGAGCCGTATCCTGGTCCTGAGCAACAATTGACAATTCAATCACAGCCGCAGTCTGTGTCGTCGCTATGCTTCTACTATCCCCGTCTCTGTTCGAAGCCGGAAGAGGCACAATTTGTGAGATTGACTGATGGACATGGGAAACCTTTGCTACTCATTTCGCCGAGCTCAATTTCCAGCCGTTCTGCCTCGGCAACCGGTCTTTGGCGAGCCATGAGAAGAAGGCTTCGAAAGGCAACAGCTAATTGAGATTCTTCTTCCATTTAATTAAAATAAATCAAAATTGTAAAATTTTACACCAATTGGGTGCGATTTGATTAAAAGACAAAAAGAAAAATAAAAAAAAGTTTGTTTTATCATAGCGAAACACCGTTACATATCATTTACATACCAAATGTCGTTTTATGCCGGCCAAAAAAATAAAAAAAAAAAGAAATGAACATAAATTTAGATAACAAAAGAAATAGAAATAAATTATATAGAAGCTGGAATTGGACATGACACACATAAAAATGTTTTGTCGAGTCATGATCATCATCAAAAAACTGAAAGAGCAAGTGGCAAAGTGTTACCGAAAAATCATATTCAGATCTATTCAATCCCAATAAAGAATGCAAAATGATAGTTAGATCATATCAAATGGTTATATTTAGCCTTTCGAAAGGAAAAGACTAAAGAGAAGACACCCATTGTTGTATTTTGAATTTGAACATCAAAGAGCAAAGTCGAAAGTGCATTTTGAATGAAAGAACCAAAGAACCACTTTCTAGACCCTACATTTGGCCTCTTTTTTATAGCTTAGACCTAAGTGGCTGAGTGCTGTTCGAGAAGTAAACTTAGTTTCATGAAGCGTCAATTCAAAGTTTTTATAGTTACCCACAGTCAATGTCATTGGCTCTTCGGGCAAACTGGAAATCGCATGACGCATTCTCAGACCATTCGATCGTAACTGCGACGCAGCAGAAGTCGGTCCGGTTCATTGGTTGTGGCTTTCTAACGCGCCACATTACATCATCAGCTACTAGCACTGATTTAATCACATTTCCTCCATTGCAATAGATGGAAGATGATGCTCGCTTGTTTTTCTATGTTCTGATGCCTTTATTAATATATTTTAATTGTTACATAGGATTAATGCATATAAGTATATTGTGAATTTGTAACATGAATAATGCGGAATTGGTTAAATTATAAAATTAGTAAGAGAATTCAGGGCGACAAAAAAAAAAGAAAACCGTTTGCAACTTTTCAATGTTCATTTCATATGCGACTTGGGCGCGCTTAAAAAAAAAATATATATGAAGAAAGCAACCAATTAAAAATATATGGGACGATTAATCAATTATTTTAAAGCTCCTATGGAGCTCGATTCATGCCAGTGGTAAACAAGGGAATCATTTTGGCCTTGCCCTTCTTATGCTTTTTAGTGTTGGATTCGGTTGAAGCTGGTGGTGCGGTTGCATTGCCACGCTGTTGTTTCTTCTGATCCAAGGCCCCAACAAGTAGTTCGCCCAGACCCCAATGACCCACAGAGCGCATATCATCGTCACTAGCAGCAGCAGCTCCGGCGGCATTTGCAGCAGCCGACGGACGAACAGTCGGAGGTGGCGGCGGAGCTGAACGTCCCCAAGCTCCCACATGAAAGTCTAAAGGAGCACTGCCTGGTGACGATGAACTGCCAATTGAGGGCCATAATTCCTTGGGACTGGGACTTGATTGACCTACCAAAGTAGTGGCAGCATTGTGGGCCTGATTGATGGTCATGGGTAAAGCTTCCTCAAAGCCGCACTGCGTACAAAAACATACAAAAAATCAATTGTATCGAAGGGTAAAAAATATGTAACATTTTTTACTCACTGTGGGAAACTCATGTGATGATTCCAAATTCAAGTTGGCTGCACTGGCTATAAGTTTACCCATTTGACGGTCATTTAACTCATTAATGTGCTGCTCCCGTTTGCGTTCTTCGCGATCGCGACGCTGACGCTCCTTACGCCGATTGAGTAGATCCTCTATGGTCGTCAGTGAAGAACTTATAAGAAAACTTTTCATGAATTGCAAAAGCTGGGAAAACTTACCCTTAAACAACTTGAGTATTCCTCCAGACACAATGGGCTGTTGTAGTTCCACTTCTACAACTGAAAACTGACAAGTCAATGGCAAATGACCCAAACAAGTGAATTTTCTGCGATGTTCCTCATCCATTGAGTGTTGTTCCTTTTGTAAGATCTGTGCCTCGATCACCAGAGGAGCCAAATCCAACGAGCCATAACAGGCTTGCAACATTTTTACATTCAATGGATGCAAATAGATATGCTGGCCATCGTTCGATTGATAGAAATAGTAATATTTATTGGTGTTTTGATTGTGATTGTTACTGCCAGACGAAGCAGTCGCTGCCGATGATGCTGTGGAAGATGCAGCCTCGCCAGATGACACAGAGGCTACCTCATCGGAATCAGTTTTTGTATCGTTTTCATTGACCAAAGTTGTTGGTTGTTGTTGTTCGTCCACATCTTTAGTGTCCTGTTGATCGTCTCCGCTTAGTTTTTGACTACGCTCTTCGAGCATAACAAGAGCTTGTTGTATAAATATATCCTCTGGACAGGATACATCGGATTCGGCCATCAACTCGTGACGTTCTCGCTCTATAATGCCCTTGACATCTGAACGATTGGCAATTAAAAATTTCGTATAATGCTTGGCCGCCTCATCGTGGCTGCTCATCAATGGGAATCTCTCTGCACCAGCACCGGCACCAGCCGATCCTGTGGCAATTGCCCCAAAACGTTCTATATACATAGAACCCTTGCGACGACGCATCAGTTGAAAGGTTATGCGATCACCCACGTTCATTGCCTGCTGCTGCTCAATGTGGCAACTCTTAAGATCTGCCGCGTGTATGGCATCATAGCAGATGGGACACTTGCGCCATGTCTTATCGCTTAGCGAGAGATAGTGGAGTAAACAGGGCCAACAGTAAGCATGACCGCAGCGAGTCAGTTTTGCTGCCACCGGTGGATACAAACAAATGGGGCATTGCGGCTCTTCGGTTGTCTGTATGTTAATCTGCTCGATGAACGTCCAATCGATTAGGGTATCCGGTGATCCCATCACCTGAGCTCCCTTGCAGCCATTCGAACTGATAACGAATTGAAAATTGGCCTGCAAAAATTGCTCTTTATTGTAGCGTGGTTTGCGCACAAATGCACCACCGCTGCCGCCGCCACCACCACCACGAGCTGCTGCTGACCCATAATCCGAGTGAGTATCTCGAATGCAATGAAAGTTAAGCAGGTGATTCAAATTCTGCTTCTTACTTCCATGCGAGTATACAGAGTTTAGTTCATAATCAAAATCGCCGCTACGTGAGTAGCCTCCGCTATTAAAGCCTGCTAATCCGGCGCTGCCATAAGACCCGTTCTCACTGGTGGCCATAGATTGACCACCGCCAGCTCCATTCCCACCACCATATTGGCCACTGCCTCCGCCACGCGCCCTTGGACGCTTGTCCACATTGGGACGTAGTTTGGCAGCTTGTTGTTGTTGTTGTTGCTGCTGCTGCTGGGCTTGCTTACGCGGTTGCTGCTGCTGTTGCTGTTGCTGCTGATCGTTGCGCGGTGTAGGAAGCTGTTCACGTCGTCGCGAACTGCGCGTCGGATATTTATTGTTGTTGCTGTGCAGATCTAAAAGAACAAGTGAGAAAGAGTGTTAAAAGGCAATAAAATTTCAATTCAAAAAACAAAATATTATATAAATATGTAGATCAAATTTGTAAGCAATTAGCCATTGTGTTTATACTAATTTTTATTCACGGGTTTTACTTTTAGGAGTCATATTTAACAACTCGATCGAAACGAAAACATGTACATAGGTAACAGAGTCTAAATGTGTGTTTTTTGGCACACATGTCGAGAGACCACTGTACTACTCACCACTGGCAGACGACTTGCTGGCTCTGACATTGTGATGAGATTGTTGTTGCTTCTTGCTGTTGTTGTTTTCCATTGTTATTGTTGCTGTTGCTGCAGCTTAGCTCGCAGAAATAGGTGGAGGCAAGGGATGAGGAAATGGTGGTATAGGGTGTATGTATTTGTTTAGACTGCTGCAAATTGGCAGCAAATTGCTTTTTGCCTTGATCTCCACTCGGCGGAGTGCGTTGAGCAAACGATTCTCGTTGAGGATTCATGTTTATTGAGCCATGATTATTAATACGATATAACCAGAAATAATACTTGCGTAATATTTCCAAAAATTATTGAGTTTGATGCAAGAAAATTGCAAGCAAATTGTATTGAAAAGTACTAGATAAAGTACTTAACTATTGCGTTTGACTTTGAATTCCTCTGCACGAAGGCAAATACACGAATAGATCTATTCGAATACTTTTATTTTGTTGTTGTTTCGGCGTATTGTTGTTGGATTTTGTCTCTATTGTTGTTTCACTCAAACGCAAAGGTGTGACGACGACGACGACGACTTGATTTTTTTTTTTGGGGGAAAAGTGGAAAAGCTGGCTGCCTACGATGAATTTCACTTGCCAAATGCACGCACTCCAACAAAAAAACAGTCACAGGTAGGGATTTTAGATTTTGATATACGGAAAATAACAAATTTATGATAGAAAAACCAAACAACCTTTGGTTGGGTTGAAAAATCAGCAACCGTAATGCTCTCTCTCTAGCTCAATTCGGATACGATAACGATAACAGTGGTGCAGGAAAATCATTGGTGGGCCAACTAGACCGATAATATCAGCTTCGATAACTACACCTATGCCGATAACAACATCATCGATGTCTTTACGTTCTGTACTGTACTCTGCCGCCATTTTGTATTTAGTATTTCCTAGGGATGGGCATTGAGAATTTCAGTGACTGCAATTGAAGTATCGTCATGCAACCAATAATCACGAAAGGTATAAATACATATACGACAAAGGTCAAATAATTTATACACAGGTATATCACTTTATTTTAAAGGTCAAATGGATCTCTGAAATTATCCGGGTAAAATATAATTGACGACACGTTCTAGTATATGTATACGTCTTGAATTCTATATAAGCTAGTAGTCATTGGAGTGGTAGACCAAAACGGAATGATTATTACTGATTGATCTATAAGTCGTTCGTCTAAAACAGACATTGGGAAATGTACAAAAGAGATTATTTTAAGTCACTATGTGACTTTCGATGCCCTGTGACTTTCGATACCCTGTCACAGTTTTGGGAAGTGATTCTGTAATAAATAAACTATCGCACATCCCTAGTTTGTTAGGTCAGCACGAGTTGACATTTTTTTTGAGAAAATTTTTAGAATTGGAAAGAAAAGGCAAAAATTTGTCATATCGACAAGCATATATAAACAATAAACATTGTTCTGAGCAGATTATTTATAATAAATACATTCAGCAAACGGAAATCAAAGCAGTTTTCTCTCTGTCTGTGCATTTTAATTAGTGGCGGTGGCCAGGCCAGCAGAGCTCAGGCAGAGGCGTCAACGTCAAGAATTTTTATTGCATTTTCTATTGGTTTTTTCTTTCGATTGATGGTGAGTAAAACATTCATTGAATAAAAAAAAAAACTACAAAAACAAACAATCAAAACAAAAAATACGGAAAACTTGCTGAACGCCGAAAAAAAACGAAACAAATGGAGCAACCCCACAAAATCAACGACCAACAACAACAACACCAACTAGAAAAAAAAGAAAATGAAAGAGAAAAAAAGCGCTGCGACTGCAATTTACAGCTTATTATTGATTTTTCCATGTGTTAATTAGGAAAATGTTTGTGAGCGTTTTGTTTTTGCTTTTGTTTCTTAAATTGGTACAGTTGACACACTCCTCGTAGTAGATACAACATACACACATACATGAGCGAAATTAAACAAATGTAATATAATATATAATAGAATAGATCAATCAATACTTTAAGCCACGCGATCGTAGCGTATTTGGACGATTTGATGCTAAGCCAAAGATGGGGCCCTGTTGTTGTGGTTGTTGTGGAGGAGCAGCTGCCAATGGCGGCTGGGGCGTGGGGGGTCCCCGATTGATGCCCAGGCCGTTGTTACGCAGTCGGGGAGCCACATAAGGACGCTGGCTGGTGGATACCCCTCCTCCTATACCGCCAATGCCAACTCCAATCCCAGCTCCTACCGCTGCTGCTCCTGCTGGGACTGGTACTGGGACCGGTGCCGGGGGATATTGTGGGGGCACTGGTTGAGGAAGTTGATTTGACGATGGACTCAGGGCTGGCACAATGGAGTTAACCGACGAATAGTTGGGTGGCAGCACTGGAGCAGGCGATGGAGGTGAAGGCGGTTGTATTTGGGTTTTCTTCGTCAAGGACGGTGCCAAATAGGGATGATTACCGCCTCCAGTTCCACTGCTATTGCTCTGGGGTATATCATAAGTTCGGCCTGAGGGCGTTGTCACCTGTATGCTATTTCCTGATGAGGGCCCCGGACCACATGGCTTCGAATAATCATAGCCATTGGGCAGAGCCTGGACATAGTTGTCAAAATATTGGGTAACCTGATGCATTGGCGTCGAATAGTTTACATTGATCAGTGATTCGCGAGTGCGCTGCGGTGCCGCCGCCAATTGTTGGGCTTGAAGCCGTAAAATGTTCACCTGCTTGATGTGTGGTAACAGCTCGGCATCGCCCTTAATCTTCTCCACAATTGCTTCATCGCTATCTACCGGATCTGTTTCTGGTTCTGCTGCTGATGCCACTGTTGCTGCTGGTGGCTTTGTGGTTATTTCTTCCTTAGCGGTTTCTGGCTTTGTATCCTCCACTTTCTTTTTTTTCTGCTGCTCCTCCTCTGACTCCTCGACGGAGGATGTGCTAGTGCTGCCGCCACTGCTGCTGGTGGCTGTCTTCTTGCGATTTACAAACTCAAAAAGGTCATCAATATCGGGCACATCTGGTAGACTGCCATAGGAATCAAAGTTATCACGAAATGCGCTAGCCCATTCCGGATTTTGATGCAGTGCCGGATTAATGGCCAACTTCTGTTGCTTCTTGTTGCTATTAGGCGACGATGGCGGCGGTATGCCTATTGCCTCTGCACTGCTGGTGCCAACTCCGCCCAGATTCTTAATCACTGTGATGGTCTTGACACGTGTGCCCTCCTTGGAGTCAATATTGGTGGCCGCATAGCTCAAACTGAGATCCCGTTTGACCTGACGCGTCGTCTGCTGTTGTGGATATTTGATGCTTATGATCGTAGTGCCATGGACACCAACTAGGAGGAGCAACACCAGGCTCACAGCGACGGCCATTATACTCTGAAAGAGACAGAGAAAGAGAGAGAGAGAGAGGGAGAGGGAGGGAGGAAGAGAAATAGGAAAATAATCCATAATTTCATATTTAACTGAAGGTTTAGTAAGGCCTTCATTAGATGATGATTCGCAATCATTGAGGATGTTCTATTCTTCTTTTTCTTGGTTTCTCTATCTTTAGTTTCATTACCTACACTACCCCTATCTTTCATTAGTTGTTTAACTCTTCTAATTTAATTCTTCATTATCTAATCGATCAATTTTAATTATATATTGTAGAGCCTTTTCTTTACATTCATATGTATTTTCCTGGTGTGGTTCAATTGTGCATTGTTTTTTCATAATACATATCCTAAATGATCGAGTGTGGACAATTAAATGTATACATTGTTAAATGTGAAGGATTCCATAGGATATAACATGCCATACTATATATAAAAAGAAGTAAGTTCCTTCAAAAGTATAGAAAACAAATTAATTTAAGGATTAACCTCGATACACAAAAGGTAACACAACTTAACTATTCTCTTTACATATAAATTCAAAGCGTAAACGGCTTTTCTAAGATCGATAAATCATCCATTGATTGTTGTTAGAAGAATATTACATTTCAGTTTGGAAGTTGGTGATAATGATTTCTAAAGATTAGATGCGAAAATCGATTTACACATCGTTAGCTTAAATACATTGACCTACACTTTGTTAGCTTAAAGAATATAAGATTTAGAATTAATATATGTTCTCATAAATCGAAAGGAGAATAAACTTCGATTTGGTTTCTTGCGTACAAAAGGTAATGCTATTGATTCGGTAAACCTTAAAGATATTTTTAATACGAAATCAGGACAACATGAAAAGGCTTTAACTCTCTACTAAAGTGGCGATCTTTTCGAATGGACAGCTATGGGGAAAATTGACAATCCATCGGGTTCGGGCAAGGCTAAATGCTGTTCGACTAACACAATTCGACTTATCGATCGATCGATCGTTTGATTGATCACTCACTATTTTGAAATGAAACTTTGGTTTGCGTTTTTTGTTCGATTCGATTTATCCAATGCACGTGAGATCGGTCGAACGCTTGGAAAAAAACCGTGGGAGATGACGTGTTGGTGGAACGGTTGGACGGTTGGTTACGCGGTCAGATCTTTTGTATTACTGCCGGCCCAAATGGCCAACAATACCTATTTATATAGCCAAGCGGAAGAAGGAGTTTTGGAGTCTCTCGATGTGTGTGATGTCTGTTTTGATATGTTGGATGTGGTGTTCGAGTTGGCTTTGGCTCTGATTTTGCTGCTGCTGCTGTTGGCTCTGGCTTGGCTTGGCTTGGCTTGGCTTGGCTTGGCTTGGCCTGGCAGTTGCCTGACTTTGGGTTTCCTGTAATGTTTTTGTGCGCTAATCAGCTGCGTCGTCAACATTGTGGTTGTTGTTGTTGTTGTCTTTGACACCAAATAAAAACAAACTCTAATCGAATGCGAAACGAATAAACCGGGCAAGACAGACCTCCTTCAGGTTTCCTGCGGCCCGATCGGACTAGTGGGGTGAGAGAAGAGATGTGGTGGATGAGGGGAGGGGTGGGGCTAGAGATAGTAGCAATTGAATTAAAGCTGCATAATCGTTTTGCAATTACGTCCCAAAACGATCAACGGGTTTTTCAATATGGATTTCATTTTGGGAAAGCAGTTCACGATCCTTCTTCGCCCCTGCACTTTCCCCCTTCTCCCACACTCTTCATTTCTCTCTTTCTCTGTGTTTCTGTGTGTGTGTGTGTGCGTGCTTGTGTTGGCAGCTAATTGAGTGCGTCTAATGAGGAAATTAAAACGATCGATCAAGGCGTAATGGTCATGGATCACATTCAATGGATATTATATTAAATAGCTTAAAAACTCAGCTTAGACAATTAGGGAGCAGGGACATAGTGTAGCCCCTTCTCCCTCCACTTCCCACCTTCTCCTCTTTCTTCTCCATAACTCACCTAAAGATCATGTGCGAAGGTCACCATTTGGGTAAGTGACAATTTTTCTGTGCCTGCTGCTGCCTCTATGGGATGGTAGTGAGGTGGTGAGTAAAGAGTGATATGTGGGGGAGTGTGGGGGAAAACGAAAATGCATTTTAACAACGGAAACTGGTCGCCGGTTTGTTATGCAACACCCGCCATTTGGGGCTAAATCAAGTCTAATAGAGTGTGTTATAAGCTACAAATTTATCCATATTGATGTGATGTGCGGTGTGGTGTGGTGGTGGATGGGAATGCGTTTAATATTTTTTTTGTGTTGCACCATTAGATTATAGATAACAACTAAACAGCCGATCAAGGAAGTAAACGATTGCCGCTACGCATGTGTTAGAAGTATTCAAAACGGATCCAAATTCACAAAAACCTTTAAACTTACATTCTTTATCATCATTATTCTTGCTTTCATCAGAGAAAAACACGCGCGATTCTTATTAATAAAATCTACACAACTAAATCTTTTCTTAGATAATATGAGAATTCTGGCAATTTTTTTTTATCGGTTTGTTTAAATAAATATTTATTTATTTATTTACCATGTTAGATAAAAGATTAATACTTGATCAAATAAAAGAAAATAAGAGTATAATCCACTGGGATCTTTAACTGGAAATATCAAATATCGCCACTACCGTTTTCTGTTATAACTTTGGTTTTCGGTCATATATTTTCTCAGTGCTTTATTTTTAATATTGACTTTCAGCGTTCTTTCTTGGTGTTTTTTAAGGATCGACCGTTTTAATCTGGCGTTTCTTGGGGTATAGTTTACCGATCTGAACTATAGAATTTAATTGTTTTCTAGAGACAGGGAAATCTTAGTAACTTTGCCATTTAAGTTATGCAGCTGAATAATATATAATCTATGTATAATCTTCAACTGATAACCCATTTTATATCAGTCTTACGTGTTCATAATCTCTCCTATCTTTCTCACGTGAATTTGATGAACTTCCCCGAAGAACAGAATCCCCCGAATCATCTTTAATTTGCGTAATAACAGTTTGGTGCTCAATTTTGTACTTTTTAATTAAAAAACTTTGATTTACTCTCTCAAACGATTATCCAAAATGGCTGAAAATTTGGTGAGTAATTGTTAACCTTCGAAATTTGCTGCCTTTTTCACGTTAAGGTCCGAAACTTTTTACATCATCTTGATAAGAGCGAGATTAGGTCCTAATATATTTTAGAATAATTGTTGATCAAATATTGCACAAAATTCTCAGATTATACTTTATGGTTGGCGTTTCATTAACTCTATTAAGCGACATAATATTTTTTTTTATACTTATGTAAGGGGTATAATAAAATTAATCTATTTCTATGCCCAGTTACTGAACAATTTGAATTAAACTTGGTTATTAAGGTTCTTGTTGATATTACACAGCAGAATCGGACTTCTATAATATAAAGAAACTGTAGAGAAATCACATAATAAAGCAAGTCATATATGCTTGTTACAAGTTCAAGCTATATTTATGGCGAGATAAGTAAGACTAATTTTTTCAATATCATTTATTTGCGTGACGTCATCACAGAAAAACAAGACTTTGCCATGACCAATAATTGGATTGAACGAATCATGTTGAAGGAACTCCAAGATATAAAACACTAAGAATTATAGAGGATGTCGCTCTGACGTATCCTCTCACGAATATTGGCAAAATTGTTGCAGCCTGCTGTTTGATAGCAAGTCAACCAATTTAAGACGTCGCATCTTTTGACCACATGCTGTGCGTCATCGTTCATAATGACATCTTGAAAAGTGGCAAATGCCGACGTCAACAATCATAAATTTTGTTTTGTCATTTGCAAAATGCTGTTGCCATTTTTAGACAAAAACCTTTTACAGAACACTGTGCATATTTCATAAACCATCAAGCACGCAACACTACACTACGACTTCCGTGAAGGAATGGATCGTGTAATTATCTATGGAATATAGATCGATACAGGTATCTTTGGGAATAATTTCATCACAAAGTTTCGTCAATTCAACTGATCTAGCTATCTCTCGACTAGAGATTTACCAGCTGAGAGCTTAAGAGGTAGACAACCAATTGTTGGGGTTTATCTTGCCTCGCAGATGATCATGCTCAAACAATAGAAAGTTCCATAATTTGATGGACTACAAAGATCACTGGAGGAAACATGATTAGCTGATTCGTCGTAAAATCATTCAAAAAAATGATCGAAGTGAGGGACTTAAAATAATTGGGAAAATAATTGAAATATTTAAAGCATTCAAATAAACTTCACAAAAAAAAAAGAATTTTGGCTCTTTAAACATTAAATTGACCTTTTTGAGTTAAAAAATCGAATTAGGTGTCCGTTTATTAAAAGAAATTTGGGTTTTTTTTACAACAAATTGTTTGGCAACATTTAAAAAAGTTTATTTTGCTTAATTATCTTTACAGATATTCGGCAGATTGTGACATTGAACGGATCCTCTGCCTTTGATTCACTTTAAGGTGGAGGTGGAAGGCTATGCTAAGGCATTTTGTGGATCGACTGGAGGAGTAGAAACTGGAATACAAATAAAAGGCCCATTGCGGCCTTCTTCATCATCTTCTCGTCTCCGCATTGTCTTGTCATCGTCCACACAGTCGTCTCCATCGTTTATCATCATCGTCAGGCTCTCGATAGAGATCAAAATAAAATAAATTGATAACTAAAAACTTCTCATAAAAACAAAAAACAAAACAAACAAAAAGAAAAAGAAAAAAAAAACAAAACAAACAAACTAATTCAAGATGAGTGTGATTATTCGTTTGCAAAATCTGCCATGGACGGCAAATGCACGCGATATACGCAATTTCTTCACGGGCCTCTCCATACCAGAAGGTGGTGTGCACATTATCGGCGGCGAAATGGGTGACGCATTCATCGCTTTCAGGTAGAGTTAGAATCTATAAAAACAACAACAACAACATCAAACTACAAATAATAATTATAACGTAAAAAAATGAGCACTCCCAAACCATACCAAAGTGCGTCATAACAGCCTAAGCGATCGTATAAATTAGCAGCTATTAGCATTATAATAATTTAGCCATAAGTCGCTTTATCCCGCCGACATCTCGTTGAAATATCGGCCCGGCCCTTTTACCTTACAAAAAGGATAGTTGAGATACTCTTCTTCTGCATATCGAATGACTCCCTCCCACAACCCACCCTCCCCGACCAACATCAAAAACAATCAAACAATGTGTTGGAAACTCTTAAGGTGTCAGTTTAGGACAGGAAAGTATTTTCGGATTTTTGATGCACGCCAAAAGAAGAAGGGTCTCAGCTCCTGCTGCTCTCTGTCCAGATTTAAAGCTCTTTCGAATTGTTGAATGTTCTCAAAATTTGCAGTTTTTTTTTAAATATTTCATTGCTTTCTAGTGATCGTTAGAATTAATAAATGGAAATCTTGTCTGTCTAGCCCAGCCAGATTGGTATACAGAATATATATACTTAAACTTGTGCCAAAAGATAGGTTTTAGATCGAGAGCCGGAACTGAGAAACTTACAGCCATTTCTTCTGTCTATTTAAGAGGTGCACATATCAGTGTGTATGCTGAATATTTTGGTAATTTTCGGAAGAAAGAAATACATGCATGAAATACTTAAAAAATAAATTCCTTATATTAAGCTATAGCAGTGATGCACGATTTTCAAATTATAAATGATCGGTCCAGATGGACCATGTGCTGCTTTTTCTATGCAAATATAGAGCCCTGTTGAGTTTCGCATAGACCCCTGGAAGTCCAACTGAATCGCTTTGGAAATCGTTACGCTATGCAGTAGAATCTTATTTATATGGCTTTCAATCGACCTCCGAGGGCGCTGGAAATGTCGGTTGAGATTTACTGCAATGCGATTTGAGCTTTTGATTATCCTTCGTATAGAGTGGTTTAGCATCTATTAGATTGCCTTTAGATATGCCAAATGAGAAAAATTCACGCCGCGATTTCGGCCAAATAAGTAAATGAAATGAAAATAAATTTGTTATTAACCCAAAAGGCTTTTCTCAAACAATAAATCAGAATCTAAACAGTGCTAAATCCAATCAAAAATATTCAAGTCTATATAATCAACAAACTGAAATGATAGCAAAATGTTATCCTCTAAAAAGGCGCTGAAAGATTTAACCTATGAAGGTTGGTGTTTAGAAGGCTCTGGCCATTAGAAAGTTTTTAAGAAGCAGGCTTCAAATTTTTACAGAGTATTCTTAAAAATATGATCTATTACACTGGTCTATACAATTGCACATATACATAGTTTCTTAGGATATTTTTTAGTGATCGAACTAGCATTGCCTGTGGCCGCAGTGGCAGGCCAATTATAATTCATAATTCAGCTTGGTTCGAACTAATATATCATTTAATCGGTCAAGAAGTGAATACCTTTTTTTATTTTCAGTTTTCAGCGATTAACAATTTTGTATTGAGGTCGGGGCAATTGAACTGTGACCGATATAACCATTTTCCCATAGTTTCCCGAAGTGTTAACCTACTACTCTTTGAAAGAGATTCCAAAAAAAAGACTTTATATCAATCTAGGCGAGAGAAGTGCTTTTAAGGGCTAAGGCTGGGATCAAACTGTTGCCATTGGCGGCTTCTGCTCTTCTTAAGTGGCTGAATTTCTTGGTTTTTTTCATGCATTTTCCGATCGTTGGAGACGTAGGAGTAAGAACAACTGAAATAAAAATCTGAAATATTGGTAGAAAAGTTCAATTGCTGTTTCCTCTCCATGTGTGTTAGGAGGGTTTTTATTTTTTGTATGCCTTACGTTTATGATTCCCGAAATGTTTTCTCTTCCCTTATGTTATGTATTTTGTTTCTCGTTTCGTTTTTTCGTTTTATGATACAGCACCGATGAGGATGCCCGTTGCGCCATGCTCAAGGATCGTGAGAAACTAATGGAGGTGCAAGTCCGTTTGCTGCTCTCTTCGCGCGCTGAAATGCAAAAGGTCATCGAGACAGCCAGATTGAGGGCAGCTGCTCCAGTTGCAGGCGCCGCAGCGACAGCAGCAACGCCTTCACCCACAGCTCTTGCCCCTGTAGTGGCAGCAGCAGCGGCAGCAGCCAGCAAGCCACGTCCCAATGTGGTGTCCCCGCCACAGGTGACACCAACTCCACCGAATATAAGTGGTGGCCTGAGCAGTTTCCTGTCATCGGTTACATCGGCTGCCACACGTGGGCCATCCTTCTTGGACTATCAACAACAGGCGGGCGTAACGCTAATCGATGTCACAAACTCGAGTGGATCGTCTCGCCGTCAACATAGTCGCAGCCGCAGTCGGAGTCGCAGTCATTCCACCAGCTCAGATGACTCCGATCGCAGTCGGGAGAGAGATCGCGGACGGAAGCGTCGCTCTGAGCGTGCGGATAGCAATGAAAGAGAACTGAAAGTGCAGCCAATTGCTGGCTTGGGAAACTTGTTGCCCTGGGCATCGAGTGCTGCCGCTTCAATGGCTGCTGGTGGAGTGACTTTGCCTGGATTAGGGGGAGGCAATCATCAAATACAAATGCCACAAGTTTTGCCCTCGCTACAGAGCTATAGGACCAGCAGCAACAACAACAATAACAATAGCAATAACAATAATAATAATAACAACAACAACAACATGAAACCCATCATCAGCAACAATTATAATTCAATTTCATCACATAATCATCTGGAGCCACCCAATCATATGATGGATGCTGCTGCTCCTAGCGCCGTGGCAGTTTCGTCACCCAGTCCACAGAGCCAAGAGCCGATTGCCTTTGCCAATGTCAATCCCTATGCCCAGATGTATCCACAACTGTTTCAGCAACAGCATCTAATACTCCAGCAGCAGCAGCAGCAGCAACAGCAGCAGCAACAGGGCTCAAATAAATTATCACCGGCGGGGGGCAGTGGCTCCTCGCCGTCACAGAATGTTGTTGTCGTGCCCATTGCCGATACTTGCTACATTAAAATCAGTGGCATGTGCCCCAGCACCTCGTACAGTGATTTGAGAAAATATTTCTCTGGCCTCTATATACCCCATAATGGCATTAAGATCATGACGGTCCATGGTAATCGCACGGGAGTGGCATATGTTGAGTTCTCCCGTGTGTCTAGTGCCCAAAAGGCCTTGTCACGCAACAATACCATGTTCCGTGATCGCTTGGTGCAAATTGTGCCCATTGGGGATGAGGAATTCGAGCAGGCTGAGGAGAAAATCCGTCAAGCGAGCAATAATGGTGGTGGAGGAAGAGGCGGTGGTAGTGGTGGCGGCGGGGGTGACAGAGGAGGGGGCGACAGAGGCAACTCATCATCGTGCCAGACAAATGTTTTATATGTTGAGGATCTGCCTCAATTGACCACCGAGCAGGATATAATGAAAATGTTTTCGGCCACCTGCACCATTGTGGACATTTTGTTGGCGCCCAGTCCCCAGAATCGTCGGGAATTTGTGGCCTTTGTGCTATTTGCCCGTCATAATGAGGCACGATCGGCATTGGAGGATACCTCTAGGCATTATATTGGCTTCCGGCAATTGCGTGTGCGCTCTAGCAGCCAGGCCGAGATGCAGCATGCCAAGGAGAAACAGCGTAGAGCCAATGAGCAGTTGATGAAAGAGGAGGAGGAAATGCAGCGCAGGGAGGAGCAGGAGCAAATGCTTTTAAAAGAGCGAGAGATGGAGCTGGAGAGAGAAAAGGAGCAACAAGATCAGCTAGCCGCTGCCATCAATGGTCGTTATCAGAGTGATCCACGTCGCCGTCAAAATGGCAACGACAATCAGTTGCAGCAGCAACAGCAGCAACAACAATCGATTCAAATGCAGCTGCAACAATTTCAACAGCAGCAACAACAACAGCAACAGCAACAAAATTCGCAACTTCAACCGTTTGTGAATGTGAATGGAATGCCGCAAGCGCTAATTAACGGAGCATTTAATGGTAATCCACCATTCCAAATGATGGAACGCAATCACAATGGAGGCGGCGGGGGACCCCAACAGCAATTTCCGAATAACGGTCAAGAGAATAACTTTGTACGTGTCCACAATTGTGAGTATGGCACACGAATCAATGATCTTGGCGAGCTCTTCAGCTCGGAGAACTTGCGCATTGAACACATCGAACAGCTGTACAAAGATCGCAACCAAAGATCAGGTGAATTCATTATTGAATTCTCGGATGAGGTGAATGCCAAGCGTGCCATACGTGAATTTCATAATCGTCGTTTTCGCGGTCGTGGCATACGTGTGGTTCCCATATCACCACAAGAGATTGCCGATCGTATGAATAAACCTTTTATGAACTATATTCCCGGAGGAAATGGTCCCAGAACTACTGATAATGGTAATAATGGTGCAGGCAGTGGTAGTGGTGGAGGAGGAGGAGGTGGAGGTGGAGCTGGAGGAAGAGGAAGTGGTGGTGGGTCTGGCGTTGGCGAAGCAAGCGGTAGTGGTACTGGTCGTGCCTCACCTATGATCAATAATCCGGCTCCAGTTTCAAGACGTCGCGGACCCAGTCGTTTTGATGATCCCTCAAAGCAGCAGCAACAACAGCAACAACAACAACAACAGGATAACAATGAAGATGCCCCCAAGCAACAGCAGCATCAACGTTTCAATCCTTTTGCCCGCTCCGATAATGAACCAAGTCCGAGCATGTCATCGCCTCCAACTTCGTCTTCGCTCCAATCGCCAAATGACAACCAGCAAATGCAGCAACTGGATCAAGACAATGGCGGCATTCCCGACAAGTTCAATCATCCTGGCTGCGTTGTGGCCATGCGCAATGTTCCCTTCAAGGCCGATCTTAAGGATATTCTGCGCTTTTTCAACGACTACAAGCTTAGCCCACACGATATCATCCGCCGCTTCAATGACGATGGAAAGCCCACGGGCGACGCTCGCGTCGCTTTTGAAAATCCCGCGGAGGCACGCTCAGCATTCGAATCGCGTCGAAGAAAACAGATCTTCAATCGTACGGTCTACTTGGATATCATTTAAGTCTGTAGTACTATTATGTAAGAAACTCTAGACTCTAGGATCTTAGATTTTACGAATTGTACGGTAACCAAGAGGAGGAGGAGCACCTCTTGGTTGCTTCCAAAGCTCTTTTTTTTTTGTTTTTTGTTTATTTGATATTGTATAAGAACCGATTTGAATTTGAATTGAATGTACATCGATTGAAATTGAATGAATCTATACAATAAATCTATAGATTACCATATCTATAACTGTATATAAGTACCATATGATAAAAACAAAAATATTGTTGGAATACATACAAATATAACGCAGCAAAAATCACAATACGAAAATAGTTGAATTTAAGTTATATATGTATATATATCATTTCTCACAGAATGAAAAAGAAACCGATCTTTATTTATTTAAAAACACTTTTTATAATATCTACGTGTACCCTTGATTGAGTTTCATAAATTCATTCCATCGACTAAACATTTAATACTCTTTGTTTCCAATCAGTTCTTTTTGGGCTATAGAAGATGCTCATTGATATTTTGAATAGAAATTTCAATTAAGAGAACATTCTTGCCAAAGTTTATCAAAATTCCCTTGCAGATAAATACATATACCTACATCATATGTACATATATAAGGAACGTAAGATGTATACCCAATTTAGGGGCTTAGAATCTCCATAAAACCAAATTCTACAACTTGTCATTAAGTTGATATTAGTACTGATTATGTTGTTGGTACATTTTATCTTAAACTTTTGGATACACATTGGATACACATTCGATTCAAAATTATTACAAACGAAGCAAGGACATAATGAAACAGAATATAGAGACAAAACCGTTTATACAATAATCAAATATATACATTAGAAAGCTAGAAAAACATTTGTAACAAAACTTGTAAAATATACTGCTTAGAATTATCCCCCATTTTCATTGATTTGTACATTCGATCAGGCAAAATTTTGTAATTGTATCACTTGGGATTTCTTTAGGGATTCCCGACACAAGGGACACTCATCACGCTCCTCCAGCCAGTCGAGAATGCATCCCCAGCAAAACATGTGGCCGCAAGGAGTAAGACTACAATTGGTTCTGGCTTCCAGACAGAGAATACACTGAGGAGCATCTGCAGCTGTGGGCTTTTCTTTGGATGACATTTTTCGAAGCAGAAAACGTTTGCCAGCTTGCTTAACGGCTTCCAATTGCTGGCGCTTGTGTTCTCGCCACATGTCCCAACTGCTAATTGCCAGTGATACGGTGACCTGAAGGAATGTGATGACGCCCAGAATCTTGTAGCCATAGAGAGAGAACTCGGGCTGCAACCAATGACGAATGAGTACATAATTGATTCCAGTTGTTCGCTTAGACAATTGATATTTGCTGGCATCCAGATAGAAGAGCGATTTGTGCAGAGCCTTAATATAGCTGGGCGATTGGCGTAACCGTTGGATGAGTTTCTTCAGCTGCTGCTTTGCCTCGGGACGTATCTCTTCGTGATTGGCAACAAATACTTCCAGTTTCTGCAACATACGCAGGAATAAAGAGTCGCCACCGAATTCCAAAATAATGGCCAACAATTGAAGCTGTAAAACAAGTTGTACACATTTTCAATTTTAATCAAAGAGCTGGATAATGTAAACGCACCAGTCGACTTGGTATCTGCTTGTACTGGCCATCCACTTGTATGATTCCCGTGTATTCCTCTCCCAGAGTTTGCAAATTATTCACTGATGCGAATCCATGATAGCTAAGTTCCGCCAAGAGCTTACACAATTGATTATATTTGATCCAGTTGCGCGGTCCAGTCAGACGTAGTACGTCCGACAAATCCTCAGACACTGGGCGTATTTAAATTAGTTAATTGGCTCTGATCTGTTCTAATCTCGAATATCTGCTCACTCACATTCATTGGTATAACGAGCATCCTTTTGCACGGAGCGCACGATTTCCGGCTGCCTGGCACGGGCATTCCGAAAGTCCATGATGATAAAAAAAAAAAAAATTCTTATATCAGTTCAAAGTGCGCTCCGAGATAAACAAACCGAAAACAGAATGTTAATGTTAATAACAGCGCTCATAGTTGAGAAGTTAGGATCTAACATGAGCACATATTTGAGTCTGTTAATGTCTAACTTCAATGTGTTATCGTTATCGAAAGCAAATTCTAACATGAACATGTTGTCGCTTTCGATAGTAACGTCATCGATCGTCGGCCATCCCTATCGTGTCGTGCGTAATTTTCACATAATTTTTTGCTCTGTTTTTTTTGTGTAATTTTTGTTGATGTGGTTGTTGTGTTAGTTTCTTGATATTAAACCTTAAAACGTGTAGAATAAACAAAAATAATAGTGAAATTTACATATATTCCATTTACAGCGCAAAGCAGTAGCAGTTCGTCGCTAAAGAGAGGGGAAAAACGTATTAATTTAAAGTGCAAAAGCAAAAGCAAATAACGATAGAGAGAAAGAAAATTAAAAGTTATTTTTAACTGTGAAAACGAACGGGCAATCGTGGAGAATTGCATTTGGAAAAAGGTAATTACAGCGAAGATAATTGAAAGTAACTTATTTGCCAGATTGTCCATCTGTGTGTGTTTTGTGTGTTCGTGTGTGCAGTGTGTAAAAAAGTTGTTTTCCCTGAAAAGGCGAAATAACCAAATTTCGATGACGAAATTGAAGAGCGAGTTCCAGTTCCAGTTGTTCTCCATATGTGTGTGTGTGTGTGTGTGAGCCTATACAGGGACGTGTGCATGTGTGTGTGTGTGTGTTTATTTTCAATATTTTTCGCATTGATAAGCTGTTTGGTAGAGGGGGGTGGCAGCGGATGTTTTGGGTGGTGTAGGAGTTAAAGTGGAGAGTCTCCAAAAGGTCGCATATGCTGGCATTTAACTGTCAGAAGCCACACAAGGCTACACTTCCCATTCGCCTCCCACCACCTCCCTGTCTCAAATACTCTCTTTGTATGTCCAAAAATATGTAATTAGCGGCTCCCCTATGTCCCCCCCGTCCACCAACGTTTATTGTCCACGCATTTTGCGTTGTCAGTTAGTTTGCCAGTCTTCTCTTCCTCTACCTCATTGTGGAGACTTTACTGTTGTTGTCGTTTTTTTTCTACTTTGGAGAGTTTTCTTCTGCCAATTTCTGTGTATCTTCAGCAGCAGCAGCAACTTGTTGTTGCTTTTTTTCTTTGTTGTTGGTTTCTTCTGGGTTTCAGTGTCATCGCAACAGAAATAACAGTACAACAACATCAGCAGCAACAAGAACAACAACAAACAATTTGCACGTAAATTCATGTTTTATCGCATTTTTTTTTTGTTGTTTCGTTCACTTTGCACAGTGAAATCTCATCGTTAAAGTTCAAATAATTTGAAAAATAAACTTTGTTTTTGCTTTCTGAGTCATTCCCCACTTTTGCTGCTGGGATTTTTTTTACCCTTACGACTTCTTGTGATAAAGGCGGCTACAATCGAATTTGCAATCGCTGATCAGCAGTAAGTGTGGGTAAAAAACCCGGAAGCTTACTTCGCCTTCTAAGTCTCTCCCTGTTTCCTCTTTTCAAGAGCGCCACAAACAGTCCATTTTAGGTACATAAATGCCAATCTGATTAAGCCAAGGAAAACCCCTGCGAGAAGTTCTCCAGAGTGCAGGGTAACGCATAGCCGGCACCTCAACTTAATGTGTCGACTTTTGTTTGGAAATAATTTTATAAAATTTTATTTCCGGTTTGATAAACCTTTTTGTTGTGGCCAGCTGCAGTCAAAACTCGTAAAACGTACACCTCTGTTGCGCGGCAACTCATTGTCCGCCTGAAAGAGTTTTAACTGTATTAAAGACTTGTCTGAGCCAAAGTAATTTTGGGCAAGAGTAAAAAGGTAAATTCACGCAGGTTCATCAAACCAGAGTTTATAGGCCGAGAGACGGAAAAGGAATAAAACATCGATCATTGATCACGAGCTCGACAGTTTGGGAAAAGAAAACCTTACCTATTACATTCCCCTGCCTGGAATTCCAACTTATCCTACAAACTAGTTCCAGAAAAAGCAAAAAAAGGGATTAGAGAAAATATATGTAACTACAGTAAACTAAATCGACAAAAGCCAGCTACATATACGTATCAATTCAAGATATTGTTTTGGAATTGTAAGCCTCGAATGCATTTTTTGCAAGCTTTCGTCATCTTTTGAAACTGTTTAATTAATATATGTACATATATAAAATACCTAAATATATATGTTTATTTTCAAACCGGTTCAGTCAACGCAGTTCAACAAGAAAATGCTTATAATTTTTATATAAATCAAAGAGAGTAGCTTTGGAATACTCGTTATGGGATTTTCAATATTTATATTAGCTTTTAAATACAAACTTTTAGAAAATGAAAATAAATTTTCAAGTATGAATTGAATACAAATCCCAATTACAGTAGAAACTCTATTATCTGTCATCCAATCAATTGAAGATCCACATTATCCAAGCCCCCACCAAGCTGTGAGGTTGGATAATAAGCAATAAATCTGATAAATAAACGGATAAAGTTGGAATGCGCTGGAATAAACAGTGTCCTAATGATCCATTATAGCTAAATTAAACGAGGATCTACTTGGTATACTTTTAGAAAATTTAATTAGCCTTTGGGATCTTCAATCTTCCTGGCTTTCTTTTGGTTAGAGAGTTGAGGCACAACTGTACCAGAGAAGCGTAATCTTTGCATTCATAAATTCCCTTATTGCCCCTATTTTTAATCATTTTATTGTTCATTGATTGAACTTGGCCTTCAATAAAAGAAAATCTTTAACCAATGCACTAACTGTCGTCAGTCTTCCATCTTTGTATATGTATATGCTATGTATATAATTGAGGTTTTCCATTTCATTTGGCACAAGTGCGCCCCACTCGCTCATACAGACATTTAATATATCGCGTGTTGTTTCTCACTCGTTTATTGATTGAAAAGAAAGCGGGCTTATGTACATATGTATGTATGTAGTTTTAGTTGTCGTTGCTTAGAATCAATATGGGGCAGTTAGAAATGACCCTGAGACAAGGTGGTGAAGTAGTAGGTCGTCACTCCCTCTCCTCTGCAGAGAATACGACTTATGTTCTGCTCTATTCTGTCCTATTATTAATGCACATTTGAGTTTTCTTTGCTAGGTTTTTGCGTTGCGTGTGACGATGATGATGATGATCTAATGCGGCCATTTCCTTCTCCACATTTTCCACCGTTTGACCCAATTTTTGACTTGACAAAATAATGTTGCAAGTTTTTATTTTCTTTTTTTCTATCTCTTTCTCATCTCTGCCTTTGAAATGAACGTCATTCTCTTTCTCTTGCTACCCGCTGTCGCTCTCTTAAATGTGTATATAATTAAAAAAAAGTTTATCAAATCTTTTCCATTTTCTGGTTTCTGTTTTCTTTCCCAGCAGCATGAGCACAACAGCCGCCAGTCTCACTGAGGCGGCTCTAAATGCCAGCAATTTGTCTACTGCTGCTTCTGCTCCATCGTCGACTCCAGCGACCACAGTAAAATCCAATTCAAATTACATTGTTCAAATGAAGGACGATCCCATAAGCGCACCATTGGATCCGCTGCTCCATGTGGGCGATGGCATATTCCTGCAAACAAAGACGGCCCAAATCTTGGCCGGTGTCTGTGTGTGGGCCGCCTTGTTTGTGACATGTCAACAGGTGAGTGGGAAAGACAGAGAGAGAAAAAAAAGATATCTGACTAACATCTCAATTTCCTTTTAGATCTATCAACACTTGCGTTGGTATACCAATCCCCAGGAGCAACGATGGATTGTTCGCATATTGTTCATAGTGCCGATCTATGCAACATATTCATGGATAAGTCTGTTATTCTTCAATTCGGACAATGTCTATATATACTTTTTTACGGTGCGAGATTGCTATGAAGGTAAGAGTTGCCTTATAGTGTGGGGATGGACATGAAACTGGCTCTAGATTTGTCTGCCAAACCTGACAACTGGCAACCCATAAGCCCTCTTGAAGTTGAAGTTCTTAGTCTTTTAAAAGATGTATTTATGAAGAAGATGATGATGATGAATTAAACCGCTCTCTCTCTCTCTCTCGTTGCAGCCTTCGTGATTTACAACTTTTTGTCTCTGTGCTATGAGTACTTGGGCGGAGAGGGTAATATTATGTCGGAGATACGTGGCAAACCCATAAAAACGTCTTGCTTATATGGCACATGTTGTCTAAAAGGCAAGACCTATACAATTGGATTCCTAAGATTCTGCAAGCAGGCCACATTACAATTCTGTTTGGTTAAACCTCTCGTTGCGTTTATTATAATTTTTCTACAAGCATTTGGACACTATCACGATGGTGATTGGAGGTTTGCTACATCAATTCGATTGCATTATAAGTATGGCAAGACTAAGTTGTTGCTTTATCTTTTGATTGCAGTGTGAATGGCGGTTATATCTACATTACGATCATCTATAATATTTCCGTATCGCTGGCTTTATATGGTCTTTATCTGTTCTATTTTGCCACACGGGATCTGCTGACACCATTTGAGCCTGTTCTCAAATTCTGCACCATCAAATCGGTTATATTTTTGTCATTCTGGCAAGGTGTCGGCTTGGCCATACTTGAGAAGGCCAATGTAATTTCGCCCATTGTGGACAGCGCGGGCGCTGTCACCTCTGAGGCGGGCACAGTGTCGGCTGGTTACCAAAACTTCTTTATATGCATCGAAATGTTATTTGCCGCCATTGCGCTGCGGTATGCCTTCCCCTATCAGGTGAGTGAGTTATGCCCGCTGCCATCTCTCTGTGCGTGTGTGTGTGTGTGTGTGTTGGTAATTGGGTGAGTCGAGTGACTTGATGGGGCCAAGATTTGACAGGTATTTACGAGAAGCGACGTCGACAACGACGACGAGATAAGATTGGTAAAACAATAGTCAGCCGACATTCAATGTGGAATTTAACGTTTGGGTGTGAAACTAGGCAAAGTTATGATAACAGTCAGTAGTCTCCTTTATAAGAAAAACTTTTGAAATAACATCAAAATAAAGTTTGGGGGCAGAAAGTAGAAAAAGATTCCTTTTGACCTATCACATATGGCTCAATCTTGATATATGATGAGCACTTGACCGCAACTGGTGGCCAGCACTGCTTTTAGATATAGATAAAAATTGGTTACAGGAACTAAGTAACCTTTATAGCTTCCAAGGACATAAAGCAGTTAGCTCTTATATGTTCCAGGATCAAGTTGTTTATGCAAAAAAAAAAGGTTTTTTTCATCATTCATGAATAGATTTTCATACGGTTCTTCCATCGATAGAGATCGATCCTAGGGGGGGATTACGAGGATAGATAAAGTTTGAAATAATGTAAGGAATTACAGACAACACAACTTCTGCTATTTATTAGAAAATCAATCTATTGACTATCTGATCAGGTAAAAGGATAAAAATTTTGCTTATATTGGGGCGGTGAGAGGTACCATTCGAAAATTGAGGATCTTGTTTTAAGAAGGTTTATAAGAAAAAAAAAATATAGTTTTTTGTTTGTCATTCTGTATATACGAGGAAGATTTATAAGATAGAAGATTTAGAAGATAACGGTAGCAAGTACAATGCCATAGCCAACTATGATTTTTCTATACTCTCTCTTTAATTGTGTGATTCACAACTATGCCAAAGGAGGTATTGTAGATAATTTGTTGCCTCACGATTGCGTGGTTGTGGTTATTACTCATACGGTTGATATTAAGTCAATGCTTTTCTACATATATATCAATATAGTGCGCAAAACTAAAACTATTCTCTCTTTCTCTATCTAATTCGTTTTATAGGTTTATGCGCGCAGCTGCATTAGCGATGGCCATGGACGATCTGTTACGATGCAGTCGATTTCCAGCAGTCTTAAGGTATATAATATCGATCGATAATCTTGTATGATATTGAAATTGTTATTGATATATATATATTTTCTTTTTGTTATTGCCTGACGCAGGAAACAATGAATCCCAAGGATATTATGACAGATGCTATACACAATTTCCATCCGCAATATCAGCAATATACACAATATAGTTCAGGTATGTCTGTTTTTAGTGTTCTCTTGAACATATTGTTTTGTGCTTGTCTCTCTTTCTCTTTGTTCTCTCCGTTACTTTCTCTCTTTCTCTTTGAAAATTCTATTCTCCTTGAATGTTTGTTGTTGCTGCCTGCATTTGCTTATCTGTTATACAATTCATATATCGTTTTTTTGTTTCTTTCTTTCTATTCTTTGTTATACATTTTTGGTTGATTTTCGTTTTTTTCTTTCTTTGTTTTCTTATCTTTTGCAGAAGTAACCTCAACTCAGCGTTACGAAAAGCTCTAAACAAATATCTTCTAACGAGAGGGTCAAAAACAAAAACTAACGAAACAAACAAACAAAACATAAAAAAAAAACAAATACAAAATTAAACAAAGTGTACTTATAGCTTTTAGGCTCCTCAGATACGTTTTCAGGCCTTAGTTACTTATATACACACAAACACAAACACACACACACACACACACCCCACACACCAAACACAAACACACACACACTACAAAATGAGAGAAAGAAAAGCGCGCACTCAAAAACTGATCCTTAGATCTATAAAAATCTATAAAATTATAATATTAGTATTGAGGAATATCAATTTCTTCACCCTCCTTCTCCTACTCCCTTCCTCTCCATTCCCACTAAAAAAAGAAAAGAACATTGATGATTTACCTCCCCTCCCTTTCTGTTGTCCTCCTGTTCGTCTTGCTGATGTTTTACTACGTTTACGTTTAAACTTAAGGATAATTTTTTAAATCAATTTATTTAAATTTTAGCTCTATCTATATCTATCTTACATTACACATATATATGCTGCATATAAAAAAAAAAAAAAACAACAAATCAACAACATTCTGATTAATATTGTAAAATATTATATAATTTGTAAACAAAGATTTTATTATTATTATATTGTGTAACAACAACAAACAACAATAACAACAAACAAACGATTTATCGTTAGCTCTTTCCATTAGCTCAAGAATATTTCAATGCTGCAATAGTAAAATAGTAAAAATCAAAAACAAAAAAAAACCCAAAACAAACCAAATTAATTTCTATTAATTCTTTTTTTAAATTATTTTTTTAAAAGATCTATAAAAAAAAAATACCTTTAGGTCTGTTCTGAATAAGTTTTGCTTTTGTTTTCCAATTCACTTGAAATGCATTCAAATTGTTTACCTCTTAGTCAGTATATCGCTTCACAAATATTTCGAGAACAGGCTGAAATATTTTATTTTATTTTATTTTTTTTGTCAAGACTCGTTCGTTTGTTCGTTCAATTCCCCAATATCAAATTTAGCTCAAAAAAAAAGTAATTGAAAAGCTCTCCGCTTAATAAACTCAATAAGAAATCGCAACTGTTTCGACGTACATAACTTTGAAATTTTTTACTTTCTTAAGGTCTGCCCCCTTAGCTTATTTTGCGTTTAAATTAAAGATGTTTGCCAATTTTTTGTAATGATCTTATTAAAATTTATGCTTTGTTTTTCGTAAGAAGACAGCAAAATCGACAAAGAATTCTTAAATCTTTGTTTTTTACATTTACATAAATTTCTTTTTATTTTTTCAATTTCTTTTTTCCACATTATTATTATTATTATTTTTTCGTTTGTGATAGACTCCTCGTGCTTTGACTATTTTTCTTTGTAAATGTTTTCTAAACAAAAAAACAAAAATTAAAAAAACAAAAAGAAAAGTGTATAAAATGATATCGATAAATTTATAATTAAATGTATTAAATAAATGTACAATAAGCTTAACAAACTTTCTGGCATTGTGTTTTTTGCATGGCATGTGAGATATGCTCCTTCCCCTCCTTCCCCTTCCAATTTTTGTATATATATATACATGTAATTGAGCTAAAATACTCGATGAATAACTCTTTCTCTTTGCCCCCTCCCCCTCCCCCATTTGATTAACTTGTATGTGTTTAGGTGGCAAAAATTCGCGAGGCATACGCGTCTCTAGCTATGATCCCGATGATCCCAACAATGGTGGAACCGGCAACGGTGGTGGAGCTATTCAACAATCGACAAACACCTCAAGCGGTGGATACAATGCAGTGGCCACCAATGGTGGAGGCAGCGGCGGCGGCAATGGCAACGGCAACACAGTGGCTCCAAAAACATTGGGCAATCAAAGGAAATTCATGCCGGGTGGTCAGCGGGTTGCCACAATCAGCCAGAACTATAATGAGAAGACCATGCTGCTAAGCAGCGATGATGAATACCAGTAAAAAGAAAACCAAAAAAAAAAAAAAAAAAAAAAAAACAAGCGAAACGACGAAACCAGCAAGGAAAAACGGAACAAAAAAAACCGAAAGATTAACTCCCAACAGAAAACTAGTTTCCTCGTCTCGTTTCCAAATTAAGAATTGTTGCCATTTTTTTAAGATTTCTGTTTCCTGTTTTTTACTCTTCCATTTTCTTACATACATTTTTGCTTGTACAATAATCTTAAGTAGCGAAAACTTTAGAGAAAATGGAGAATATTTATACAAAAAAAAAAAAGAAAACAAACAACAAAAAAAAACATATATATATTGTGTATATCATATGACAAATTTTTGTATGCTAATGTTAGTTTTCAAATTCTATCACAAAAAAAGAAAAAGAAAAATGAAGAAATCAAAAACCAACAACTTGCACTTTTTGCGTCTAAAAACAAACCGTCTTCAGGCTGCTTCTACAATAAATAATAAAGTAAAATGAAACAAAAACACAAAAGCAACAGCAATATACATATATGAGAAAACATGAAACAAACAAAAAAAAACAAAAAAAAAAACCCACATAGAATGATACATACGTTTAAAGCGAAATTTTTAACTCTGTCTCGTGAAAATGTAAAAATCAAACGAAATTGTAAAACCGAAACAACTACAAACAATTTTAATCCCTGTACAAATTGTTCCAACAAAATCCACTTAAACAATATTTTCATATATTTAGAGAGCCAGCTTTTCATTGAGAGTGCAACAAACACAAGAAAACAACATTTTTGAGAAAGTGAGTGAAAATAAAACAAGCAGAAGGTGCAGAAAAACAAAAAAGAAATAATGCGAATGCGAATGCGAATAAAGCGGATAGGTGAAGATCGATTATCGATCTTGATAACCGAATGAGGATCATGATGATGGCATAACCAATAGGCAAAGTCAAATTATGTAATATGAAACAGAATCTGATGTTTTTTATGTACATTTTATGTTAATACAATATTAACAACAACAAAACATATTAAAAATAAATGTCATAAAACAAAAAAAAAATACACACAAAATATTATATGTGTATATATAATAATAATATCAATACACGTGTCTTCATTTCACCAAATTTAGAGTTGGGTAAACATTGCTCGTTCACTTGTTCATTTTGTTCAGTTGCTCACAAGCTGTCGGGTGCATACTTTTTAATTTGTGGCTTTAATTGCTTTGGAACTTCTAGCTCAAAACGCATTTGCAATACTTGCATTTAGCTTGCTGATTGCCAATGTCCTTAAAAATTCGCAGAGAAGAGCAAGTGAACAAAAAAGAACAATTGGAAGAGAAAATCTTCAGTCGCTCAGTTTAGTAAGCAACTCTTTCTTGTGAGAAAGTGATCTCATAAGCAATCTAACTCTACTTTCTGGTGGTATATCCCAGTCTTTCTACTGTTGTCTTCCTTAAAACTAGCGAGACAAATTATATCTTTTTAAGATTTGCCGCAGGAATACTTCTGTTTGCGGGACGTAATCAGGGGATTACGTTTATAAGACTATTATTAATTTTCACCTTTTAGATTTCAGCTTTTTAAATGTTAAAAAAATTGAATATATTTTATTTCTGGCTTTGGAAATGTACTGAAAAATTCTTTGAGAAATCGGCAATAACATTCAATCTTGTGGATCAATGTCATCCGCCCATTATGAAACGTCTATTTTCTGGTGGTATGTCCACAAAATGAAATGTCTATTATTGTTTTATTTACCACCCTTACTTGCTATTGGTGGGACAAATTCGATAATTATCGATAATGGGCCCAAGTAGTTTACTCTTATTTAATGCAGAACTTGGAAGTTATGGTTTTTTTTTATTTCAATTCAAGTTCCATCTTAAAACCTTTACTGATATATTTGAAAAGCTGAAGGAGCATTGTGGCATTATTTATCTACTGTTTTCTGGGGGTATGTCCACAAGCGGAACCTGTTTATAAGACTGTTTATTATTCATTTTTCCCTTTTAGATTTCAGCTTTTTAAATGTTGAAAAAATTGTGTATATTTTATTCCTGGTTTTGGAAATGGACTGACAAATTCTTTGAGAAATCGGCAATAACATTCAATCTTGTGGATCAATGTCATCCGCCCATTATGAAACGTCTATTTTCTGGTGGTATGTCCACAAAATATAATGTCTATTATTGTTTTATTTACCACCCTTACTAGCTATTGGTGGGACAAATTCGATAATTATCTATAATGGGTCTAAGTAGTTTACTTTTATTTAATGCATAACTTGGAAGTTATGGTTTCTTATTTTATTTTATTTTTATTCACGTTCCAACTTGAAACCTTTACTGATATATTTGAAAAGCTGAAGGAGCATTGTGGCATTATTTATCTCCCGTTTTCTGGGGGTATGTCCACAATGCTAACTTATTGGGGCTTAAGAGTTTTCCATCATGTTGCTGCTCAAGTGGAAAATTCCTTAAAATTGTTGCCTCAATATATTGATATAACCGGCTTCGAAACTTGGTTTAAAAATCCGCGAACTGCCATTGGCAGATCGACGGTTGCCAAGTCGATAATTTCAACTGCGCCAATAAAAATGTGGTTTTATATTCATAAGCCATTATAAATCTTTTTCTAAAGAAAGTACCAAATATTCCTTTTCAAGAACTAACATTTTTAAAATTCCTTAAAATAACGTTTTCTCTTCTTCTGTTGTGTCAGGTAATCAAGTTAATTTGTAGGAGAAGACAATTCGCCAATTTTCAAAATATTCGCCTCGCAGCAGTTCAGTTCAATTGTGCCTATACTTTTTGGACTCATTGTATAGTGCTGGAAAGATTGATAAAAAAAAGCCGGATTACAATGGGAATCCGGTGAAATGCGTTTAAGGTCTTTATACAGTAAGAATTATGTGCGCATCAAAAATGTGTATAAATTATTCAAATTATTTATTTTTAACTTGGCTTCGCTGCTCTCAACGAAATGGAAAGTCTGTGTTAGAAATTTGCATTGGAAATTCTTTTGTTGCTGTCGTCGAGATGTATGTACTAAGGACACGAGGCTAACAACGCACGCGGGCTTTACATACGCATAGAGGGATCAGGCTTCCTTACACCGTAACATGATGAAACATCTTGTGGAAGATGAAGCTTTCCGAAGTAACGCAAAGGGTTAATCAAAAATCACATTTCCATCTCACTCACACTCAATACGACACTCAGAATATAGAGGTGGGAGGCTATCGATATATTATGTTCATTTCACTTCCACTTATTGCCTCTTGCCGAAAAACGATACCAAACATAAGCCCAAGTGTCATAGCCAAAGACGCATGACCCTTTGCACTTTGCGGCAGAGTTGAAAATTCGTTGCCTATTAATGCTAATAGAAGTATTCGGACTAATAAACAACGATTCGAAACCTATATTTGTCTAAACGATAAATTTAACATTGTGCTCCTGTACCTTTGGAAATCCGATTTGAAACAAACAAAAAAGTGAGGAAGGGCTTTAAATTTCCATTGTGTTTGGAGTGATTCAAATCGAGAATAAAAAATGAAAGAATCAATCGAGCTGGGTGAACGGGTCATTGGAAAAATTCAAAACTTTTATTCTTGTGTTATGTTTTACTTAGGTAGTTTGTGTTTGCCAAAAGTCACGCGTAATCGACCATTCGATGGAAGTATTTGGACTTTACAAAGATTCCAAGCTCATGATATCAATATGTTGAGGCAATAATTAAATCGAGTTGTTCAATGTTGTTTAGATGAGGGATGAAAGATTTAATCAAAATGTATACATTTTACGAGTTCTTGGAAAACTAAGACTGAGAACAGGCTTTACACCGACTGAAGAGGGAATCCTCATTTCCATTGTCTCAATAATTGGTTGGATGGAAATGTTCGGCCTATTGAACAAAAATTTTATGCTAGTTATATCAATATACTAAGGAAATAATACAAGCAAGTGCAGAAACGAATAAAACCAAGACTGAGAACAGGCTTTACACCGACTGAAGAGGGAATCCTCATTTCCATTGTCTCAATAATTGGTTGGATGGAAATGTTCGGCCTATTGAACAAAAATTTTATGCTAGTTATATCAATATATTAAGGAAATAATAAAAGCAAGTGCAGAAACGAAAATAACTAGCGGTAGTAGTAGTAGTAGTAAAAATCAAGAGTTTCTTTAAAAACTTGGACTGAATAAAGAAGACATATTGCCCGAAAACAGGCGGTATATAAGGGCTCTGGTAACATTCCGCAAACAGAAGTACTTCTACAGAGACTTAAAATATTTCAATAGTGCTTTCAAGTAGGAGAAGGTTCGAATTATGTGAATGTTTTCGCTATTAACCTGGGGGCAAACTGCATTTGGAAAAGGCTAGTTTGGCCACTGGTTACGTAGGAAATTTAATGACTAGTAATCCTAATTAGGCTATACCTAATTAGGAAATGATCAATGGTAGTAAAATAATGCAAATTTTAAAACCAAAGACAAAAAATGAAGAAAAATGATGTTGACTGGACGAGTGCCAAAAAGTAAGTGAGGAAGTTTGAAACATTTCCTCTACACGATGACTACAAATGAGCCGGGCGATAGTGTTGCGAAACGTGGCGATCCGTCTGAGTATTTTTTAGTGTTGTAAAATAAAAAAATTTATTTATTACATTTGTCACTTTCAATGTTGTTTAGATGAGGGATGAAATATTTAATCAAAATGTATACATTTTACGAGTTCTTGGAAAACTAAGACTGAGAACAGGCTTTACACCGACTGAAGAGGGAATCCTCATTTCCATTGTCTCAATAATTGGTTGGATGGAAATGTTCGGCCTATTGAACAAAAATTTTATGCTAGTTATATCAATATATTAAGGAAATAATACAAGCAAGTGCAGAAACGAATAAAACCAAGACTGAGAACAGGCTTTACACCGACTGAAGAGGGAATCCTCATTTCCATTGTCTCAATAATTGGTTGGATGGAAATGTTCGGCCTATTGAACAAAAATTTTATGCTAGTTATATCAATATACTAAGGAAATAATACAAGCAAGTGCAGAAACGAATAAAACTAAGACTGAGAACAGGCTTTACACCGACTGAAGAGGGAATCCTCATTTCCATTGTCTCAATAATTGGTTGGATGGAAATGTTCGGCCTATTGAACAAAAATTTTATGCTAGTTATATCAATATATTAAGGAAATAATACAAGCAAGTGCAGAAACGAAAATAACTAGCGGTAGTAGTAGTAGTAGTAAAAATCAAGAGTTTCTTAAAAAACCTGGACTAAATAAAGAAGACATATTGCCCGAAAACAGGCGGTATATAAGGGCCCTGGTAACATTCCGCAAACAGAAGTACTTCTACAGAGACTTAAAATATTTCAATAGTGCTTTCAAGTAGGAGAAGGTTCGAATTATGTGAAAGTTTTCGCTATTAACCTGGGGGCAAACTGCATTTGGAAAAAGCTAGTTTGGCCACTGGTTACGTAGGAAATTTAATGACTAGTAATCCTAATTATGCTATGCCTAATTAGGAAATAATCAATGGTAGTAAAATAATGCAAATTTTAAAACCAAAGACAAAAAATGAAGAAAAATGATGTTGACTGGACGAGTGCCAAAAAGTAAGTGAGGAAGTTTGAAACATTTCCTCTACACGATGACTACGAATGAGCCGGGCGATAGTGTTGCGAAACGTGGCGATCCGTCTGAGTATTTTTTAGTGTTGTAAAATAAAAAAATTTATTTATTACATTTGTCACTTTCAATGTTGTTTAGATGAGGGATGAAATATTTAATCAAAATTTATACATTTTACGAGTTCTTGGAAAACTAAGACTGAGAACAGGCTTTACACCGACTGAAGAGGGAATCCTCATTTCCATTGTCTCAATAATTGGTTGGATGGAAATGTTCGGCCTATTGAACAAAAATTTTATGCTAGTTATATCAATATATTAAGGAAATAATACAAGCAAGTGCAGAAACGAATAAAACCAAGACTGAGAACAGGCTTTACACCGACTGAAGAGGGAATCCTCATTTCCATTGTCTCAATAATTGGTTGGATGGAAATGTTCGGCCTATTGAACAAAAATTTTATGCTAGTTATATCAATATATTAAGGAAATAATACAAGCAAGTGCAGAAACGTTTTATTCGAAACCAAAGACAAAAAATGAAGAAAAATGATGTTGACTGGACGAGTGCCAAAAAGTAAGTGAGGAAGTCTGAAACATTTCCTCTACACGATGACTACGAATGAGCCGGGCGATAGTGTTGCGAAACGTGGCGATCCGTCTGAGTATTTTTTAGTGTTGTAAAATAAAAAAATTTATTTATTACATTTGTCACTTTCAATGTTGTTTAGATGAGGGATGAAATATTTAATCAAAATTTATACATTTTACGAGTTCTTGGAAAACTAAGACTGAGAACAGGCTTTACACCGACTGAAGAGGGAATCCTCATTTCCATTGTCTCAATAATTGGTTGGATGGAAATGTTCGGCCTATTGAACAAAAATTTTATGCTAGTTATATCAATATATTAAGGAAATAATACAAGCAAGTGCAGAAACGAATAAAACCAAGACTGAGAACAGGCTTTACACCGACTGAAGAGGGAATCCTCATTTCCATTGTCTCAATAATTGGTTGGATGGAAATGTTCGGCCTATTGAACAAAAATTTTATGCTAGTTATATCAATATATTAAGGAAATAATAAAAGCAAGTGCAGAAACGAAAATAACTAGCGGTAGTAGTAGTAGTAGTAAAAATCAAGAGTTTCTTCAAAAACTTGGACTGAATAAAGAAGACATATTGCCCGAAAACAGGCGGTATATAAGGGCCCTGGTAACATTCCGCAAACAGAAGTATTCCTACAGAGACTTAAAATATTTCAAAAGTGCTTTCAAGTAGGAGAAGGTTCGAATTATGTAAATGTTTTCGCTATTAACCTGGGGGCAAACTGCGTTTGGAAAAAGCTAGTTTGGCCACTGGTTACGTAGGAAATTTAATGACTAGTAATCCTAATTAGGCTATACCTAATTAGGAAATGATAAATGGTAGTAAAATAATGCAAATTTTAAAACCAAAGACAAAAAATGAAGAAAAATGATGTTGACTGGACGAGTGCCAAAAAGTAAGTGAGGAAGTCTGAAACATTTCCTCTACACGATGACTACAAATGAGCCGGGCGATAGTGTTGCGAAACGTGGCGATCCGTCTAAGTATTTTTTAGTGTTGTAAAATAAAAAAATTTATTTATTACATTTGTCACTTTCAATGTTGTTTAGATGAGGGATGAAATATTTAATCAAAATTTATACATTTTACGAGTTCTTGGAAAACTAAGACTGAGAACAGGCTTTACACCGACTGAAGAGGGAATCCTCATTTCCATTGTCTCAATAATTGGTTGGATGGAAATGTTCGGCCTATTGAACAAAAATTTTATGCTAGTTATATCAATATATTAAGGAAATAATACAAGCAAGTGCAGAAACGAATAAAACCAAGACTGAGAACAGGCTTTACACCGACTGAAGAGGGAATCCTCATTTCCATTGTCTCAATAATTGGTTGGATGGAAATGTTCGGCCTATTGAACAAAAATTTTATGCTAGTTATATCAATATATTAAGGAAATAATACAAGCAAGTGCAGAAACGTTTTATTCGAAACCAAAGACAAAAAATGAAGAAAAATGATGTTGACTGGACGAGTGCCAAAAAGTAAGTGAGGAAGTCTGAAACATTTCCTCTACACGATGACTACGAATGAGCCGGGCGATAGTGTTGCGAAACGTGGCGATCCGTCTGAGTATTTTTTAGTGTTGTAAAATAAAAAAATTTATTTATTACATTTGTCACTTTCAATGTTGTTTAGATGAGGGATGAAATATTTAATCAAAATTTATACATTTTACGAGTTCTTGGAAAACTAAGACTGAGAACAGGCTTTACACCGACTGAAGAGGGAATCCTCATTTCCATTGTCTCAATAATTGGTTGGATGGAAATGTTCGGCCTATTGAACAAAAATTTTATGCTAGATTCAGGTGCGAGTGGGAAAGTTCAGGAACCTATATGTCAAAAATGTTGCTATGCTAGTTATATCAATATACTAAGGAAATAATACAAGCAAGTGCAGAAACGAATAAAACCAAGACTGAGAACAGGCTTTACACCGACTGAAGAGGGAATCCTCATTTCCATTGTCTCAATAATTGGTTGGATGGAAATGTTCGGCCTATTGAACAAAAATTTTATGCTAGTTATATCAATATATTAAGGAAATAATAAAAGCAAGTGCAGAAACGAAAATAACTAGCGGTAGTAGTAGTAGTAGTAAAAATCAAGAGTTTCTTTAAAAACTTGGACTGAATAAAGAAGACATATTGCCCGAAAACAGGCGGTATATAAGGGCTCTGGTAACATTCCGCAAACAGAAGTACTTCTACAGAGACTTAAAATATTTCAATAGTGCTTTCAAGTAGGAGAAGGTTCGAATTATGTAAATGTTTTCGCTATTAACCTGGGGGCAAACTGCATTTGGAAAAAGCTAGTTTGGCCACTGGTTACGTAGGAAATTTAATGACTAGTAATCCTAATTATGCTATGCCTAATTAGGAAATAATCAATGGTAGTAAAATAATGCAAATTTTAAAACCAAAGACAAAAAATGAAGAAAAATGATGTTGACTGGACGAGTGCCAAAAAGTAAGTGAGGAAGTCTGAAACATTTCCTCTACACGATGACTACGAATGAGCCGGGCGATAGTGTTGCGAAACGTGGCGATCCGTCTGAGTATTTTTTAGTGTTGTAAAATAAAAAAATTTATTTATTACATTTGTCACTTTCAATGTTGTTTAGATGAGGGATGAAATATTTAATCAAAATTTATACATTTTACGAGTTCTTGGAAAACTAAGACTGAGAACAGGCTTTACACCGACTGAAGAGGGAATCCTCATTTCCATTGTCTCAATAATTGGTTGGATGGAAATGTTCGGCCTATTGAACAAAAATTTTATGCTAGTTATATCAATATACTAAGGAAATAATACAAGCAAGTGCAGAAACGAATAAAACCAAGACTGCGAACAGGCTTTACACCGACTGAAGAGGGAATCCTTATTTCCATTGTCTCAATAATTGGTTGGATGGAAATGTTCGGCCTATTGAACAAAAATTTTATGCTAGTTATATCAATATACTAAGGAAATAATTCAAGCAAGTGCAGAAACGAATAAAACTAAGACTGAGAACAGGCTTTACACCGACTGAAGAGGGAATCCTCATTTCCATTGTCTCAATAATTGGTTGGATGGAAATGTTCGGCCTATTGAACAAAAATTTTATGCTAGTTATATCAATATATTAAGGAAATAATACAAGCAAGTGCAGAAACGTTTTATTCGAAACCAAAGACAAAAAATGAAGAAAAATGATGTTGACTGGACGAGTGCCAAAAAGTAAGTGAGGAAGTCTGAAACATTTCCTCTACACGATGACTACGAATGAGCCGGGCGATAGTGTTGCGAAACGTGGCGATCCGTCTGAGTATTTTTTAGTGTTGTAAAATAAAAAAATTTATTTATTACATTTGTCACTTTCAATGTTGTTTAGATGAGGGATGAAATATTTAATCAAAATTTATACATTTTACGAGTTCTTGGAAAACTAAGACTGAGAACAGGCTTTACACCGACTGAAGAGGGAATCCTCATTTCCATTGTCTCAATAATTGGTTGGATGGAAATGTTCGGCCTATTGAACAAAAATTTTATGCTAGTTATATCAATATATTAAGGAAATAATACAAGCAAGTGCAGAAACGAAAATAACTAGCGGTAGTAGTAGTAGTAGTAAAAATCAAGAGTTTCTTTAAAAACTTGGACTGAATAAAGAAGACATATTGCCCGAAAACAGGCGGTATATAAGGGCTCTGGTAACATTCCGCAAACAGAAGTACTTCTACAGAGACTTAAAATATTTCAATAGTGCTTTCAAGTAGGAGAAGGTTCGAATTATGTAAATGTTTTCGCTATTAACCTGGGGGCAAACTGCATTTGGAAAAAGCTAGTTTGGCCACTGGTTACGTAGGAAATTTAATGACTAGTAATCCTTATTATGCTATGCCTAATTAGGAAATAATCAATGGTAGTAAAATAATGCAAATTTTAAAACCAAAGACAAAAAATGAAGAAAAATGATGTTGACTGGACGAGTGCCAAAAAGTAAGTGAGGAAGTCTGAAACATTTCCTCTACACGATGACTACGAATGAGCCGGGCGATAGTGTTGCGAAACGTGGCGATCCGTCTGAGTATTTTTTAGTGTTGTAAAATAAAAAAATTTATTTATTACATTTGTCACTTTCAATGTTGTTTAGATGAGGGATGAAATATTTAATCAAAATTTATACATTTTACGAGTTCTTGGAAAACTAAGACTGAGAACAGGCTTTACACCGACTGAAGAGGGAATCCTCATTTCCATTGTCTCAATAATTGGTTGGATGGAAATGTTCGGCCTATTGAACAAAAATTTTATGCTAGTTATATCAATATATTAAGGAAATAATACAAGCAAGTGCAGAAACGAATAAAACCAAGACTGAGAACAGGCTTTACACCGACTGAAGAGGGAATCCTCATTTCCATTGTCTCAATAATTGGTTGGATGGAAATGTTCGGCCTATTGAACAAAAATTTTATGCTAGTTATATCAATATATTAAGGAAATAATAAAAGCAAGTGCAGAAACGAAAATAACTAGCGGTAGTAGTAGTAGTAGTAAAAATCAAGAGTTTCTTCAAAAACTTGGACTGAATAAAGAAGACATATTGCCCGAAAACAGGCGGTATATAAGGGCCCTGGTAACATTCCGCAAACAGAAGTATTCCTACAGAGACTTAAAATATTTCAATAGTGCTTTCAAGTAGGAGAAGGTTCGAATTATGTAAATGTTTTCGCTATTAACCTGGGGGCAAACTGCATTTGGAAAAAGCTAGTTTGGCCACTGGTTACGTAGGAAATTTAATGACTAGTAATCCTAATTAGGCTATACCTAATTAGGAAATGATCAATGGTAGTAAAATAATGCAAATTTTAAAACCAAAGACAAAAAATGAAGAAAAATGATGTTGACTGGACGAGTGCCAAAAAGTAAGTGAGGAAGTCTGAAACATTTCCTCTACACGATGACTACGAATGAGCCGGGCGATAGTGTTGCGAAACGTGGCGATCCGTCTGAGTATTTTTTAGTGTTGTAAAATAAAAAAATTTATTTATTACATTTGTCACTTTCAATGTTGTTTAGATGAGGGATGAAATATTTAATCAAAATTTATACATTTTACGAGTTCTTGGAAAACTAAGACTGAGAACAGGCTTTACACCGACTGAAGAGGGAATCCTCATTTCCATTGTCTCAATAATTGGTTGGATGGAAATGTTCGGCCTATTGAACAAAAATTTTATGCTAGTTATATCAATATATTAAGGAAATAATACAAGCAAGTGCAGAAACGAATAAAACCAAGACTGAGAACAGGCTTTACACCGACTGAAGAGGGAATCCTCATTTCCATTGTCTCAATAATTGGTTGGATGGAAATGTTCGGCCTATTGAACAAAAATTTTATGCTAGTTATATCAATATATTAAGGAAATAATAAAAGCAAGTGCAGAAACGAAAATAACTAGCGGTAGTAGTAGTAGTAGTAAAAATCAAGAGTTTCTTAAAAAACCTGGACTAAATAAAGAAGACATATTGCCCGAAAACAGGCGGTATATAAGGGCCCTGGTAACATTCCGCAAACAGAAGTACTTCTACAGAGACTTAAAATATTTCAATAGTGCTTTCAAGTAGGAGAAGGTTCGAATTATGTGAATGTTTTCGCTATTAACCTGGGGGCAAACTGCATTTGGAAAAGGCTAGTTTGGCCACTGGTTACGTAGGAAATTTAATGACTAGTAATACTAATTAGGCTATACCTAATTAGGAAATGATCAATGGTAGTAAAATAATGCAAATTTTAAAACCAAAGACAAAAAATGAAGAAAAATGATGTTGACTGGACGAGTGCCAAAAAGTAAGTGAGGAAGTCTGAAACATTTCCTCTACACGATGACTACGAATGAGCCGGGCGATAGTGTTGCGAAACGTGGCGATCCGTCTGAGTATTTTTTAGTGTTGTAAAATAAAAAAATTTATTTATTACATTTGTCACTTTCAATGTTGTTTAGATGAGGGATGAAATATTTAATCAAAATTTATACATTTTACGAGTTCTTGGAAAACTAAGACTGAGAACAGGCTTTACACCGACTGAAGAGGGAATCCTCATTTCCATTGTCTCAATAATTGGTTGGATGGAAATGTTCGGCCTATTGAACAAAAATTTTATGCTAGTTATATCAATATATTAAGGAAATAATACAAGCAAGTGCAGAAACGAATAAAACCAAGACTGAGAACAGGCTTTACACCGACTGAAGAGGGAATCCTTATTTCCATTGTCTCAATAATTGGTTGGATGGAAATGTTCGGCCTATTGAACAAAAATTTTATGCTAGTTATATCAATATACTAAGGAAATAATACAAGCAAGTGCAGAAACGAATAAAACTAAGACTGAGAACAGGCTTTACACCGACTGAAGAGGGAATCCTCATTTCCATTGTCTCAATAATTGGTTGGATGGAAATGTTCGGCCTATTGAACAAAAATTTTATGCTAGTTATATCAATATACTAAGGAAATAATACAAGCAAGTGCAGAAACGAATAAAACCAAGACTGAGAACAGGCTTTACACCGACTGAAGAGGGAATCCTTATTTCCATTGTCTCAATAATTGGTTGGATGGAAATGTTCGGCCTATTGAACAAAAATTTTATGCTAGTTATATCAATATACTAAGGAAATAATACAAGCAAGTGCAGAAACGAATAAAACTAAGACTGAGAACAGGCTTTACACCGACTGAAGAGGGAATCCTCATTTCCATTGTCTCAATAATTGGTTGGATGGAAATGTTCGGCCTATTGAACAAAAATTTTATGCTAGTTATATCAATATACTAAGGAAATAATACAAGCAAGTGCAGAAACGAATAAAACCAAGACTGAGAACAGGCTTTACACCGACTGAAGAGGGAATCCTTATTTCCATTGTCTCAATAATTGGTTGGATGGAAATGTTCGGCCTATTGAACAAAAATTTTATGCTAGTTATATCAATATACTAAGGAAATAATACAAGCAAGTGCAGAAACGAATAAAACTAAGACTGAGAACAGGCTTTACACCGACTGAAGAGGGAATCCTCATTTCCATTGTCTCAATAATTGGTTGGATGGAAATGTTCGGCCTATTGAACAAAAATTTTATGCTAGTTATATCAATATATTAAGGAAATAATACAAGCAAGTGCAGAAACGTTTTATTCGAAACCAAAGACAAAAAATGAAGAAAAATGATGTTGACTGGACGAGTGCCAAAAAGTAAGTGAGGAAGTCTGAAACATTTCCTCTACACGATGACTACGAATGAGCCGGGCGATAGTGTTGCGAAACGTGGCGATCCGTCTGAGTATTTTTTAGTGTTGTAAAATAAAAAAATTTATTTATTACATTTGTCACTTTCAATGTTGTTTAGATGAGGGATGAAATATTTAATCAAAATTTATACATTTTACGAGTTCTTGGAAAACTAAGACTGAGAACAGGCTTTACACCGACTGAAGAGGGAATCCTCATTTCCATTGTCTCAATAATTGGTTGGATGGAAATGTTCGGCCTATTGAACAAAAATTTTATGCTAGTTATATCAATATATTAAGGAAATAATACAAGCAAGTGCAGAAACGAATAAAACCAAGACTGAGAACAGGCTTTACACCGACTGAAGAGGGAATCCTTATTTCCATTGTCTCAATAATTGGTTGGATGGAAATGTTCGGCCTATTGAACAAAAATTTTATGCTAGTTATATCAATATACTAAGGAAATAATACAAGCAAGTGCAGAAACGAATAAAACTAAGACTGAGAACAGGCTTTACACCGACTGAAGAGGGAATCCTCATTTCCATTGTCTCAATAATTGGTTGGATGGAAATGTTCGGCCTATTGAACAAAAATTTTATGCTAGTTATATCAATATATTAAGGAAATAATAAAAGCAAGTGCAGAAACGAAAATAACTAGCGGTAGTAGTAGTAGTAGTAAAAATCAAGAGTTTCTTAAAAAACCTGGACTAAATAAAGAAGACATATTGCCCGAAAACAGGCGGTATATAAGGGCTCTGGTAACATTCCGCAAACAGAAGTACTTCTACAGAGACTTCAAATATTTCAATAGTGCTTTCAAGTAGGAGAAGGTTCGAATTATGTGAATGTTTTCGCTATTAACCTGGGGGCAAACTGCATTTGGAAAAGGCTAGTTTGGCCACTGGTTACGTAGGAAATTTAATGACTAGTAATACTAATTAGGCTATACCTAATTAGGAAATGATCAATGGTAGTAAAATAATGCAAATTTTAAAACCAAAGACAAAAAATGAAGAAAAATGATGTTGACTGGACGAGTGCCAAAAAGTAAGTGAGGAAGTCTGAAACATTTCCTCTACACGATGACTACGAATGAGCCGGGCGATAGTGTTGCGAAACGTGGCGATCCGTCTGAGTATTTTTTAGTGTTGTAAAATAAAAAAATTTATTTATTACATTTGTCACTTTCAATGTTGTTTAGATGAGGGATGAAATATTTAATCAAAATTTATACATTTTACGAGTTCTTGGAAAACTAAGACTGAGAACAGGCTTTACACCGACTGAAGAGGGAATCCTCATTTCCATTGTCTCAATAATTGGTTGGATGGAAATGTTCGGCCTATTGAACAAAAATTTTATGCTAGTTATATCAATATATTAAGGAAATAATACAAGCAAGTGCAGAAACGAATAAAACCAAGACTGAGAACAGGCTTTACACCGACTGAAGAGGGAATCCTTATTTCCATTGTCTCAATAATTGGTTGGATGGAAATGTTCGGCCTATTGAACAAAAATTTTATGCTAGTTATATCAATATACTAAGGAAATAATACAAGCAAGTGCAGAAACGAATAAAACTAAGACTGAGAACAGGCTTTACACCGACTGAAGAGGGAATCCTCATTTCCATTGTCTCAATAATTGGTTGGATGGAAATGTTCGGCCTATTGAACAAAAATTTTATGCTAGTTATATTAATATATTAAGGAAATAATACAAGCAAGTGCAGAAACGAAAATAACTAGCGGTAGTAGTAGTAGTAGTAAAAATCAAGAGTTTCTTAAAAAACCTTGACTAAATAAAGAAGACATATTGCCCGAAAACAGGCGGTATATAAGGGCCCTGGTAACATTCCGCAAACAGAAGTACTTCTACAGAGACTTAAAATATTTCAATAGTGCTTTCAAGTAGGAGAAGGTTCGAATTATGTGAATGTTTTCGCTTTTAACCTGGGGGCAAACTGCATTTGGAAAAGGCTAGTTTGGCCACTGGTTACGTAGGAAATTTAATGACTAGTAATCCTAATTAGGCTATACCTAATTAGGAAATGATCAATGGTAGTAAAATAATGCAAATTTTAAAACCAAAGACAAAAAATGAAGAAAAATGATGTTGACTGGACGAGTGCCAAAAAGTAAGTGAGGAAGTCTGAAACATTTCCTCTACACGATGACTACGAATGAGCCGGGCGATAGTGTTGCGAAACGTGGCGATCCGTCTGAGTATTTTTTAGTGTTGTAAAATAAAAAAATTTATTTATTACATTTGTCACTTTCAATGTTGTTTAGATGAGGGATGAAATATTTAATCAAAATTTATACATTTTACGAGTTCTTGGAAAACTAAGACTGAGAACAGGCTTTACACCGACTGAAGAGGGAATCCTCATTTCCATTGTCTCAATAATTGGTTGGATGGAAATGTTCGGCCTATTGAACAAAAATTTTATGCTAGTTATATCAATATATTAAGGAAATAATACAAGCAAGTGCAGAAACGTTTTATTCGAAACCAAAGACAAAAAATGAAGAAAAATGATGTTGACTGGACGAGTGCCAAAAAGTAAGTGAGGAAGTCTGAAACATTTCCTCTACACGATGACTACGAATGAGCCGGGCGATAGTGTTGCGAAACGTGGCGATCCGTCTGAGTATTTTTTAGTGTTGTAAAATAAAAAAATTTATTTATTACATTTGTCACTTTCAATGTTGTTTAGATGAGGGATGAAATATTTAATCAAAATTTATACATTTTACGAGTTCTTGGAAAACTAAGACTGAGAACAGGCTTTACACCGACTGAAGAGGGAATCCTCATTTCCATTGTCTCAATAATTGGTTGGATGGAAATGTTCGGCCTATTGAACAAAAATTTTATGCTAGTTATATCAATATATTAAGGAAATAATACAAGCAAGTGCAGAAACGAATAAAACCAAGACTGAGAACAGGCTTTACACCGACTGAAGAGGGAATCCTCATTTCCATTGTCTCAATAATTGGTTGGATGGAAATGTTCGGCCTATTGAACAAAAATTTTATGCTAGTTATATCAATATATTAAGGAAATAATAAAAGCAAGTGCAGAAACGAAAATAACTAGCGGTAGTAGTAGTAGTAGTAAAAATCAAGAGTTTCTTTAAAAACTTGGACTGAATAAAGAAGACATATTGCCCGAAAACAGGCGGTATATAAGGGCTCTGGTAACATTCCGCAAACAGAAGTACTTCTACAGAGACTTAAAATATTTCAATAGTGCTTTCAAGTAGGAGAAGGTTCGAATTATGTAAATGTTTTCGCTATTAACCTGGGGGCAAACTGCATTTGGAAAAAGCTAGTTTGGCCACTGGTTACGTAGGAAATTTAATGACTAGTAATCCTTATTATGCTATGCCTAATTAGGAAATAATCAATGGTAGTAAAATAATGCAAATTTTAAAACCAAAGACAAAAAATGAAGAAAAATGATGTTGACTGGACGAGTGCCAAAAAGTAAGTGAGGAAGTCTGAAACATTTCCTCTACACGATGACTACGAATGAGCCGGGCGATAGTGTTGCGAAACGTGGCGATCCGTCTGAGTATTTTTTAGTGTTGTAAAATAAAAAAATTTATTTATTACATTTGTCACTTTCAATGTTGTTTAGATGAGGGATGAAATATTTAATCAAAATTTATACATTTTACGAGTTCTTGGAAAACTAAGACTGAGAACAGGCTTTACACCGACTGAAGAGGGAATCCTCATTTCCATTGTCTCAATAATTGGTTGGATGGAAATGTTCGGCCTATTGAACAAAAATTTTATGCTAGTTATATCAATATATTAAGGAAATAATACAAGCAAGTGCAGAAACGAATAAAACTAAGACTGAGAACAGGCTTTACACCGACTGAAGAGGGAATCCTCATTTCCATTGTCTCAATAATTGGTTGGATGGAAATGTTCGGCCTATTGAACAAAAATTTTATGCTAGTTATATCAATATATTAAGGAAATAATACAAGCAAGTGCAGAAACGAATAAAACCAAGACTGAGAACAGGCTTTACACCGACTGAAGAGGGAATCCTCATTTCCATTGTCTCAATAATTGGTTGGATGGAAATGTTCGGCCTATTGAACAAAAATTTTATGCTAGTTATATCAATATATTAAGGAAATAATAAAAGCAAGTGCAGAAACGAAAATAACTAGCGGTAGTAGTAGTAGTAGTAAAAATCAAGAGTTTCTTTAAAAACTTGGACTGAATAAAGAAGACATATTGCCCGAAAACAGGCGGTATATAAGGGCTCTGGTAACATTCCGCAAACAGAAGTACTTCTACAGAGACTTAAAATATTTCAATAGTGCTTTCAAGTAGGAGAAGGTTCGAATTATGTAAATGTTTTCGCTATTAACCTGGGGGCAAACTGCATTTGGAAAAAGCTAGTTTGGCCACTGGTTACGTAGGAAATTTAATGACTAGTAATCCTTATTATGCTATGCCTAATTAGGAAATAATCAATGGTAGTAAAATAATGCAAATTTTAAAACCAAAGACAAAAAATGAAGAAAAATGATGTTGACTGGACGAGTGCCAAAAAGTAAGTGAGGAAGTCTGAAACATTTCCTCTACACGATGACTACGAATGAGCCGGGCGATAGTGTTGCGAAACGTGGCGATCCGTCTGAGTATTTTTTAGTGTTGTAAAATAAAAAAATTTATTTATTACATTTGTCACTTTCAATGTTGTTTAGATGAGGGATGAAATATTTAATCAAAATTTATACATTTTACGAGTTCTTGGAAAACTAAGACTGAGAACAGGCTTTACACCGACTGAAGAGGGAATCCTCATTTCCATTGTCTCAATAATTGGTTGGATGGAAATGTTCGGCCTATTGAACAAAAATTTTATGCTAGTTATATCAATATATTAAGGAAATAATACAAGCAAGTGCAGAAACGAATAAAACTAAGACTGAGAACAGGCTTTACACCGACTGAAGAGGGAATCCTCATTTCCATTGTCTCAATAATTGGTTGGATGGAAATGTTCGGCCTATTGAACAAAAATTTTATGCTAGTTATATCAATATATTAAGGAAATAATACAAGCAAGTGCAGAAACGTTTTATTCGAAACCAAAGACAAAAAATGAAGAAAAATGATGTTGACTGGACGAGTGCCAAAAAGTAAGTGAGGAAGTCTGAAACATTTCCTCTACACGATGACTACGAATGAGCCGGGCGATAGTGTTGCGAAACGTGGCGATCCGTCTGAGTATTTTTTAGTGTTGTAAAATAAAAAAATTTATTTATTACATTTGTCACTTTCAATGTTGTTTAGATGAGGGATGAAATATTTAATCAAAATTTATACATTTTACGAGTTCTTGGAAAACTAAGACTGAGAACAGGCTTTACACCGACTGAAGAGGGAATCCTCATTTCCATTGTCTCAATAATTGGTTGGATGGAAATGTTCGGCCTATTGAACAAAAATTTTATGCTAGTTATATCAATATATTAAGGAAATAATACAAGCAAGTGCAGAAACGAATAAAACCAAGACTGAGAACAGGCTTTACACCGACTGAAGAGGGAATCCTCATTTCCATTGTCTCAATAATTGGTTGGATGGAAATGTTCGGCCTATTGAACAAAAATTTTATGCTAGTTATATCAATATATTAAGGAAATAATAAAAGCAAGTGCAGAAACGAAAATAACTAGCGGTAGTAGTAGTAGTAGTAAAAATCAAGAGTTTCTTTAAAAACTTGGACTGAATAAAGAAGACATATTGCCCGAAAACAGGCGGTATATAAGGGCTCTGGTAACATTCCGCAAACAGAAGTACTTCTACAGAGACTTAAAATATTTCAATAGTGCTTTCAAGTAGGAGAAGGTTCGAATTATGTAAATGTTTTCGCTATTAACCTGGGGGCAAACTGCATTTGGAAAAAGCTAGATTGGCCACTGGTTACGTAGGAAATTTAATGACTAGTAATCCTAATTATGCTATGCCTAATTAGGAAATAATCAATGGTAGTAAAATAATGCAAATTTTAAAACCAAAGACAAAAAATGAAGAAAAATGATGTTGACTGGACGAGTGCCAAAAAGTAAGTGAGGAAGTCTGAAACATTTCCTCTACACGATGACTACGAATGAGCCGGGCGATAGTGTTGCGAAACGTGGCGATCCGTCTGAGTATTTTTTAGTGTTGTAAAATAAAAAAATTTATTTATTACATTTGTCACTTTCAATGTTGTTTAGATGAGGGATGAAATATTTAATCAAAATTTATACATTTTACGAGTTCTTGGAAAACTAAGACTGAGAACAGGCTTTACACCGACTGAAGAGGGAATCCTCATTTCCATTGTCTCAATAATTGGTTGGATGGAAATGTTCGGCCTATTGAACAAAAATTTTATGCTAGTTATATCAATATACTAAGGAAATAATACAAGCAAGTGCAGAAACGAATAAAACTATGACTGAGAACAGGCTTTACACCGACTGAAGAGGGAATCCTCATTTCCATTGTCTCAATAATTGGTTGGATGGAAATGTTCGGCCTATTGAACAAAAATTTTATGCTAGTTATAGCAATATACTAAGGAAATAATACAAGCAAGTGCAGAAACGAATAAAACCAAGACTGAGAACAGGCTTTACACCGACTGAAGAGGGAATCCTTATTTCCATTGTCTCAATAATTGGTTGGATGGAAATGTTCGGCCTATTGAACAAAAATTTTATGCTAGTTATATCAATATATTAAGGAAATAATACAAGCAAGTGCAGAAACGAATAAAACCAAGACTGAGAACAGGCTTTACACCGACTGAAGAGGGAATCCTTATTTCCATTGTCTCAATAATTGGTTGGATGGAAATGTTCGGCCTATTGAACAAAAATTTTATGCTAGTTATATCAATATACTAAGGAAATAATACAAGCAAGTGCAGAAACGAATAAAACTAAGACTGAGAACAGGCTTTACACCGACTGAAGAGGGAATCCTCATTTCCATTGTCTCAATAATTGGTTGGATGGAAATGTTCGGCCTATTGAACAAAAATTTTATGCTAGTTATATCAATATACTAAGGAAATAATACAAGCAAGTGCAGAAACGAATAAAACCAAGACTGAGAACAGGCTTTACACCGACTGAAGAGGGAATCCTTATTTCCATTGTCTCAATAATTGGTTGGATGGAAATGTTCGGCCTATTGAACAAAAATTTTATGCTAGTTATATCAATATACTAAGGAAATAATACAAGCAAGTGCAGAAACGAATAAAACTAAGACTGAGAACAGGCTTTACACCGACTGAAGAGGGAATCCTCATTTCCATTGTCTCAATAATTGGTTGGATGGAAATGTTCGGCCTATTGAACAAAAATTTTATGCTAGTTATATTAATATATTAAGGAAATAATACAAGCAAGTGCAGAAACGAAAATAACTAGCGGTAGTAGTAGTAGTAGTAAAAATCAAGAGTTTCTTAAAAAACCTGGACTAAATAAAGAAGACATATTGCCCGAAAACAGGCGGTATATAAGGGCCCTGGTAACATTCCGCAAACAGAAGTACTTCTACAGAGACTTAAAATATTTCAATAGTGCTTTCAAGTAGGAGAAGGTTCGAATTATGTGAATGTTTTCGCTATTAACCTGGGGGCAAACTGCATTTGGAAAAGGCTAGTTTGGCCACTGGTTACGTAGGAAATTTAATGACTAGTAATCCTAATTAGGCTATACCTAATTAGGAAATGATCAATGGTAGTAAAATAATGCAAATTTTAAAACCAAAGACAAAAAATGAAGAAAAATGATGTTGACTGGACGAGTGCCAAAAAGTAAGTGAGGAAGTCTGAAACATTTCCTCTACACGATGACTACGAATGAGCCGGGCGATAGTGTTGCGAAACGTGGCGATCCGTCTGAGTATTTTTTAGTGTTGTAAAATAAAAAAATTTATTTATTACATTTGTCACTTTCAATGTTGTTTAGATGAGGGATGAAATATTTAATCAAAATTTATACATTTTACGAGTTCTTGGAAAACTAAGACTGAGAACAGGCTTTACACCGACTGAAGAGGGAATCCTCATTTCCATTGTCTCAATAATTGGTTGGATGGAAATGTTCGGCCTATTGAACAAAAATTTTATGCTAGTTATATCAATATATTAAGGAAATAATACAAGCAAGTGCAGAAACGAAAATAACTAGCGGTAGTAGTAGTAGTAGTAAAAATCAAGAGTTTCTTAAAAACCTGGACTAAATAAAGAAGACATATTGCCCGAAAACAGGCGGTATATAAGGGCCCTGGTAACATTCCGCAAACAGAAGTACTTCTACAGAGACTTAAAATATTTCAATAGTGCTTTCAAGTAGGAGAAGGTTCGAATTATGTGAAAGTTTTCGCTATTAACCTGGGGGCAAACTGCATTTGGAAAAAGCTAGTTTGGCCACTGGTTACGTAGGAAATTTAATGACTAGTAATCCTAATTATGCTATGCCTAATTAGGAAATAATCAATGGTAGTAAAATAATGCAAATTTTAAAACCAAAGACAAAAAATGAAGAAAAATGATGTTGACTGGACGAGAGCCAAAAAGTAAGTGAGGAAGTTTGAAACATTTCCTCTACACGATGACTACGAATGAGCCGGGCGATAGTGTTGCGAAACGTGGCGATCCGTCTGAGTATTTTTTAGTGTTGTAAAATAAAAAAATTTATTTATTACATTTGTCACTTTCAATGTTGTTTAGATGAGGGATGAAATATTTAATCAAAATTTATACATTTTACGAGTTCTTGGAAAACTAAGACTGAGAACAGGCTTTACACCGACTGAAGAGGGAATCCTCATTTCCATTGTCTCAATAATTGGTTGGATGGAAATGTTCGGCCTATTGAACAAAAATTTTATGCTAGTTATATCAATATATTAAGGAAATAATAAAAGCAAGTGCAGAAACGAAAATAACTAGCGGTAGTAGTAGTAGTAGTAAAAATCAAGAGTTTCTTCAAAAACTTGGACTGAATAAAGAAGACATATTGCCCGAAAACAGGCGGTATATAAGGGCCCTGGTAACATTCCGCAAACAGAAGTATTCCTACAGAGACTTAAAATATTTCAATAGTGCTTTCAAGTAGGAGAAGGTTCGAATTATGTAAATGTTTTCGCTATTAACCTGGGGGCAAACTGCATTTGGAAAAAGCTAGTTTGGCCACTGGTTACGTAGGAAATTTAATGACTAGTAATCCTAATTAGGCTATACCTAATTAGGAAATGATCAATGGTAGTAAAATAATGCAAATTTTAAAACCAAAGACAAAAAATGAAGAAAAATGATGTTGACTGGACGAGTGCCAAAAAGTAAGTGAGGAAGTCTGAAACATTTCCTCTAAACGATGACTACGAATGAGCCGGGCGATAGTGTTGTGAAACGTGGCGATCCGTCTGAGTATTTTTTAGTGTTGTAAAATAAAAAAATTTATTTATTACATTTGTCACTTTCAATGTTGTTTAGATGAGGGATGAAATATTTAATCAAAATTTATACATTTTACGAGTTCTTGGAAAACTAAGACTGAGAACAGGCTTTACACCGACTGAAGAGGGAATCCTCATTTCCATTGTCTCAATAATTGGTTGGATGGAAATGTTCGGCCTATTGAACAAAAATTTTATGCTAGTTATATCAATATATTAAGGAAATAATACAAGCAAGTGCAGAAACGAATAAAACCAAGACTGAGAACAGGCTTTACACCGACTGAAGAGGGAATCCTCATTTCCATTGTCTCAATAATTGGTTGGATGGAAATGTTCGGCCTATTGAACAAAAATTTTATGCTAGTTATATCAATATATTAAGGAAATAATACAAGCAAGTGCAGAAACGTTTTATTCGAAACCAAAGACAAAAAATGAAGAAAAATGATGTTGACTGGACGAGTGCCAAAAAGTAAGTGAGGAAGTCTGAAACATTTCCTCTACACGATGACTACGAATGAGCCGGGCGATAGTGTTGCGAAACGTGGCGATCCGTCTGAGTATTTTTTAGTGTTGTAAAATATTAAAATTTATTTATTACATTTGTCACTTTCAATGTTGTTTAGATGAGGGATGAAATATTTAATCAAAATTTATACATTTTACGAGTTCTTGGAAAACTAAGACTGAGAACAGGCTTTACACCGACTGAAGAGGGAATCCTCATTTCCATTGTCTCAATAATTGGTTGGATGGAAATGTTCGGCCTATTGAACAAAAATTTTATGCTAGTTATATCAATATATTAAGGAAATAATACAAGCAAGTGCAGAAACGAATAAAACCAAGACTGAGAACAGGCTTTACACCGACTGAAGAGGGAATCCTCATTTCCATTGTCTCAATAATTGGTTGGATGGAAATGTTCGGCCTATTGAACAAAAATTTTATGCTAGTTATATCAATATATTAAGGAAATAATAAAAGCAAGTGCAGAAACGAAAATAACTAGCGGTAGTAGTAGTAGTAGTAAAAATCAAGAGTTTCTTTAAAAACTTGGACTGAATAAAGAAGACATATTGCCCGAAAACAGGCGGTATATAAGGGCTCTGGTAACATTCCGCAAACAGAAGTACTTCTACAGAGACTTAAAATATTTCAATAGTGCTTTCAAGTAGGAGAAGGTTCGAATTATGTAAATGTTTTCGCTATTAACCTGGGGGCAAACTGCATTTGGAAAAAGCTAGTTTGGCCACTGGTTACGTAGGAAATTTAATGACTAGTAATCCTAATTATGCTATGCCTAATTAGGAAATAATCAATGGTAGTAAAATAATGCAAATTTTAAAACCAAAGACAAAAAATGAAGAAAAATGATGTTGACTGGACGAGTGCCAAAAAGTAAGTGAGGAAGTCTGAAACATTTCCTCTACACGATGACTACGAATGAGCCGGGCGATAGTGTTGCGAAACGTGGCGATCCGTCTGAGTATTTTTTAGTGTTGTAAAATAAAAAAATTTATTTATTACATTTGTCACTTTCAATGTTGTTTAGATGAGGGATGAAATATTTAATCAAAATTTATACATTTTACGAGTTCTTGGAAAACTAAGACTGAGAACAGGCTTTACACCGACTGAAGAGGGAATCCTCATTTCCATTGTCTCAATAATTGGTTGGATGGAAATGTTCGGCCTATTGAACAAAAATTTTATGCTAGTTATATCAATATATTAAGGAAATAATAAAAGCAAGTGCAGAAACGAAAATAACTAGCGGTAGTAGTAGTAGTAGTAAAAATCAAGAGTTTCTTTAAAAACTTGGACTGAATAAAGAAGACATATTGCCCGAAAACAGGCGGTATATAAGGGCTCTGGTAACATTCCGCAAACAGAAGTACTTCTACAGAGACTTAAAATATTTCAATAGTGCTTTCAAGTAGGAGAAGGTTCGAATTATGTAAATGTTTTCGCTATTAACCTGGGGGCAAACTGCATTTGGAAAAAGCTAGTTTGGCCACTGGTTACGTAGGAAATTTAATGACTAGTAATCCTAATTATGCTATGCCTAATTAGGAAATAATCAATGGTAGTAAAATAATGCAAATTTTAAAACCAAAGACAAAAAATGAAGAAAAATGATGTTGACTGGACGAGTGCCAAAAAGTAAGTGAGGAAGTCTGAAACATTTCCTCTACACGATGACTACGAATGAGCCGGGCGATAGTGTTGCGAAACGTGGCGATCCGTCTGAGTATTTTTTAGTGTTGTAAAATAAAAAAATTTATTTATTACATTTGTCACTTTCAATGTTGTTTAGATGAGGGATGAAATATTTAATCAAAATTTATACATTTTACGAGTTCTTGGAAAACTAAGACTGAGAACAGGCTTTACACCGACTGAAGAGGGAATCCTCATTTCCATTGTCTCAATAATTGGTTGGATGGAAATGTTCGGCCTATTGAACAAAAATTTTATGCTAGTTATATCAATATATTAAGGAAATAATACAAGCAAGTGCAGAAACGAATAAAACCAAGACTGAGAACAGGCTTTACACCGACTGAAGAGGGAATCCTCATTTCCATTGTCTCAATAATTGGTTGGATGGAAATGTTCGGCCTATTGAACAAAAATTTTATGCTAGTTATATCAATATATTAAGGAAATAATAAAAGCAAGTGCAGAAACGAAAATAACTAGCGGTAGTAGTAGTAGTAGTAGTAAAAATCAAGAGTTTCTTTAAAAACTTGGACTGAATAAAGAAGACATATTGCCCGAAAACAGGCGGTATATAAGGGCTCTGGTAACATTCCGCAAACAGAAGTACTTCTACAGAGACTTAAAATATTTCAATAGTGCTTTCAAGTAGGAGAAGGTTCGAATTATGTAAATGTTTTCGCTATTAACCTGGGGGCAAACTGCATTTGGAAAAAGCTAGTTTGGCCACTGGTTACGTAGGAAATTTAATGACTAGTAATCCTAATTATGCTATGCCTAATTAGGAAATAATCAATGGTAGTAAAATAATGCAAATTTTAAAACCAAAGACAAAAAATGAAGAAAAATGATGTTGACTGGACGAGTGCCAAAAAGTAAGTGAGGAAGTCTGAAACATTTCCTCTACACGATGACTACGAATGAGCCGGGCGATAGTGTTGCGAAACGTGGCGATCCGTCTGAGTATTTTTTAGTGTTGTAAAATAAAAAAATTTATTTATTACATTTGTCACTTTCAATGTTGTTTAGATGAGGGATGAAATATTTAATCAAAATTTATACATTTTACGAGTTCTTGGAAAACTAAGACTGAGAACAGGCTTTACACCGACTGAAGAGGGAATCCTCATTTCCATTGTCTCAATAATTGGTTGGATGGAAATGTTCGGCCTATTGAACAAAAATTTTATGCTAGTTATATCAATATATTAAGGAAATAATACAAGCAAGTGCAGAAACGAATAAAACCAAGACTGAGAACAGGCTTTACACCGACTGAAGAGGGAATCCTCATTTCCATTGTCTCAATAATTGGTTGGATGGAAATGTTCGGCCTATTGAACAAAAATTTTATGCTAGTTATATCAATATATTAAGGAAATAATAAAAGCAAGTGCAGAAACGAAAATAACTAGCGGTAGTAGTAGTAGTAGTAAAAATCAAGAGTTTCTTTAAAAACTTGGACTGAATAAAGAAGACATATTGCCCGAAAACAGGCGGTATATAAGGGCTCTGGTAACATTCCGCAAACAGAAGTACTTCTACAGAGACTTAAAATATTTCAATAGTGCTTTCAAGTAGGAGAAGGTTCGAATTATGTAAATGTTTTCGCTATTAACCTGGGGGCAAACTGCATTTGGAAAAAGCTAGTTTGGCCACTGGTTACGTAGGAAATTTAATGACTAGTAATCCTAATTATGCTATGCCTAATTAGGAAATAATCAATGGTAGTAAAATAATGCAAATTTTAAAACCAAAGACAAAAAATGAAGAAAAATGATGTTGACTGGACGAGTGCCAAAAAGTAAGTGAGGAAGTCTGAAACATTTCCTCTACACGATGACTACGAATGAGCCGGGCGATAGTGTTGCGAAACGTGGCGATCCGTCTGAGTATTTTTTAGTGTTGTAAAATAAAAAAATTTATTTATTACATTTGTCACTTTCAATGTTGTTTAGATGAGGGATGAAATATTTAATCAAAATTTATACATTTTACGAGTTCTTGGAAAACTAAGACTGAGAACAGGCTTTACACCGACTGAAGAGGGAATCCTCATTTCCATTGTCTCAATAATTGGTTGGATGGAAATGTTCGGCCTATTGAACAAAAATTTTATGCTAGTTATATCAATATATTAAGGAAATAATACAAGCAAGTGCAGAAACGAATAAAACCAAGACTGAGAACAGGCTTTACACCGACTGAAGAGGGAATCCTCATTTCCATTGTCTCAATAATTGGTTGGATGGAAATGTTCGGCCTATTGAACAAAAATTTTATGCTAGTTATATCAATATATTAAGGAAATAATAAAAGCAAGTGCAGAAACGAAAATAACTAGCGGTAGTAGTAGTAGTAGTAAAAATCAAGAGTTTCTTTAAAAACTTGGACTGAATAAAGAAGACATATTGCCCGAAAACAGGCGGTATATAAGGGCTCTGGTAACATTCCGCAAACAGAAGTACTTCTACAGAGACTTAAAATATTTCAATAGTGCTTTCAAGTAGGAGAAGGTTCGAATTATGTAAATGTTTTCGCTATTAACCTGGGGGCAAACTGCATTTGGAAAAAGCTAGTTTGGCCACTGGTTACGTAGGAAATTTAATGACTAGTAATCCTAATTATGCTATGCCTAATTAGGAAATAATCAATGGTAGTAAAATAATGCAAATTTTAAAACCAAAGACAAAAAATGAAGAAAAATGATGTTGACTGGACGAGTGCCAAAAAGTAAGTGAGGAAGTCTGAAACATTTCCTCTACACGATGACTACGAATGAGCCGGGCGATAGTGTTGCGAAACGTGGCGATCCGTCTGAGTATTTTTTAGTGTTGTAAAATAAAAAAATTTATTTATTACATTTGTCACTTTCAATGTTGTTTAGATGAGGGATGAAATATTTAATCAAAATTTATACATTTTACGAGTTCTTGGAAAACTAAGACTGAGAACAGGCTTTACACCGACTGAAGAGGGAATCCTCATTTCCATTGTCTCAATAATTGGTTGGATGGAAATGTTCGGCCTATTGAACAAAAATTTTATGCTAGTTATATCAATATATTAAGGAAATAATACAAGCAAGTGCAGAAACGAATAAAACCAAGACTGAGAACAGGCTTTACACCGACTGAAGAGGGAATCCTCATTTCCATTGTCTCAATAATTGGTTGGATGGAAATGTTCGGCCTATTGAACAAAAATTTTATGCTAGTTATATCAATATATTAAGGAAATAATAAAAGCAAGTGCAGAAACGAAAATAACTAGCGGTAGTAGTAGTAGTAGTAAAAATCAAGAGTTTCTTTAAAAACTTGGACTGAATAAAGAAGACATATTGCCCGAAAACAGGCGGTATATAAGGGCTCTGGTAACATTCCGCAAACAGAAGTACTTCTACAGAGACTTAAAATATTTCAATAGTGCTTTCAAGTAGGAGAAGGTTCGAATTATGTAAATGTTTTCGCTATTAACCTGGGGGCAAACTGCATTTGGAAAAAGCTAGTTTGGCCACTGGTTACGTAGGAAATTTAATGACTAGTAATCCTAATTATGCTATGCCTAATTAGGAAATAATCAATGGTAGTAAAATAATGCAAATTTTAAAACCAAAGACAAAAAATGAAGAAAAAATGATGTTGACTGGACGAGTGCCAAAAAGTAAGTGAGGAAGTCTGAAACATTTCCTCTACACGATGACTACGAATGAGCCGGGCGATAGTGTTGCGAAACGTGGCGATCCGTCTGAGTATTTTTTAGTGTTGTAAAATAAAAAATTTATTAATTACACTTGTCATTTTGTTGGAAGTGGAAACGTAATTCTAGTCCCTTAACTAAAACTTTAAATATTTAAATGTCAGAAAAATTTTAAATTATTTTAAGCTGTTCACATGATTCTTTCGCTAAATATTCGATAATTATCTAACTTAATGGTGGCAAACATTTCGTTAACAATCGATGATTTATCGTTGATTTATCGAAATCAAGGGTACAAAATGTGCAATTGTCACTATTCTAGTGTGACTAGACCCTAACAGCTCTTTAAATCTCAATTGAGGTAAATAGTATACTTTGCCTTTTGGCTTGACCAGTTGGAATCACCGAGGCATCTTGTTGCTAGGGTATTGCTTCTGGAAGAAGCAAACTTTTGGTTAATGCGTAAAAAACAAAATAATTGATCAATATTTTAATTTTAAAATTCTGATGAAGTTTAGTGGTTTGATTTTTTTTATATTTCGGCTTATATAACAAATAATTGGGCAAATATTGGCAAAACTAAATAGAAATATAGATAGGAAAGCATAGAAAATTGAACGATAGGAGCGCCAGGTTGTTAATCAGCGGCAACTTAAAGCGACCAGTCCTAATGAGGCCTCAGGCTGAATCCACCCCTTTATCCAATAGAAATATACCTCTAAATTTTTATATTATATTTGTAATAAAGTCCAATCAGTTATGCCTTTAGCCAATGAATTTGAGTCGCTAAAAACGGAAGATGATGCCTGATGAGTTTGCTGTTGTTGTTAATATTTAGTTAATTAGTTGCAGTTGTAGTTAATATCATAATTGTTATGGATGATGACACATAATACATAAACCTTTACATATATGCATTTGTGTGTGTGTGTGCGTGGGTGTGTGTGGGTAGATGGATGTATGTATGTATATGTATATAGCGCTGTTATGTCGTACAGTTTGCATAAATAATGATTTCAGTGGCATATACATACATACATATACATGATGTAAGGATGAGGTAGCAGTCACATACATAAATATGCAAGCACACACACACACACACACACACTCACCCACACACATTGAATCAATATATCCCCCACAACAAACACGCATACACAGAGAGCCTAGAATCAAGCACGTAAAACGGAAACCGAACGACAATCGCACATTTCCCAATAATTATATTTCAATGCATCAGAATTTCAGGCATGACAGTTGTCTGGTTTCCGTATAACACAACAACAACAACAACAACAACAGCAGCAACAACATGAACATGAACAGCAGCATCATCATCATCAACAACAACAACAACAACAGCACAAACAGCAGTTACAACAATTGATACAGTTATGAGAGGATGGCAAAAGCAAAGTGGAAGAAGGAGCTTGGTGGGCAGAAAATGGGCCTTCATAACAAAAGCCTTTTGGTCAACTCACTTCCATATCCAATCCACAGACGATATGTTACCTCTATCCCTCTCTCTTTCTCCCTCTCTCTCTGGCTCTCTGTGCGGTCATTATCTGTTTAACAGTTCCACATTTAACGATGCTGGCGTTGATATGGCCACATTTGGCCTGAACAGCATGACCTCCTGCCGCTAGAGATGTGCAACTGGAATTGGAACTGAAACTGGAACTGTGATATGTCTAATGTGTTCACATCGGTGTAATAATGCCTTTTGGAGTTCCGTAGGGTATATCCTCATATCCACAAAAATTAGAGTATAAAATGGTCTAGGCAAATAGGCATTCCAAACTTATCATTTTGCCAATTTTTATCGGGAAAATTCTATCGACGCAGTTGGAAATACAAAAATCGAAGGCTATAATTTCGAAAGTATATATATATAATGTTCTTTTGCCGGAAAATAGCAATACCAAATCTGCATCATCTTCTCGAACTTGTAAAGAGATGGCTAAGAAAACTTTCAAATAGAGTCTGTCTATTAGACATTTATGGATATACCAGGAGCAAATGAGGACAGCAATCCTAAATGCTTTTCAGTTTACTTCTAAAACTCAGAAACATAAGATTTATCAATCTCAATAATAGTAGTTTATCTTTTCTTATATTACCTAAAAATCGGCGTTATTTTGATGGTTTTTATAATAACTCGCAAACTGTAGTGCTTTTCCAGCAACTTCAAATGTATCAATAAAGGTTCTAAGTAAAACTATAACAAGCAACAATATCGACCAAGTAAATTAAACTAATTGAGGGCCATTGGACTAATTTGGCTTAAAAATAAAGAGTGAAAAGTCAACAGTTTTTTTTTCCATTTGGTAGCTCTCTTTAAGAGACAGCTGGTCGTCCCTTGCTAGGCCCATAATTTAATATGAAAATAGACTATTAAAGCTCCCAACGAACGAATTGCTTGGGCTGTTTTAAACAAATCTAAATTATTTTGTTTGTTTTTTCTAAATAAAGCAATTGTCTATAAAGTAGAAGTAAGCGAGTATTTATTTTTGAGAGTAATTTAATTGTACACATTAAATTGAAACCCTAAAGAGAAACGGTAAAGTTAAAGGGTCAAAATGACTGCAAGGGTAAATAAACTTTGAATTTGGTTATATCCATGCATAAGTAATGCGTCATTTGCCAGCTATACTAATCGATCTGGTATTCGATTGTGAATCTTAGCATTAACCTTCTCATATCTGGTGAATTTCACACAGCCAAACTGTGGGAGCAATCATCTTGGCACAGCCGTTGGGCCAATAAGTTTATTACTAACCTCAATGCATTCGCCCCATCAATGAAATATACAAAAGTACAACATACAAGCTACATACATATACGAATGTATGTATGTACATATGTGTGTATGTAAATTGTGGCCGAAGGCAGAAGAAACTGAATCCTTGAGCAGGAAGTGTTCTCTCATATGTATATATATGTATATATGTGTGTGATGGTGTGTGTGTGTGCGCCCACTTGCACACATCCTTGTATAATTCATGAAATGCACATCATTGCCTCAATAATGATTACCGTTACATACATTCACATTAATATATACACACACACACACACAAACATACCGACACACCACTCCAATGAATGGGCGTGGATGTACAATATTTTGCCTGTCATGGTTGAAGCTCCTTCTCCTCTCATCCTGGCTATATACATATATATTTCTGTTTGTGTCAGTGTACTTATGTATGTGTGTATGTGTGTGTGTGTGTGTGTGTGCTCGGTGGTATTTGGGCTCTGTGAGTACATCATCGTATGATAAAACACAAATTAATACATATTATGTACGACTGAGCAAAATCATTTGGCAGTTAAAGGAAGCTAGTTAAGCGAAGAAAAAGTTTAATGACATGACATCTCACTTAATTTTAGCGCACCTAGCGGCTTGTTATGTCTTTTAGCACAAGAAACATTGGAAATTGTTAAAAGAATAGAGCAATAGTGAAGAATCAAATGCCATTGTCATATTTGTGTTTATGGCGATTTTCAGGTGATTTTCTCTCTCTCGCTTAATAACACTTTTGACCTGTCGACCCCTCAGACTTTTACCGACAATTTCACACTCAATTGTTGTGCAATTGAATAAAAATGTGAAATATATTGCATTTCTTATCTTGTCACTTGCACAAAATGCATGCATAAATCATATAAAATAAATGAAAACAAATATTACGTATACGCAATGAATACACACACACACACACATACATACATACATGCATACCTACGCATGCACACACTGAAAATGAAAAGGGAAACAAATTGATATTTGATATTTGTTCGAATAACAAGCAAAAATTTAATTGAGTTATTTAGGGCTTAAAATTTGCCACAAGGATGCCCAAAGAGCAAATGTTTGCAATTGACTGGATGTTGTTGCTTTTATTGTTGCGGCGTCTCCTTAACATTCTCTCTCGTTGTTGTTGTAACATTTCAAGCAGCCTCTCCCACGCACACCCACGCACACACACACACACACACACACACACACACACGCACTTAAAGCGTCATTATTAGCACAGCAAGAGGGCCAAGTGATGTGAGGTGGTGGGGTCGTGGGGGGAAAGGGGGCTATGGTGGTTGCTGGGCCTTTCCTCCCCCCCCCCCCCATTTGCCTGCGACCATTATGACCACTTGCTGTGTTTTGGCCCCTGCCCCGTGCGGCCTCCACATGAACCCGAAGCTCCTTGTTGACACACTTCTGCCAACAGTTGATCTTGTGGCCAACCGCAGGCATGCGGATTTAATTCATAAAGGATACGCATACACACACACACAGTGAAACAGACACAGACACGCACATGCTCATGAAATTTTAAGCACGTCCGTTTCTGGCCTAACGAGCAAATGTCCGAAAATGTTCGAGCCTGAAAGTAGGCAACACAAAAAATCTTGTGAAAAATATTGCACACACACAGATACATGAAAGGGCCATGGAGAGAGAGAGAGAGAAAGAAAGAGTAATGGATGGAATTTTTGTTTACAAATCTCACCTAATAACAATTGAGAAAATTGCTAAAAATTGTTGTCTGTGTATGTTTGTGTGTGTGTGTGTGTGTGTCAGTTTGTGGTTTTCTCTGAAGAGGTTTCCCTTGCAAAATATTGAATGCAACTGAATCAAAAACAATAAATGAAAGAAATTGCTTAAATAAATAAATTAAAATCAATAAAAACCACAAGCCTCGGATCGTTTCTCTTTCGACTCGATTCTGTGTATTGGCTGTTGGCTGTTGGCCATTTTAACATGCGCCATTATTACAATTAAAATTAATTTAATAATAAATTCCAAAATAATTACATTTCAACTTGTTTAAATAAACGTTTCACAGCCTTCGTAACTACAAACACACACACACGCACACACACTTACACATATATATAACTGTGAATATTTGTATGTCCGTTTGTTTGTTTGACCAATTGGCAATCTGCTGCAACTCCAGGCAAAGGCATAAAAAGCCAACAATTTAAATGAGTTTTATACTCTATGAAATGTTCAAGAATCCTTTGGATTTTTATTGATTCTCAGGCCAAATAAAATATGTGAAACACTTTTGTTTTTTTTTGTTTAAGGAATAAGCAAGCGATTCTGTTTTAGATTCGAGACAAGTACAAAATCAATAACGAAATTCTGAAACCATATTACGCCTAGGGTAACAGCAATTGACAAATTTTTGATGAGATTGAATTGGCTAAATTTTTAAAAATATTTCTATCGTAATTTGGTAGTCCCGCTTAAACCTTTTTTTCATTCTTATGCTGAAATAATATTAAAATGTTGCTCGTAAAAATTGTTTAAGTTTTATCTGTTTTTTTATAGTTTTTGCCGATAAAACTGCATACAATTTTTCATTTCCTTTTTTTGAAGTACCCTAATACTTAAGCAGAGAGAATTTTCTTTGTTAAAAATCTTTGCTAATTTCTTTAAGTATTGATTTTTTATTTTATTATACGATTTCGCTTACAATTTCAATCATCACCAGTAATTTCTTAGAGAAAATCAATAAATCTTCTCTATTACTTAGAGATCATATAGATATATAGAGACCGGATTTGCTGCATTTTTCTTATATGAAGTTTTGTATCATTTTCTTAAAGTTGATATACCCAAAAAGGGACTTCATAAATATCATTTCTCTACTTTTCACATTTACATACATATACATATGTACATACACATATACACACATATTTGTATGTATATATAAATATCCATATTACAATTTAACTTGTTTTTTTTGCGCGTAAATAAAGAACGCACACACACACAGGCACACATACGCTACGTATGTATGTGATCACTGTTTTTTTGCTTTTCGCTTTTCCCTTTCTTTCAACCGAGTTGTTTTTTTTATTTTTTTGTTAATTTGTATGGAAAATCACTTTTTGCCTGGCACAAAAAAAAAAAAAAGAAAAAAAGGAAGAAAGAGAGAAAAAAAGGAGAAAAGAGAATCCATTTAAAAATTACGCTGTTTTTATAAGGTAACAATGCATACAACAATTTACACACGTGGCACGATTGCAAATTTGCATAACATTTTACCCAGCCCAGGCCAGCCCAGGCCAGCCCAGTTCAGCCCAGTTCAGCCCCTCCCCTTGGCTTTTCACTCTCGTCCTTCTGCTGTTGCTGCTGCTGCTGCCGCTGGGTTAAGGGTTTGCCGAAGCGTATAAATTCCACATAATAAGTCCCTGTGTCGGCTGTCATTTTGGTGTGGTCTCGGTGTGGATGTTGATGATGCTGCTGCTGCTGATGCTGATGCTGATGCGGATGCTAGTGGGTTGTTGTTGTTGCGTTGCGTTTGACAAGGATATCATGCTCTGGTTTGGTTACGGGTTCCACCATGACGTTGGTGGCAATATGATGATGTTTTTTTTTTTTTTTTGTTGTATTTTTTTTATTCTCTGGCTGCGGTTTTCAAAATATTACAAAATGGTAAATGTATTTCGTATTTTGTTGTAGTTGTTTTTATTGTAGTTGTTGTTGTTGTTGGTATTTTTTGTATTTGTTTTTGTGTATTTTGTGCAATTTTGCCGCCTGGGGACTGTGACATCTGCTGCTTGGTTTATTGTTAAATTACATACAAACCATAAATTAAAATAACAAAGTTGGTTGAGTAGAATGCAATTAGGGGCCATTGCCATGGCCATTGCATTAGCGGGCAAACATCTTCAAATTGAATTTGAAATCAAAGTTAACACCAAAAAAAAAAATAATTGCCAAATTGATTTGCTGTTTATACAAATTTTTAGAAAATTTAATAAACATTCACAAAATTCATATATATTTAGATTGGAGATGGAAAACTGTAGATAATCCCAACTAAATTTAAAAAGTTGTTGGGCAAAAGCAACAATAAGAAATCGAGTTACGATATTGTTTTAATGTTTTTCTCTCAAACGCATTAGAAACGCCCAATTCTAGGATATCGCATTTTATCTGTCATCAACGATAGCAACATTTTGAATGCCATTAGAACTATTGACTGTCTCAGCTATCGATAGTTTTCCATCTCTAATTTAGATAAACGAAAAATGATTTACATTAAATTATTAGAGAATGTATTTGGAAATACTTTTGAAATAGTTTTTGATGAAGTTTCCGCAAACTGGCTTCAAAGCTAAATTTAATATATTTTCAAAAAGTTAAAAACCAAAGAAAAGAAAACGTTTGAATGCAAATGTGGCAGTAATGAGGCGAGTATTTGAAGGCTTATTCGAATCTACGCGGAAATAATGAACTACAATTATGGGAATTGTAATAACTTTTAGTTTGAAATACCATTAATTCTATATAGTTTAGCTAAGCGCATTTTCGTTGTAGTAATTATGATAAAATTTCGATAAAAACCCAGTCAAGGGCTTGCTTTCAGTCCGTCTTATCGATATGGATGGGCATAATGAATACGAATAATTCGATTTGCACGAATTTCAATACCCAATGGAACGTATTTGGTTTTTGGTTTTTGGTTTTTTCACGCTTTTAATCAATGCTTCATCTCATTTTGGTATTTCAATTATTGGCAGTTCATCCCCTTAAATTGTCTTTTTTACCTTGGTCGAAACTTTTCCAATTTGTATCTCACTTATCAGCCTCGAAACTTAAAGCAGACAATAACAGACACCGCAACAATACCAACAACTAACTGCAATAACCTACAACCCACACACACACACACACACACACACACACAGAGAAACACTTACACGCATATGTATCCAGAGTCCTGAATCCTCAGAAGAAGTCGGAGGAAGTTTTCTCGTTCTTCTTTGATTTCGGTTTTATTTTACGTATTTTGTTCTTTCTTTTTTTTTTTTTTCTTTCTATTGTAGTTGTTGTTGCTGTTCCTTCTTATTTCGCTTTTTTACTGTTTTCTTTTTGCTGGTGCTGTTGTTGTTGTTGCTGCTGTTGCTGCTGTTGTTTTGTGTTGGCAGCGAAATTGCGTTGAATGTTACCTGCCATTTGGCAGGATACACACGGAGAACCGAACATTAAGTAAATGCCCTATCCTAGGACTCTGTATATAGACAGAGTAAGACTAGAGAATGGCATTGCCAAGGGGGCGGGTAGAGAGAGAGAGAAAAAGAGAGAGAGAGGGGGATGAGGAGCAGCATCAGAAGGGTGGTAGTTGCTATGTACAAAGGATGCTTACATACATACATATATGCATATGCAGGACTCCTGATTCATCCTCCTGCTACGGCTCCATCTTCATCTCCGCTCCCTTATCTCTGGCATTCTATGTGGCAAACAGACAACAGAGGCGACTGAAAGGTGCCTCTCGACTCTCTCTATGCCATGCCTTTGCTTCGGCGTTTATTTGTTGCCCCATTTTGGTGTTGCTGTTGTTTTCCTTCTCCTCTTTTTTTTCTTTTTTTTCTCTTTCTTTACAGTTGGGGTTCAGTTCGGTTTTTGGTTTGTTGTCTGTGTCTGCGAGTGTGTGTGTGTGTGTGTGTGTGTGTTTGTGTGTATTTATATTTGCCTGATGCATCCTTACACACACACACAAACATGTATCCTATAAGCAGTAGCAGTTGCCACAACAGGAGCAACTTTTCCATTAAGTCCTTTACTTTGCCAATCATTGGTGCAGAAATCTCGTGCAACTCTCGTGTCACGAGAGCAAATTCTAATAATAATTTGTGGACAAGATTTAGCCTAAAAGTTAAGTTCAAAGAGTTCGAGGCAAACAAACAATTTTCTAGCTTACTCTTCTTGGGTTTTATTGCGATCAATTGATCGTATAGGGACTTTTGTTTTCACGAGTTCCATTTAGTCTCACGTTGTCATCTGCAACCATTTAAGGTTCTTGCATCCTTTTCTGCTGGCATCATTCTTCGCTATGCGCCATCGTTGTCATTGTCTAGACTTGCGTCTATTGGGTGGCAAGTTACCCTGCCCACATGTGGGATACTTAATATTTGCCTGTAGTAAACTTAAATTAATCATACGCCTCGTTGTGCAAATAAGAAATACATACTATGCAAAAAGCGTAAAAAAAAACATTTCACAAAAATTAAATCAATCCAAATCAAACATTGCCCACGCTCTCACACACACACACACACACACACACACACACACTTGACAAAAACCTTTTTTTTGTTTTTTTTCTGTTTTGTTCTTTCTGTTGACATGTAATTGTAACTAAATATTTTAAATTGCTTTAAAATAAAGCAGTCAGTGAAACAGAAAAAGAAGCACAAGCAAAAGAATGGCGGAGCATAAGCGGTAGTGGTAGAGGGGAAGAGGGTGAAAAATGGAGCTGCAAGTGCAGGCCGAAACCAGAAAAAGGTTATGCAAATGACAAACTTTACTCGTTGGCAATGCCAGGATGCACAGACCCGGACAGAGAGAGAGAGAGATTGAGAGAGATAGAAAATGAGCATGAAAGAGAGAGCAAGAGAAACCGAGAGAGAGAGAGAGAGAGAGAGAGAAAGACACACACTCATTGTGGGGCAGAGGCCAGGTGAGGCAGTTGAGGATGCACAACGTTTGTGTAAATAACATAAAATTCGTATTTATACACACAGCATACGAGTAAACAAGCAGGGACAACTACGGGGGTGGCAAACGGGGATTTAAGGCGGCTGGATGGTTTGGGGAAAGGCGGGTTGAGTGGATTGAGGCGTTGTGGCAGGTGGAGCATCATGCAATTTCTGTTTGCATTTTACATTCGACTGCGTGTCGGTGTCAGGATAACTACGTGTCTGCCTCGCTCTGTTCCACTCCGCCTTCTATCTCACTCCCATTCTCTCTCTCCCTCTCTCTCTGTCTCTCTCCGAGTGTGTGTGTGTGTGTGTGTGTGTGTGTGTGTGCGTTGTAAGCGCATCCTGCGTATATGTATGTGCCTGATATGTAGAAATGCTTTTATCAGTGGCAAACGCAAAACAAGTCGAGGGAAATGTTAAAGTAAATACAATTTTATTATCAACCAGAGAATACCCTGGAAATATATTTTTTGGAGAATGTGTGAATGAAGAGAATTCACACATGTATTACTGCCAAAGGAAGATGCCTTATGATTTTCTGTCTACTTTTTTTTGCCAAAAGTTCCATCTTCCAGTATTGATCAGATTTTCTCTTTCTCTTTGGTTTTTTGCTTTTCGAAAGAAAAATAAATTCCGATAATCGATTGCCAACACGTTTGAATTGCTTGCAAAATTGTCAACATTATGCGGATCAAGTGTTTATATAAAAACTTAAGAAAAACTCAATTAATTATTGCCCTAATAGAACTGAAAACAATTTCAATTATTTTTTTTGGGTTCAGACATTATTTGGAGTTTTCATATATTTTATAGTGAGTTAAATGGATTCATTTGGCCTGCCCCATATACCCGATAATCATTTATGATCTACCTCGTAGGTTGTGTATATTCAAACATTGAGATAGCATTTACTGCCATGAAATTTGCAGTTTATTGCCTTTATTTTCACCGAATCGAAACCGAAAACCCGAAAACCTCACACACTTGAACATACATAGACGGTGGCTAGGGTGCGTGGGGGGGTGGAGAGACGAGGGCGTGGGCATGAAGGGAGAGATGACCGTCTGTTGTTATTGCTGGTGGTCTACTGAGCTACAAATTAATTGCATTTAAAAAGAGTTTTTAAGCATCGATTTGTATGCGTTGATTTATGCATAATTAATGTCAACAAGAGAGGGAATAAGAGAGAGAGAGAGAGAGAGAGAGGAAGATTGTGACAGAAAGGTAACGAGGGGCGATTGTGTTGTATAAATAATAATTAACACGCTGTGAATATTTCAGCAGCAGCAAATGAGAGACCTTGCAATCATCAATCAGTCAAGTGATCAATCAAAACTAGTTTACCAACGATCAATATCATCGGCATTCTCCAGTGTGCGTTGCAAATGACACTTATTAGCCACTACTAAGTCTCTCTATATATACTATATGGCAAAATCTATCACGATCGAAGAAAGAAAATTAACTGCACAAAGTGTCTGTCTTTCTGCTGCTGCTGCTTCTGTTGTGTGGGCTAATTGTTTTCGCTGTCCTTCAATTAGTTTCAACATGGACTTTGTCGCCTGGGCACACACACACACACACAGAGACAGACGAAAAGCCAAACGCCAAACCAGTTTTCACTTTTTTCTCACTTTGGTTTAATTTACTATATATTGGTTTTTTTTTTTTTTTGTTTTTCTTGTTGCCCGTTTGAAAAGAGTGAAAGGCAAGAGAGCGGGAGAAATTCTGCGACTCATTGACATTTCTTAACTCGCAACAAAACAAAACTCTCAATGACCAATATTAATTAATAAAATTAATAAAACATTTTGCCAGTCAAGAAAACAAGACAGAAATATTAATTAACTCGAATTCGAATGCAACTGCGAATGCGAACTCGAACTCGAACTTGCTTCCCGTCATCGTCATCGTCGTCGTCATCGTTGTCGTTGTCGTTGTCGTCGTAATCGTTGTCGTTGTTGTCGTTGTTGTCGTTGTTGCTGTTGCCGTCTTGGTAGTCGCCTGCCTTTGTGGCAGTCGTTTGTGTGTGTTATACAATAATTAAGTTTTCAGCACCTGCGTGCCACCGACTTGGCTTGGCTTGGCTTGGCTTGCTCCAGCTCCCAGCTTTTAGCTCCAGCTGCTGCAGCTGTCTGCCGTCTGCCAGCACCACACACTAGCATCGAGCACTTCCCAGTGCAAGATAAGCCAGGAGAGGTTCAGGCAATTGCCAATCTGTTGAAGATACGATATTTTGCCCAACCTCAAACACTTTCATTAGACATAGTAAGCATTTAGCACCATGGCGCACCTAACGGCCAATTTTGCACATATTGAAAGTAGATTTAAGAACTTTGCTAGAGGATCATCTTTGAGCGCAGAACGAAAGGTTTTTAACGAAATTGTTTATAAAATGCGTTGAGCTAATGTCCTTTAATTGTTTTTTTTTTTCAGAAATTTCTGCCAAACGATGAAAACTTTTGAGTTGGGCATATGGAAAATCTTATTAAATCTTTTTTAGGTAAAGCATCTTGATTCTTTCTAGTTAGCAGTGATTTCTATATATGAGAGCTTCTTTGGTATAGGATAGTTGGCATTCCACTCCTGAAACAAGTCGCAAAACACAAAATATTGTCGCCTGATCGGTAAGGAGGCATTGTGGCATTTTGGTGTTGGCCGCCAGTTGCCGCATGTTTCTTTTCGGTGCGTTTTACAAGCATGGCCAGGTTTCAAATTTCAGTTGAAGTCCCGACTCTGGGGCTCTCCTTTCCCGCCTGGCATCTCTCTCCGTTCACGTTATTACCATTTTGCAATCCCCTTTCTCCTTATTTTCATTTTCTGGCCAATTCCTTTTGGTGGATAGTGCGTGTTTGTGAGTGTCTTGCACATGCGCATTAACCTGGCCACAAATTGTAATTACCACAAGGCATTACAACATAATTTCCACTTGCTTTGGCCTCTTTTCCCCCTGCTCCCCCCTTCTACTTCATTCATCAATTTTGGGTGTGAATTTAATGAATATTGAAAGAGTGACAGAGGAAGAGAATGGGAAGAGAGATGCCGAAAGAAAGTTTCAAGTTTACCAATTTACCAATTGCCAATTGACTAAGTGGCTCAAGAAAATGAAGGGCAGCATCAGCACCACCAGCATAACCAGCACCACCAATGGCAACAGTTCCACTGCCAGCAGCAGCAGCAGCAGCAGCAGCAGAGAGTAATAACATAATAAGACAAAATATTATTGGCATTGGAATTCAATTAGCAGAAAATTCATGTGAAAGGCCAAGATGATGATCATGATGATGATGCATTCGAATTCTTCATCAGTTTCCAGTTTGAGGTCAACGGAGAGACACCCCAGAGAGAGAGAGAGAGAGAGAGATAGAGAGAGAGAGAGAGAGAGAAAGAATGGCAGAGGGAGTAAGATCTAAGCACGTGAGCTAGACCAGTTTCTTTTCTTTTTCTTCAGTAGACAAATTGCCTCCTTCTGCTTCTTGTTTTTTTTTTTTTGTTTTAGTCTCTTCTTTTCTTCTTGTGGGTTTCTTCTGCGGTTTACCTTGCGGCCAGCTCGATCATCTCAGGTGTCGGCGTCGGTGTATTTTGTCAGCAATATTTGCGTTTCGACTATTTTTCCGGCTCACTGGAGAAGTTGCTAAGCCGCTTTTCCTCATCGAAGACAGTGTGCAGACACTTTACTAGTTAAACTCATCAAATGTTTAAACCAATTGCAACTTAGTCTCTGCCATTGTTCTTGCAACACAAAACAAAAAAAAGAAGCTCAAACTATTATAAAAACATTTTTCAATTAAATGGCAGACTTTGACAATTTGTCAATTTGTTTGAAAAACTTTATTTTTCTATTTATAAATTTATGTCAAATTTACTTCTAGGCTAAAATTTTAGATGATTTAAGCAAAATACTTTGAATTACTTTTAAAAAATTGAGTAAGAGTTATAAATTTTAAATAGCTTTCACATAAAAAGCTGTTGCTGATAGTAAATGTCTCTGTCGAGTGCTCTACTTTGCGATTCTCAAAAAAGAGAGACGAGCAAATAAGAAACTCAAAGGACTTACTTTAACTTTTGAGAATCGCAGAGGATAAGACTTGCTTATTTGCAGAAAGGGCAACTTATTCGCCTCTGCTATTCCCAAAATTTAATCTTTTGTGTTGAAGACAATTTTCTGAAAGCGTTGATAATTTAATAAAATAAAACTTTAAAGCTAAATTTGTGCAATATTGAATGTCTGATACAATAAACAAAAAATTACTATGCATTTGAATGTCTAATCTGAACCTCATCAGTTGGATCTTTTTTAAGTGTATTTTGTATTGTAAATTATATAACTCTGTTGTCTCTGCTGCAGCTATAGAGCCTTAAAAGATCTCATTTTATGAATTAACTTTAAAATGAGAGACAAAAAATGATTGAAATAAAGTTTTGAGTTTTCTTTTCGAACATATATAAAATGAGCCTTGATGTCTTCTTAGGAACTTTGCCCAAGAAAGTAAATCTTACAAGTTATAAACCAATGAAATAGGCGGCATTTTCGTAGATTCGCCAACCTTGATGAAAAACTTAAATAAAATAATGAATGAGGCAGTTCGATTCACAGGACTTATCAACTTTGGTCATGTCTTTCTTTTTGACTAAATTTCGATTTTGAAATAGTTTTGTAGGATGTTAGGATCAAAGAATTTTCTTATTAAGAGGCAAAAAAGCGCATTATATATTTAATCTAAATCTTGTTATGCGTTATTGTTGGTAAAGTGTTAATAACCAGTTAAATGCATTTATTGATATTGATAGCCAAAATGTTAATATATGATTTGGGTATGTACTTGGACTAGTGTCGCTTCTAGCTAACTGTAGATAGATATTCTTTATTCTACATACTTCAATCCCAGCTCAAACTCGTTTCAATTAAAATTCTTTTAGCCACAAAGCACACACACACATTCACACACACACATATACAGAGAGAAAACTTGAAACAAAAGTGGCCAGAACCAAGTCAGACGGAGGCAACAGCAGTGGCAGCGGCAGCGGCAGCGACAGCAGCAAAAAGACAAATTAAAGTGGATTATGAAAAGAGAAGTAATATATGTATGTACGAAAATATATACATATATACGTACATGCATGGAATGGAACATATATAGAATCATTATATATATATACATATATATATATATATATGGGGACTGCAACTGGCCTCGGCTTTTGTCTCTCTTGTCGGGTTCTTGCGTTCAATGTGCGTGTGTGTTGTAGAAATTGGTGCAAAAGACAAAAGGAAAAGCACATAAAATAATAACAGACTGGACAACAAACTGAACGACAGACGGGCTATGACGGTGACGACGACGACGACGATGACGACGATGGGCCAATGACTAAATGACTGACTAAGTGCCAAGAAGAAAAGAAACGGAATGGAACCCAAGCAGATATCCCAAAAACCGATCCCAACACAAACTAAATGCGAAATCGAAAACGAACGAAAAATCGAGAGGCAAAAATACTTATATGTATGTATGTATACTCCGGAGTGCGTTCAAACTCCTCTCCACCCTCTTGTTTACTTCACTCTGTTACCGCGTACTTCGTCCTTCATCCATGGCCCCGATGCCGCCACCGCCGCTGCCGTCGTCGCCATCGTCGCTCATTATAAATTTTTTTAATCGGCCAGAAAACATCAAAGATCCGTCTGCCAGAGCATCGAAGATCCTTGCGCTGCTGCCACAGTCGCAGTCCCAGTCTCAGTCTCAGTCTCAGTCTCAGTCCCAGTTTAAATATTTAAAACAAAGTCGTCTGTCTCCTGTCTCCTTTTGCTGTCCCAAGCCTTCAGCATTCCAGGCGCTCGCTTTGCTCGCCTCCACCTTCGATTGACTGTTGTAGTTGTTGTTGTTGTTGTTGCTGTGCATCCTCCATGGTCAATTTTTCTGTTGGTTTCTGTTTTTTTTTTCTGCTGTTGTTGTTGTTTTTTTGTTTTTTTTTGGTTCTGTTTTACCTGTCTGCGTCTGCGTTTCGAACTGTGGCAACTGTTCGTATTTCACCTGGCCATCGGTCATTAAATGCCCTCCAAAATGCATCCAACACAAAGAATTGCAAAAAACAAAAGAAAATAAATAAAAAATATATATATATATATATGTACATACATATATCTATATACATATACATATCTGGTACATATCGCTGTATACACCCAATTCAACGACTATCTGCAATATGGCCGGACAGAGGACAAGTTAAAACAAAGCCTGACAAACATATTTTGTATTCACTTTCGTATATCGAAAAGAAACCATAACAAATGTTAGATAAATTGATATTTTGCTAACAATAAACCCCCTTAAAAAAAAAACGGAAAATTCTAACACAAAAGGCCAATTCACCCGAGAATAGTTAGAGCGCGTAGCTAGGTGAAAATTGGATTTAAATTTCATAAGCCTCAAAAATGAAATAGCCAACAAGAATAATATTAGTTAATCGCGTGTCATAGAATCCATTCCGATTTGGTAATTGTTTTTTCAAAGGGTCCCCCATTAGCATCTAATCTAATTTATGATTATGATAATTATAACAATTTTTCATTTCAAATGTATTAAGTGAATGTTATTCAAAAAAATGTTCAACCTCAAAATGTGTTTGACCATCTTAAAGGGAGAGAAAAGTTAATTTATTTTATTCCATATTCCCACATATTCAAATAATTTTGATTTTCTAAGTTCAATTGTAAACAAATCGCGTCAATTGCCTATTTTGCGAAAACCAACACTGTCAATACTTCATTTCGATGTCGTTTTACAACACCAATTCATTTTGAATACCTAAAACGAAATCCATAAATGTTGTTGCTCAATCTAATGAGCTGTTTTCATAATGAATTAAGGAAAAATGAATAAATTCTTTAAAAAAATTACTCATGGCTACTCTCTGCCAAGGCTTCAAACACTAAGCCACGTCCTTTATTATCAAGAAGGCAAGATATTTGTGCCATAAATGAACCCAATTGAAAACTAGTAAAAAATAAATAATGCAAAATATTCAAAGAACAGTCAAAGAAAGTGTCAATCATCCATCTCATTTACTCACTAATAACTCTAGCATACTCAAACATTGTGTGTTCTTTTTTTTTTACTTTTTGGCTGACAAAATTTTGAAAGAAATTCCAAAGAACTCAAAAGACTATTCACTTGGCTTCTGAAACTTCTTTCGACTTATACTTCTTTATTGACATTTGCTTGAATTTCAAACGAATTCCCAAAAAGAAAAGAGAAACATTTTCAATAGTAATTTTTAAAGTCTTTTTTATAATCGGTTTTTTTTTTGCTAAAAACGCAATCTGAGAAAGTTGAATGTTGCTTACTGGATTTTTTAGTTTTCCAGTTGATCACTTCTGATATGTGTTGACAGGGGCATGATAATAATTTCCACTTTTCCGTCGATTGCTGAAATGAGCAACTCATCATCAATCAGCAAATAAGACGCAAACGGACAACAACAAACAAACAAACACACAAAATCGTCTCAACTGTGTGTATCGTCATTATTGCCATTGTATCTTGTATCTTGTATCTTGTCTCGTATGTTTTGTGTTGTGGCAATATTTACATTCTACTGTGAGACAACAACAATAACAGCAACAACAAAGTGGCAACAGGAAGCAGCTGCTTAAAAATTCTTGGAAATTCGCAAATGCATAAATGCGGACAACAACAAAAGGCAGCAAAATATAATTTAATAAATTTAAATGAGGCAAACGAAAGACAACAACAACAACTGAATGCAATGGCAGTTAGAGCAACAACAACAACTAAATACTGCATCCGCATCATTAGAAGCTTCTACTTCAATTTCTATTGCCGGGGTCAATAGTACCCAAGGAATTCAATGGCTTCTATGTGTTTTTTTTTGTCGTTTTTTTTTTTTTTTTTTTGCATTTTATGCCCAAGAGCAGCTAAGGCTAACGCTAAGGCTAAGGCTAAGGCCAAGGCAAAGTGGTAAAGGAAGATGACTTCTTTCCCACTCCGCATACTCTGCACAGAGAGAGAGAGAGAGAGAGAGAGAGAGAGAAAAACCCTGGGCCACAAAAACATAAGGAAGCGCATTTTTAAATGCCAAAACAAATGGAAAAATTAAAGCCAACGAACGATGGAAGACGACGACGACGACGACGAAGAAGAAGGCTAGAAGAGATGAGATGGAGATGGAGACGAAGACGAAGACATCGTCGTCGACGAAACCTGCCCAAAGACTTTGGCCGTGTGTAAAAATGCATCTAAGCTGCTTTGCTTTGCTCTTTTCGTTTGCCAACTGGTTTGTGTCCACTCTGTAGCACTCAGCACACACACTCCCCACACCCCACACCGCACAACCCACTCGCCACTCGCCACTCCCCATGTCCCACCCCCACCATTCCCCTCGACTATTGCCCATCTATGGCAACAGCAGCCGCAACACTTTTATTATATGCCTTCATCTAATAAGCTAAGCCTAGGCCAAGATGCTGCTGCAGTTGCTTCTGCTTTTTGCCTCTGTCTATTGAGCTATCCGTGTCCAATTGCAGATACAGATACATACACATGATGATCATCATCATGATGATCATCATTTAGCTTTAGTTTTTAACGCCAAATAAAATAAATCAAATTCCTTAGAGGTCGTTGACGGAAATAGCCAAAGGCCCCACATTGGGCGCCAAAACCAAAAACAACACAAACTAGCTTCAACTCTGCTAAGTGTCGATCGATGTCGATGTCCTAGGCCTTATAATAAACTTTGAGGAATGCCAAAACAAGGCAAAATAAAAAAACCAAAAAAAAAACGAATAAAAACCAAGAACAAAAAAAAAAAAATAAAAATGCAAACAGCTTCCAATCCAAAGGAAACATTCGGATTCGGATTCGCATCACTAAGTTCAACTTCAACTTCAACTCCAACTCCAACTGCAAGTCCAAGACCAAGACCCAACGACCACAGCAGCATGTTAAAGGCAGAGATTAAATTCAAATAAATCGACATGGTCGCCTGGAAATGAAAACATTCACAGAACACATGAGAGGGACAATAACAACACCACCACCATCACCAACAACAACAACAACAACAACAACAACTACCATAGTCAGAGTCACAACAAACGATAAGAAGAAGGATCCATTTGTTTGATAGAAAAAAGTAAGTCGACCTATCATATATCCTATTCCCAATTGAATTAAGACCTGCTAAATATTATGTTCATTTCTTGATATTAAATTCAATAACATTATAAACCGAATTCTCGAAAGGGAAAGGAAGTTTTGCAGGTTTACGACCTAATTGCTTTAAAATTTTATTAATTTTATTTGAAACTTTCAATCATCAATCAATCAATTAACGAAAGCAAATTAGTTTTGTGAGAAATATTCTTGGCAATTGGCAGACGAAATCAAAGAATTTCGATTTATTATAGATTCAAAGATCGATCCAAATACTTCGAGAAGCAGCAGAATAGATGATAATGACGATGGGACCAAACTAATCTCAAATACCCTTTAGTTGCCCTATGGAATAGCCAACGATGCTGAACGAATCTCTTCCTTAGTGTCCAGCGATGGTTTGAATGGATTGAGCAAGGGGCACAGGAAGAGGGAAAAAAGTGTGGTGTGTGTTTGTGTGTGTGTGTGTGTGTGTGTGTGTGAGGAAGGAGAAGAAACAGATCGCGCAGTGATCGCAGGGCGCAGCCAATTTGCGAATATTTTCATTTCAATTGCGCGACGGCTCCCAGGATTGAGGCTCGGTCTCAGTTTCTGTTTGAGGCCCTCCCCCATCCCCTCCACGTCCACCGTCTACCGTCTATGGTATCCAAAAAAAGCCAAAGATCCATGTGTCTTCAGGCTTAGCGGCCATTGACACAAGAAGCGCACACGGGTCACACGTCCTCGGCTAAGGCACACATGGAGAAAGAAGAAGGCTGAAAGGCAAGGCAAGGCAAGGCCAGCGTCACTTTTGGCTCATGATCTATGCAAACTTTGGTTTGCTTTGGACGATTGCCTGCCGACTGGCGACTGCCGACTGCCGACTGTTGGATCACCTGTGTCTTGCTCTGCTCTCTGTGTGCTTGATCCAGACCAGAACTAGAGAGAGAGAGAGATGAAGAGAGAGAGAGAGAAAACAGATGAAGCAAAGGCTATCATTAGTCGAAGTTGGCTGCAGGCTAAGCCAAGCGAACTCCTCCCCCCCTTTCCATGTGCTGCTGCTGCTGTTGCTGGTGCTGGTGCTCCTCTTTTTATGAGCAAAACTTTCTTAAATTCTTTTTCATTTTTTTCTTTTTATATGTATATATACTTCTTTTTTTTCTTATTTTTGCAACGTCAACTGACGCTCTGCTCTGCCGAGGCAGACTAGTTTCTTTCGTACGAGTATCTTAAAGTTGAAATAAAAATTATTTACGATCGTTTTGTCAGCAACAGCAGCAGCAGCAGGCCAAGAAGAGAACTGGACAGCAGCAGCAGCAGGTCCCAGATCTCAGGTATCCACACCCCATCCCCCACAGACCTTCCCCCCGTCCCCGCCCCTTACCACACACACACACACACACTTGTTGTTTTGTTGCTGTTCTCAACTTTGTTGTATTTCACGCTCATCAAAAAACACACACAGTGCAGAGCGACAACTGTTGCATCTTTTACCTCTTCACACAGGTAAACTTCAGTCAGGTTGCCTTACCTTTGCGTGTTGTTGCCGTGTCGTTGCCGCCTGCCGCGGCTTAATCGTCGATGAACAGTTATCGGACTGGTTTTATTGGTTAGCCAGCATTTTGGTTTACGTTTTGGTTTTGGTTATGGTTTCGGTTTCGAGTCAAGAGACTCGAGTCGAGGCCGGCCGTGTGGTGGCTATTTATATTGGAATTAGTGCGCTTCTGGTAACCGATAAGCAGTCCGCGTTCTTAATAAGCTTGTTCACTGCACAAAATTTAGATAGCTTGTAAGTGTCAAAAAATTATCACCATTATAATGAACTTTTGAATTCGAATCGGTTGGAGTAGACGAGTAGAGGGCATGGGAGAGGGAAGACGTTCAAATTAATGATAACACCTGAGCAAGTTTAGCAAATTAGAACTACTTATTGATCAATAACCTCAACTTAATTACAATTATGGAAACGGTGAAAAACCAAATTAACAAATTAAAGGAATCAAATTGAATTATCTATCGCTTTCTTAGGTTTTATTTTAATTCTTTCTTATTGGTTATTCGTTATTTACAGTAAACAGTTTACTTTTGAGGACTTACTAAAGTGAAGTACAAGTTCGGTCCCTTGCGATCCTAAGAAGTTCAAGTGAGTTGCTTGATTTTGAAAGACTTAATAAAGTTGTTTTTTTTTTTTTCATGTAAGTGCTCTTCTCTGCGATTCTCAGAAATTTTAGAAAGTTTTCTGGGTTACTTTTGAGGACTTGAGGACGAATATTCTTTGTCATTCTCAAAAGATCTTGGGTTTGTGAAATTTTAAAGACTTACCATAATAAACTATGAATGTTCGTGATCTTCTCTGTGATTCTAAAAATTGAAAGAAAGTTCAAGCTGTAGAAAGTAATAATATTCTTTGTTTTTTTTCAGATGAGTGCTTTCCTCTGCGCCTTTCAAAAATTAAGGTAATGCCGTGCCTTTGCCTTAAGAGGTTTTCGGGCATATATGGGCTGCCAAACAAGCCAATCCACATCTCTTGTTATAATATTTTATATAATCAATAAACCAAAAATGCATACAACCGATTTTATAAAAAAAAAGACTTTTCTTGCTTACGTTAGTTACCTTTAAGTTACCTCAACTCCAATCTTCTTCATTCTTCTTTGATTTTTCTCTTCTAACCAGAAATGCTCTAAATAATTTATTTTTTTGTCCTTTTAATCCCTGCAAAAATAATGGAAATTCATTAAGAATTGTTTATGTAATTATTTAGCTTTCACAGGAGTCTAAACTAAAGATAGACCAACCGATTTTGGCTAAGTTCGAGCCTTTCGAAATTGATTTACTTTTAGACGCATGTTTCCAAAAGAAAAATCCCTAGAAACATGGGAAACATTGTATCCAAGTCGTTGGGAACATAGCAAGTTTCTAGGCGCAGGAAATCAGCAACATGTTGCCAGGAATTTCCAACTGGAAAATATCGGCGATCTTTTGCTCACTTGCTTGCTTCCTCAAATACTGGGGAAAAAAAATACCGGGAGCCGTTCTCAAACACTGGAAGTAGAGCGCACGTCCAATTAACAAAGTTTTCGTTCTTATTTAATTGCAATAAATATGTATCGCTAATCGGGTTAATTAAATTCGCTTTCGTTCGGTGTTATCAACAACAACAACAACAACAACTCTATTTCGTGTTTATTAAATAAATTGTTATTAATTATATATGTATTTGCAAATTTCGTCTACGGTTGCGGCGCCGGCGCAAGTGTTGGTGTAGGTGTTGGTGTAGGTGTAGATGTCTATGTGTAAGTGAATGCGCGCAGTAGCAATTGCATTTGTTGTTGTTGTTGTTGTGCGCACAAAGTGTAATAGAAAAGACAATAAAAACATGTGCGCGTTCCGTTTAAAAGAAAGAAGAGAAAGATATTTCGATAAGCGTCAAATAGCGGTAAGGTGAGTGCGTTTTACAATTTGTTTTGTTCTTGTTTCTTAAGTATGTGCAGTGGCGGTAGAAAAATTGGACTGTTTGGTGTTGTTGTGCTTTGATTTTGATTTTCTTGATTTCTTTTTTGTATGTGATTATACATGTAAAGCATTTCTGAAGAAACAATTGATGGAATAAGCAATAAAATAGATTTAATAAACAAAAGCACAGCGCAAAATATTCAAGAATGAAATTTAAAAGCATAATTCATCTAGAAGCAACTATTTCAAATCGTAATCGTTTTTAAATTTTCTAAAATGTAATAATAATACTATGTGTGATTTCCTTTGGGATTCTTAAACGTTCAAGTAAGTTCGAGTGCTGTCCTCTGCGATTCTCAGAAATTTAAGAAAGTTTCTTCAATTTAAACGACTTACTATAGTGAACCAGAAGTGTTCTCCTCTGTGATTCTCAAAAGATCTAGTAGGTTTCTTGAATTTTAAAGTACATTACACATGCGCTCCTCTACGATTCTCAAACGTTTAAATAAGTTTTTTGAATTTTTAATGACTTTTAATAGTAAACTACAAGTGCTCGCTCTCCTGTGCGGTTTAAGCCATAGTCAATATTTTTTCTTTCTTTTTTTTTCAGATGTATTCTCTCTTCTGCGATTCTCAACAATTCGGGTAAGTTTGAGCTACAGTAAATTAATTACTTTTGTAGATTTTGATGCATTATTTGAATTTTAAAATATATATTTTGTTAATTACTTTTGATTCAAATGGGACTTAATTTTTTTCGCTTTGCAGTGGCTTGTGTTCTTGTTTGTGTCCCTTTTCTTTAATTCCATCCCAGTTTCAGACTTTAATTATGATTATTTGTGTTTTTATTGTTTTTTTTTTGTTTGTATTTTTGACTGAGGACAATGTCAGACTGAAAAACGTTTGCAATGGCCTTGGGACTAGATGAGGGGGGTGGGAAGATCTGGAATGTGGTTACCTATTTGTGTGGGTTAGACGCAACGCCCACCTAACCAAAGTTCGAGGTTTTCTTTGTGTGTATACGCACACACACACACACACACAGTGTAGAGGGAGTTGGCGGCGGCGGGTTTTTCTGTTTTTATGGGTCGAGGCTGCTCGTAGACCGTTAAAACAGTCGAAGGTTAAGCAAGGCGAAAGGTGGGCGGTTGGGTGGGTTGTCGGGCGGTCGCTTGGTTTAGATGGGCGAGGTCTCGGTCTCCTGGTTAACTGGCGAAGGTTAACAATAAGCCTTTTCTGTGTCTGTGCCTCTGTGTGTTGGTGTCGTTTTTTTTGTTTTGCCTGCCGTGCCTGTGGCTTGTGTGTTGGCTGAAGGTTAATAAATATGCATGACTAGAAGGAGAAGTGGAAGCAAAAGAAGGGCAGGGAACAAGAATTTTTAATATATATTGCCTACATCTCGGCGTTCGCTTCGCTTTGCTTCTAGCCATATGACGTCACACACAGTTACAACTCTGTGCGGCAAACTGTGACGTAATGGGGTTGCTAATTTTCCAATGACGTCAAAGTTGGAGTATATTGTCTCTTTAGATCGCCCACATCAATTGTCTATAAATAGAGCCAAGTCTCTTTTGGAACAAAGGCGAGTTGGTTGGCTGTAAAATCGAGCACAAAAAGGTTATAGGTTATCAAATGAAATTGACATTTTGCTTATGCTTTAATATTTTTCTTACTCTGTGTACCAACTTCCTTATTTCGCCCATCTACCGCCCCCACAATATACATTTCATGGGGCAAATGTTAATGGAAAAAAAGTCATCTTGCTTTTAATTAGAAAATACGTTTCACACATCCATACACACACATACATATGTACATGCATAGGCGAGGGCGGTTTCGAAAGCTTACCAAATATGCTAAGAACCCCAACAACACTTGCCAATGACAGCAAAAACAACAACAACAACAAACAGCAGCTAAGCGTGGCAGCAACAGTTAGTATAACCGCAGCAACACATAAGTTTGGCAGCAATCGTGAATCAACCTACAGCCTTAATTACCGCAGCATCAGGGATCAACTGTGAACGCTTACTAGATCTTGAACCTACATGTTTGGTGTTGCTACGGTAACCAGCAACTGTTGCTGTTGCTGTAGGTGAGTAGTCGAATATGCGTCTCTCATGCAGAAGGCAGTCTTTGGATGTCCTTTGCCAATAAAATTATCCTTTTGATATGCTCTCTTTGTTCAGCTATTTATTTTGGCATTGAGATCATCTGGCTAAACTATTTTATTGAATTTATTGTTATATCGTTACACAATAATATTTTTAAAGACTTTTTCATTGAATTGCTTCTCTAATTATAGTAATTTTTCTCAATTGGATCGATAAAGAATCGAGTTGGCTTTGGGGATTTATTTTTAAGTAAATATTTATCATATAAAATTTAATTTCTGTACCCCAAAAATGTAAGCAAGCCTTTTTCTTAAGAAAGAAATTTAATTTTCTTTCATTTCTCGATACAATTAGGATTGATGAATCCTAGTAAAGTATGTATATGTATATAAATTCAATGTGTTTGGGGTGAATTACGTTTTAAGAGTATTATTTTAAAAGACATGTGCTTGATCTTGATCGATCAACATCTAAACTCAATAAGAATGCAATCATTGATCGTCTCTAACGAAAAATAACATTAAAACGAGCAACGAAATAGATTTGTGGAAATCAATCAATATTTGAACCAATTGAATGCCATCGTAGGATTTCCTTTTGTTGTTGAGACTTCAAATCGGATTGCTGTATAGGAAAATGCAATGTGCCTTAGTCAACCCTCGTGTTTACAACATTTGTTTACTTACTTCTGTGTCCTGTCAACACACGCATACACACATGCACACGCACACAAACACACACACGACGCAACGCAACGCAACGCAACCTGTCGCCAATTTTACTGTAGGTTTTTTGTATTTTTTTGTTGGGGTGGTGGGGGTGGGGGGGGGTGGATGTGGAGGGATAGGGGGTAGGGTATGTAAAGCTTTCTTCTTCTTGCTACTCGTGCCAACTCCAAGTATACTCCAATTCCCAAGAGCAATAAAAGCCACACGCATTTCACCTCTTTGACTCCCTTTTGTGGCGCTCATTCCTCGACTTAAATGGTGGTAGGGTGAGGGGGAAGAAGGGGATGTGGGATGTTTGTAGCGTTGTCAGCCGGGGCGAGGGTATCTTTCTCTCCTTCTCTCCCGCTCTCGTTCTATATTGCCTTTTATATTTTTGAAGCAAGCCACCCGTTTGGGTGGACCGCCCGCTCACCCATCGTCTCGCCTCATGCCCCTAAGACCACGTTTTACAATGGTTGCCTGATGCCTGGTTGGATGGGGCAAAGAGTGGCGAGAGGGGTGATAGGGATGTTGTTGGGGTATTCCTCCTTCAATCTTCTCTGTTCACTGTGCTCGTTTCTGTTCCGTTTTGCTGTGTTTTCTTTTTTTTTTGCTTGAAAACGCGACACAAATTGCCAACGGTTTTGCATCCTTTGCCATATTTCACCGTTCTGTCTCTTTTACTCCTTCTGCCCCTTGCGACTGGCGTCTATCTCTATCGTTTGCCTTTTACCGTTCTCTCTCTCCCATTCACACTCACACTGTCTGTGTGTGTGTGTGAAGGTATGAGATGAAACATAATTACATATTGTGCGCTGTCACTTTTGGCGCTGGCATCGCCTGGAACAATGACAAACCACCCAACACAATTTCATTTTTCGTCCCTCTACTCCGTTCCCCCTCTTGCACTTTCTTGTTCATTTATTGTTACACACACACACACACACAGCTCACTCTTACAATGATATAAAAAAGGGGAAATCTCTCTCTCTCTCTCTCTCTCTCTCTCCCTTCTTTTCCTCTTGCGCGTTCTCTCTGGTCTTTTACTCTCCCACTCTGCTTCTTTTGTTGTTATTTATGTAATTATTAACATTTACGCTGTTATGCTGCATTATTGTTATGTTTGTTGTTGTTGCTGTTGGCCCCCAATACGTCCCTTTACCCCCTTCCCCCCCACCCTCATGTGCTCTGTGTCCTTGTTGTTGTCACTCTGTTGACATTATCGTCCTTGCCTTGATTGTTGTTGCTGCTGTTGCTGTTGTTGCTGTTGTTTTTGTTGTTGCTATTATTGTCGTCGCTGCTGTCTCGTTTCTGTTGCTGTTTTCATTTAAATAATAATTTCATTGCAAACGCCTTCAACGCCGCTCGATTGAGTGGCATAGGTTGTTGTGGGGGCGCATAGGGGTGAGGCAGAAGTTAAACTCTGTAATGCTAGTAATGGGTGGTGGTGGTAATAGGAGGGGCCGAGTGGGGCGATGGTGTGATAAGGCTATGGGTTAAAAGCAGCTAAAACAGCTAACCGAATGGTTAAATGAGCAAAGTGAGTTCACTCATTGCCATTTGGTTGTTTGGTTGGTTGCTTGCTTAGATAGGGAGCTACATTACATATACACACACACACACATTTATATCTTCATATGTATTGGTGAGCACGTCAATAAAGGCACTTTACAACACTGAATATAAAAAAAAATATATGACAACTTAATAAGTGAAATTGCCAAATGTCAATGGCAGCATTTTTAGTCAAGAATCTAATTTGAATTCCGAAACAAGTTCCTAGGCTCTATGGCACTCAAATGGAATCACCTAACACTAATATATTTATTAATTATGAGCAAAACATTAGTTCTTATTTAGTTACAATTCGAAAAACCATTAACTTTATATTGATTTTACCAAAAAAAAAAAAAAAACCCAAAAGAAGTGTTGTTTCCATGTTGCTTCCTAAGATATATCAATTTTGCGTTCTAAGACAACAATTTTCTAGGTTTTATGTCAAAAACTAAACTTTCGCCAAACAAAATAGTCCTTTAGAATTATACGAAAATGAAATGGAAAATAAACAACGGCTTAAATAATTTCATGCCTCTTTTAAAGAATACCAAATCTAAGTTCCTTTATTTTGCTATATCGTGTTCGTGTTTGATGCTTTTTTCTGCTATTCTTCAGGTTCTTTTCTAGTGGAATTAAACTAGAATTGGATTCATTAGATTCAATTTGTTTAGAAATCTGATTGATTTTCGATTGCCAAGCATCCAAGTTTTAGGTACCATAAGGCTTTAAATAAATGAAGCTAATATTTAAACTTGTCAGTTAATAAATTTATAAATTAAAAATAAACTCATTTCATTCTGCAAAACAAATCAAATTTTTAAAGTTTTTAATTGTTTTCTTCTTTCATTTGGTTCCAAGAGTCAATTTTAACATTGCAAAATTAAATCCATTTAATAATTCATAAGCTATAAGACTCACATGGAATATAAGGGTATACAAATTGCATCATGATGATTTAAATTCATTTTTATTGAATACTTGGACAAATTGCTTTAATTTACTTTAATAATTATATAGAATTTCATTTTGTTTTGTATTTTTTTCCCCCTTAAAAGCTCCAACACATTCATAATATGTACACACACACACACACACACACATACATACATAAACTCTCACACCGTTCCCCCTGTCCTGGCATGCAAAATCTGCTCAACTAATGAATTCAAGCGTATTAATTATTACGCATACGCCACATTGTGCGAAGGCCGCCGAGCACACAAGCAGCAGAGGCTGAGCCCGCCCCCTAACCAACATATCTTACCCTTTCCTGTTGTTACACCACCTCATCTAACCTCACCTCACCACACCTCATTTCATCTCACCCCAATCCGAACCCACCCACCCACTCACCCACTCACCCGCTCGCTCTCTCTGCTATCAAGAGGCGTAAATTGTGCCAGGCGAATGCTGCTGCCGTTGCTGGTGATGCTTCCTGCGCTTGCCGTTTAGAGGCTGCCAAAAAAGAAAAAACCAACAACAATTTTGCACGGAAATATACATATACACACACTCTCCACCCACACACCCACACACCCATACACACACATGCATGTGGCACAGCGCATAAAAGTTTAAGCAGAGCAGCAAAAATGCCAAAAAGTTTCCACACAGACACACACCGAAACATTGTCCCAAAAAGAAAAATCTATGAAAATTAAAGCACAACAGGCAAAAAATAAAAAAAAAAATAAAACTCTAAGAAAAAAATACATAAAAACAGAAAAGGAAAAATTGTGAGATGAAATTTGGGGAAAAAAAGAGACGCAAAAAACAAGTGAAGCAACGGCAGCTGTTACTCAGAGTTAGGGCATAGAAAATCATAGAAAATAAATACATATAAATATATAAATATATATTTAATTAAAAATAGTAAATGATTTCTTAAGTTTTACGGAATAAAACTCTTATTTTTGGAAGTTCAAAGCGAAACTGAAACCCAAATCAAATGTTTATCGGGTGATGCTAAAATTAATTACATGACTCTAGTCAATTACATAATTAATTTAAAATAAAGTCTGGAGAACAAACCAGAAATATAGAGTGAAAATAAAATATTAGAATATCTTTGCAAAGTTTCAAAAATTTTAGAAATATATTTCAAGGACTATTTTCAAACAGTTTACTGTCAACTATCTGTCTATCTCGATGTCTTCTATATCGATACAGGGTGGGACTAAGAGAACAAAAGGCGAGGCAGGGTAATAAAAACTTATATGACATCGCATTGTTTTTTGCAATTCTGCAAACAATAAGATCAATAAGGTTGGAAGAGTATTTATAATTAACTTCTTAGGGTCTCGGTGGTTTCTTCTGTATACCAGAACTGGAAGTACGTTTTCTTGGGGGTCAGAAGCCAATGGGCAATCAGGATTGTTAGCTGTTTGTGTCATAGATCTGGTCCTATATATATTTTTATGTATGTATACATAGAACATATTAAAGACCACTTAAATATAATTTATTTAAAAAGCTTTAACTTGAAATAGTTAGAAACAATCAAAACTTCTTTTAAATGTAAATTTTGCACAATTTTGCTTGAAGACGTTTAGTTTTTATTTTTTTTTTTTTTAGAAATTAGCCCTAGAAGAATTCAAGTGCGAGTCCCTAGACTCAATTGTATTTTTCTATCCTAACTTTAAGGTTTTATTTAACAAGTTTCTGACTTTATTTCTCTTGCTATTTTCATTAGAGTATTTAAAATTCGTCTTAATCGATTTGTAAAACTTTTCGGTTATTTTTATTTTGTCTGTCTTGAGGTAACAGAAGTTTTTAACTGTGAATGGGTAAGGGATGTGGGAAAAAAGGATGAGAAGGAGCAGCTCGTTGGGTTGCCAACTTTTGGTGACATGCAAGCGATTCTATATAAGTATGAGATTGTGTTGGTGTCTCGTGTATGAGTGTGTTGCCATTTTGCCTGCCGCACACATGGCACAATGGGGCCACGGAGTTGACTTGTTGTTGCTGTTGTTGTTGTTGTTATTATTGCTGCTGTTGGGGCCCTTGTTTCCGCTTGCTCCTACGTTATCATTCAGCGTGCAAGCTGTTTGCTCATTGTCTATTTATGCAAACATACATACACACACACACACAACGAGAGAGAGAGAGAGCAAAAGAAGGCAAGGGACAAGGAGAGGGAGAGAGAGAGAGAGAAAGAGATGGATGTGGAGATAGATAGAGAAATATACATATATATATGTATGAGCACACATTGTCTGTGAGTTGAAGTTTCCTTTCAGTGTTGGTGCCAAAGGATCAGAGAGATGGCCAAGTGTACGGCTATGGGATGCGCGGGGGCATGGCCAGTGAAATGCACGTGTGGCATACAGAGAACAGTTACAATTTGTATAACGGTATAGATACATAAATACATACATATATGTCTGTATGTGGAATATATACTATAAATGTGTTTATTGCTTTTCGTTCCTTTTTGCCAAATGTTAATCCTGCTGCTCCTTCTCCCTTTATACGTTTGCCAAGCAGACATCACATCTTCATTTGTCGGTGACATCCCATTTAATATTAATTTCAAATATTATAGAAATTTCATTGATTCCAAAGCTGCTCCCCCTATCCCAAAACTAGAATAGCCATCGTCAGTCCGCCTCTGTCTCTGTTTTGCTGAAAGAATTCGATGCGTTTCTCGTTTGGGCCACAAAATCGAAGAGCACACAAACAATGGCAAATCCCATAACATGCCTTCTCCATCCCATCCCATCACATCACATCCCTTCTTAGCTCATTCCATTCCATTCCATTTTGTTCCACCCCCCTGCTTACTCTATGCATGTGTCGTCCTGTTTGTGTCCTACTTTGTTACTCGTTTCGTTTCGTTTCGTTTACATTTTGGTATCTCCTACTTTGACTTTATGTTCGCCTGGCATTTTGTAAGCAAAAATTTTTAACTTTTCTCTCTGCCGCACACCATTAACGTATGTGTGTGTGTGTGTGTTTGTGCAAGTTGACTCTTTTCCCTTTTTTTTTGGTAGCATAAATGTTTGAGTAAAATTGTGTGCCAAAAGCAAAGAGAAATCCTAGTTGAAAGAGAGCAGTTAAGAGAGAGAGAGAGAGAGACGAGAAGGAGAAGAGTCCATGTTAAACATCCGCTTTTGGTTTTTTATTGAGTTTTTGTGGGCTTAATGTTTTTGACGTGATTTGGCAATTAATTTGAATATATTAAAACACAACATTTGATTTATTTTCGGTTATATTGAAAAAAATAACACTGACAAATAAAAAAATTATTCCAAGGAAATATTTCAAAATTAAATTCGATGTTTTAGAGCTTACTAATTTGTTTACTAATTTTTCAAAACTAAAATTTAGTTTAAGTTTCCAAAGGACCAAATCATTTTCTAAAACGAAAAGGAAAAATTGAGAATTAAATGGAAAAGAGCTGTAATATCTTTGGTTGATCACTGAAGTAGCTAAACAATTAATGGTGTTTGATTGATTTAAAGTTGATTTGATGGTAGCCGAAATCTTGAAAATTTGTGACCGCTTAAACAATAAAAACAAAGTGCATACTGTGCAAATTTCTTAAGAAATAAAGCCCAATATATGTATCTAAATTAGGCTCTCACTTGCTTATGTCATATGTTGGAATTTTTGAGAACTTTTTAATTTCTTCCAATTGTTGTTTTCTTGAAGGGTCAACTTTTTTTTTTATAGGTTTTGTAAAGATAATTGTTTTGTTTCTAAGAATGAATTAATTATATGAGAAAGTGTCCCAGTTACCTACCAAAGAAAAAAAAAAAAGAAAACAAAATGTTCATCAAAAAATCTCTCATCAAAAAAACTTGTCTCAAATGCTAAACTAAGATATTGGCTTTTTGCCATACACTTTTTGTGTCCGTATATGCATGAGTATGTGTGTGTGTGTGTGTGTGATATTTTTCTTTTTTTTTTTTTTTTGATACCCCAAAGGAAAATTCATATTATATACATGACAGGTGCGCGCTATACCATCAACTTATGCCACCACCTACACCTACATCTACAACTACATCTACACCTACAAGCGCACCCAGACTCAGACCCACATCCAGAGTCATAGCCACAGCCACTCTCAGTGCACTACCTTTTCGGTGGCACACCCCCCAATGGAACTGCCACCACTTAGCAATTTAAGTGGGCGGCATTTTGCTTTCTTGTTTCCTCGTCTTCTTCAGTTTTCTCGCTAAGACATTTTGGCCAAATCTGCTTCAACAAGAAAAAGAGCGATGAAGAGGGAGAGGTAGGGGGAGAGAGAGAGCGAGAGGAGTAAGAAGAACAAAAAGCATAAAATGCTATGAAAAAGCAAACACGCACAGACATACACACACACGCACACATACAGTATATATGTATATATATGTAGACAGCAGCAGAAAGAAGAGCTAAAGCCGCAAGGAAGAAGCTGAAAGGAGCCGAAGGAGCCGGCAAGGACGTTGTGTTATAAATTTTATGAGCTTGCCAGCAGCAGCCAATGTTTGCCTTGTGTGTGTGTGTACTTGTGTCGGTGTGTGTGTGTGTATGTGTGGGTGAGGCTCATAAAAATAAGTTGCACTCGTGCCACGCTTTCCACGCTTTCCATAGCTTTGCTAGAGAGACCCCCTACCCTCTTCTCCTGCCCGCGACGCTTCTCTTTTTGCCTTATGCTCTCTAAATAAGAAAAAAGCAAAAACGAAACTTTGGTTGGGTGTTGGCATTTAACTGTGTGTGTGTGTGTGTGTGTGTGTGTGTGCGTTTGTATGTCTCTTGGCAGTCAGTCAGTCAGCCATTGTTGCTACTCACACCCTATTCACCTCACCTCCCTCGCGCCGCACCGCCCCGTCCCGTTCCTTATCCAACACTGCTGCCTTGGTCTTGACAGGCAAGCGGAAACATAACCAGAAGGATAACGTTATAATGCCCCAGTGGTACAATATATACACACACACACACACACACACACACACAGACACATGCAAGAACAACTACAACAGCAACAACAAAAGGAACAAGAAGAAAAAACACATTTCTCTATCGTCGTCCTCCTTGCCTGCCCTCGTCTGTCTCTAACACCCTCTCTCTCACTCTCTCACTCTCTAGCGCTGCGTTTGCTTGTGTGTGTGTGTGTGCTGAGCTCCTCGACAGCTTTTGGCTTTGCCTTTCCAGCGTTGCCTTCCCTCCGCCGCCGTGCCCGCCTCTCCATCCCTGGCCACCCACCCACTCTATCTCTCACTTTTCTGCTTCTTGCTTGGCTCTGGCTCTGTTTGCTTTCATTCGCTTTTTGCTTCGTTTCTGTTGTTCTTGTTGCTGTTGTTGTTGTTGTAAGTGAGATCCGCTTTTTTTCCGTGTATGCTTGTGTGTGTGTGTGTGTGTCATTGTATGGTAAAGGTATTGGAAAGGTATTTGGACTATAAGAACAAGATTATTAAGCAATATTCTTGCTTCTTTTATTAAAATAATTCGAATAAAATTGATCGCTTTGCGATTTACTTTTTTAAATTGCAAATTTATTAAAACGAATAACATTTATTTAGTAGGTGGTTGATATGGGTTTCCCGTCAACTTTAAGGTACGAGTCTTGGTCTCGCCCACGCAAATCTGTGCAAGAATTTCAAATTTCTTCTTGTCAGTCAATAGAGAGGATACGCCGGGTCCAACACAAAAATCAAAAGACGTCATTGTTGTGTATTTTATGCAATTGATTAGCTTCTCGGCAAATGTCTTAACGATAATCCAATTCTTTGTTTGCTTTTCGATTTCCTCTTCTGTTTCTGGTGGGGGTCCCAAATCCAATTGATCCGCAAACGATTCTTTGGATTTGGATTCTTCTTTCTTAAACCACACCGGATCATACATGTCCAGATTATGGGGTTCGATTTTTTCGGCCTGACGGACTGGAATGTACTCTTTACATTTTGGGAATCCCAACTGATAGCAATAGTTCGAAATAATTTGAAAACGAATTTTCTCAGCCGGAATTGAATCAAACTCGTTAATATAGTCGTAAAATACTTCCAATTCCAAATCATAAACAGCTCGTGTGGTCATATATTTCACTGCATTCATCAATATTTTATTCCGAATGCGTTTAAGAATTTGCTTTTCGTCAATTCTAAATGCATAATCGTACAGCTGAACCATCTCATCGGGAGTTATGTGATTTGCAATTTGTAAAGTTATGTGCGCTAAGCAATGTTTCCCCAAAAAAGAGACCAGGAATCTCTTGCTTAAGTATATTAAGGAACGCATTATTTTTAGGCTATAGTTCGCAATTGGCGGGTCCTCCTGAATGTAAACACATTCGATGAATGCCTTGAAATCCGTGGCCGAAACATCTTCAAGGACAATATTTTCGGGAGAAATCGCCTCCTGGAAATCACCATTGAACATGCGCTCGAACACGGGCGACACACTCATCAATATAAACTTATGACAATAGAATGTAACCCGCTCTCCCGCCTCATTGAACAGTATAAAGCTGCAGTCCGACAGGTGTCCCGTATTCAATAAATATTTCATTCGACCGATGCGCTTCAAGTCATGCCAGTCATCTGATTTGCGGTCATCCATCTTGATAAAAAAACTATTTCAAAATAAAAAGCAAAACTATATATATATATAAAGCAAACGAAAATAATTATAAACTTTTTTTTTTTTTTAAACACTAGATAAAACTGAATTTGAGAAATTTTGCTGTAGACGTTGTTATTGCTACAACTAGTTAAAACTAATAGGGACTGGTGGGGCGTAGAGACTGATACGAAAATGTTCAATATCATTGCCTACTATGTTTCTTGGCATCTGTTTTGGCAGTAAGCAGAGGTAACTAGATTGAAAGAGAGAACGTAGGGAAAGTCAATTCACATGCAGCCAGTAGAACTTAACCTTCTGACAAATCAAAGAAGATGTTACTATCTTTACTAAAGCAATAATGCGATCTCTTACACCAACTTCCTTTCAACTTGACAACTCATTTAAAGCGTTGTTCTATGGAGCTAAGGAGCTTTTAATTAAAAGATTCAAAGTAAATTACAAATTCAAGATTTTCTTTAAAACCGATGTTATCCAGTTGCCAGTCATCTAAAATCCATTTAAGAACGTTATAAAGTTTATTTTTTTGTTGGCTTTTTCTTCTTCAAGTCAAAAAAAGGAAAAAAACCCAGAAAAAACGAACAACTTATTAGAAAAAGTTAGTGAAACAGTGATGAAGCAATTTTCACTGTATGATCGGTTCAAAAAAAAAAAATAAGTTTTCGAAGGATACCAAGTTTCAAACTTCGTCAATGAGGAAAAGATAGAAATTTAAACGAGAAGAGATCAAGTGAGCCGATGGGACTATCTATATAAGCATTAGTCTTTGTGTCATGGCTAGAGCATTGTGAAGTCGGCGTTTGGCTTAAAGGTTTTTTCTTGCTGAATTGATGAAACTTTTTTCCGACTACTTATTTTATGATTTTCCATGCTTTCCTTTTGCATATTTTCAGAGGCTTCGTGTTTCTGTATGTGTGTGTGTGTGTTTCTTTTTTTTGCTGCTGCTGCTACTATTGCTGTTGCCTCTGTCTGTCGTCTCTGTCAGCCTGTTTGTGTGTGGGCGTGTTTGTTATTTTTTGTGTCTTTTTCCCCTCTTTGTTTTGTTTTTTTTTTTCTTTGTTTGCTTGAGTTCTTTTTTCAGCTTTTTCCGGATTTCGTTCTTTTTTTTTTGCTTTACTTTTTTTTATATACATATATATATTTTGCCGTCTATTTCTTGCGTGTGTCTGTGTGTGTGTTGTTGTATAATTTTGTTGCTTCATTCATTGTTGGTTAAATGTTGGCTAACTGAGAGAATGAAAGAGAATATATGTGTGTGTGTGTGTGTGTGTGTATGAGAAAGAGAGGTAGAGAATGGAATTGCAATTCTCTTCAACGGGGGGCTGCCCATAAAAGTATGCTATGAAAAAAATGTAAAAGGAATGGAGCGGCAACTCAAGCACATATTGTAAAGTAAACTTGCCACGCCCATTCGCACTCCCCAAAAAACCCCCTCCGCCATCCCCGTCCACTACTCCACATTCTGTATTGCCTTGCATTTTGATGGTGAAAATGATTTTTGCGCTGATGAAAAGTGCGAGAAGCAAGAAGGCAGGACAGGAAGTGGGAGGGAGAAAGAGATGAGGCAAGCGAACGCAATGTGCGCGAAAATGAAATAAACTTTCTATGGATAGATGAGGCGGGATTATGGTGGTGGCAAGGGAGGGCGAACGGAGTTTGTTGAGCGCGAAACAGGGCAGAACGGAACAAAATGTCCTGCCACCGACAACGGAGGCCAAGTTGAACAGGCGAAGAGCGCGTATAGCAAGTGGCAATTTCACGCGCCAAGCTTGCCACAGTGGATAACACAGCAGAGAAGGGAAAGGGGTGTGGTGGCGAGAAGAGGTTAGAAAGATGGTGTATGAAAAAGTAGGGGACAGGGGAGAATAGGAGGTAAAAATCCATTTCGTATTCAGTGCTCGTAAAGTGGAAAACAGAGAAAACGCAGAAGCAGCAAAGCGGGGAAGAAGGGGAGAAAGCATAAAAGTATAGAGGATAAGGGGAAAGGGAAGGGGTAGTGGTAGGAGCCGCAGGATTTGTAGGTGAAACTGATGTTTTATGCTTGTGGGTTTCGCAAAATCCTTCGCCACCTGGAAAACGCATAAAATCCTCGACCATCTCCCTCTCCCTCTCTCCCTCTCTCTTTCACCCACTCATCCGACATACTCTCCCCCGCGCAATAACCCCCTCTTCACCAAAACAAAAAAAAAAAGAAATACTCTTTTGGCAGAGGCAAAAGGCAAACTAGAAAATAGCAAAAACGTTCAAAATTGCCAGCAGTAAAAATTTTCGTTCGTTCGCCCCATAAATGAAAAATGAAACTTGTCTCATACCCCAACGACCCCAACACCCACTGCTACCATCCCCCTATCCCTCTTCATGTATCTGTCTCTTTTAGTTAGAAGAGTAAAGCGTTAGACAGAAAGCGGAATTGGGCGTGAGGAGGCTAAACGGGGGGAGTATAGGTCATAAAAACCACGCACCATATAAAAGGAGAAAGACATGAAAAACAGATTCCCCCCAAGGAGTTTCTATTTCTATTTCTTCTTCTTCTTCTTCCTTTTCCCGGTTCAGTGTGATCTTTTTCGCAACTCAACTAAATGTCAGCGGAATACTCAAAATCGTATTTTATATTAGGAGAGAAAAACGAGTCGAGAAGCTGTCATCAAATTGCTAAAAATTGTCTAAGCTTAAAACGATTCCGATTTCAAATAAATATTTTTTGCAATACGCTTGAATCCTTTAGCCAGGAACTCTGCAATTTTTGAATGTTTCCACAGATAGTTAGATAGATTTTAGTAATGATTTTAGATGATTTAAGACTTAGTCGGTGAGAAGATAACTTTATTGATGACGATCCAATCGATCTTAGAAAATTCTTCATCCTTTATTGAACTCTTTGCTGTTCGGGTGTCAAATTTATTAAACTTGGTTTATTCTGTTTTATCTCGATCGCAAAAACCCATGACTAAGGCTTGAGTAGGTTGCCACTGAAATAAAGTTTTTAAAAAGGTGCCATACTTCAATAAATAAACGCTTCATCAATGTCATTGCAATTTTAAATATAAAATCAACCGTAAAAGCGGCTTATTACAACCCAAAGTGAATTCGGTCGTTTTATATGCTAATAAATGTTTTATTCATTTCATTAGTATAGTTCATGATGCTTGTTGCGCTTTGTTTTTAATTTCATATCGTATTCTTCATATAGTTAAAAGAGAACTTATTTAATTCAATCTAACTACGATGATTGAATAAAATGAATAATTTCCATTGCATTTAAAGTAGATGCCGATCATAGCGACTACTTTGTTTAACTATGCATTCTTTCTATATTTGATATCATTTATTGATACTTTAAATTGTTTAAATTCCTTGAGAATTTCTAAAATAATTTGTCTCTTCATTATTTGTTTCAGTCTTGAACAAATTGCTTTTTCTTTTATATATTTTCATTCTATTCCTTGTCAAATTTTGTGACCCCATTGCCATTTGCTTGTTGTATTCTACTTAATTTTTTGAATTTCATTTACGTTTATTTCGTTTCAACATATTCGTACACTTTGAATTCTTTCATATTTAAGGACTTTCAGCTTAGTTAACTGAGCCCGCAGTGAACTCTGTTTTTTTTCTTTCGTTTTTTGTCGTCATCTAAAAAAAAAATCGCATGCCAACTTATTCTTTTCATGCATTTTTAATACCACAAAAAGTAAAAGAGAAACAGAAAAGAGAGAGAGAGAGAGAGAAAGAAAACTGCATATACATATATAGTAAAACATATTTGCCCACACGACGTATACGTAATTTGCACAATATTGCGTATACGTTGCTTTCTGTTGGCAAGCGAGCAATTTTTTGTTAAACCCTCTTATGTAACCAACACAGCAAAGCTGAGCAGAGCAGATGCAGTCAGGGGGACAAAGAACGGGGGGGGGGTGTAAAGGAATGTGTTGTATATTTGTGCTAGGAGCAGGGGCGACGTAACCAGGAGGAGGTTAGAGGTGTCAAGAAGGGTTCGCCTGGCAGTGTCAACAATGTGCAAGGCGGAAAAAGCGAGCAAAATACGAGAAAATACGAAAAATAAAAAAAAAACTAGCGATAGGAAAACAGAGACAAAGAGAAGCGGAGAAAACGAGAGAAACACGTAAGGAGGTAGATGGATATGGGGGAGGCACAAAAGGGGAAAGAGGTTAAAAAGTGGGTGCAATGTGGGCGTGTCAAACACCAAGTAGTGAGCGGAAGTTAAGTTACAAAATTAAATTGATAATTTTTTTCCACATTTTGTTTTTGCTGTGAAATAAAGTGAAGAAAGCACAAAAAGTTGACTCTCTACTACTAGAAAGAGAAGGAGCCAAACATACACGAGGCATGTAAGAAAGAGAGAGAGAGAGGAAGGAGAATGGCAGCGGGTGTGGGGCAGAGAAGTAGGAAGAAGGTGTGGCGGGGTCATAGGAATGGCTTGGAGGTTGCCAACAATGGCGTCGTTGTCCTCGTCTGTAATGTGCACCGGAAACGCTTGAAGTACATTCACATGCCAGCAGAGCACCAAGAAAAAAATATTACAAAATAAAAAAAAAAAAAAGGAAAGACGAAGATGCAGGCGAAGGAGCAGGATGAGGAGAAGGAGCAAGGCAGGGTATCTTCAGAGTGCACAAGAAAATGGTTGAAAGAAGCCAAAAGGAAGCTGCCTGCCACTGCACTTTCTCTCTGTTCGTGTGTGTGTGTGTGTGTGTGTGTGAGTTGCTGGCAGGGACAACAGACGCCAATGCACTCTTCTCCAAGGAAATTGTAGCTGAAGATACAAGAAAGAAAGCAAGACAGACAGGGTGAGTAGAAGAGAGAAAGGGGAGTGGCTCATTGAATGCCTTTTGGAATGTGTTGCAGCTTTTGTCCTCGCCATGCCATAAGATTCCTTGTGGTACTTTTGCTTTAGTGGCAAGTCAATAATTTAAAATATATATATATATATGTGTATATACTTACTTAAAGTTGACCAACACTGGACAGCAGAATTTTAGCCCCGAAGATGAAACAGACAGGGCGAGAAAGTGAGTGAAAGAGAGAGAGAGAGAGAGAGAAGTATTTGCTTTTTAAAGAAAAAACTGAAAAAGAAATTATTTTTAGCAGTCGCCATGCTACATCAACGTTTGTCTGTCTGATAACTAACAGTACCAAAACCACCCCACACCACTCCTTCCCCTTCCACTTCCCCTTCCCCATCATGCTAGTATCGCTCAACGTTCTACTATCCACACCCTCAACCTGCCTGCCTCCCGTTTGCAGCTGCTGTTAATATGACAAAAAGCAGGCAAAAGTTGTTCTTACTTGCTTCTTGTAAGGCGCCCCGAAAAATGCAGACAAAGTTTTCCTCCTGGGTGAGATGAGATGAGGGTGGGGTAGGATGGAAGGGTAAGGGTACGGTGAAAGGATGCTGTTTCTTGTAAAAGAGTCCCAGGCAGCAAAAGCAACAACAACGACAAAGCCAGACAAATTTAAAGGCAACCAAAAAAAAAAAAATAAAGAATAAAGAAAATAGACAAAAAAAAAACTAACAAAATAAAAAAAAATTATATATATATACCTATAAAAGAAGAAGTAAGGCAGCTTCAACTAGTAAAAAGTTTTGTGTGCAAAAGAAACTAAATGAAATTTTCATGTTCAAGCGAAAAGGAAGCAGAAGAGAAAGCAGCCAAATGGATAGAGATAGAGATAGGGAGAATGATATACAGAACGAGAGGAAGAAAGGAAGGCACTTATATAAAAATATCTATAATGCATCTTTAAGTGATCTTGATAAAGAAAAAAAGTACAGCAAAAATTTCACATTGCTTAGGTGAACTCCAAAAAGAAGATTGGCTCTTGCTCGCATCCTCCACTGTCCATGCACTTCCTGCTGCTGCCTTTGGCGTGATTTGTGAGAGGCAATCTGTGCAGGCGGTGGGAGTGGCCATCCTGTTTGACCGTTGGCTATTAATCTGTTCGTCAATCAACTTCACTGTGATTAGTCTATGTCATATTTTGATAAAATGATATTGAAAACCTTTCAGTCGAATGTGTTGCCTACTTTTTGGGGCACAGTAGCCAAACAGAAAAGTGTCAATAAGTTTTCAGTATTATTTCAAGCGAAAGAATTCGTTTTGAGTTAGTGAGAAGAGACCCACTTAGACATTGCACATTTAGCGACAAGAATTTATTAACCTCTTCAACTTTGAACAATTTCTATTCCAAAAACCAACCAATATGAACCAATTTCTTGACTTCAATTGACAACCAGCAACAGCAAAGTCAACATATGTACTTAGTTTTGGATGAAATGTTAATGGCCATTCAATAGAAAGAGGTTTTGAAAACACTTGTCGAAATTCCACATTATAGGCATTGTCTTTGTTGACCTTACAATTAACGTTTGTTGGATTGTGACCCGATGAAATAATAGGCTATAGGGCTGATACGCAAAATTGCATTGCAACAAGAAAACCAAACTAAATAATTGCAGGCAGTCAATCATCTATTGGCAGGGATTGGATTGGAAATATTTCCAAACTTAACTTCGTTGTTTGCCAAATTGCGGTGAGCCGCTTATCTTAGACTTAGACTTAAAGACTCTAATTATCGTAACGGCATCATAACACGACCTTAACGCTTTGCGAATAAGAGCAAAATTAAGCGAAGGAGCAAACTTTTTGGTTATAGTTTCATAAGAATTTTTCCATAAGGTCAACTTGAACCAAATTTACTGTCGAAGGTGATTTTTGGCCATCAACTGCTTTCGGATTAATGGTCTAAGTCTTCTTTAGCCAAACTCACTCTTGAAAAGTAAGGGCACTTGAAATGTAAATTAAAAGCATGCAAAATAGTTTTAAGAGGTTACAATCGATTGAGATCAATTTTCTCAAGGTATGCAATATAATTTTCACATTTGATGTCATAGAGATTATAGAGAAAGGCAAAAAAGGAGACAAGTGAAATGAACTGGGCAGTGGGATAGGCGGTAAATGGAAAATGGAAAAGGCTGGCAGGCTTGTAAAACTTTTCACAGGATTTCACATGGCTGACTACGTACCCAAGCTTGCCTTCTTCTTCTCCTCTCTCTCTCTCTCTCTCTTTCTCTTTCTCCCTTTGTATCTGTTTCCCCCTTCGACCGCCCCCCTTTCTAGCCCTCAGAGTGCCGCTAGCTGTGGCTGTGGCTGTAGCCGTTGCTGTCCATGGCCATTGGCCATAAGTTGGCTGTTAAATGCTACTTACGACTTACCGACTGCTTCAATATTCCAGCCATGCCCTCCTGCCTCCTGTCTTTCTTTCACTTTGGCTTTGACTTTCAGCCCAACAATCTGCTGCTGCTTCTGCTTCTGCTGCTTACTTTTACGTCTTATACTTGGCCATTGCCTATTACTTTTGGCTCCATAAAACTTTGTCCTCTTCAAGCATTGACTTCTTTTGCTTTCCTTTACTTTACTTTGGTTTTACTTCTTTCTTTTTTTGTTTTCTGTGTGTTTTTTTTTTTTTTTTTGCCAACTTTTGCCAGACATTTTAAAAACATTCTCATTCCCATGCTATGACTATGACTATGTCTACTGGGCGTGGCACCTTTTGGCGTTTTAATTACGAAACGTACGTAAGAAAGTTTTATTCGCTGTCTGCATTGGCAAAATGAAAAAGGGAAATGCAAATTAATCGATATCGTTTAAGTTTATTAACCAAAACGACGCCCCCGCCATAGCCATAGCCATAGCCATAACCATTGATTCGCGGTTTCATTTGATGGATTGGAATGGAATGCGTTTTACGCACACACACACACACACGCACACAGAGGAAGAGAAGGCCTATCAAAAATCTTCTTCTTTGCATTTGTTTAGATATGCAAATTAATTGGTTTGGCTTTGAATTTCATTTGCTGCTGCCGCTGTCTAGAGTGAAGTGAAGGGAATCGACCAATAAAATAAGCGGAACAAAAAACCTTTCAATGCGTCTCCATAAATGTTAATTTTTTAATGATCCACGAGACGCCAAACCGAAACCAAAATCGAAACACAAAACACACACACACACACAAAAAAAAAAGAAGCAAACCAAACTTTTGCCTAATGAGATTTTTCAACTTATGACAAGTTATGCTAATTTTGCACAAGCAGACAGCATCTGCGGGGGTGTCGCCATCTCTACTACTTCTTCAGCATCATCATCGTTTCAGTCTCCATCTTCATCGCCATCTATTGTTTTCGCTTCACTTCAATTCACTTTGATTTTTCAGGTTTTTTTTTTTTGGCTGGTTTGCTTTTTTTTTTTTTTTTTTGGTGTGACCCAGTCTTTAAAATCAAGAGTTTAATTTGGATTTCAGTCTACTGCTGCCATCTCAAAAATAGATCAGTATTTGTATATTTGCATATTTCCTCACTAAAAAAGAAGCCTTGAACGGTTTTTTTGCTATTGAATGCACTCGAAATCGTTAACAATGATTCTTTTGAAGATCGCAGTACATTTCAATTGCTCTCTTTTTTACTTATCTAGCCCACTCGTAATCGAATCTTCATTTCGAATATTAACGGAAGAAGATATCAAAAACTAAAACTTTGCTAAAGTAGATCTGATAACTCATAAACTTCAATTTCAATATCTATTTTTCTCACAGTTCTAGACTAAATAAAATGGTTACAAAAAAAGCAGCTTAAAAATTGTTCTACCGATGACCGATTACAAACTAAGCTAACATATTTGAAAAATATTTGAAGCTAACATTTTTTTTTTTTTTTTAATTTAAAAAAAAAACGTAATTACGAAATGTATTTCTATAAGTATTCACAAATACTTAAACTTCTTATACCAGCAGCACTCAATAACAACTTCAAGTTGCTCTAACCCAACTTTCTTTTCTTCTTCAATATTATGTTATGGATATCATAAGTAACGATAACATTAGCCCAAATAGACCCATTTCCACACACACACACACACACACATACACAGGGAGAGTGAGAGAGAATGAATGAGGAAGAGGGCAATGCGGAGAGTTCTCACACTCCAATTTGCTCTTATGTAGTCGACTTTTCAAAGCAGAAAACCGCGCCAGGCTCCATTAAACACCCAAAAAAGAAGGTGGCAAAAGTAAAGCAGAGGAAAATGTAAGGATAGGCTTGCCTTTGGGTTGAGTTGAGTTGAGTTGAGTTGAGATGGGTTGGATTGGGTTTGGTTTGGTTTTGCTTGTGTTTGGATTTGGGTTGAGTTTTGGGGTTGGGCTTATGTTAGGTTTCGGGTCGCCTGCAAAGCCAAAGTATAAAAGTGTCAAAACTTTCTGTTCGAGTTTGTTGTATCCTTTTGTTATTTGCTATATACATGCATATATTCGTTTGTTCATACACAAACACACACACACATACACTTACACAGAGACAGACAGACAAACACACAAAAAGCGTACAAAAACGAAAAGAAAAATAAAACTAAGCCAATGGTCCGGGCTTTTTCTATCTACACCGAAAATTCTAAACCCTTGCAAAATTACAAACATTCATAGGAAATCGAAATATATGCTATAGACATCCGATTTTCAAGTATCACAAATATATCGAATTTTCTATGTTTTAAGTTTATTTTAATATTTTTTATTACGGGAGGCCTCTTTTTAGTTCAAAGAATCAGGGCTACACTCAAAAATTCTGTGAAATTTTTAAATTAATTTCCATACATAGACTTTTTAAGACACATCTTTCGCAATAGTAACTTAGAGAAATTTGCTAAGGAATCTGCCACATCACTGTTACAGCACTTAAACTAGTTGAGAATTACAGCCTCAAACTTCAAAGTTTGCTTTCGTGTTGCATATAATGGTTTTTAGACTTTTTTTTTAAAATAGCAATTGAAAATTGTAAATCGTTTGTTACATAAGTTCCAAATCAACTGGCGATCTTAAATATATATATGCCTCCATTTATATTTTTTGTCAGATTAGAAAATTTTTCGTTTTAAAAATGTGATCGAAATGAATGTTTCCTTTATTGTTGGTTTTGTTTGTGTGTGTGTGTTTTTTTTTTTTTTTTTTGCCGAAAGTGTAAAAAGCAACCAGCAGCAAAACCATAAGCTTTTGCCTAAGTGATAGAAAGAGAGAGAGAGAAAGCGAGTGAAAGAGAAGAGAAGGACTCGTGTGTGTGTGTGTGTGTAAGTGTGAGAGGCAAACGGAGCAAATAGAGAGAGAGAGAGAGAGAGAGTGAGAGGTTGCGCGCGGAGTGGCAGCAATAAAAGCTGCTTCATACTGATGATGATGATGCTTTTTCGTCCTTCAGCTTCATGCTGCTCTCAAATGCTGAGCGCCCGTTCAAAACACAAACGGAATGATAATGATGTGCGTTAAAAAATACATAAGAACCATTGAATGGGATCAAAATGGAAGAGAGAAAGAGAGAGAGAAAACGACGACAAAGAAACAGAGATGGGAGACAGCGATAAAAAGGAGAAGGAGGCCTGCTAACAAACATGGCGACCATGACAAAGTCAAACAAGTGTCGCACGCCACCTCAACCTACCCCACACCCGCCTAACAAAAAAACAGCTCTCTCCCACACTACCGCACCTACATACACACACACTCACACACACAATACCAGCTCTAACCAATTTTTATTTATAGACGTGAATTGGGTGTGCGAAGGATATACACGGGAAATGCCTTAACACAATTACAATAACTTTGACATGAAAAGTGGAACAATATATAAACCAAACCGAAAAAAAAAAACAAAAATGAATGAAAACAGAGGGAGAGGCCGACGAGAAGAGAAGAGGAACAACAAAAGCAACTCCCGTTGTTGACACCACAGGAGGGCGGACCAGGCGTCATCCAAGCGTCGTCCATTTGTCCTCTTCCGCTTAGCAGGATGTATGCCTGGGTGCTTGTGTGAGTGTGCGGGTGTCTGGGTGTGTGTGTGCGAGCGAGTGTGTGAACTGAAGCGACAGCCGTCGGCAAATGTTTCCCATGCACAACAACAAAACAGTTATTAAATGAAATTACAACAAACCGAAGAGAGAAAAATACACTCACACACACACACACACACACACCACCAACGAACAACAACAATTTGAAGCACACCAAAAAATATTGTAGTACCACATCAAAGAATGTTTAATGCACTACTTATGGAACATTTAAAAAAAAAAAATTCAAATTTTCAACAAATCTCCACCAACAAATCTTTCAAAATTGAATTCCTAAATTTCTTATGAAATTTGTATTTTGTTTGCATTTAATAATTTAAAAAACAATTTAGTTTGGATAATGTTCAATATTCAATTTTGAAATATTATTTACACAAATATAAATGAAAATTGCGAAATATTTTTTGATAGTTTGCAACAGTTATAAATGATATTCAATTAAAAAAAATAAGCCCAACAAATTTACCAATTTAGCTGTAAAAATAGACAAACACATTTTTCGGTTATAGCAACTTAAAATAAATAATCAACTTCCAAATCCATTTTAAATAGAATTAAATTCAAATTTTTACTCCTTACCCATACGAAATTCGAATCAATTTATCAATATATTTGAACTTGCATTGACAAACAAGAATCTATAAAATGTTGACACCTCGACAAAGTGCTTCGAGCAGGAGGAGAGCACAAACTAAAAGAATTGGTTGTAGGGCAATCGTAACTCTAACTGGTAGTTATGGCTTATCACGCAAACACTCACACTCTGTTCTGGTCTGTCTTGTTCTGCCTGCTCCTGGCCTGGCTTTTATTAATTTAGGTTAGTGACTTAAGTTTTAGCATTTGCCGCAATTAACTTAATTAGAAATGCATTTTCTGTGGAAGGAAATACTAGAAAGAGACGAATGGCCTGGATGGCGGTAAGGAGTCACAAAAAGGCCAACGCCAATGAATGAATAGGTTGACATTTGAGAGTGTGTGTATATGAGAATGAGTGTGCGTGTGCGTGTGTGTGTGTGGGGGGTACCATAAAACATTTGTGTCATTGCCTTTTTCAATGAACTGTGTATAAAATGAATGAGTGTGAGTGTGAGTGTGAGTGTGAGTGCGAGTGCTGGAGCGAGCGTGAATACGAGTGTGGAGAGTGGATGGTTTATGGCCTATTATGGCTAGGAAAAAACATATTTATTAAAAGCATTTGGCTCGATTAACTCGATGCGTAATAGAGAGAGCCTCGAGTGCTTTGAATTTGCTCCATATTTTTCTACCCCTACCCCTTGCCCCCGCCCCCTATTATCATCATCATCATCGTCGTCGTCATCAACAATGTAGTTTTTGTCGTTGTTATCGACGTCGGGGTCACCACTTGGCCACCACTTGGCGGGTGTAAATGGTTTTAAGGCATTCAAGCGAAGATAAAAAACCAAACCAAAACAAAAAACTAGAAAAATATATAGCCCAAAGTCAAAATGTTTCAAGCCGGTTTTTATGACTTGATCTTTTTTTTTATTTTTTTCTTGTGTGTGATTTGTTTTTCTTCCATCTTCTGTTTGTTTGTTATTTTCCGTTTTTTTTTCTTTCTTGAAATATTTGAATTTTTGATGAATTTTTATTTCTCTTTTTTCCTTTTGTTTGTGTGTGTGTGTGTGTGTGTGTTGAGAGTCTCAGCCCACGCACTCGCATGGGCATCTCGTTTCGATTCGCTTTTTGACTTGTCAAAAGGTTTTTTGATACTGTTTTATTTTTATTATTACTTCATTTTTTCTTCTTTGTTCAGCCTTCCCCCGCACACAAATTTGTTGTTAAAAAATTAGCAATATATCATTTTTTATGATTTTTTTTGTTGGCCATTGCTTTGACAGCTATTATATAATTGTTAATTTGCTATTGGATTAAAATATCGTAAAAAAAAAACAAAAAACAACAAAAATAGAAACTTCACTTCAAAGTGAAATCTAAAACGTGCAATTCGAAAAAAATATTTGGACAAACTTGTTTAAAGCATCAATTTAATCAACTAATCCAATGGTCTAATAAAAGATTATTCAAATTTTAAAACACTTCCAAACTGGGAGGCAAACTTTACAAACTTAAAAAAATAAATATTGTTTTTCTGAATTCAAACTCAAACACAAATAATATCTTTGACATTTAACTTTAACTTTTGATGAACAATGGGCAAATTATATAATTAAGTAAGTAAATTAAAGACGAAAATGAACCTAATTGTTGGTCTTATACTGCAATTAATTGTTAAACAATAAGAAAATCATCCAAGTTTTTTTTTGTTTTCAGTTTGCTCAAATTTTCATGCAAAATTTGCATTTATACTAAAATTTATTTGGCCAATATTTTGTGACAGACTCATAAATGAAATCTACAGTTTATGCAAATTAAAGTCAACTGACTCCCCTTAACGCCTTCTTCTGCTTCCTTGCTGTCCAACCACTCAGCACCCTCGCCCAAAGAACAAACAGCAATTCCGAAATGAATTTCATTTTACAAATATATTAACAACTTTGCGCAACAACAACAACACGAAAATAAAAGAAGGAAAAGCAAAGAAAAGAAGAAGAAGAAAAAAAAAGCACAGCCAACATATGGAAATGGAAAATACGAAAAGAAGGCAACGCACAGCCTCATACTGATAGACTCAAACAAACATACAAACAAATGCACGCACACACAGCCAAATAGACGAGCAGAGAACGGCAAGCAGAGAGGCAACATGCCTCAAGCAGCGCTGCCGGCAGCAGCAACAGCGCCACCACCACCACCAACAACAACAATCAATTGCCAATCTGTCCCACTGAAAAAACAATTGCATAGCCCCAACACACACACACACACACACATGCTAACACAACACGTATAAGCCGTTACTTAAGTGAGTGAGTGAGAGAGAAAAACAGAGAGAGAGCAAGAGTAATTCGGAGAGCAAGAGAAGCTGTTCACTCTCAATTTCGGTGTGGCCGAGCTGCACTCTCAGAAAGTCAACAGTGTGGCCGAGCAGCAGGCACGCTTTGGCTCTCGCATGCTCTCTCCCACTCGTCACTCGCCTTTCGCTCTCTTCATCTTGTCTCTCTCTCTCTCTCTCTTTCTATCTCTCTCTGTTTCTCTCTCTCTCTCTCTCTCTCTCTCGTCCCCCTTCGGGCAGCAGCATAACAAAAAGCCAATTTTGTTACTTAAATGTTTACGCTTGTGTTTATCTTTTGTATTCGGTTTCTTATTAGGTTCTCATCTCATTCTCATCGTTTAACAATTTGAGATATGATGAGGGAGCAGTCAGCTCTCTCAGTATTTGTGTGTGTGTGTGTGTGTGTGCGTGTGCCTGTGTGAGTGTATCTGTGTGCATGTTTGTGCCGATGTGGATGGGTACATTTGTGTGTGATTGTGAGTGATTTTGATTTTTGTTCTGCCCGCTGTTGCTGTTGCTGCTGCTGACTGAGGCCGCCGCTGCTGCTGCCCAAGAGGGGACACACTTTGTGTGCGCTGTTGTTGCTTTTTTTGTTGTTATACCCTTTACTTAAAGATAATAACTGGGTATATAAAGCTCAATTAGATGACGAGTAGGGAAATTGTGAGATTTTTTACTATGTTTTTTTATGTTTCCCATTTTTCCATCTCTTGTAAAATAATATTGATGAGTCTTTCAAATAATATATATAACTATTTATCGTTGTGCCAATAACTCATTCTGAATATTTGCGTTCAATTCATTTCAAAGTATTTTAAAAAGGAAGTTTTACCAATTTTTTTCTTAAATTAAATCCCCTCAGTTTTGCTTATTCTACAATTTGCATGCATTTTACCTTAAACTTTATAGATTAAAATTGTGTTTGTGTTACATTTTCTGTAAATTTTGCGTTTCTGAATATTTCGTGTTCAAAACGCTGCAAAGTATGCTATGTTTTTTTTGTATAAAAAACCTGTTCCACGGCGAAGCGAGTTTAATTCACTGCTTTTGCAAGAGTTTTTTTTTATTTGTTTTTATTTCCCCTATTTGAAATATTAAAAAATAAGTAACTTTTACTCCCTTGTCATTTTTCAAAATATTCTAAATATTTTTTTTTTTTACAAATTTAGGGACTTAGATTGCTTTAAAGACATGTCTGGAATTTAAAGGTTTTTAATATTTCAAGAATATCTTCTGATTTTGAAGCAGTTTCATTTCCCAAGCCAAACACCTTCTCAGCTCATTGCTCCATTCCAATTTACGATCTATAATTTATAGAGGTAATTTTTTGTGTCGACTTCTTAATATTTTGTAGATAAGTATTTTCGTTTTTATTTGAATGTGTTCTGTGGAGCAGTGGAGAGTGGCCAGTGGGCATCGGCAAAAGGGTGCTGGTTGGGGGGCGGGGAGTGGGGGAGGGCTTTTGCTAATGAGTGTGATTTAGACTTGTCGAGCTGGTTTATTATTTTGCGGTGTTTGCGCTCTTGTTGTTGCTGCTGCCGCCGCCGTTGCCGCCGCTGCTCTGTCCTGTTGTTTGATGCTTGTTGTTGTTGTTGTTGTTATTGTTGCTGTTTGTGCGCGTTGGTGTGCGCTTTTGTGTTGTTGCTGCTGCTGCTGCTGCTGCTGCTGTTGCTGCTGCTGACCCGGCACACCACTTCCCGCGGGGAGGTTGCTGCGGTGGCATTTTGTTATTTAGATTAAATAGTTTTGACAGCTTCCCCCGAAACAAGAGGGAAGCAATTGCAATTGGTCAATCAATATGGCAACTCTTTGAATGAGTTTTAATCTCGAAACAAAAAAAAAATAATAATAATAAAAACAATTGAACAAAAAAGTATTCAATGCAATTTATGTAAATTTGCTCTTTGATTTAGATGACATTTTTAAGATTTGAAATTGAGGAATTTATTGAATTACCATAATTTATAATTTTTATTAGCCATAAATTAAAATAAAAAATTAAATTCTTTTTGCTTTTTTTTTTTTTTGTTTTTGGTTTTGTTTCGAGTGTGTTTCTGTTTCAGTTTTTTTTTGTTTTGCTTTATCGTATCAATTAATACCAACAAACAATTATCGCATAAAATTAAAACGCAAAAACCGAAATATTTCAAATACCAAAAAGAAAGATGCGACTTTGGTATACCCTTTCTCCTGCGACAGATCTCTCTCATTAGCTAACTATGATCGATGGGCAAATATGTATTTTCTTCATTGAACATTAAAGGGCATCAGGTCATGCTTGATTAGACGACTTTAGTATGCCCTTTCCGCCCCTTCACCCTACAGGGTACAAAGAAGAAGAAAAAAATTATTAAAGTCAATTTGCAAAAATGAGAACGAAGCATTCGCTTCGCTTCGTTTGGTTTTGTTCGTTTTTTGGATTTTGATATGTTAATGTGTATATGGATATGTCGCATATGTATATATGTATGGATGGATGTGTGTGTGTGTGTGTGTGTGTGTATGTCGGCACACGTGTGTGTGCGCTTGTTTGTTTGTTTGTACATATCTGTGTGTAAGCTCTGTGTGAAAACATGGCCCCAGCGCTTTGCGGTCGAATGCGGTGACTGCCTGGCTTTGTGTGCGATGGCCAGAGAGGTATATGGTGGGGGCGGGTGACCAGAGGGGGAAGTGGGTGTCGACACACTCTGGCCCGAGCATATCACACAAAAGCACTCAAACTCACTCGCACACACACACACACACACACAGAGACAGAGACAGAGACACAGGCAGGCACACATATCGTGGCCGTCGTCGACGTCGTCGTCGTCGGCGCCGCTGTTGCTACAGGGATTAAGCATGACAACAGCAACAAAAAAAAAAAAAAAAAAAATACGTCAACACAACGATGACGATTGCACACAGCAGCAACAACAACAACAACAGAGCGCAAGGTGCTCTACTCTGCTCTCAATTTGTACATTTGCTTACTCTCTGACTTGATGACTCTCTCTCTCTCTCTCTCTCTCCCTCTCTGTCTCTCTCGCTCATTCGTATTCGCTCTTGTGGCTCTCTCTCGGTATGGTTCGGGTTCGATTCGTTCATTGTGGGAGCGAGCAATTGGGGGTCACCATTTCGGTGGAGAATGAGACAAGGTGAGGTGGTCTGATGAAGGGGCGGGTGGGGGCACCAACATACTGTCAGTCATTATTTAGCGTGCAATGTAAAAGCTTTGCATGTGTGTGTGCGTGTGTGTGTGTGTGTGTGTGTATGTGAAACATATTGAGCAAACAAGTTCGCAGCTTCTGACGACGCTGCCTACTCTCTGCTCTGCTGAGTGGGTGGTGGAAGGGCCGAGGCCGGGGTCGGAGGGAGAAACGGGAGTCTCTGCCCATCAACGTTGGCAGTCATCGGAAGTCAATGTAACAACAAACATGTAAGTTTGTATGCACGTTTGTATGTATGTATGTATGTATGTATGCATGTAGGTTTGTTTGTTTGTGTGTGTGTGTGTGTGTGTGTGTGAATGTGCGCTCTCCGTGTGGAGTTATTTAAGCTCTCTTATTATTTCATTTGTCGCTTTTAGCTTTTGTCTTTCGTGTTGCTGTTGTTGTTGTTGTTATTGTTGGCTGACTGGGTGGCTACAACAAAAATGTGGTAATGTGCGAAAGGACTTTCGTCATGCTCGACGCTGCTGCTGTCCGTCGGAGGTTGCTGCTGTCGTTGGCGCTGCTAGTTGCTGTTGCTGTGCGTTTTTGTGGTTGTTGTTGTTGTTGTTGTTGTTGGGGCTGCTGCTTGTTGAATTTGATTTTGCTTAAAAAGTTCGCTCCGTTCATTTTGTACGTTTTGTTTTAGTTTTTTTTTGTTTTTTTTTTTTATTTCAGCATTGCTTTTGGCCTGTGGACAATTTTTTGTTGCTTTTGTTTTTGCCTTATACAGGGCATGTGTGTGTGTGTGTGTGTGTGTGTGTATAAGTGTGTGCGCGGTGATTGTGGTGGTGTTGGTGGTGGGATGAATGTTTGGTTTGGCTAAAGTGATTTATGATGACAAGCTCAGGTTTTGAATAACAGGAATTATGTTAACTTTGGTAATTGTTTAAGAATGTTGATTTTCAGTATTGTTTTAAAGCACCCTGTATGAGTCGCATAAATTGGCTGGCACGAATGTTGAGTGATTTAAATAGCACTTACAATTATCAATATAATTTGATACTCATTGATATTATCTATGTATTATAAGGTAACATGATTAGCAATTTTCAAGAAAATCTTATAAATTCATCCTGCAATTAGTGTTTAAAATATTCTTTTTTAGCCAGCATACATATTTCCAGATGATTTGTTAATTCATTTCTGTTTTTAATCCTTCTGTTGGACAAGTGAAAACTAAATTAAAATGAGTTTGTATAAAATATTTTGGCTAGCTGTATTGACTAAATATTAGTCACAACGACAGATTTGAAATATCAAATTCTCGATAGTCAGCTAAATAAATAATGGTAACGTTTGGTTTTTTTGATTTCACCTTGTGCTAAGCTTATTGAATATGTGTGTTCTTTAAAGTTCTTAAAAATAAACACCTTGTATTATCGGGCGATACTCAAATCAGGTGTGAGATGTGTGGTATGTAATTCCATCTAAGGGCTGCTTCCCGAGCGCTTTCGTCTCCCCTCTAACCGCACACTTTGCTTACCATCATCTCATGATTCAAAGAAAAACAGACATTGCCAGTGCCAATTTTACACATCAACCCTCTGATTTCACCTCCCCCGTCTGGAAAACTTTTCCCCTGCATCCGCATGTCTCATCCCACAGTTAGCCCACAAAAATCTGTTAGATACCGCAAAGGAACATGGCAAACGGGGAGGAGTGAGGAAGGAAATAGGGGGTTAGGGCGAGGGCGAAAAGAAAAACTGTTAGCAAAGCTTTCACGTATTGTTAACGCATTTTATCACCAACGCGTGGCTGATTGGATTCCAAAGTGGGCGGATGGGAGGGTAGATAGCTGGCAATGGAATGGGGAGCTGTGGGGCTTGGGGTTCGTTTTGGGTTTTCCGAATTGAAATTGCTTGTGTGCGTTCCATTTGAGGTTTATTTTTTGCCATTTTTTTTTTCGTTTTTTGTGGGTCATTTGGTATGTGTTTTCATTTTTTTTTTTTTTTGCGCTAGGAAAATGTATGTGGATAGATTTTTTTTATGAAAAAAAAAAAAAAACCAAGAGAAAAAAAAGAAGGCAAGAACTTCATCTCATGGATATGCGAAAGTACAGCTTCAGTTGAGGAGCGCCAAAAAGCGCAGCAAATGCAGTTCTCTCTCTCTCCCTCTTATTTTTTGTACCTGTGTGTTTCTCTCTTCCTCTCTCTCTCTCTCTCTCTCTCTCAATCTGTTAGTCTGCCTCTCTCAACTGAGTCGGTCTGGGCCAACAGGTTTTTGTGAACAGGTCTCTCAGGTCTTCTCTCTCTCCTACTCCCACTCCGACTCTCTTACTCTCTCGTTTTTTTTTTTTTTTCTTTCATATCAGAGGAAGAGAGAGAGAGAGAGATCGACACGCCGATATTGTTCACACATTTTGTCGAGTTTGGCGTTGCACAGCGTGCTGCCTCTGCTTCTGCCGCTAGCGCTGCTAACGTCGCTGCTTGCTTGCTTGTTTGTTTGTTTGTTTCTGGTGTTTAAGTTGATTTTTATCATGCCACAAAATAAGTGTTTCATTGTCTTAATTTGTGAACTCTGAGGAGAATGAATTAAATGATAATCAAATTATTTCATTTGCACATCAAGTCTAGATCGGAAGACAGAATCTGAAATGGGACGGGACGAAAAGCATTCATCAAACGGATCATCAATCACGATTATAGAGTGGCTATACATATATGATAATCTTTAAGCCTGATTGGAATACCAATGCGAGGGCAGTTTGAAACTTTAAAAGAGATCTCTCAATTACAAGAAAAGTTAATTTTAATATTAATTTTAATTCTCTATTTTCTACATATATCTTTCTTCTTTCTGTCTTTTTCGCTTGATAATATGATGCTTTCTCACCAAGATCTTTACGATTTCGAACTTTCTTTCTGGGTTTCCATCTGACATTTGAGGTAGGTCTTCTTTTGGCAAACCCTAAAGCCAATCACTACTCTAATAAATTGTGAGCCACATCGAAAACTTGTAATAACTGATAATGCGTGGTTAGTTTCTGGTTAGGTTAATTACGTTTATGCCAACCCACGCACAATGTGCCAAGAGAATGAGCCAAAGACACAGAGAGACGAAGAATGAAATCTGATGCTTGCCATTCTTCAAGGGCGTAGAAATGTTCAGAATAAACTATTTGTTCCAATGACCAATTTGTAAAACTCAAGAAAAGGTTATGAAATTTAAAATAATTTAAGTTCTTGAGCTTGAGTTAAGGTTCGCTAGTCGATTACCCCTTTTTGTTGGCACCCATGGCACTTTACTATAATTTATGAGTCAATTTCAGACAATTATTGTTAAATATTATGAAGCATTCGTCGCCCTGTCAAAACAAATACAACGAATTTCGAATGATTTACAACGAGGCAGCAAAAGGAATTGAAAACAATGTGACAATTGTCACAAAATTTAAGTGGATAATCTTGCAAAAGACACAGAGAAAGAGAACGAGAGAGAGAGAGAGAGAGAGAGAGGGTGAGAGTGTCCCGAGGCATAAAAAGGGCAAAGCTAACAAAATTGCCAACGCAAATTAATGTCAAAATTGATTAAGGCCAGGCAAAAGAATCCTCATACCACCACCCCCTCACGAGATGACGACAAAGATGATAATGGACGACGTTGGATGTGAATGACATTTACTTTCCGCTCCCCTTAACAAATTCCTCATGGCTACACTATGGAGCGCCGCTGTGAAGATGACGACGCGTGGCTGCCAATTATGGGCATAGCCGCAAAACTCACCAAGACGCAGGACGGCGACGGCAACAGCAACAGCAACAGCATCGGCGATGGAGATGGACGGTCAAAAGGCGAAGACAGATCGTCATGATCATTGTCATATGCGGCGGCAATTTGTCACTTGTTTAGACAAACTTGTTTCCACTACAAAATGGGTATTAGAGAACTGCCGATTTGATTGCAAACAGGAGCTACTAGGTACACCATTTAACAATTCCGGTGTCCCCCAATATCCTTTACAGCATCAGCAATGGATAGAGCTATAACCCTAAATTAATTTATGGCAACTACGAAAGTTATTTTTACTGTCCTTCTTTGCTATGCCCAGAAACGCTGTTTTCTAATCCCAGAGTGCTTTGCCCCAGAAAAAAAATTTGCTTTTGTTTTTCCACATATAACTCCAATCAGCTGAATATACAGAGATGGCACATTAAGCGATATAACTATCGATTTATCGATTTTGACAACCCTGTTGCCTAGCAAAATGTATCACTCTCTTTATTTGACAACACTTTAAAGTACACGAATCACGTTTTATAACACTGTTGCCTGGCTCATTCGTAGCGACATCCCAACAGGCGTAGTCATTGTAGAAGGAAAATCTATCAGGCTTCCTCACTTGCTTTTTGGCACTCAACAAGCCAACATCATCTTTTTTCTTATTTATTATATCCTATTTTTTGCCAAATATTTTTCCTTTGTTTTTAAAATTTTCATCATTGTATTAACACCAATTATTTTGCTCGGACAATTGCTACATCAATCGTAGTGTGTAGACAACACTACAAGCCTTTATTTTCCTTCTCCATGTGCTTAAGGCTTTCGCTTTGCTTATTTAAACCAAAATATGCAATTTGCCCTCAATTAGTTAGATCCTATTTAATGCAGAACTTGGTTATTGGTTATTGTTCCTTGTTTTATTTTGGATAAACGACACGTTTTTGTTCTTGAAACCTCTATTGATATATTTGAAAAGCTGGAGAACGATTTTGTTTGCTGGATGTAATCAGAGCCCTGGCATATGTATCTCCTGTTTTCAGAGCAGAATGTTTACAAGCGGAGCCTGTCTATTAGTCTCTTCATTATCCACTTTTTCCCTAATTAAATTGGACTGAAAAACTCTTTGAGCAATTGGCAGTAGCATTCAGCCTTGTGAGCCAATGTCACCCCCATTGTAAACCATCTATTCTCGGGAAGTATATCCACAAAGGAGACATGTCCTTGAGATAATCCCCATAATCCATGGTCTTCCTGACATCCTGAAGAACGCGTGTCCTGGGAGGATGTTCCCAAACGGTGCCTTTGCGTACGGCTTTAGATTGAGTCGTTGGCCAGTTTTCCTTACTTAAGATTCTCATTGCATTTTGTCACCTCTCAAATTGGCTCTCAAGTAATTTGAATACCACAGAAGTTTTAATTGTGATCGCATACAGTGCAGTGGAAGGGTTTATCCGGTTCACGCCCGCCCGAAACCTCTATTGATATATTTGAAAAGCTGGAGGAGGGTTGTGGGTTTTCTGGATGTAATCAGAGCCCTGGCATATGTATCTCCCGTTTTCTGTAAGAATGTTTTAAAGCGGAGCCTGTCTATTAGTCTCTTCATTATCCATTTTTTCCCTAATTAAATTGGACTGAAAAACTCTTTGAGAAATTGGCTGTAGCATTTAGGCATTTCCGGAAGGATGTCTACGAAGGACATGTCTCTTAGTGTCTTCTTTATCCAATGAAACGTTTTTTTATTTGCCATTGAAAGACTTACTAACAATTGCTTAAAAGTTCATGTTTTGAATTGAATTTGAATTTGAATTATAATTTGCGTTAAGGAAAATAAATGATTTAAATATATAGAACCAGTTAATTTAAAAAATGTTTTTGACTCGTCGTGAATAGCCTTTTTTGTATTTGGCGTCTTGGAATTGCGTTACTAACCGCTTCACTTCCTTTAGTTTTTTCCCATTGTATTTTGGATTATTTTTTGGTTGATTCATTGTGTTTTTTGTTTTTGTTGTGAGTTTTCCATTTGACTGACTGTGAGGCCCGAAATGTGTGTGAATGAGTATTTTGGTTTTAATGTTTTTTGCACTTGTCAAATTTATTAATTGTATCTGTCAGATAATGCCCGCTCATTAGCATAGAGAAGCAATTTATATTGTCTCTTAAAGAAAACGAAAAAAAAACAAAAAAAAAAACTGAACTGAACTGAAAACTAAGAAGAAGAAGCTAAGGTGATGAAAGAGATAAACTCTCCTTTCCTAACGTTTCGTGTTATTTTAACACACTGTTTTCCCTCATATTGTCACAGACCGAAATTGAGTTAATAATAAAAATGGGCAACTGGCTGACAAACAAAAAAGCACCAGAAAATTGGAACACGTCAAAATATTTCAAATCAAAAGAACTTGAGACAATAAAGAACTAAAAATGAAAGCGTGTGGTCAGATTTTGTTTTTGTACAGTTTCTTAAATAAAAAAAAAAAAAAAGAAAACACAAAAATTATGGCATTATTAATAAAGTGGCAGTTTAACAATTTTCACAGGTTTCTTTAAAAGACAACAACGAAACAACCAAAAAAATAAAAATAAATTAATAGAAAGAAGAGAACTTTTTGAGCATACTTTATACCTATGTATAAAGTACTTTAATCTATGTATCTCTTGGTATACCAAACTCAATAAAATGCAGACCAAAAACTGAAATTTACATAGATTGATTATCCCAAGAAAGAAAATAATTGCGCATGTCTTGACTAAGCAGGTCGGATTTGACATTTTTAGATCTGTATTCAATTGTCATTTAGTAGGGTATCCAGCAGTCGACTCTTTAAGGCTTAGCTAGCCATTGCTTTCTTTCTTTTGCTGGATAGATGGGGGCAGGGGATTGGTTTATGACAAATGTGTTCTATTTAGAGTTATGGCAGAGAATAATTTGGAAATGTTCTTCACCTTCACAAGAGAATCTTTCTGGCAAATTTGCCCCAGCCCCAACAAACAAACAAAAAAAAAAAACAAAGAACAAAAAGAAAAAAAATTAGAAGCAACACCAAAATTCAAATCGAACCAAAATCTTTACATACAAAACATACACCGAAAATTGCCCTCCAGGGTTGAATATTTAAACGAGCTACAATATTTATTTATTTATGCCCATTCGGTTCGGTCGGTTCTGGTCTGCTCTGTTCTGTACTGTTCTCTTCTGTTCAGGCATTCAAAGTCTAATTCATAATAGATTCATGTGTCTATATATACAGATACATATAGCATATATACATACATACATACGTACATAGATATGTACATAGATATATATATATATGTATATACTTATAGATGCGTGTGTGTTCTCGATTCCCTTTACTTTCGTTTCGTTCTTCATTCTCCTAGCGCCTCATCATACGGGGCGTATAAGTAATAAGTTTTTATTTGGCACTTGCCTGCCAAAGCGATTTGTTTTTGCTGCTGCTGTCGTTGTTGTGCTTCTTGTTGTTGTTGTTGTTGTTGTTCTTATAGCTGGCGTCATTTAATGGCTAACCAATACGATGTATCTATATCTTCGGCGGGCTATCTTTAAGATATATTTCGCTGTATGTATCTGGCAATCTAAAATTAAATATATATTTCTTCTTTTTGTTGTACGGAAAATGAGCTGCAGAAACAAAAAAAAAAATAGATAGAAATAATGCGTGATTCTGTAGCCAGCAAATTACGAGAAAATTAAATGTTGATTTAATTTTGAAAAGCAATTTTTCATTTTTAGCAGCGTCCATCGTCTTCATCGTTGCCGTAGCAGTCGCAGTCGCAGTTGCTGTCGACGTCGTCGTCAACGTCCAATTGACGTATGCATACATATGTATGTATGTACATACATATGTATGTAGACATGTATGTACATAGATGTTTTGTTGGGCATTTGCATGTGTCTACCCCTCTACAGCAACACCTCCCACCACACCATCCCCTGCCACGATCTACAGCTCCGTTCTATACGTTTGACTGTTTGCATTTGAGTTACACATTTCTTTTTTTTTTCGCTTTTTTTTTTTGTTTCGTTTCGTTCGGTTCCTCGTTTTTCGCTATAGCAATAAATCGCACTTTGCACGTCGCCCAACGTCGTCGCCTGGTTTGGTTAAGTTCGTTGCCAGCTGCAAAATACACACAACCACACACATATGTACATAAATACATATGTACATATGTATAGATGAAATGTACTTAAACACATTTTGCAAAATACAATGAACTAGGCAAATCAATTTCATTCCGATTTCAAAACGTTTAACACCTTGCCTTTTCCCATTTACCCTCCCACAACCCCCTGCCCCATGGCATACATATGTCGCCAACGGCGCCAGCGGTCAGCTAAAGGATGTTTGAATTCGTCAAGGACGATTGCTCAAGATTGTAGAGAAACAATTCATCCAGAATGGTCCCCTAGCATCAATGTACATAATGTTCACAAATTATAGAACACCTTACGATTTCCGAAACCCATTTATATCTACATACATTAGTCAAAAATTTTGAAATATGTTATAACTAAAGCAAAGGACACAATAAGGTTTGATCTTTTTAAAACTATTCCATTCCAGTTGTAAATGAGAATAATCTGAATAATGCTTTTCATGTAAAAGACCACAAATTGCATAAGAAAAATTCAAACACTCAGACCTTGGAGAACGTGGCAAGTTCCTTTTAAAATGTTAAATATGACAGTTGCCTAAAAAGTCAACAGGTGGTCACATATGTTTTGCCAGTGTAAGAAAGCAAAATTATTTATAGTGTAAGATAACGAATGTAACATTAACCAACACTGTTTTACGATAGGACAGTATGTATCGAGTAGGATAGTAAATGCAAGATAATCAGCAAATGCAATTTTTTAGTTTTGATTTTTGCAATTTTAGAAAGCAATAAGAGAAGCTTCTGACGAAGAATATTGCTGAACTCTTAAGCCAATCAAAGCAATATAATTTTATCAATATATTAAGACAAAAAGTCTTTCAATGGCAAATTAAATATGGACGAAGAAAATCTCAAAACATTCCCATTGACCAAGATAGGAAAGAGAGGTGCTAGTCTCTTATCGAGCTCTCGGCAGAAATATATGTTTATAATTTGGGCTTTCTTTTCAAAAATAAATTTGTTTTTGTATATATACTTAAAAGCTAAATTAGTGTAATGAAACCAAAATCGATCGCAACAAAAAGTAAGGAAAAAATATGCGTAAGTAAGGGAGTTTAAGATACAAGAAGAGAAGAAAAAAAAAAGTTTTAGGACCGAGCCTCAATTTTTATGAGCCACCAGAAAAGCTTCCTTGATGTTAACTGGAATTCTTTGTCTCTGATCGATAGGGATGTATCAAATCTTTTATTTTCAACAGTTAAGCTTTTTGATTGTATTGACTTATTATTTGCTCTTCTCAGAATGTGGTAAAGGATAGGTATGCCGTGACTGTCTTGAACAAATCCTCTTTTATCTAGAAGTAGGAATGATTCAGGGGGTGAGAACCCGTTACATATTGCTTGCTCTAAGTAGAGATCACCTTCATAGAATGGAGCTTTAATAAGATCGTTAGAGCTCTCCAGACAGCGGCAGATGTGCCTTCTAATTAGATTTATAATTTGATTATCAATCCTTATTATACTTGCAGCGTTATAAAGTTTATTGTTGGAATAAAATCTTATCCAGTTACTAGCTGGAGTTCTATATAATGAGGTGCAAGCTCTGAGAATCTTTCTTTCAAACATTCTAATTCTTTCCATGTATGATGGTGAAATTAGGTACCATATTGGGCAACCGTACGTTATTATGGGCCTGATGACAACTTTATATAGCAAGACTTTCACTTTTTTATTGAGTATTTTGGAGCTAAATGCCTTTCTGTACAATTGATATGCGATCATTGCCTTGGAGAGTTGTAGATTGATGTGATCATTAAAGTAAAGGAACTTGTCAAAATGTACCCCCAAGTATTTCACCCAATTAGCGAGAGGAATGGGTTCGTTGGACATGTTAGAGACAACTTGGAATCTTTTCCAATTTTTGCTGACATTATGATTGCATTTGTTAATTGGAGGTCGGAAAAGAATACTTTCGCATTTACTAATATTTATTTTAAGATGCCAGTTTAGTGTAAATTCTTCTAGTGTATTGAAGCTTTTTTGTAGGTTTTTGTTAATATTGGCTATTGTTTTGTCTGCATTGTAGATAACATTATCATCAGCGTAGGCTATAATATTTTCAATTTTTTCAAGTAAATCGTGTATAAAGATAGTAAACAACGTAGGTGCATTTACGGTGCCCTGCTGCAAACCATTGATTGCTTTAAACTGTGAACTACTAGTTGTGCCATTTAAATGAACCACAAACTTCCGAAATGAGATCATATTGTATAGTGACATTAGAAGGTGTATGGAGAATTTGAAACTCATTAATTTTGCAATTAGTCCTTTAATCCAAACCGTGCCAAATGCTTTTTCAAGATCGACAAAACAAGCGCCAACAACATGCTTGTTGTTTCAATTGATTTTAGATGTTAAGAGGTTCATTGCATGAAGAGTTGAGTGATTAGATTTAAATCCGAACTGTTTATTGCATACGATTTTGTTTTTGGCACAAATTTTATGTATGTTTAAATTAACTAGTATCTCAAATACTTTGCTTATATAAGGGAGTAGACTAATAGGTCGTAGGTTATTTATTTCGTTCGTCTACCTTTTTCTTTGGTATGACTACTAGCTTAGCAGTTTTCCAAAATGGGGGGTAATATGCGTTATTTAACATGTTGTTAAAAATTGAACAATATTCAAGAAGAAGGACTTTTGGTGTATGTTTCAGAAATATGTTTGGGATTTCATCGATTCCTGATGAGGTTTTAGGCTTTAAGTTAACGAATATTGCCATTAGTTCATTGCTTGTAAAAAAATAGTCATCAGTCTGGCTTTTTGATAGGCAATTAAAGAAAACATTAATATCCACGTCCCATTTGTAGATATACTTCCAGAAAAGCCTAAATGCTACAGCCAATTTCTCAAAGAGTTTTTCAGTCCAATTTAATTAGGGAAAAAATGGATAATGAAGTCAATAGACAGGCTCCGCTTGTAAACACGTCAAGATTCACACTGGCGAAAAACCCTACAAATGCAGCGTTTGTGATAATACCTTCCGTCAATCGTCAACGCGGACGAATCATCTGAAGATCCATACGGGCGAAAAGACCTACAATTGCAACTACTGTAATATTCAAATTACTTGAGAGCCAATTTGAGAGGTGACAAAATGCAATGAGAATCTTAAGTAAGGAAAACTGGCCAACGACTCAATCTAAATCCGTACGCAAAGGCACCGTTTGGGAACATCCTCCCAGGACACGCGTTCTTCAGGATGTCAGGAAGACCATGGATTATGGGGATTATCTCAAGGACATGTCTCCTTTGTAGATATACTTCCCGAGAATAGATGTTTTACAATGGGGGTGACATTGGCTCACAAGGCTGAATGCTACTGCCAATTGCTCAAAGAGTTTTTCAGTCCAATTTAATTAGGGAAAAAATGGATAATGAAGAGACTAATAGACAGACTCTGCTTGTAAACATTTTGCCAGAAAAGAGGAGATATGTACATATGCCAGGGCTCTGATTACATCCAGCAAACCAAAATCCTCCTCCAGCTTTTCAAATATATCAATAGAGGTTTCGGGCGGGCGTGAACCGGATAAACCCTTCCACTGCACTGTATGCGATCACAATTTAAACTTCTGTGGTATTCAAATTACTTGAGAGCCAATTTGAAAGGTGACAAAATGCAATGAGAATCTTAAGTAAGGAAAACTGGCCAACGACTCAATCTAAATCCGTACGCAAAGGCACCGTTTGGGAACATCCTCCCAGGACACGCGTTCTTCAGGATGTCAGGAAGACCATGGATTATGGGGATTATCTCAAGGACATGTCTCCTTTGTAGATATACTTCCCGAGAATAGATGGTTTACAATGGGGGTGACATTGGCTCACAAGGCTGAATGCTACTGCCAATTGCTCAAAGAGTTTTTCAGTCCAATTTAATTAGGGAAAAAATGGATAATGAAGAGACTAATAGACAGACTCTGCTTGTAAACATTTTGCCAGAAAAGAGAAGATACATATGCCAGGGCTCTGATTACATCCAGCAAACCCAAAATCCTTCTCCAGCTTTTCAAATATATCAATAGAGGTTTCAAGAACAAAAACGTGTCGTTTATCCAAAATAAAACAAGGAACAATAACCAATAACTAAGTTCTGCATTAAATAGGATCTAACTAATTGAGGGCAAATTGCATATTTTGGTTTAAATAAGCAAAGCGAAAGCCTTAAGCACATGGAGAAGGAAAATAAAGGCTTGTAGTGTTGTCTACACACTGCGATTGATGTAGCAATTGTCCGAGCAAAATAATTGGTGTTAAAACAATGATGAGAATTTTAAAAACAAAGGAAAAATAATTGGCAAAAAATAGGATATAGTAAAAAAGAAAAAAGATGATGTTGGCTTGTTGAGTGCCAAAAAGCAAGTGAGGAAGTCTGATACACTTCTGTTCGACAATGGCTACGCTTGGGCATCAGTGTTGCAAAAACGTTGTTTATTGTCAGTAAATTTTAGTGTTGTCAAATAAATTATTTGGCAGCTGAATATGGTGGGAATAATGTGGCAACTCCGTACGGCCAGATTTCTCGAAAAACAGTAGATCAGAAACGCGGCCACATTAATTTGAATTGTAAGGGAATCAATATACATACATTCGAGACATTATATTCTAGTAAAATTTTTGTGTTACCAAAATTGGATACCCAGTTTTTAATAATCGAATTAAATTGTTACACTCGTGCCATTTCCAAATGGGTTTTTTGCTTAAAGTATTGTGGTGGCTGGGGAAAATGTTGAAATTATATTATTATAATAGATGAAGAAATTTTAAATGTCCCGCACTTGGGCAGCTGGAATTAAAAAGTGTTTGCCTTTCCAAAATAAAATAAAGAATCTATGATAAAAACGAAAGATAATGAAAGATAGCAAAAGTTAATAACCCTTTTCTATAGAAATTGAGTAGGGTAACTGGAAGTCGAATCTTGGTCAAATTAGTTGTTTGCTATTGCAAAATGACAATCAGAATTATGAACAATTGATTATTTGACAATTTTTTGAATATCATAAAGATCGAGAATATATATGTATACACTCGTAAACATTAATCAACAAACCCAAATTGAAAAATGTCAAAGATTTTTGTCACCTCCCCCTCCCGGCCGCCTTTTCTTATTTTTTATCACTTAGACACATTAAACAATGGCCAAAACAAAAGCCACAAAACACACACACACACACACATACACATACACATACTCACGCAGGCACACAAAAAGATAACAATTTAATTTTGCATAATGAAATTTTTGTTGACAAATGATGATTTATATGAATGAATGCATTAACATACATAAATGTTTTGTATATACATACATATACTCTTTTATTTTATTTATTTGGTTTTTTTGTAAATCATTTTGAAAAATATACAAAATGTAGATATTTGTGGGAATTCCCATAAATTTCACGCTGGTTAATTAAAATTTTTGGAATATTTTATGCAACAGTGAAACAGACAGACAGACAACAAACAGTAGCTAAAACACTTTTTGACCTTTTGACAGGCTAATTTGCATAGGTAAAGAGGCAAATGTTGTGAGTATTATGAATGCATTCGGAATTTGTGACTGTTGTGCTGCTGAGTGTTGGCTAAACGGGGGGGGGGGGGGGGGGGGTTGGAATGAAATAGCTACACATCTATCGAAAATTTACATATACATATACCAATTTAGATATATGTACGTATATTGTTCTGTAAAATGCACACATACATACATATGCATAAATGTATATAATTTTTTGTTTTGTTAGGTGTTTACATTTCACTAATCGACATCTTGTCGCCATCACATTTGCATTTACATTTTGTTTTGCCCCCACCCCCTCACACCCTCTTTCCGCTTACCGACCATCTATCTCAGTGCCTCGCCTCCCCCCCCCCCCCCCCCCCACACACATAACCCTTCCCAGGCTCCGACGAACACGCGTCGCTTTGCTGATAATCACAAAATTTTCGCTGTCTCGTAAATTAAGTTGAACTGGGCTCCCCCTCTGGAAAGTGTTGCCACAGTTCTTGTTGTTGTTGCTGTTGGTGTTGTTTCTCTATTTGTTATTGCAAATTGTAATGAATGTTTGTTAGACAGCGACTTGACGTGTGCCTATTGTGTTCTTATACAGTTACCAAAACGACAACCAAGTGAGACACAATCGACCTGAGGCAAAGCAGCAAAAGTATTTATTGTAAGATAAATTGGACTGCTAAAATGACATAGAAGTAATGCAAGTGTTAATCGAAGTTATCGATTATTATCGGACTTTTTTAGCACCATTAGTTTGGGCACATTATAAATGGAAAAATCGCTTCAAAATTTTACCCTCACCAAAATGACAAATACCTTTTTAATATTTTTTCTTTAACAACACTGACATCGACAACGTTTTATAACACTGTTGCCTGGTACATTCGAAGTGACATCAAATCGAACGAAGCCATCGTTCCTCACTTGCTTTTTGGCACTCGACAAGCCAACATCATTACTTTAATTTTCATCTTTTTTCTTATTCAATAAACTTCTTGTTCCAATTTAATTTCTTTATTTTTTTCAAATTTCATAATTGAATATTTATTTTTATCTGAGCATTTGGTACATCAGCATGTATAGGATATATGCATAGCTTCTAGTCATTACACGAATACTATCTTCTTTCCAAATTCAGTTGGCGTCCAAAATAGGAACCAAAACACTTCTCTACATTCCTTTTTCAAATCAAATTATGCCAATGGCCCCTAATTGGTTCCTTGTTTTGAGTTCAATAAACACAACCTCCTCTTACTTGAAAGTTTTATTGATATATTTGAAAAGCTGAAGGAGGATTGTGGTTTTCTGGATGTGATCAAATATGTTTCTTCTCTTCTTTGGCAGAATGTTTACAAGCATTTTTTCCCTATTTAAATTGAACTGAAAAACTCTTTGAGCAATTGGCAGTAGCATTTAGGCTTTTTCGGGAAGAATATCCACAAATAGGACGTGGGTATTAGTGTCTTCTATATCAATCTCTTTACAAGTCTGAGAAGAGACATTTTCGTACTTGCATAAGCTCTTTTTCCTCGTATTACTTAAAGCTGCTGGAGAAGTACTTCTGTTTGCGGGATGAATTCAGTGCCCTTATATGACGCCTATTCTCCGGAGGTATGGCCACAAGCGGACCCTGTGTCGTTTTATTATCCATTTTTTTTACAAGCCTAAGAATAGCATGGAGCAAAGAAGTTTCCCTACTTGCATAAGCTCTTCTTCCTAGTCTTGCTTAAAGTTGCTGGATAAGTACTTCTGTTTGCGTGATGTACTCAGGTCCCTTACAAAACGTCTATTTTCAGGGAGTAAGTTTAAAGGCGGAACCTGTTTGTTTAATGATAATGAATAAATATATTTCATTTTGGTTTTTGAAAACAGACTAAACAATTCTTTCAGAAACCGGCAGATTTGTTAGAACTGCGTGCCAATGTCACGACCATTATAAATCGATTTTTTTCTGGTAACATGTCCACAAAAGATACCTTGTATTATTGCCTTCTTTGTCGGCCACAAAATTGGTTAGTACATTAGTTTTAAAATCTATTACAAAGTCGGGATCTTCTTTGCGTTTATACACTCACTTTAAAATTTAAACTTAGTGGCCAACAGTTTTCCATTTAATTGCTGCTCAATTGAGAAATTTAGTCATTGCTCGAAGTCTACTAACGATTAAAGCCTACGAAATTATTGTCTTAATTCATTGATAAGATCGGATTATATTTGGAATCGTGGCTTTAGGGTTTTAGCAACTTCTCTGCCAGTCAGTAATTCCAATTGTTTCCAATTGACTTCTAAGGCCACGTTGAAAAGCTGGTTCGTCGACAAATACCACTCAGAAACTAAAGATCGTTTGGTTTTTATATAAAGTAATGTCCTTACATTTTCCAACCTACTCGAATTAGTCTTGAATAGAAATGTCCAATATTCTAAGCGTTTCTGGCAATTATTAAGAGAGAAGCACTTGCCATCATTAGATTGCACATGATTGCTTCATCAAATTCCTGTATCCAATTTGAAATAGAAGATAATGCTAATAGACATATTTTATTGAACTAAAATTCCTTAGTTGTTAGGGTATCTAACACAAATTAGGCGAATGATGGCACCCACAAAAAAAAAAAAAAAAAAAAAACGTTCCTGTGAAAAGTCCATTTCGACCACCCACCACATTCGGTTCCCCTTACCCTTCATCTCTCACTGCTAGCTGTCTTTTCTTTGGAAGAGAACAGCAGCGGCAACAACAACAACTGGTTTAAGACAAGCACGACACGCCCACCTGTGAACGCCTTTTGCTGCCGCTTGCTAGCCAACTCGTACCGCCAAAAGTCAAAGGCCATAAAAGGTAAAGGCAACTCCATTTAATCCATTGAACCGTTGGCTTTTTAATCGTTTTTATTTAATCGACGCAGCCAGCGAGTTGGCAGCGACGTCGAAAGCGACGTTGGCGGCAGCATTAGAACTCAAAGCCTAATACCAATTAGTGTTTGACGATAAAACTAACAACAAAGGGAAAGAGAGTCGGGACTCGACAGCTAAATAGACAGAGAGAGAGAAAGAGTGAGAGAGGGTGGGAGAGGGGGAAAGACGATAGAAGAAGATTTATGGCAACCAATGCCAAAACGCCCAGCAACATGTTGCCACTAATTGGAAACATGTTGCGAGCAACATTCAATATTTAATTCGTCAATGTCAGCGGAAAGTTCTTGAATCGAGTTTGAACTTTGCTTAAATATTTTCGTATATAGATTCTTATCATCGTTTTTGGTTGCCTTCTCACAAAATTAAACTCTTTTACTCGCTTTTTTGTTTTTGGTTCTTCATTTACTCGGGTGTTTTGTTGTTGTTGTTTTTATTTTTCTGTATTTTTTTTTCGTTGGTTTTTTTGTTTTTGCTGTTGTTGCTGGTTTTTGTTTTTTGGGTTCTGCTTCTGGGTCATCGCTCTGAAAATATTTAAATATTTTTTTGCGACGTTTTTTTTTTTTTGTTTTTTGCTGTTTGTGTTTCACCTGAAAGTTGTCTTTGAGGTTTTATTTTATTTTTTTTTTCACATAGAAGACAGACAGCACACAAAAAATACACACACTACGTACATACATACATATATATGTACATTTGTATGTATGTACGTACGAATGAACGAACAGATAGAAGACACAAAAAAAAGTACAAGTCTCTCTGGTCGTTGATCCGTCTGCTCGATGAGATGGCGAATCGGTGCTTTTAACTGATTTTGACAGTCAAACACACACAAATAACACACTTGTATAGACTATGGAAGGCGTAGAGGGCGTGGATTTCTATTTTTAAACTATGGCCAAAAGTGCGAAAGATATAAATATGTATCTAACGCCTTTGTTGTGTGTCGCTAGGTACTTCAGAAGTTCTAAAACCATGTGGATTATCAAAAAAGCATGGTTCTCTTGAGGAAAGCAAAACGGAAACGAAAGTGCACCAGGGATTTAACTTTCTAGCTGTTTAATAAATAATTTGATAAATTTCACATACTCTTTACCAATTTTAAATTTATATTTTACAACCTGTAAATATTCGTAAAGTTTATCATTAAATTTCGATAAATTTAGACGAACAAACTGTGTGTTTATCTTACAATTTTAACGATTTTTTATGAGCTTAAATGTTATCGATATGCCACATTATGCAACTGTAATTTGGGTTTATCCGTTTACGCCTAATGATAAAATAATAATATTTCATTAACAGTTTAGTCGAAAAATATTAAAAAATTTATACAGGCTAAAGAAAACCTTCCTAAACTTCATATATTGAATTAATCATTCATAGTTAATAAACGGATTTATCAAAGTTATAGATCAACAAAATTAAAAAATTATTTATAACTAAATTTTAGACACTTTTCCCTGTGCATAATATCAATTCTCTGGAGCTCAGCCCTTTACTTTTAGATAAGATCTTATTACTTATTTTTCGAGCCATAATATATTCTTCATAAATATGCAACTTATTGGTGTGGCCAAGTGTTTCTGATCAGCTGTGTTTCGAGAAATCTGGCCGTACGGAGTTGCCACATCATTCCCACCATATTCAGCTATCAAATAATTTATTTGACAACACTGAAAACTACTGACACGGACAACGATTTGCAACACTAATGCCCAAGCGTAGCCATTGTCGAACAGAAGTGTATCAGACTTCCTCACTTGCTTTTCGGCACTCAACAAGCCAACATCATCTTTTTTCTTATTTACTATATCCTATTTTTTGCCAATTATTTTTCATTTGTTTTAAAAATTCTCATCATGTATTAACACCAATTATTTTGCTCGGACAATTGCTACATCAATCGCAGTGTGTAGACAACACTACAAGCCTTTATTTTCCTTCTCCATATGCTTAAGGCTTTCGCTTTGCTTATTTTAACCAAAATATGCAATTTGCCCTCAATTAGTTAGATCCTATTTAATGCAGAACTTAGTTATTGGTTATTGTTCCTTGTTTTATTTTGGATAAACGACACGTTTTTGTTCTTGAAACCTCTATTGATATATTTGAAAAGTTGGAGAACGATTTTGGGTTTGCTGGATGTAATCAGAGCCCTGGCATATGTATCTCCTCTTTTCTGGCAAAATGTTTACAAGCGGAGTCTGTCTATTAATCTCTTCATTATCCATTTTTTCCCTATTTAAATTGGACTGAAAAACTCTTTGAGCAATTGGCAGTAGCATTTAGGCTTTTTCGGGAAGTATATCTACAAATAGGACGTGGGTATTAGTGTCTTCTATATCAATCTCTTTACAAGTCTGAGAAGAGACATTTTCGTACTTGCATAAGCTCTTTTTCCTCGTATTACTTAAAGCTGCTGGAGAAGTACTTCTGTTTGCGGGATGAATTCAGTGCCCTTATATGACGCCTATTCTCCGGAGGTATGGCCACAAGCAGACCCTGTGTCGTTTTATTATCCATTTTTATTTCATTTGAATTTAATGTATTCAAAATGATGAATAAAAAAAAAATTTATTTTATTTTAGGTTTCGAAAATAGACTAATAAAACTCTTTGAGAAACCGACAGACGCAATGTCAAGACCAGTATGAATCTCCTATTTTCTGGTAATATGTCCACAAAAGGAGCCTAATATAGGGATCTTTTTTATGCATCTTTTTACAAGAGTATGGTCGAAAAATGCATCTAGACTTGCATGAGCATTTCCAGTTAATTTCTCACACACATTCGTCAACACAATTAAAATATTTTTAGATTGCTTTGAATTTAATCTTTAAAAAATTATGAATGATTTCAAAAATTAATACATTTTAGATTTATACATTCAGATTTATTTTTGTAGTTAAAAAAACAAAACATCAATTGAAAATTTTCAAACGCTTTGCCATTTGCAACTGCAGGCATGAGAATTTTTCTTCAGTTTTTCCCTTAAATTGTTGTCTAGCAAATATATATATATTTTTTTTTTGATATCTCCAAACACTCGTCAGACATTCAATTGGATGCGGAAGCATTCAACGTTCCTGAGTTCTTGGAAAAGCGATAAAGGCCAGTCCTAGTCCCAGCCCGAGCCCCAGCCCCAGCCCCAGAAACAGCCACAGCCATAGCCCGAGCATCTGCATCAGCATCAGCATCAGAGCAGCACCTCTGGCAAATGTGTCTGCTGCAATTTCGGTTAGCCATATAGACATAGACATCTCTACCCTTTGAGGAACACCATCTCCCACCCCATCCCCATTCCCATCCTCATCATCATACCGACTCCAACCTCATTTGTTGTATGAGGCGAATCTATTCGTACAGCTGCACATATATCATGCCACGGCCGAGCGAAGCAAAATGCGTGTGCCCAGTTCATTATGAGCAGAAGCACGTGAAAGAGTAAAACTATGAGTAGCTGATGATGAGAATGGTGGGGATAATGGGGATGGGGATGGGGATAAGGATGAGGATGAGGATGAGGCTGTCTGGTGATGCGCCTTGGCAACTACTTTACACTTTGCCAGATACTTAACTTGCAGTTATTTACAAGTCATGCTTGCTGCAAATTCGCTTGAGTGTTGAGCACCCCTGAGTTGTTTTTGTTGTTTTCGCCCTCTCTTTCGCTGAATGAGATAAAGACGAAGAAAAATCTGTGCATTTTCCACCTATTTATATTCGCATTTATAAATAAACGATGCCAACGAGTTGCCGTTGTAATAAATATTGTGCACATTGCGACAAACAACAAACAAAAAGAGAACACGAAACGCAAAACGAAAAACGAAAAAAGAAAAAGGAAACCCAAAGAGGGAGAGACACATGCACATATATTTATATTTAGCCAATTTTCAACGCTTGTTGACAAAACTGTCAACAAAATGCAATGCAAAGCGTAATAAAATTGTACAAGATGTTGTGAAGAAACGACAAAGATAGACAGAGATAAATATAGATAGATAGACAGAGAGAGAGAGAGAGAGAGATAGAGAGAAAGGGCAGATGGAAGGAAGACTGGCAAAAAAGATAGACAGCAAACAAAGTTGCTATGTGAAACAGAAGCGAAGCGAGCAATTGTCACATTACGTATACGCAGTGACACACGAAAAAAAAAACACAAGAAAATACACACACAGCCACACACACACACACTCTTACATTCAGCATGTATGTAAATGTCTTGCATGAGAAGAATTACGAACCGGGGGCAGTGCAAGTGGGGGAAATGGAAATGTCACATCTCACATTAGTGTTTTGATATTGCTAACAAAATTGAAAATTTTCACTTTAGAATTGCAGGAAAAAAATACTGTAAAATATGCATAGTGTAGATAATTGAACAATTTTCTTTGGCTTTTCAATCATTTTTCAAAATAATCCTTGCTACTCGAAGCATCCTAATTACAGCCAGTTACAACAAATTTACAAGAAAAATGAGCTAAGTTAGAATACCGACTTATTAGTGGGGAAACCCTTACTTGCATAAATGTATTTAAAAGATATTCTTTTCTATTAGGTTAATCTGTATTGTAAAACCTTTTTAAAAACGCCTCACTTTGGTATTGTTTTTGAACACTAATCCAGCAAATTAGTGTTGACTTTGCAACCTTAAATTGTAATCGATTGTTATCGGATTTCTTCCCACCATTAATTGCTTGTTCTCATTTCATTTGTAGTTTTGTCATGGTCAGGGAAGCAACTGGAAATGTCCATACTCTTGTAAAGAAAATCATAAAAAATATGCCTAATTTCATATCACCAGAAAATAGATGATTTATAATGGTCATGACATTGGTCCGCAAAGCTTAATGTTTCTGTCAGTTTCTCAAAGAGTTCTTCAGTCTGAAAAATATTTTTCTCCTTTTTCATTATTTGGAAATGTAAAATTTAAAGGGCAAAGATGTAAACAAGGAAAATTTTAATAGACAGGTTCCGACTCAACACTAGAAAACAGGAGATATGGAAGGTTACCGAATGGTCCTCCAGCATCTTTAAATATATCAATAAAGGTTTCATGAATGAAGAGGTGGAGATGCTTATTTAAGTACGGAAACTTTTCTTTTCCGTGCTTTTTTCGGGCTTGTAAAAAGATGAATAAAGAATAAGAAGACAATAGGCAAGTTTTTTGTGGACATATAACAAAAAAAAAAGATCCATTTATAAAGGCGGGGACAATGGCCTTAAATCGAAAATGTTATTGCCAGTTTCTCAAAGAATTTTTCAGTCAATTTTGAAAACCTTAAAAAGGTAAATCTAGAGCAGAGAAATATAGGTAAAAAACAAGAGAACAGGAGATATCTAAGGGTCCTGCTTACGTCCCGCAAACAGAAGAACTCTTCCAGCAACTGCAAATAGGAAAATATAAAAAAAAAGACTTTGAATTGAGGAGATGGTGGCGTTTATCCAAAATGAGCAAAAACTTGAAAATTCTCCATCAAATAGACGTAAACTAATTTGGGCCATTATCGATTATTATCGATTTTTTGGCAAAGAAGGGGCCCTGATTACGTCCCGCAAACAGAAGAACTTCTCCAGCAACTGGAAATAGAAAAATATAGCAAACAGGATATTGAATTGAGGAGATGAACAAAATGAGCAACAACTGCAAAGTTCTCCATCAAATAACGTAAACTAATTAGGACCATTTTATCGATTATTATCGATTTCTTGGCAAAGAAGGGGCCCTGATTACGTCCCGCAAACAGAAGAACTTCTCCAGCAACTGAAATAGAAAAATATAGCAAAAAGGATATTGAATTGAGGAGATGAACAAAATGAGCCAAAACTGCAAAGTTCTCTATCAAATAAACGTAAACTAATTTGGGCCATTATCGATTATTATCGATTTCTTGGCAAAGAAGGGGCCCTGATTACGTCCCGCAAACAGAAGAACTTCTCTAGAAACTGAAAATAGCTAAATATAGCAAAAAGGACTTTGAAGTGAGGAGATGGTGGCGTTGATCCAAAGTTCTCCATCAAATAAAAGTAAACTAATTTGGGCCATTATCGATTATTATCGATTTCTTGGCAAAGAAGGAGCCCTGATTACGTCCCGCAAACAGAAGAACTTCTCTAGCAACTGGAAATAGCAAAATATAGCAAAAAGAACTTTGAATCGAGGAGATGAACAAAATGAACAAAAACTGCAAAGTTCTCCATCAAATAAAAGTAAACTAATTTGGGCCATTTTATCGATTATTATCGATTTCTTGGCAAAGAAGGGGCCCTGATTACGTCCCGCAAACAGAAGAACTTCTCCAGCAACTGGAAATAGAAAAATATAGCAAAAAGGATATTGAATTGAGGAGATGAACAAATTGAACAAAAACTGCAAAGTTCTCCATCAAATAAAAGTAAACTAATTTGGGCCATTTTATCGATTATTATCGATTTCTTGGCAAAGAAGGGCCCCTGATTACGTCCCGCAAACAGAAGAACTTCTCTAGCAACTGGAAATAGCTAAATATAGCAAAAAGAACTTTGAATCGAGGAGATGAACAAAATGAACAAAAACTGCAAAGTTCTCCATCAAATAAAAGTAAACTAATTTGGGCCATTTTATCGATTATTATCGATTTCTTGGCAAAGAAGGGGCCCTGATTACGTCCCGCAAACAGAAGAACTTCTCCAGCAACTGGAAATAGAAAAATATAGCAAAAAGGATATTGAATTGAGGAGATGAACAAATTGAACAAAAACTGCAAAGTTCTCCATCAAATAAAAGTAAACTAATTTGGGCCATTTTATCGATTATTATCGATTTCTTGGCAAAGAAGGGGCCCTGATTACGTCCCGCAAACAGAAGAACTTCTCCAGCAACTGGAAATAGAAAAATATAGCAAAAAGGATATTGAATTGAGGAGATGAACAAATTGAACAAAAACTGCAAAGTTCTCCATCAAATAAAAGTAAACTGATTTGGGCCATTATCGATTATTATCGATTTCTTGGCAAAGAAAGTTCTCCATCAAATAAAAGCAAGCTAATTTGGGGCATTATCGATTTCTTTTCCATCACTAGTTAGTTAGGGTGGTAAATGATTCGATAATTATAATTACTCAAAACATTGTTGCGATTACTTTGGGCTTTAAATAGTAAATTTTTATATATAAAAAATAGAAATTATTCTCTGCAAATGAAATACATTTTTTTTCTTTTGACGCTCTAGTGACAAATCAAACGAGGAACTTGAGTTTCCTTTATAAGACACATTTTGCTCTCCAAAATGATTTGCTAATAAAATCGCTTTGAAAATCGATTTCTTGGCAAAGAAAGTTCTCCATCAAATAAAAGCAAGCTAATTTGGGGCATTATCGATTTCTTTTCCATCACTAGTTAGTTAGGGTGGTAAATGATTCGATAATTATAATTACTCAAAACATTGTTGCGATTACTTTGGGCTTTAAATAGTAAATTTTTATATATAAAAAATAGAAATTATTCTCTGCAAATGAAATACATTTTTTTTCTTTTGACGCTCTAGTGACAAATCAAACGAGGAACTTGAGTTTTCTTTATAAGACACATTTTGCTCTCCAAAATGATTTGCTAATAAAATCGCTTTGACATATGAAAAATTTAGAAATTGGTCGTCACTTTTGACCGGAAAGTTCACAATTGTCATTTGCCTTAATGAAGTTGGGAATCCTTGTTTATATTGCAATTCAACATTTGTGCTCCAGTATGTACATATATAAATGATTTAAACAAATTGTTTCAACTTTGTTATTTATTTTGCTATCTTTGCCCTAAATTCTAACCAAAAAAAAAACAAAATGATTTATCCACAATTATTTATTCGAAAATTCGGCGGCAGCGGCAACAACAACAACAACCACTTGACACATTTGAAAGACCAACAAGATCAGTCACCTTGCCCAAACCAATGTTCCCCCACGCGCCGTCCACTGATGCCATCGCAACAGATTCATCTTCATCTCTTCATCATCAGTTCAAGTTGGCTAATAAATTTTTGTATTTGGTTGTTGATTTTTTCGCTCTTGCCATAAATAAACTCTACAAATATTTGGCTGTTGGCTATGGCCGAACAGCAGCAGCAGCAGCAGCCGCAGCGGCAGCAGCGAAAACGAGCTCATAAATCTGTAAATAAATAAAATAAATTCTTGAAAAAATCTTTTCGAAAAACGTATCAATAATAATAAAAATGCTCAACAAGTTTTTTATTCGTAGAGTCGAAGAACTGAAACACACAAAAAAAAAAAAAAAAAAACAGAAAGACCCAAAACAAAAATAACAAAAACCCTTCCATTAAGCCGAATGACGACGCCGAAATACCCTCTATGCAGTAGGCTAGAAAGTTATAATTCAAATGGAAATAGGAATTTACATTAAAATAATCTATATCCAAATACCGACGAAAAGATAGACAAATGAAAAACAGATTTAGATAGAATGAAACAGAAAATCAAAGAAAATTGATAAACATTATAGATTGATAAAAAGGAGTGATATAGATATATAAATAGATAATCAGTTTGATAGCTGGCAACAACAATTTGTTGGATGTATAAATAAACCAAATCGATAGTTGGCTACAGTCATTTTGAGTTAGTTAGATAGTTTAATTCCCAATAAGACTAATTAATGGATTTGTGTATAAAGATATAAAGAGATATGAATAATCCAATGTACATGACGAAATGGAGTCATTAAAATAGGTAAATCGAATTTGTGCTCGATGACGATAGATCACAAGAAAGAGAAATAACTACTTAAACTAAGTAAATTGCTAAATAGATAAATTAAAAAGGTGAACTGGGTTAGATGCAAAGAGCTGGAACCATTTGTGTTCAGATTGGATAGGGATCTTTAAAAAAGAATTACCACGATGATCACACATTTCGGCATACCCTTTCGTTTCTTGTGTGGAGCTTGGGGAGGGGGACACGAACGGGTTATATCGGGTAGGCCGCATTTACATTTATCAAGCGAGCAGAGAGCACGAAATCGGCAGTCGACGTCGCTAATTTGGCGTGTTAATTGCGAGCGACGAGCCGAAGCGAGGCCCGAAGCAAAGCCGAAGCGTGGCGATCTTGCTCGTTCTCGCTCTCGTGCTCTCTGTCTCTCTCTCTCGCAGTGGGGGCCCATAAATTTTATGTGTTTTGTAGCAGAACGAAACGTTTAAGCCGCAAAATGACAAACAACGAATTAACAAATTAATAAATAATTTTTTTAATATATTTTTTGATTTTTTTTTTCTTTTCTGTTTGTTTTGGTTTTGTTTTTCTTTTGAATATTTAAATGGTCGAGGCGTTTTGGGGCTGTCGCCGCTTGCCACTATCCGTGAGATACAGAAACTGAGATACAGATACTGTATCTATAACTAATGTGGCGCATAAATTTTCGGCACTTGCCAAAGTTGCCACGCCCACTTTTTGCATGCTGCATGCATATTAATTTGTTGTTGCCGCCGCCGCCGCCGCTGCTGCTGCTGATGTTATTTTTCTTAAGGTAGGCGTTTTTAATTGCCCCACCTCATCCGTCAAATGGGTAGGCGTGGCATGTTGGCGGCAACAACAACAGCAGCAGCAACAGCGTGTCCAACACACAGAAAATGACGTCAACAAGTTGTCGTCACATCAAATCAATTTGTTGCGCCCGATAGATTTAAATTAGCCAAGGCAACAACAAAAACAACAACAACAGCAACACACAAGCTGCCACAAGTCAATTTGCCACATCTTTTGTGGCAAGCAGCAAAAAGAAATAATTAAATTAAAATTCGTTGTTAATAAGAAGTAGGGACATTCCATTGTTGATCAAATGCCACAAAAAGGATTAGAATGTACAAACAGAAAGGAAGAAATCTAGCAGTACGGGGGGATCGAGGAGTAAATTAAGTTTTCATAATCTTTTAAAATAGATTTTCACGTAGATCATATTAATTCTTAGACATGATTTCATTTAAAAGTTGCGTTTTTTTTGCGCTTTTAGGTGGAAAAATTCTTAACCCACTATGGTGATTCTTATCGTGACAACATGCCACTTGCCATAAACAGATAAGGAGATACAGGTAAGTGTTTACACTCTTCAAGTCTTTTAAATTCTTAAAGTAAAATTGACCTGTAATGATCCAGATCAATGATCGACTGGTCTGTTAAACCAGCCATGTCATATTCCCTTGATTGAGATAATCACCTTAACTTTTGGGCCCTAAAACGTCCTTATACGAAATGTTGCAATCACAAAAATGGTGGCAACTTGTTTACCACCGATTTCCAAATATGTACATTTATTTAATTTAACATTATAAATTACGAAATCAAGAAGAAGGAAAATCGGAGTGTAATGGTCTCATTTATGCATTTAATTGAGTTACAAGTAGTAGCAAATTTAAAAATCTCTTTGCCTAGTGCTATAATTTAACGTTTTTCGTTGCCTCTGTTTTGGTTTCATTTTAATCAAGTAAATTGTTCGAGGTTTAATTAACAAAATAAGCTTAAAAAAATCTAAATGTCGATAGATTACAGTTGAACTTAAGTGTAAACATATGTAGTTACATTGCACAAAGAGTAATACCTATACACACCTGAAGCCATTCTCCCATATAGGTTGACAAAATTAAAAAAAAAAACGAAACCCAAGAAAAATAATATACATACATATGTACATACATACATACATATGCACATACTTTTAATTAAAATGCCCGAATTAACGCCGAACAAATTCAGAATATCAAATCACTCTACATTTCTTTGATGTTTGTAATGTGCAACGGTATTTACTCTTGGAAAGTAAGCACAAAGATAAGACGAAGAGAGCCGGCTCACTCTCTCTCTCTCAGCTCAAAAAGCACGTGCTAAAACAACAACACGTATAGTAATCTAATTACTCTCTCTTGCTTGCGCTCTCTCTTGGAACTTCCAAGTTGGAAGATGCGATCAGATGGTCCCATGCAAATTTTTTTTTTCGGCCAAAGTTTGTTACGCAATGCAAAGAGTTTGCGTTTAGTTATTTTTTTCTTGTGTAAAAAGTGAATTAAAGTGTAAACAAATTACATTGGCATTAAGTTAACGCAATATGTGACTAGAATATTCTATTCGCATAAGAAATCGGTAGGTTAAATGTAACAAATTGTAAACGACGTATTTAGGGCTCCGGTGGACACAGGCAACCTAGGTGTGTGTGCTGAAAAGAGACAGAGAATGAAATTACAGTAAACTAATGCCGCTGTCTATGTATGCGGTTTTTTTTTCGATATGTTTTAATGTGTGGGTGTAAAAAAAGTGCAAGTGCAATGCGAAGAGAAGAAAGCAAAGGTAAAGTAAATGCTCTTTGAGCTCTTCTCTTGATATTAAACGCATTTAGTTTTCGTATAAATTTGCGAAGAGAAATTCCGTTTGGTCTTAAGTTGGGGTTGGTCTTAAGTTTAGGAGTTGATTTTGTCTACCAAATACTGCTCTGGCGATTTAAGAGCTAGCTCCAAATACTCTTTCATTCACTGTGTTGGGTATTAAAAGTATAATTCTAATAAATTTCAATTGCCCACGAAAATTTGGCAAACAATTGAGAACTTATGTGAAAAATGTTAAATATAGATACCTACATATGTACTTATATGTTTGTACAGTTATTTGCTGTGGGAAATTATATTGCAAATGCCAAATCAAACAAAAAAAAAAAAAAAAAACCAGCAACACACACACAGACCAACACTTGAAATGCAATAATCATATTAAAAGCCACCACACATCGAATAAAAGGCAACAAAATAGTTTTTGGTTTTTAAAGTTATTATTAGCCGCAAATGTGCGCCAATACAAAAATACAGATGTACATACATGCATCTATATAACCGTATATATTGTATATATAGATATATATGTACATGTGTATATGTATATGGTATATCAATATATCTGCCTCAATTGAATGACATGTGTTTGTATATTTGTATTTGTCTTTGTATCGCTCTCTGTATAAATCATTTAAGCAGCCACAAAATAAAATCAAGTTGAAAAATATTCAATGAACTACTTTTCATTTGCCTGTTGTTTTTTTTTTCCCCCTTTTTTTTTTGTTGTTGCTGTGGCAAAGTGGCAAAAAATATATCTATATATTGCACATACATACATACTTACATATGTATGTATATATGTACATACCTATCGTATATGAATATTATGTGTATATCAAGGGGGACGGTGGGGTTTTCGGGACTGCGACTGCGACTGGGGGGGAAATTGCTGTTGGGCGAAAAATCAACCGAAAATACAATACAAATATCATATGGAAACATAAACTGTGTGCTTAATTTTTGCTTTCTTTTTTTTTTGTTTTATTGCCGCTTGTTTCGCCAATATATATTCGCATGTATGTATGTATGTATTAATATTTGCCAGCGAAATTATAAATAATTGATGGAAAAACACACATACAAAAGTTGAAACAACATCGTCATATGTATCATATGAATGGTATGTACATATATATCAACTCAAACATTGATAGACCAAATTTTGCCAAAAGGGGTTTACAGAAATTCAGAATTCCAAAAGACAAAAATATTATAAAAAAATATTCCGTATAATGTTATTATCGTAAGCAATATTTATGGGATCTTAAATCTTAAACTGCTTATTCATTTAAAGGTTTTTATATTTTAGATGTGGGGATTCCTTCCAACAATCAGCCAATTAAAGCCTTCTTAGGACCTTGTTAACTTAGAATATTTAAATAGATCGTGTCTATTATAGCATCAACGTATTGAAAACTTTTTCGTTCGTCTACAGAATTGTGGGAAAAATTTGTGTTAACTATTCAAAATATATTTATGATAATGTACAAACAAATGTCTTTCTTCTAGAAAAAGAAACATAGTGAGAAAGAGGAAAATAGGGAGAAGAAGAGAGAAAGAGGGAATTGCATTTTCCAATATAAAAGTCTTATATTTTTTTTTTGTGGTTTGCTTGTTTTTATATGTCTAGTATGATATAGAGCTCTTCCAATTGAACCGCATATAAAACTGAAATAAAAATGTGCAATTTTCTAGTGATCGCAATATATTAATTTGGCATTTATAATGTTTGCGTTTGGCTATTTACGAAATGCAAATTTCAACAATTTCAAGCGTCAACGCACTGCAATAGCAGCAATCAGCCCTGCCCTCTCTCTTCAACCTCCCCTCTCCCACCGCCATTTACCCTGCACCCTCACTAAATATAGAGCCCCGGCCGCCTCTCCACCGCACCCTTCACCCTTTGGGGGCACTCTGCAAATAAATTTGCGACTCAATTGTGCACAAGTTGCTGCTGCATGTGGGCTAGTTTCTGGCTTTCGCCTTCATTTTATGTGCATTTAATTTACATTCATCCTCCAACCCAACCCAACCCCACCCCTACACCTCCCTACCACACCCCCAAGTCCCTCCTCACCCAATGGACGATGTCTGTTCGCTGAGGCAAAGAATTTTTCATTTGTATGTTTCGCTTTCTTAAAAATAAGTTTTTAATTGCAAGCCGTCGAAAATGCAGAGAAAGATTATTCGCCAAATAATTTGGCCAGCCGAGAATTGTTTCTCTGTCTCTCTCTGGTTTCCTGTCTTTCTTCCCCTCTCCTCCTCTCCCTCTCTTTCTCTCTCTCTCTCCCACTCTGTTTGTGTGTGTGTGGTTTTCTGCTTGTTGGTCAAATAAATAAATGATTGAAACAAGCAGAAAGCGTTGAAATTAAACAGGTTGGTTTAGAATTTACATATATGTATGTATGTCGGAGATACATATGTACATATGTATCTATGTATATACATATGTATGTATCTTTCAGATATGTATCTAATAGATATTTGTTTATTTGTTTGCCAATTGCACATAGAGAGCGAAGCGAAAGGTGGCCAAAGAGATGAAAAAAAAAAACCGATCATAATTTTCTATTTGCTATTTTCAATTAAACAGAAGGCATTTGCCTCTGCTGGGTGGTTGAATGGGTGACATATGCCTCACAAATATGCCACATGGCAATGCATTGAAATTTTATTGAAATTTATTAATAAATCTCAAAAACCACCCACACACATACACACACTCAGAGAGTGTGTGTGTGTGAGAGAGAGAGAGTGGGAGTGAGAGTGAGGAGGGGTACGGAATCGATGACTGAAATTGCCAACCTCAGAGATTGTTGCTGTTCACTTCGTTCATATTCACTTAGTCTCTCAGCCCTCAAAGAAGCGGAATGGGACATAATTTACAATTATTTCAAGGACACTTTACATAAGAAATCAAGTAAACAAGTTTTGCAAATGCAAATTACATTAGAGATGACAGCGTGACAATGTGAATTTCGTAATTTTCCTTTCCTGATTAAAGGACTGTATAACTAAATGTTAGGTACCTTTCTTCATAGAATTGGATCTAAATTAGTTTTTCGTTAGAGCTTGACTTTCAAGTCAAGTTTAATCATGTCCAATTTGGTGAGTTTGACTTAGTCTCGCTTAGTCACATTCTCACCTCTAGTTGGAATGACTTTACTGGCTGGATGACCACCAGTGCACCAGTGCAGCAGTGCAACAGGGTCTCAAATGGGTTGAAGATATGAATGTCAGAGCAATCCTCAATCCACATGGCAGTGTTCTCTCTTTGTCTGCCTGCTTGTTGTTGTTGTTGTTGTTGCAGTTGTTGCAGTTGTTGTCTCCTGTGTGCATTAAGTGAAAAATTGCAATTTTAACGCCCGCGTTAATTTACAGACAACAGTTGCTGTCCCCCTTCTCCTCCTCCTCCTCCATCTTCGTCGTCTTCATATTCCTGCCAGAGTCAAGCCAAGAAGGCATTTGGTCTCTCTACTACTAGAATAAAGTGTGGTCTCTGGCACTGGCACTGGCACTGGATTTGGGTTCTTGGTTTTTGAGATCCCAGTCTGGGTGTGGGTCTAGGTATGGGTCTGAGTCCTAGGGTTCGGGCAATGTGTCTTTGTCTTTTCGTTAAGAGGGTGTGTGAGAGAGAGAGAGAGAGAAGTATGAGGACGATGCGTGGAAGGTTCAGTACGTGTGGTGGCCCAGACCCGGCTGGACTAGACATTCATATATGTATATATACATATACATAATATATATGAGTGTATAGCTGGTGCTGTTTGCTGCTTCTGACCGTACTGAAGGTAAACCAGTGCTCTGTCATTGTTGTTATTGTTGCTGGGTGCGTTGTCATTGGCATGGCTCCGCCTCCTTTAGCTCCTCGGTTGTTGTCTTATGGGATAACCCTGACATTGGCATAACATTCTTTATATGTATATACAAATTTGTAAGCTCTGTGTGGCAATTTATGACTTGAAATTGCAAAATTGATCATGCGAGAAAGAGAGAGAGAGGGGAGTGGGAGTAGAGAGAATTGGCAGAATTCTGTGGTGAAGCCTTAGGTGATGATCATGGCTAAGGATCTGTCTTTCTTTCCATCTTTATTTTTATATATAGGTATATTCTTTGGTTTTTTTTTTTTTTTTTTTTAATACGCTGGCCCTTCTTCTTTGGTCTTCTTGTTTTTGTTATTTGCTTTGTTTTGGGTTTCGCTTCTTGTACCCGTATTGAATTCCAAATTGTCAAATCCATGTCATCGAAAATATATGTATTTTAACATGATCGTCATTATCAAGTTGCTGGCTTGTTGGCTAAGATGAAGGGTGTTGAGGCCGCAGAAGATTGACCAAAGTAATATCTATCCACAGGTGACTGTCGACCGGAAGTCTTGTCGTCTACGTTTTGTACGTACGAAAGTGTTCGTGTGTTTTACTCATTAGTCAAGGCTTTAGGTGGGGTTATCCCTTTGTCCTTTAAATTAGTTAAATACATTCAACCAAACAAAACATTTGTCAACATTTTTCTGAGGACAAATATTTTGTCTAAATGAGGATCACCCAAAGAGAGTTTTGAGCAATCATTATGATAATTTATCACATCGTATAAGATAAGTCAACACTTAATATTCTACATCCTTGCCGCAAGTTAACTTCTGATTTTATCATTTCAAGTCTATAAAACTTATATGACATGCCATAATGCTTTTGCATCAATCTTGTTAAGTGATCAAGTTACCCTTCCCTTCTCCACCTCTCTCTTGCTCTATCTCTTTCTTTGTGTGTGTGTTGTTTTACAATTTTCGTATTATGATCATTTAAATGACAATTTGTGGTCAGGTTTTATATGGCAATTAAATGTTTATGTTACTTTTCACACTTTGATGAACATTTGTATGCAATTCAAAGAGAAATATCTGAGAGTGTGTGCGTGTTATATATATATTGTATGTATATATGTATATGGAAACAAGCCGTTATAAAGCCAAAAATACACAAAGTTATGTATATAACTGATTTATAGACATCGATCGGTCCAGCAACAACAACAAATCAAAAAAAAAAAAAACAGAAAAGAACTAAGAAGAAGAGGCCAGTCATCTTTATATTGTATAGTACATAAGTCGAAGTTGGTGCCAGACCCGTCCCTTGCTCCTTGTCCCTTTCTCCTTCGTCTCTCTTCTGCTCCTTCTGCTGCTCCTCCACCACTTGCTCTTCAGTTGCTGCTCTTTGGAGCTAATTTAAGCGAGGACAACACCTCAACTCATATTTAAAGTCAGCTAAATCAGAGCTTGGGTATGTCTGGGCTTTTTTTTGTCTTTCATTTTCTGTGTTTTTTTTCTTGTTTTTGTTTTTGCTTCTTCTTTCTTTTATATGGAAGCCCCCAATGCAACGTTGCCGTCGCCAACGTTGTCTGCTTTGGGTTTGTGTCTTTGTGTCTGGGCCGCAAAATAAAGGAAAAAAAGGGGAATAAAAAAATTAAACACATAAGTAACGAAAATAAAAAAGAAAAGAGAAAAAATATATTTATGTATGTATGTATGTATATATATAATAAAATTATAAAGGGAGCGAGGGATCAGCGGGGCGTATGAGTGATATCAGAGAGACGGCCAGCCAACAAGCAAGCGAACAATGAGCAGAGCACAAAATTAAGAAACCAACAAATATTCATCCAGAAAAGTAGTCAATAAAGTGTCGACAATAAGCCCAAGCGAGGGTAAAACCAACGCAACACTCGACGACGACAACGACAACAACGACGATGACGAAGACGAAGACGACCACGACGGCGACTTGAACTGGGATATGGATGTGGATGTGGAGACGCAACAACGCAACCGTCAAAAAGCAGCAGGAGGGGCCAGAGACCCATAAAGAAGACGAAAGAGCGCAAAACGGGCAACGGGCAAGCAAGAGGAGCAACAAAAACAAAAAAAAGGAGCAACGGCAACAACAATCAATTGAGCGATCAAGTGTCTTGAGGCGAAACAGAAGGTGGAATAAATAAAAAACAATAACCATGATAATGAAGTTAAAGTGAATTTTTGATGACGACAAGGCGTGGTCGGCTGGTCCAACCGACGACTGACTGACCGACCGCTGACCGACCACTAACTTCGAGAACAACTGCTCTGCCGGACATCCGGGCAAGAAGAGATAACTAAAGAAATTTCTCGCAATTCTCTTCGGTTTAAAGAATTCTTGAATTTTTTTCTGTTTCTGTTTTGCAATTAGTTATTAAGTTTTTCAGCCTTTCAGAACTTTGAAATCTTGTCGGCTTTCCATTTTCAAATAGACCACCAACCAAGAAAAACAAAGACAACAACACAAAGTGTCAAAATGTTAAAGTTAAAGTGGACTTGGTCGGAAAAGTAATTGCATAAATTTTACATTTTATCAATTAGCAAATGAAGCAAAATGTACTTAGCTCTGAAGATCAAAAACTAAAGAATTAGAGTTTATTTGGCATTGAGAGCTTCCGATCAGTTAATAGAGAGAGTTTTATGTCCTGAATATTCCCCTAACACCAGGCTTCATCGATGAGTCCCAAGGGTTAAGCTTTCCCTTATGGTTGCAGGAATTGTTATTTCCATTGCCATAGACAAAGTTCACTTGGCAGGTCTTGAAGAAGTGCAGAGCGTGCAGCGGGAGGTGAGGGACAAGGGTGGTGGGGCGGAGCTTAGGTAGCGACAAGTTTCATAGCGCGAGGTCACAGAATTTTCCAGTAGATTTTCTGTTTGTCCTGTCGCAAGAAATGCAAGTTGAGGCAAAGAAAAAGCAGCAAAAAAACAAGGGGCAAAGAAGAAGGAAAACAAGTGCAAAACTAAAGGCACGATAAATATACCTATACACATTAAGTATATATCTTTGTGTGTGTGTGTGTGTGTGTGTGTGTGTGCTGGATGTTTGCATTGGTAAGCTTGAAGTTTGATATTTCCTTTTATTGAAAATGCACTTTGGTGCCATGTAAACTTTGCAATCAAAGTCAACTGGGTAAAACTGGCGACGCCAACAAGAACGAGACACCCAAATGGTGGCTGTTGGCTGGTTACTGGTTGACTGCTTACTGGTGGCTCTTGGCTGGTGTCGAGAGGATGAGCAAAACGATGATGGAGCGGAGAAAAGTGGGGAGGTTATGCCTTGTCTAACGATATAATGGCAACGACGATGGGCAGACATTAGAACCAAAACCCAAACCCAAACTCAGACCCAAAAACAAACCAAACCGAACCGAACTCAACTGAACTAAACTGAACTGTCGGACTCTGCCATTCCTTCTAGCCTTGCTTCCCTGCACCAGCTTCTCCAGTTCGAGCTCCTTAGTCTGACTTTGGCATTGCACACACACACACACACACACACACACACACACACACACACATACATACATACATTTACAGAAGGCATAAATAGAGCTTGGTCTATCCCCTACTCGTCCTCCTTCTCCTTCTCCTTCTTCTCATCGTCCCTTGTCCTCCGTCTCTTCGTCACACAACTTGGCTTCCTATTTTTAGTTTGCATTCCACAAACGAAGTCGCCCAGTTGCCCGTTGACTGTCTCTCCCCACCCCCCTTATCACTTTTCTGACCCTCTCTCCTTCGTTTCTGACCACCCGTCCGTCCGTCTGTACGACCAAACGCCCGCCCGCCTCCCTGCCTGCTTGCCTACCTGTTTTTCTCTCCTGGATTCTCTCTACTGGCGGAATTTTCAGCAGTTTTGTAACTCGTTTTTCGTTTTATGATTTCTGCTGCGGGCCAGAAACTGCACTGTACAGCTCCATCTCCATGTGTCCATTGACCAGCCAAAAAAAAAAACAACAACCAACAACAACAACAAAAACAGAAAAAGAAACACACAAAAAACAACAACATTGCATTGCCTCTGTCCGCAAAAAGGGTTTGGATTGGTCTTTAGATCCTGTGCATGTGCCTCATGCAGATTTTGAACTCTACCTATGTCTTTGGATGTGTGTGTGTGTGTGTGTGTGTGTGTGCGAGTGTGAGTGTGTCCAGGTCTTGTGGCATCATATTTAAGGTTAGCGATGTGGTGATATCAACACGCTTATCCACACAAAAAGGTTTGGAATTAACCATAATACGGATAAAATGATTTTCTAATTGAAACCAAACACTTAAAGTAAAGTAACTGAAATTTAGAATCCTTTAGAATGTGGCAGAAAGAAGAATAAAGGACTTTGCATGGTGTGTCTAGAGCCTTTCTCTGTCCCTACGCAATGATCATGCATAGAATTCTGCTTAACTCGTGCGTCTTCAAATAAAAGAATGTTCAAAGATATGGAATAGTATTCATCCTGTGGCAGCTTGAATAGGTTCCCGCCAATTCATCAAACTACTGAAAGAAAATGTTTTGCTTTAAAATCGATTGGCATTATCGATTTTTATCGTGTTTTTACCATCTTACGAAATAGTTTCCGACAAGAATTATTTTTCTGTTTTGTTTAATAACTGCAAATATATTTAGTAATTTTGTTTAGGCAATTAATCTGATTGTGAGTCTAATTGAGTTATGAAATAAGAGATTTGAAATCGTTTGCAATGCGTTGCTCATCGCTATGAGAGTGAGTTAGCCTATGGTTTGTCTGCTCCGGCTCTCAACATCCGTTCACCTCACTTTCCATCTCCATCTGCCCATCGTCCCATATCTCCGCCTCCGCCTCCGTCTTCATCTCCCGGATGAGCCCTTCCTGCTGGTCTGTCAGTTACCCTGTTACCCTGTGTTGTGCCTTCATTTTGCTCACACACTTGTCAACATTGCCTCGATCAATGTTTGAGATTTGTTTTCTGTGGCCATGACTTGCAATGCCTCGATTAAGTTTGTTGTTGTTGTTGCAAAGAGGAAGGAGGCAGAGAGTCGAGAAGGGAAAACGAAGGGGCGAGAAGGGCTGCGTGTGTGTGCCGTTTGAACGAAAGTCAAACTCAATGAGCTGACGTTTCTCCCTTTTGTTTAGCGGGTGTTGGCTCCTCCACTTTCCCTGCCTACCTTCCTGGCTCCATCCCCACTGTGTTGGCCATTGCACGTTGCCTGCCTTGGTGGGAAAATTGTGTTTTGGCCTTTTTGGTTGCGAAGGATTCCACCCAAACTCTGCTGGGTTCTCTGACTCGAACATGCAATGGTTGGCAAACAAAGCAAGAAGCAGAAGCAAAATTCCACCCACGAATCCTCGAATCCTATATGTGAGGTTTTTTTTTTTGTTTTTTTTCTCTCTCTCTCTCTTTCTCTCTCTCTCCCATTTTTTGTTCTTTTCATTTTGGGTGCGTAGTCCTGGCATATTGTTATCCTTGTTGTTGCTGTTGTTGTATTTGCATTTTACCTGCTGCAACGTCGCCTTGCATAAAATGCAATGAACTCGTCGTAACAGTCGAGACACGGAGAGAGCCGGAACCAGTATGGCCAGACGGGGGCGAACCATTTTCCATCTATTTGGTTTTATTTTGCACCAACCCCCTTAACGCTCCCTTTTCCCTGTCCCTTTCCCTATCCTCTCTGACATTCTGTTTGCCACTCTTTTGCCCCATGTTTTACTGGCAAGCAAATGCATTTCCATTTAACATGTTAAGGATTGGGAGATTGGGATTGGATTTTGAGTGAAATGTTCTGTCCATAGCCGAAATTGAATTGTGTGTTTTCCATTCCCCCCCCCAACCACGCCTGTCCCCTACCTGCTCAATCAATCTTTTGCTATTAGAAATGCGCAACAGTTGTCGATAAATGCTCAAAAATAGTAAAAGTAAAATTTAATGGGCATCAAATTGGAAATTTTAAATTAAGACAACAACAGAATTATCCATTTTAGAGTCATTTGCATGAGCAATTTTCCAACACAGAATATTGTCTTTCTGATTCAGCATTTGATAATAAAAATTTGAAGGAGTAACAAGATGTTTTGCAGTTACATACAGGATCTATTTCTAGGATGCTATCGGAAGATCATTGATGGATTGATATCTGGTAATTGGCAGGACTAAATGCTATACAATATCCGCAGCAACAGTTGCTTAAGACCACAAAAATAGTGCGTTTGGGTCGCAAAGCAACATTTACTTCGATCACCGCAGCAACAGTTGAAGAACAATTACTTGGATTGGCATTCTGGCCCCGGGGGCAGTAGCCAATTGCAGTTGCTGCGGTGCTTGCCACTTGTTGCTGCAGTAATCAGCAACTGTTGCTGTGGCTGAGCAATCACCGCTAAGATCGTTACATTTTAAATTGTGCTGCGCATCATTCTCACCTTTCTCCCTCTCCCTCTCTCTCTCTCTCTCTCTCTCTCTCTCTCTGTCTCTCTTTCTCTGGGCAACAAATTTGCAAACCGAAAAAATTAAGTTAGTTATTTTGATTATAAGCAATGAAAGGGGTTTTTTTTTTATGGCTGAGCTGCGTTTGCGTTTGTTTAACGTGTTTTAGCTGTTTTTTTTTTTTTGTTTTGGTGGTTTGCTGGTTTGCTTGTTGCATAGCCTCAAAACTCTTTCAACTCTTTCCTCCTTCCTCTATGCCCCATGCAACTTTTATTACTTTTCTTTCTTTCTTTTTGGTGTTTTTTTTTTTTTTTGTTTTTTTTGGTAAAAACTAAGCGAAACAATAATCATAATGAAATAATATACAAAGTGTGTGTGTGTGTGTGTGTGTATTGGAAAGTTGCTTTAGCTTCTCCAGCAGCAACTGCTGTCACTTGCCCCCCCTCCCCCACCCCCTTTACCCGTAAAAGATAACCAAAACCTTTCTATGCCTGTGCGGGCGTCTTTTGGCGGCTTGCTCTTTGAGTGATGCTTTGGTTTCATAACTAACTGTTTTTTTTCCATCGTCGTCGTCGTCGTCGACGTCTTCTGCTTCTTCTTCTTCTTCTTCTTCCACTTCCCTCTGTGTTTCACCTCCTCGTAAGTGTAGGTAATGTTTACCATTTCCGCTTGTCGCTTCGCCAACGGCAGCGTGGGTACAATGAAATCTCTTTTGGTGGACGTGAACCGAAAAAGACATCGCTGGATGGATTTGAGCTGGCGTATGTACGCGTTATATGAGATGCATGTCAACTGTTTCCCCTTCCTCCCTCTCCTTCTTTCCCCCCTGCCTGCCAACCCATTTTTTTTTTTTTTTTGGTAGTTGCCACTGAAATTCATTTACCTAACGGTTTTGCTTTTATTTAACTTCTTTTGCGTGCCAAGGAAATAGAAAGTATGAAAATGCGAGAAGAGAAAGATAGCGAAGGTGGGGGGGGGTGAAAGGGTCGAGGTGAAGCAAATTGAGGTGTGAGGGCGTGAAAGATTAACCCGCATTTAGCAAAATATCCAAAATCCAAATAACTCCACTTGCAGACATTTAAATTGAAACTAGACTTTTATGAATCGATGTAAAAGCTAAAAAGAAAACTGAAACTCTGCATCAATTATCTTCTCTGTTGATTGAAAAAAAAAAACAACTGTACAGTTTATCAGCAATATTGCTGATATACCTCTATTGAACGGACAATATCTCTCCAATTGTTTCTGATGGGCGCGTAACCTGAAATCAGCGTAAAAGAATTGATGAAATGGCTGTTGTCCTTTCAAAAGCTTTTTGTTAAAATGGGATCAAAGTTTAAGCTGCTGGGTGGGTTATTAAAAGCACTGTAGCTAAACGAATTTATAGAGCGGTTTTACTTAGGCCACATAAACAAGATGTTAACAGTTTGCAAATCGACAAACAGTTTTAGAGAAATTTATAATCACATTCTGAGATTGTTAACAATAAATGGAACAAAACTCTATTAACTCTACAACAAGAGAAAAATTAAGCAAATACTTCGGGGAGAAGAGTATATATGATATAGTCTCTTTATCAAGGATCACTAAAAGAAAAACCAAACTAAGAATATGTGTTTAAATAAACCTACTTCAATATGATTTGTTTATATGATATGACTAATTAATGCAATTAAACTATTTATTCTTTAATAATCTCTAAAATATTGATAAACAGGTGGCCAAAAACAAAGACTCAATTTCAAATTGATTACATAAGAAAGATATATGGCAAACGATTTACTTATCCCAATTCAGAAAGAGAGAAATAGAGAGAGAGAGAGAGAGGGAGAGAGAGAGAGAGAGGGAAATTGAGTATAGAAAATTTCTCATTAAATCTAAAACAAATTCTAAATCTTAATTTAATTTAAATGCAATTTATGCCTCTGACTGTGACTCGGACTCTAACTCGGAGTCTAAGTCGATGTCTGAGTCTGTAGTTGTGGCTGTGGCTGTGTCTGATGGTGGTCAAGTCGAATCTAAAACGTGCTAATTGCACTTAAGATCACATTTAAAGTTTCATTTTGCAAGCAAAACAAAATGTAAATTAGTTAAGCACTTGGTCAACAGTTAACTTAACTCAACTAACGGCAAAACAAAATAGCAAAACTCAGTGGACATGGGTAGGATGAGCAGGGGGGAAGCAGAGAGGCAGATGTACAAGAAGAACTAACTATTCGAAGACGGCATAGAAGAAGAAGAAGAAGTAATAGTAGTAGATGAGACGAGAAGCCAAAGCCAGCCCAGCTAATGTAATTGTGTTTGTAAAATGCTATAAAGCTGGCAACACTTGCTATGCCAACACACAACAACAACAACAACAACAACAAAAGCAACGTAAATGAAATATGTTCACCTAACCAACCCGCTACCGTCAACCCGCCACCCGCCACCCCCCTTCCATGGCCATCATTTCGTGCCCGTGCTGCAGAGCGCTTGCAAATGAAGTTCACGAGATGGTCAAGACGATAATGTTGGCGAGCGCATTTGCCAAGTCATGACGACCGACGACCGACAACCGACAACCGACAACGACGACGACTACGACGAGATATTGCTGCTTCTGCTGCTGCTGCTGCTGCCGCCCTGACACCACAGCAGCAACAGCAACGAACGAGTTTTCGCTGTTTATTTGTTGTTGTCCATTTGTCGCCCTCAAAAAAACAAAAAAAAAAAAAAAAATGAAAAGAAAAAAGCCAACAACTAAGAGAAAAATAGTTGGAAATCAAATCACCAACAACAAATCTATGTAAAACTCAATTGAAGTAGTCCCATTGCCTGCTCAACGTCGACGTCGATGTCAGCGGCGGCGTCGGTGTCGGTGTCGGCGTCGGCATCTACGTCGGCGTCATCATCGTTGTTGTCGCTCCACATTTAGCTCTGTGTGTTTGCCTTTTGTTTGATTTAGTTTATGCTCACAGGCCACACCCCCCCCGGCCCCGCCCTGTCCGTCACCAACCCTTTTCATATCCATACACATACACACACACACACACACACTCACTTGGCTCCCCCTCCGCCAATCTCGCCTGCTTTTGGCCCCTCTTCTGGCCTGGTCTGGCCATGCATGCAGTTCCAAGCGCCCATTCACCAATACACAGAGCAAAACTCACCATAAATGAATCTCTGGGCCCTCCAGTCCGATGCTCCCGACGTCTCCGTCTCCGTTCTCCTTTACCGTCACCGTCACCGTCTCCGCTATCGTCTGTGTCGCCTCTGTCGTCGTCGTCGTCATCGTCATACAAATATTTAGTAGAGTATGAAGTAGTTCGGGTTTGAAGCGGGCGGGGAGGCACATAAACATGAAGTGTTGACCTCAAATGACCTCGTTTCAGTTTCTTTTTTTTTTTTTTTTTTTGCTTTGCTTTGCTTTAGCTACTCTGTTTTGCAAGCATTTCATTTTATTTAATTTTTTTTTTTTTCGCTTCTTCCTCTTAATGAAATTTCATTTTGTCTACATTCACAACACATTTTTCAATTAGAAATCTTCATAATCGGGTTCTGTTTTGGTCTCTCTCTCAAAAAAACAGAAACGAAAGAAAAAAAAAACATTAAATTTTTGTTTAGTTTGTTTACCTCAGCTTAATGTTGTTGCTGATGATTACTTTCACCGGACAGCCGCAGTGGCAGCAGTAACAGCAACAGCAGCAACAACAGCAACAACAACCAAGACAAGAAACAATAAAAAGAGGCAAAAAAAAAAAAAAACAACGAAAAAACAAAAAGCGTAGCAGAGTTGCTTTTGTTATTGTAGTTATTGTTGCTGGCATATGAAATATGTTTGAACATAATGAGGCCAAATCGAGTTGCTGTTGCTGCTGCTGCTGCTGTTGTTGTTGCCGATGTTGCTGTTGGCATTGCCAGCAGTTGCAGCAGCAGTTTACAAAAGCAACATTAGCTCTAAGGTTCAATCTAAATCAAAATGAAAATTTGAAATAATTAGCAAACAGCACAAAGTGTTTTGTAAAGTTTTCTTGTTGCTGTTGCTGTTGCTTTTGCTATTGCTATTGCTATTGGATGCCGTCAGCAATCTTGTGTGTCTGGCAGTTGTTGTTGCTATTGCTACTGCTGCTGCTGCTGCTGCTGCTGCTAGTTGCTAAATCATTGAAACTGCAACTAAAGCATTTACAACGATACCAAATTCCTCAGGCTATTTGATTGATGCTTAGATATTCGATTAATCTCTGATATATATTTCATCATTTGCACACAAATTCACTCATATCTCTTCTATATATAATTGGCTTCCATAGGACTAAACAAAGAATCGTGCATATGCATTTAAGGCGTAAGAAATATTTTATTTAAAATATATTCACAATTTTTTTTCTAACACAATTGTGATTGTGTGACGAAAGCAATAAATGTTACAATGTTATAAATTATTTAAATGCATAGATAAAACGAATAAAAGGAGTAAAAGGGAAATGCCTACCCATTGAGAAATGTTGAATTACAAGTCCTTGGTTTTGAATTACACAATTCACCTTTCTATTTTAAATAATTTTTATAAATTTTATTGTAGCTTTCGTTCAACTCCAAACGAATCAGACTTGGCCTAAGTGGAAGATTTATATTCCAAACATGAAAATATACAAACGTTTCTTGTTATGATTCTAGTAGACAGACAGATGGCATTAAAAAGAGCAAGCCCAAAGCCCTATCTCCCTATCTGTCTCATCAAAATAACCAAATCAATAAATTCTCAGCCTAAGAAAGTAAATCATATCATGCAGGATCGTTTGACATGCCCTCTTGGGGTTCTGCCCATACAAGATCATTGATTTTAAGTTGTCCTTATTGCACCTAGACGTGTTCCTTCCACACGTGATCAAAACTAAACTTAGATTTGGCTAGTAGCCTTCTACAAGACTTTACATAATGAGAGTAAATCCCTTTTGCGATGCTGATATCATCGGGCAAACCATCCTTGATTCCTTCGAGGTTTGTTGCCAGATTTTGATTTTGCATTTTAGTATTATGATGGTATACATTGCCAGCAATCCTAATTGCCAAAGAGTAATTTAGTTTAACAATAGTTCCTATCGAATTCATTTCTCTGTTTAGAGTTAAATAAGTGTAAGTTTTCTTTTTTTAAGTTTGACTTACTAAAGAAAACAAGTTGTTATATATATACAGCACAACTGTAGGATTTAGGGAAGCGGCATATCATGGCATTTCCTTGGCTCTGAAATCGACAGCTGAGTTTTGAGTTTGGGTTCTGAGACAATTATTGACACGTGCGCGCCTCCACACGCTCGAGCTCCCTCTCCCTCTGTCTGTGTCCTCTCTGTGCCCCCTCTGTGATGCATTTCCGGGCCATATTCAGCTGTTGATTCCTCTTCTTATGCATCCTTTTTTATTTTGGCCTGCTGCTGCTGCTGCCGCTGCTGTTGTTGTTGATGTTGTTGTTGATGTTGTTGTCGTCGATATTATCTGCAATTAAATACTCAATGCACAGAAAGTCCACATAGTCGATTCGAAGACAAAACAAGTAAAAATTTCAATAACTAAAAACGCACATGTCCTGTCCTCTTCCTTTCATACTGGCCAAGACAAAAGGTAGAGGCAGCTGTTACAGCAACAACAATAACAACAAACAGCAACATGACAAAAAACAGAAAAAACCGAAAACGAACTGTTGGAGCGAGTCCTGCTGCGAGTGTTGTTGGTGGGGGGATAACCCAAACACATGCCCCTAAAAATTATTATCCCCTAAATGCCGCCTGTCAATTGAGAATGGAATTGAGAATGAAAATGGAAATGGTAGTGGGAATGAGAATGGGAATGGAAGAGAAAAGAAGAAGCTTCCTGCTTGCTGAGCAGTTTGCGGCTCATCAGTGTCAGCCACCGGGAGGATCAACAACAGCAACAAGATACAAGATACAATACACAAAAGGTTGCACCCGCTGACGATGACGATTACTCTCTGCGATATCTCCGCTCTCCACTCTCAACTCTCCTCTCTTCACTCTCGTCTCTCTGCTAATTGGTTGCCCCTGCTGACACGCGTCATGCTCTTTGAGTGAGGCAAAAGATACAGACCGTAAGGTGAAATTGTTTCTCTCTCTCTCTCTATTTCTCCACTTCAGCTGCATCAACCGACTTACCTACCTACCTACCTACCTATGTATGTATGTAGCATTTCTCCTCCTCTATGAATTGTTTTTCTAAGCGAAAGAAAATATGCCATCAAGGCATAAAGAAGAAAGCATTTTTATGAATGGATCGTGGAGCATTTTCTTTTATTCGCGTCGAGAATGTTGTAGAACTTCTGTCGGATTGATGTCTCTGTGTGCGTGAGAGTGTGTAAACAGCGTGCAAAGCGGTCATAAAAAACGCAGCCAAGCCACACTCGAGGTCACATGATTAGTGTCAAATTATGGAGGGGCAACAGGACGGCGAACGCTTCATTTCAAAGGCTATCAAAAGGATAAAATTTATGCATATTTGCGTCATTAAATAAATATTCGCACACACTCATACATAAAAACAATAAAAGGGAATATTGAACAAAAAAAAAAAAAAAAAAAAACGGATTATGATCGTAAAAGTAATATTCAAAAGAATCGAATTAAAAAATACTCCACTCATGAATTCTCTTGAATAACATGATGAGCCCAGCCTAAATACACTCATTTTGAACGTCCTGCTAGAGCAACTATATCCCCTATTATCCTTCATTGAAACAATCTACAAAAAATTCCAATTTATAAAATTATGTTTTTTCAAGTTATTTTGAACCTTATAACAATTATTTTTTTTATTAATCTAAGACAAATATAATAACGAAAATCGAATGATTTTTTTAAAAATTTTCATTTATTTACCATATGAGTGTATGCTTTAGTCGCATATACCCTTTTTGACTCTTCTTAATTTTGGATTTTTTTGTTTTTGCAAATTTTGTGCCAATTATGGTAAATGGCTCGCATAAAAGCTGTTCAGTTCAGTCCTTTATAATAGTCCTAAGCACACTTGGTTTCTGCTGTCCCAGGAAGCAGTTGCGACAGATGTTAAACCACATCAATATACCTAACTATATATATATATAAATGTATATATATATATATATTCATATAAAACAGGGATCAATTGGCAGCTTGTCGAGTGTCTTTGCATTTCTGCGCACTTGAGCCAACCCTTTTTATTTATGGTGACCTTTTTTCGGGGTGAGTCCCCCCTACCGACCGCTCTGCCGACCGACTGCTTGCCTGATCGACATCCAGTTTCAGTTCTTTCCCCTGCCCCAAAAGACAATGCAAGATTTTATGATCTGAAAATGATCAAGTTAATGGTTTATAAGCGTTGCTTTTCCCAGAGAGCTAATCAATCGATTGCATGAACCACAAAATTGAGAACAAGAAAAGAAAAGAAATTAATACAAACACACTACTGCACATATATACACACACAAAGACACACACACACACAAAATAACAGAAGAAAGAAAAGAAAGGCCACCAAACAAGTTAGAAATCGGTTGCATCAGTTGCATCATTAAAATATTTTCTTTGACTTTATGTTGCTGTTGTTGTTGTTGGTGTTGTTGTTGTTGGTGTTGTTTTTTTGGTGTTAAATCAAAAACCACTTGAACGAAATAAAATCTTTTCTCACAGTCGGTCGCCAAAAGGAAAAGGCCAGAAGAATAAAGCAAATGACGAAGGGCCAAAGAATGGAAAGGCAAACAAATTATGAGAACAGAAAAACGTTCAGAGATCAAGCCGATGAATGTCGACGCCGCCGACAACTGGAAACAAATTTTTATAAATTTTTGAATCTCTTTAAGTGGATTCAACGACTAGCAATTACCCTGTAACGAACTATATTAATCCTGTGATTCGATCCTTTAAAACAATATATAATTATCTCTTTCTCTACGTTTCTGTCTTGAATTCTATTTTTGTTTCTTTTCCATTTAAACTTCATTTTCTCACAAATAAAGCACATTTTATTCTAACACTTTTTGAGATAGAAACAAATTTAAAATGCAATTCATGAATCTACGTTTTCATATAGTCTATATACCCTTTTCGGGCCTTTTCTTCTAAGATGGTAGACAATTCTCTGACTCTTTTTCCCCTTCTTCTCATTCTAGATGTTGCTGGTGTTGTTAAATTGATGACAACAACATCAAAATGGACAAGCGTGCGCTTCAAAATGTATCTGCATATACTCTGTATCTAAGTAAGTACATATATTTTCGAGATACTTTTTTATTTGGTCTTTTTGGCATATCCATGATGATTTCTCATCATTTTCTTATACCTGGCGACGATTTCAAATACGAAATGGGAAAACGAAAGAAGACAATAAATCAATAATCAAAAAGAGAACGATAGATGGACAGATGGATGGTCGGGTGGATGGATGGATGAATGGTTGAATGGTTGAATGGTTGAACGGATAGATCGATGGAAGGTTTGTAGACGCGGCTCTTATCATCATTATTCAAAGCGAGCCACCAACGCCGCCTAGAAATAGACATAGAACAAAAAAAAAACAAAAAAAGAAAAAGGCAACAAAAAAATAATAATAACGAGAACAACAAACAGAGACAAGAGTAAAAACAAAACAAGTTCTGTTTTTTTTTTTCGAAAATCCATAAAAACACAATCAACGACAACGTCGAACAACGACAACGACAACGACGAGTTTTGATTTGATTTTTCGGATTGCATAGAAAGAGGAATACATGTAAAAAGCAAAACTCAACTCAAATAATACAACGAACAGAGAAAAAAAAAAAACATTTTAATTCACACTCGACTATGGCTACGGCGGCAGTAGAACTGAAAAAAGTCCAGACGAGACATAAAAATGCGTGGGGAATGGGATGGCACATGAAACCAATGGAGAACAGACGATGGCGCGGGGGGACAGACGGCAGCGGCAGCGGCAGCAGCAACAACTCGTCATCATCATCGTCATCAATATCAGGTTCAGGTTCAGGTTTGGGGGTTTCGGTTACCAGGAGAGCCTCCCCCCCACTCCCTTCCCTCGCAAGCACTCCCACCGATGGTGAAGCTAAAAAGCTGATGCCCACGCCCGCGTTATGATTTTGTGGCCATTTTATAACTAACAACATTCCATCGGCGCCGCCGTTCACATTGTCGACCATCAGCAGCATAAACAGAGAAAGAATAAGAGAGAGAGAGAGAAAGGGGTGTGGCGGAGGGAGAGATGTCCAAGACCCTGTCCCCAGTCCCAAAGTCCCAAGTCGGCAGTACGCACACACAGGCACAGGGCCACACACGTCGAATTGGGCAAAGCTGCTGATGATGAGTCTCTGAGACAAACTCTGTCCATGCTGTCCACTATGTCGATGTGTCCATTGTGTCCATTGTGTCCATGTGTCCATGGGCGTGTGCATTCAATGCGTTGTTTGGTGACAGAAGCGATGTGATGCGATGCGATGCGATGCCATGCGATGCCATGCCATGCCATGCCATGCCATGCCATAGAGTGCAGTGCAGTGCGATTGTCTGTGGGTTGTTCGATGATAATGAGACGAAGCGGGGTTACCAAACTGAACAGGAGGACGGTGTGGGGGTAGGGCGCTAAAAGAGCAATTTGCGGAATGGGCCACAGACGAGGTTTCACTTTTAACCCATTAAAGGTATATGTGATTGAATTCTTTTGTTAACGAAACGTTCAATTACCTTGGACTCTCTTAGTTATCCAAACATCTTGATACTTGCAATTATCCCATGGACGATTTCTCGATTTAAGACTTGAATTTCACACTCAAAATGTTTTTAAATTGAAAGATTTTCAGTTGTGTTCACATTTATTCGTTCTGCTCTACGTGAGAAAAAGAGCAAAAGAAAGATAATATTTATCTTGAATGCTTAAGAAAAGTTAACTTATCCTTAAGTTTGAAGGATAAAGTCAAAACTTCCTCAAGTTTGAAGTTTATTTTGCGAACAGTTCGAGTCGATACAGTAAAAAAGTGTTTAATATATGTATGATACTCCAATTAGTGTGGCTGCAAATTTTTAGGACTAAACACCCCAAATTGATTATTGGCCATCAAATTCTAAATAATCGCGATGGAAATTCTATTCTAATTGCTGATTTATCATCCCTTTTTTTAGTTTCATTTTATCTCTAGTTTATATCTCAACAATCTCTCGAGTTAATGTTGGCTGGGGCTTGGTCTTCTTTATGCGTTAATTAAATTAGGTAAATTATTGCCAAATCATTTATTTATATAAATTTTTGTTTGTTTTTGTTGTTGTTTGGCAATGACCAGGGAGATAAAAGCAAACAGAATAAATTTCATAAGCTTATCTCTTCAAATTGATAAGAGCATAAAATTTTTATTATGATAAAATTTATAAGCAAATTAAAAAAGAATTGTATAGAAACTTAATGGCAATTCCTTTTAACTAGATGGTGATGGAAGATGGAGGGTGGGGGAGGAAGAGTAGTTCTTTGTTTCGTTGCAGTCGTTTTCTTTAAATTTTATCTATGGAGTATATATATATGTATGTATATAAGTATGTATGTAGAGGTTTATATGTACATACATACATACATATATACTACACGTGCCCCCGACGCTTATCACTTGGGAACTATGTCGAGTTTTGGTTTGCCTAATTTTATTTTAGCTTTGGTTTCGTTCGGTTCGCTCCGATTGTCTGGCCAAGTCCAAGAACAAAATCAAAAAACAAAAACCAAAAACAGGCCACATGTTTTTGTATAATTATCGTGGTTAATGTCTCGACTGTTGGTTTCTTTTTTTTTCTGTTCTGCTGATAAAACTGTGTTTTTTTTTTTCGTATATTTTTTTTATCAGTTTTCTTTCTCTATGTATGTATGTATGTATAAGGTTGCGTTACTGTTTGCCTTTTAATTAAGTTGAACACAAAGGGGAACACAAAAAAAAAAAAATGGAGAAAAGAATTCAAGGCATGCCATTTGATGACAATGAACATATTTTCGTATACCTAATGTTATGCAATGACCTTGAAAAAGGCAGACCACCTCACCCACCTACCATGACACATACACACATCCTGTTTCAGCTCAATGAAAATTAGCCAAAAACCTGGCAACTTTCCTTTTTACATTTTTGCCTTTAGTTAGCTGAAAATTGCAGCTAATTTTAAATGCAGCCTGGCCAATAATTATAAACTAAGCAAAAAATCAACAAAAAAATGAAAGTAGAAACATTTTGTAAGCGCGCGCCCTCTTAGCCAACAACAGCACAAAGAGCCACCAAGTTATTATAGGCTAAGACAAACTTTTGGCTTTTGGCTTGAAAAAAAAAAATCCAAATATTGCATAGATATGTATATGGGCGAAGATCGAAGTCTGCATACCCCGCTTGGACTCGAATTGAAAGTCTCACAAATTATTGAAAAATAATCTGAAATCGAAAAGAAAGAAATTAATAAGAATCGGTGAATAATCGTAACAAATTACAAAGGTTTTACCTATTTCAAGTTAGCTTTTCTATCGAAATCGAAAAAGATAAGCTAAGGATAGGCTTAGCTTCGAATACAACTTTTTTGAGGATTCTAGAAAATTACTTTATATGCTTCATTTGTATAGATAAAGCTTCAAAAATGATAAAGGAAAGGGAAATTTTAAATTGGAATTTTAACTTAACTATAAAGGAATGTTTAGATTGTACCTGACCTAAGACTGGCCTTGGTAAAAACTTACCAAATAACCTTCATGGCTTATTGAATCTATATAGGGGATTCTCCCCTTCCTAATTATTCAATATCTACCTAAGACATAGAATACATGGGTAATATGTATATCCATTTTGTTATTGAATGCAGGGTATGCAAAACCCACATGACGAGCCACATGGACAACAAATTGCATAGGCAAAACTGCGTTGCCTCTTAACTCAGGAGTAGTTGCCTAATCTTTGCCTAAGATGCTGCATAATTAGATATAATTTATGACTAGAGCAGAGGGGAAAAAACAGCCAACAATAGCAGCAACAACAAGAGCAACAACTTTAACTGCAAAAAAAAAAAAAAAAAAAAAAAAAACAAAAAAACAGATGCAAAGTGAAAGCCTCTGCAACTGCAACTGCAAAAGCAACGGCAACTTGAGGCAGATACAAGTATCACAAGGCAAATTGCATTCAAAAATCTAAACTGAACTTCATGGCAATTGGCCAATTATGGCCAATGTGGCATATGTCAAAGGACAAAGAGAAGCAATAAGGTCAGGGGAAAAGAAAGTGAAGGCAAATTAATTTTGTAGAAAATAGACGAAAGAAATGTCAAGTCTTAACAAGAATTGACATAGTAGTTTTGACTCATAATCTAATTCTGAAAATGAATTTGTTTTTAATTCTTCGCAGACTTGGGCACAGTTTAAAAGCAGTCAAAAACTTAATTCTCTTAGTTTTATAAATCGATTCCATACGATTCCAGTCCAGACCGAATCACAACATTCAAAGTCGAGACCAGTGACTGTGCATCATCATGATCATCAACGTCATCATAATGATGATGATCATCGGCCTCATCGACTGTCATCATCATTATCATTATGATAGTCTATATAGTTATCATCAAAGTGGACTTGATGACTGCACAAAAAGAATGCTGCATTTGCATATGACCAGCAACAGCATCGGCGGCAACGCTATCTCTGTGTGTGTGTGTGTGTGTGGTGTGTGTGGTGTGTGTATATATGTACATACATATGTTGTGTTTGTGTCAGTTGCATTTACAGCATTTCAAAGTCGCCGTGTTTGGTTTCTTTCTTGTTCTTCTCTCTATTTTATGACCAATAGACAAAGCTAACGGTTAAATGCATTTTTTCAACGCCTCAAATGAAACCTAGATTTGTGATTTGAATGAGGAGACACAGAGACAAAGAAGAGACACAAGAGACAAGAGATGAAGTGGAGAGAGAGATAGAGAGAGAGAGAGAAGTGTAGAGGAGTCAGTTGGGTCGCTTTGGTTCAGTTTGGTTTGGTTCTGTCTTAAGTATAACAATAAATCGAAACTTAAAAAAGACGAGACGAAACATAGTAACCACCCACACACAGACAGACGTATACACACACACACACACACACACATAGACGTCGGAGACGACAAACGAAGACAACTTCATAATTCACTCAAAAAAAAAAAAAATAAAAATAAAAAGAGAAACAATAAATTGATAGCTTCAGAGTTTTTCTTTCAACCTCGGCCTACGATTCGGTTTGCCTCCTCCTCACTGGCAAGCAAATACATTTAAGTAGGTTTAGCATCATGTATCTGTGAGATACTTTCCTGCTATTCCTGTCTGTCTGTCTGTCAGTCAGTCAGTCAGTTAGTCAGTCAGTCAGCCAGTCAGTCAGCCAGTCAGCTAGTCTGTCTGTATCTCTCTCTTTTATTCTCTCGCTCTCTTTGTGTGTGTGTGTGTAGATATTTTGTGCTCAATTTTCATACACAACTAGGAGAATATATGTATATAGAATAAACTGGGGCCTTATCAACACAGAAGCATCATCTTGGCAAAAGATGCTTTTATCTCTCTCTCAGTTTGAGTCGTTTCATAACAGGCGCACAGCGAACCCAAAAAGAGTGCACTCCACTCGCACTCACAGAGACCCCAAAGGCTGCCGGTTAAAGGGGGTATCGGGGCTGTGGTGCGGTGAAAGATAAAGAGAGGAAGAGAACAAGAGAGAAAGAGAGAAAGAGAGACTGAGAGACTGAGAGAGAGAGTGAGAATGACAGAGGTGCGACGAGGGGGTGGGCGCAACTCGGCTTCAATGTTAATGTTGATGTCGGACTCTGAGCGCGTCGCATTCGCACACACAAGTTGCCAAATATACCTACACATTCACACACACACACACACACACACACACACGCACACTCACACTATGGAGCAAAATGTGCGAAAAACTGGAAATGGAAATGGAGGAGGCTCAAACAAAAATAAAGGCTCATGGAAGGAAGGACAAGATGAAAGGAGCGCCAGGCACACAAAACCGAACCGAACCAAACAGAATGAAACAGAACCGAAGAGGGACATGAGACGCGAGCTAGAACGTGAGAGCAAAGGCAAAGAGGCAGAATGAGAGCCCCACTTGCCAGTAGATGGCGTAAATGAATCGAAATAAGGCAAATGCAAGAAAATGCAGCCACAAAGGCGGCTAAACACACTGGAAAATTGCTAAAACCAGCTATTTATCAATTTTTGCTTAATTTCTCAATTCAGTTCATTGCATTAGCAAAACAGAGCAACTGAAATTGGTGATAAATACGAAAGAGATAATTTTCATTGAAGTGAATCTTTACTACATATTTGTATATACATACGTATGTACATCGTATAGCCCATTACCATAATCTCGTGTCTCAGTTACTCAGTTTTTGTTTCGATCCCATTGGGCAGAGCTGTGAAAACAAAGCCAATACCCAGTCACAGGAAAGCGAAAAACAAAAAAAAAAGTGGAGAACCATTCAACATCGGCTGCCACTTTGTGGCACTCGTATCGGTGACTTCTCTTCTCCTACTACTCCCACTCCTCATCCTCCTCCTCATCGTGCTCAATGCGTTTTGGGGCTTAGATTTTCTCCATGCTCTCCAAGCTTTTCAGATGGAGATGCCTCTAATGCGTCGTTGGCAAGTAATAAGCGCTGTTTGTGAAAAATAATAGTAATAATACATATACATGTAGATATATCTATGTATATGACAGACACACATATGCATATACATACATACATAGATGATGGGGCATTAGGGGCGCAGGGAAGTCGGCTTTTGGGGGTTTGTTCTATGCAATGTTGATTGCACTTTGTGCAAGTAAAATGAGTCGTAAGAGTGCTTCCAAGTTGTAAATAGGGCGGTGAAATATTATACACTTTTTAGTTGCGAACCAATTGGGAATTGTAAGATGACGAAATTTCAATGGGGATTAAAAGAAGATTGTTGCTATTGTTTATTAGCCTCTTTCGACCAAAAAACAAAAACTAACACCAAAGTATATAAGTGCATTGGCACTTTCTTTTAAGCATTCTCCATCAGCTAACTCTGTCTCATTTGGCTAGTCAAGGAAGGGTGGAGTAGGGGGGTGGGGCGGACAGAGAACAAAGAGAGACAATGAAGCCATCGTCTCGAACGTCATTATCGTCATCATCATGATGGTTATTCCGGTTACAGAGGCACCCTTTTTGGATTGAAGTTGGGTAAAATGGAATTGCACTTAACACAGTTTCATGACGATTCTCTTTCTCTCGGTTCTTTGACTTTCTAACTCTCTCTCTCTCTGTCTCTCTCTCTCTCTCCCTCTTGTTCTCTCTCTAAATCGTTCTAGCTGGATTCTCATTCTTGTTTATTTTGTCTGTCATTCAGTGGGGCAGACAATGTCGCTCATTTTCAATAAAAATAGCTTAAAATTCAACCAGGCGTCCAGCAATGAGCAAAACAAAACGAAACGAACGAAACGAAACGGAACACACAACGAAACGATACGAAACGATACGAAACGAAACGTATTTTGCACTCTGGAAATCATTTTCTCAGCTTCTCTCCAAATTTCCCAATGCAAAATTGCTTTGCTTTAGGGTGCCCGAGCTGAGTTTTTTTTTTGTTTTTGCTCTTTTTAGAAGTTTTTCCAACCCACCAACTAGAAGACTAACTATGTGGATAAATATCAAGGCTACTAGCTACCTTCCTAACTATCTATGTACGTATGTATGCGTGTTCTTAGATAAAAAGAATGCACAAAACGCTGTGCACTTGCTGCTGTTTTCCTGCTCAAAAGAGCGCCGCAGATGCAGATGCAGCAGCAGCAGCAGCAGCAGCTGCGCCGTCAGCAACCTTCATTTTTCCTTTTTTGTGTGTTTCTTTTTTTCTTTTTTTGCGTTTTTTACTTCCGGTTCGTGATGACGACGACGACGACGACGACGATGAAGATGATGACAGTTGGGAAGCAGGAGCAGTCGGTGCCAAGCGGGGGAGGAAATTCCGATCCCAGTTGAGTGGTTTGTTTGGCTCTTGCTCGCTGCTGCTGTTGCCGTTGCTGCTGCTGTTGCTGCTGCTGTTGGTGCATTTTTTCCTTGCCATTTTTTTTCGTTTTTGTTTTTTGTTTTTGGAGCATCGTTGTTGGTGTAGCTGTTGCCGTTGCCGTTGCACGTTTGCGGTCGTTGGCTTTAGTCGCCGCCATCCATTCATCCACCTCCCTATACACATACACCTTTTGTTTTTGCTTTTGCAGCAGCATCCGTTGCTGCTGCTGCTGCTGCTGTTGTACTAGAGTTGCAACCAGTCGTTGTCTATGCTTTAAGCTGAATGGAATTTCATAACTTCTCCAAAAGGAGTTGCAAATTTGAATGCAGTTAGAAGCTAAAGTTCTACCTGTTAAACGATTTGAGTTGCTCTTTATTTTGTTTTTTTTTTTTTCATGGGCAAGAGGTAAAAGTATTTCCTTGTTGAACAAAATGTAATAAAGAAATGTCATCAATATTTATGCAAAAGGAAATTAAAGTAAACAAAAAAATCCATTTAAGAATATCGAAGTTCTCACAATTTTAATATTCAATCATTTTTTGCAAGACTTCTGCTAAGTATAAAATTATTTAAATCCAACAACATGATTTTATATCCACTAATATTCTGCTTGAGCCATTCAGCACACAAAATTAGGTCTATCAAATCTTATCAATCGATAGTAATATATCGATAAGAAGGCTGCTAAATCCTTTAATTAAACGTAAATCCATTTAACCCGAACATAACAATGGCAAATTATTTTTGTCGTAATTGAATTGCCCGCTTATTCAACCATAAAATCAATAAAAATTCATATTCAAAATGGATGAAATAAGAGAAAAACTTATTGTAATAATAATATTACACATTTTACATTCGCTTACAAATGTTAAGGAATAGCTTTTAGATTTAGAAATATACAAAAATGTTTATAAATATAATTCACCATCGATTACTTTTATCCCATTTGTAGATCGGTGATTTTGGTTTAATAGGGGTCGATCGATTAAATGTGATATTCAATTTGCCCAATTAGTCACATATTTATTTCTGTGGCGGACTTAGGTTAAAGATTGAAGAATCGAAAAATATATCAATGAAAGTTTTAAAATTAATCACACATTTTACCAGTAATTATCGTTGACATATATATAGTTTATTTTTGTTATTTTTTGTTTGCATATTGTAAAGTTGCACAAATTTAACATGTCAATTCGTTCGCCCCACTCGATTGACCCGGCGTATGCGCAATATTTTTGCAGTTGTCTCTCTGTTTTTCCTTCTTTTTTTTTTGTTTTTTTGCAAGCCAGTTCTTTGCCCAACCAAAAACGGTGCGCGGACAAAACAACATAATTAAGTATTTATTTATTTACAATTTTGGGCAATGACAACAACAACAACAACAATAACAACAGAAACTATCAACAATTTGAATGCATGTATTGAAGTTGCAGCTTCGGCATCGGCATCGGCATCGGCTTTTGTAGTTGTTGTTGGTGTTGTTGCCACAATTGCAACCTTGTGCTAAATTTTCCGAAACGTTGAGCGTCGTCGTCGTCGTCGTCGTTGTTGTTGTCTCAACTTAACTCAACTCAACTCAACGCTGTTGCAACAATTGAACGCGGTTCGAAAACTAGCGATAAATGTCAGTCAAAGTTGCATATAGAGAGCCCAGAGAGCTACAGCCACGCCTATCGCCCAAAAAAAAAAAACAAAAACCAAAACCAAAATGAAAACAAAAATGTATACCTTCCCCCCTCTGCCTTTGCCTCTAGTGACGCATAACTAACGCAAAACAAAAATGATAAACGAAAACCAACTTTCAATTATTTGCTCAAAACGCAGCCCAGCAAAAAAGTCATTGACACCTTTCGATAGAATTAATCACTTAAACTAAAGAGACCCAGTCCCCCCGTTTATGGTGGCCAATTTGATTATTCTTCTGCCAAGGAAGCTCAAGTAGATGAGACCCCTCTTGAGCCGAGAGGCTTTTAAATAAGGACTCTTCTGCTAGATCCACAGTTGGAAGCCAGATCGTAAATGATGAATAATTTTAAAAACACTTTAGAAGAAGCTCATTTGAGATTTTTTATGAATTCTCAAAAAATCCAGTATGAAAACGTTTTTGAAATTTTTGTCTTTGTATTATTTATGCTTATGAGCACTTAAATGTATGAAGATGACAATGAAACGAATTTTTACACCAGAAAAATATCAAAATACAAAAAAAAAAAAAGAATACAAACTGAAATAAAAAAAAAAAAATTATAAAACAAGATTGCCTAATTAACACAAAATGAAAAGAAAAAGTGGAAACTTTTGCGGGTAGGAAATTACTTTAATTTGCCGTTGTTGTTGTTGCTGTTGTTGTTGCCGTTGTTGTTGCTCTTGACTGGCCACATGTTTTCACATGATTTCCACACTCGATGGACAGGTGAAAAGCCCAAAGACCAAAGCAGCAGCAAAATTCACTGGAGCAAAGAAAAACAAAAGCCAAGACACGGCCAAAGATGGGGACGAGTGAAGAGAGAAAGAACAGGTGAGGTGAGGTGGGGTGAGGTAAGGTGAGGGTTAAACAATTGTAAGCTAAAGCAACAGAAAAAGAAGATGAAGATGATTTGACGTGCTGTCCAACAACAACATAGTTCTCTCTCTCTCTCTCGCTGTCTGTCTTTCTCATTCTTTTTGTCTATCTATGTAATTTTTAATGCCAACTAAATTCGCTAAAGGGGAAGGTTTTCTACACAATTGATCTATCATCCTCATTTGCTTGAGGTTAAAAACTTTGCAACCAAAAGCAACTTTTGCGCTTGGCAAACTTGCAACAAGCAACAAGCAACTTGCAACTTAACTCAGTTGTTCTGTCTGTCTTGGGTTAGAAAAGAAGTTGAAGCGTTGATTGTTGTTGTTGTTGTTCCCGTTGCTGCTATTATTGTTGTTATTGTTGGTTTTTTTTTCTTCCACTTCTTCTTTTTCTGCACCTTTTGATTTTAATTATTTCTGAAAATGCAAATTATTATAATTATGAGTGTGAAAAGAAGTTGCAGAAAGCATAAAGAAAAATGATTGACTAAATGAATTCCATCCAATTCCATGCACATTGTGCAGGAATATGATTCGAAAAGGACTTTCCCAGGGAAAATTGCTTGTTAATTGCTAGTTTTAGTAATTTTCGAAAATGTTTGTATTCGAAAATTTGTTTGTTTTACTTCGCAATGCTGATCCTTAGGTTCCACTTGCCTTTAGCGTTTACCATGATCATGATTAAAAGCAATATATACAAATTAAGCTATATGTGTGCCACGCCCATTTGCATGCTCTATCACACAATTACCCGGACTCCAACAAACACACACACACGCGTTTTTGGCCTTCTGGCCCCTTTTAATTTTTTCCCCATTTTTTTTTTTTATTTTTGTATTTTATTCCATTTCATTTTTTTTTTTCTTTTTGCGTTTTTCTTTTCATTTCGATGCATGCGGCATAAACAAACTGCCAAAAAGCTACAAGAAAAAAACACAACTTTAACTGAAAATCATACAAAAGGCGCATAAATTAGCAATGGTCTGTAATTTCTGAAAGGGTCTAGTCGTCACTTGCGAAGAGAAAAAGTAAAACAAGAAAAATTCATATGTGCATATCTTTGAGGGCGCGAACTAAACAGACAGGGGAGGAGGAGTTAGCCAGCCAGCCATCGAGTCAGACAGTCAGTTAGTCAGTCGTCGGCATGCCTGCGACGCATTCATTAGTTTAATATTAAAATAGTCATAATAAAATTGTAGATAAAAGCCTTGTAACAATGTACAATGTGAAGTAGAAGAAGCAGCAACAACAGCAACAAAAAGAAAAGTCGAGGCAAAGGGCCAAGATTTATGAACTGCAGTCACTGTCGGGGTGTGTGTGTGTGTGTGTGTGTGCATGTGTGTGAGTGAGTGTGTCTTGAAGTCGTCTCGAAGTCGTCGCCACTCGTCTTGCATCCAACCCCCCGTTTTGGCTCTGTTCGCCCTGCACCCTTCGCCCTTATCCCTCCCTCCGCTTTCATTCCACTCTTTCATGTGTCTCGCCAAGTCTCGCTCTAAGCGGAGCAATGAACTATTTACGAATGTTTGAGTACAAGTACTCATATGGAAACCCATACCCATACCCATACCCAAACCCCCCACCCTGATGCCCCGACACCCCGATACCCGAAGTTTGTTGTGTATGTAGGTGGTGTGGGGGGAATTTTCGAGATAAGCATGTAATATTTAAGTATGCATATTTATAAGAGAAGAAGTCTTGTCTTTTTTATCCTGACCTTGAGCCGTACAAAAAAAAAAAGAGAAAAGAAAATGATAAACATAAAAATAGTCAACGGCCTACGAATAAGAAGAGTTGAGTACCTGCGAAACAAACTGAACTGAGGAGGCTTCTCCTACATCCCTCCAACGACGAGGGCCAGAGCGGAGCTAATTGGTGCTCTTTGCGAATGAATGGAAGGTAATTGCTTTTGGTATGGAGGATTTTTTGATTTGAAATTTGTTTTGAATGAATTTCACATGATTAGCTGATTGTCATTTGAAATCTATTTCTCTCTATTTCTCTACCGATTCGTGTGGCTATGTCTATATATCCGACTCTATGCCCATTCAAAAGAAATGCATTATCGGCTTTAGTCATCTTACACTATGCTAAACTGTATTGAAATTCGTATTCTTTGATTTCCTTGAGAATAATTCGAGAACGACTTGAGCCTATAAAAGTTCTAATCAAACAGAGAACCTAATTGAAAGTTTACTTACATTTAGGTCAGACTACATATATATATATTTGCTTTTGTCCTCTGACCTTTGTTAAGGTTTCTAAAAATAATTGAAAGTCTTTTTCTTATATTTTTAACCATTTCATCAATGAATTGTGCTGTGCTGCTGCTTAGCATGTGCTTACTCATTTTTATTTTCGATATTTGAACAATTTTACAGTTGTTCAACGGCAACATTGCATTTTAATAGCCCTCACCCCTCACCGCACAACCCTCATCGCTGTTCTACATATTATTACATTTCACTCTCGCTCTATTTATGTACATATATGTACATATGTACATGTATGTAAGTACAAATACATAGGGAATGCAACAATTTTTGCCCTCACATTCATTTCTTTTCTGATTTCTTCAAAATAGACTTGGACGACTTGTGGCGACTTCAACCTCATCCTCATTTCCATCTCCATTTCCATCTCCATCTCATCGAGGGCTGTTAAATTTAGTGCCTCCACTTCAATTTTAATTACGATCCAGCATAGAGGAGATTCTGTTTCCCGGACCAGAGCCAAACGGAGCACCCCCCATAAAAGTGATGGGTGTGTGGTGGGGTGTTGATCGGGGGGTAGGGAGAGAAAGACTTCTTTTTTCCCATTTGGCATATCTGTTGCACATATGTTGTTGTTGTTGTTGTTGTTGTTGGAGAGGGGGCCAACGGCATTGGCATCCACCCCTGTTCCTGTTCCCCCCGCCTGGTCTGCCTCCCATACAGTTCTCTCTTCTTCTCATCATTTGTTTCATTTTTGGTTTTTTCTTTGTTTGGTAGACAATTTAACATCTTTGGGAATTCATTGCACTTTCTTTTATTAATACGATGCCGAGTCTCGCGCCCTCGTCTGATGATGTGTATGTGTGCCTGTGTGTGTGTGTGTGTGTGAGTGTGTGTAAAACATGTGTAAGTGGTCTTAGCTCTCACTCTTTGTACAGAGAATTTTCTTTCCTTTTACAATGCCTTTGCAAGTATTGCCTAAATTTAGTTGCATTCTTGACTATTTTTAAGCTGCCCAGTACACGCAATGGAAACCAATTCCCTTTTTTGATTCGAACAATTCAATTCTGTTTTCTCCCGTTCCATTTCGTTTTATTCCCTTTATTGGTCTTTTTTTTGGTTTGTTCCAATTTTGGTTATGCCAATTGATAAAAATAGATCATGGCAAGAGATATCAATGAAGACGATCATCGAATGGAGAGCAGAAGTGGAATGGCTGAATGACTGGCTGGATGGATGACTGAGAGGGTGGCATGACAGGGACAGGGACAGAGAGTTGGCCGTTGTTCAAGGCGTAAATTGAAACTTATCTGTTAATCGCACATCTGCTTGTCACATGATTCAAATGGGTGGGGTATTACATATGTATGTAGTAGTAGTGCAGGGCTTCAGTTTGAGTCACATTCATCTCATCTGATCTCAGCCCGGGGACCGAGCCTCCACCCCCCCATACAGCCTCAGCCCCAGTCCCAGTCCCAGCCTCAGCCCCAGCCACGTGTGCATGTCGAGGTTGACTTTTGTCTTGGCAACTTTTTAATAGATGAACAATTTTTTTCAAGCTCACCGCCCTCCGCTCATCTTCGATCCTCCTTCACTCACCCCCTCTCACTTGGCACTATTTTCCATTTGGATTCTCTGAATGGCATCAATTGCCCAGCCAAATGAGCAGCGCGCGCGACAAATCAAAGCGATGATGACAAAAATAACAAATAAATAAATGGCATGACAAAACTCACAGCGAGAGTTTATTGAAATGTTTCTGAACATTAAATAAAATGATCAAATTGAATGTGAACTGCAGCATAAAGATGATTTATTTATTTATTTATATTTTTTTTTTTTTTTTGAAACATTTTTGAAATATTTCCCCAAAGGTAACTCATGAGTTATGACAAGGTTTCCCCTTCCCCTGTGCCTCCTTGTGGCACAATGTTAGGCGAATGTTGTACATATTTTGCATTAGCCCTCGCATATTTTAGAATATTTCGCACAGTTTGTTTGTTCCACCTTCCCGGCCCTGCCTTTAATCTACTACCCTTGAGCGCCAAGCCAAACCGAACCGAACCTCTCCGCACTTTTGCAGTGCCGCTTTCCTCTTCTAGATTGTTTTCTCAAGCAGCTGCACAAATCGCGCAAATTGGTTTGAAACAAATGTAAATATTTATGAAAATTGCGCAAATGCAAGGCCTCAATCTATGCCCGCCCGCTATATACCTCCCAATGCCCCATTCCCTTCGCCTCTTCATCCATTCTCCTGTGTCGTTTTGTATTGTATATATCAGTCAAATGTTCACATGACAATGATGATGACGATGACCAAGCTCAGGGATCGTGATCATGATCAAATCCAATTTTAATTTCAAGCCCAAGTTGCATGTGCGGGCGTAGTGATCCAAAGGAAAGAGAGAAAGAGACATAGAGAGAGAGAGAGGGAGAGAGAGATAAACATCATATGACTGACGTTTTCTAAACCCATTTGTTAGCCGGGTATACTCAAGTCATTAATAAAGAACAAAGTAAACATCAATTATTTTATTACTAAAGATTCGTGGACTCAAGGTTCTAAAAGAAAAGGCAATTTTAGCCACTAGATGGCGCTGCAATGAATATATGCCACATTCATGTAGAATGATTCATGTCTTTGAAAAAGAAAACAATTGTTTTAATTGCTATCAGCTTTATCCTTTTTTGATAGCTCTAGAAATCGTCACAGTTTAATGCTGCGATCCATGAATTAATATGGATCAATAGAAAACGTTTCCTGCTGGAACACAATTTGATGGCTTTGGGCAGGGTATCTCCAGTTCGATGCTTTCCCATTAATTGTACGTGATATTTTTGTCTTTGTATTGAAATCTCTGAGCTTTTGATTATCGTTCGATGCAAAAAAAAAAGAATGTTTCATACATATTTATGCGTATGACTAATCGGCAACGAAAATAATATTAAACATTTTTAATATGCACAAGTGTGTGTGTGTGTGTGTGTGTGTGTGTGTGTGTGCGTGAGTGTGTGGAGTGGTGGAGGGGGGGAAATGCGTATTCTTGTGATTTATGTGGTATTGAAATCGTATTCCTTTTTGGGTAGATATTTTTAAAAGAAAAAAAAAAACATTTCCAAGTAAATGTGATAACATTCGTTTAAGAGAGCAAAACTCAAGGCGTAGCACAAGTTGTCTCGTTGTCACTTGGTCCGATTTTCACATTAGATTAAATATTTCTTGCAACCTCTGCGAGTTTTGAGGTCAAACCCTCTTCTTTTCTTGGGTAACAACAGCAACAGCAACAGCAACAATTATAATTGTTGGCTGCGGAAGCGGATGCAAAAAGAAATACAAAGAAGGAGACGAGAAGATAGTCAGTCAGTCAGTTAGTCAGTCAGACTGCCAGACAGAGAGACAGGCAGACAGACAGACAGACAGTCAGACAAGTTGAAAGCTGAACATGAAGTGGCAGTGACGATCGTATATAGATATGGATACGCCTGCCCAGTCAACAACAATGATAATAACTAAAGCAGCTAATTTCTCAGCATAAGTGAAGAAGAGACCAGAGCATAAGACCTTGCCTTTGGCCAAGAAGTAGTCTCTCAAAGAGACAGTGACTCTATACAGTCAGTCTGTCTGTCTGTCTGCCTGTCTCTCACATCGGTCTCACCGAAAACCGAATGAATTTCCATTGTTTTAACGAAAACAACGTTTTTCAGAGGCTCCCTTTGCTCGAATTGTTATTGCTGTTGCTGTTGTTGTTGTTGTTGTTGTTGTCGATTGTTGCCTCACCCAAAGGCCAAGATCGTCGTCATATTAGCGTCCAAAAGTCAACGTCGTTTCGTCGCTTCTTCAACGTCAAAACTATGCACAGTGTATTTAAAGCATAGAAAATATGCTCCGAAAATGCTTTTCGTATAAATAATTACTTGGAATTATGTATGAAAATCGAATAATATATTAATTTGTTTCTCAAGACAAATTTTATTGAGTCAAATAAAAATTGTTTATTCCTTTCTTTTTGCTTTATCTATTATATGAAAATTGGTTAAAGTTTGACATGAGCACAATTTTTGTGAAAACGTTTATAGGAGAAAAGCACAAACTAGATGGTTTTTTTTTTTCTCTTTTAAGTAGGTCTTAAAGATCACTTAGACAAGTTGAATTTCGTTTGATGCAAAACAAATTGGTCTGGTTTCACTGTGCATAGTCGTTGGCGGCTTTTCAAAAAGCAACAAACTGAGAAATATTGTATGCGTATAATGTAAATTCCGCAAAGTGCGATGGACAAGCGATGCTTGAAATTAAAATAGGGTCATTAAGCGGAGTGCGGCACAGTGAGAGAGAGTGAGAGAGGGGTAACCCCCTCTACAGGGGTAAGAGAAGAAGGGTATGGGCACACACAGAGGTATGTAGCACCAGCAGCTGTGTCTCTGTGCCTCCTCTGGCTGTGGCAGAGTCTTAGGTTTTGGGTCTGGCGCTGCTGGTAATTGCTCGCCCCCTCTCTTTCTCTCTCTCTCTCTCTCTCGATCACTCTCCATCTTTCCACCTTAGTCGCCCTGCCCAGCCCTGTTCGCTTGCTGTTTCTCCTCTCAAAGTCACCATACAAATTTCTCAACAATTATTTTTTCGAAATGTTTTTCAATCTACAACAACCAGCAACAACAACAATTGTTGTTAGGTTGAATATAGTTTTTTTTTTTTCTCCATAAAACAAAAGTGTGAAACTGCAGCTAAAAAGCCGCTTCAAACTGACTTGGGCAAGACTTACTTAAACATAATTATGATTGCATTGCCAATGCCTGACATTGGATGGCATTTGTTTAGTAATTATAGAAAACAACAACAACAACAGCAACTATAAAAAAAAAAAATGAAAATGACAAATAAATAAACGTATATTATATGGGAAAACAAAATAAGTTCCAGTGCATTTAAATGACATCTCAATGTTGAATATTTTCAAAAGCAAAAAAAAAAAAAAAAAAAAACAGAAACAACACATTCCAATTTGTCAGAAATTTTTACTCTTAAAATTGATTAAAAACTAAGCCAAAGCTCAAACTGACTTTAAAATGTTTCTCTTTTAAGAATCCTTAAGATACAAGCTACATTATTAACAGCAAAAAACTTTTACTTCTTATTTTCAGATATGACATGCGGAAAAAAACGATCTGAAAGATATTTGGGTAAGTGAATCTTTATAAGAATCATCCCACAAACCAGGGCAAGTTACTTTCTATTCCAATATCAGTATAAATCGAAAATCCCTTTCCATTTGAGGTTATGAGGTTTCAAAACTCTTATATTCTCTTGATCGGCAGCATCATATTATCCTGTCCCCATTATTCCCCTTGGATAACAAGAAGTTTCCTTCAAACTGAGAGATTTAGTTTAATGTTAAAGTTAACTAAGATCGAGTGAAAATCTTAATTGCCTTCAAGGTGTGTTCCATACTCTTGTTCTTGTGGAATACAATTGTTTTTTGCTGTGGATAGAGTCTTTATGGGTAATAATAATGATGTTATTACAAATGAAAAAGTCAAATGGCAAATTCATATTGCAGTAATTAAAAATAGAATTTTTCGATCATAAATTGTAGTTAGGAAAATGTAATATTGTTTACTATTTAGCTGAACTCTGATTTATAAATCGACTTATTTCATTAAAAAGGTCAAAAGTTGTAAGCTGAATGATCTAATGGCATTCAAACAAAATTGAAATACAAAAAAAAAATGTCCTTAAATCAGAAAAAATTATGGAAAGCATGGAAAAAGTGGGAAACTGAACCAAAATGAGCAATAAATTTTGAATTTTTTTTTTTTTTTTTGGTTGGTGTTGTTGACGCCTGCTAACCAAATTGTTGTTGTTGCTGTTGTTTTTGTTTTAACTGGGCGAATAAAAACCAGTAAGTGATTTCACAGCAGCCATTGCTGCTGCTGCTGCTGCTGCTGCTGCTGCTGCTGCCGCTGCCATCAAGCAAAACTAACAGCTAACGAAAATTTGTAACATATTCGGCAAAAACTTGGCAAAAATATTTAAGTTTTGTTTTCGGTTTTTTCTTTTTTTTTTTTTTGTTACAAACAAAAAGTACAAAACAAAAAAAAGCAAAAAACCAAAAGAAAAAAAAACATAAATAAAATAAAAGAGAGAAAAAATTAAGCGGCAAAAGATCGGTTCAATGAACCTCCCCTCTCTTTCTTATGGTGGACTGCGGCATCGACTTCGTTTTGCTGACTGAATTATTGAATGACTGAGACAACAGCAACTCCAGCAACAACTCCAACAGCAACAACAACAACAACAACAACACTTGAAGGCTGCACAGATTATGTCACACATTTTGTGTATTGGGGGAGTGGAGTGCCGCCTGTACCAGTGTCAGTCCAAGAGGGTGATCTATGGGACGCGGAGGTTCAGTGGGGAGTGGGGGGGTGGACAATGTTGCACTCGTGGTAGCCATGTTACAACATCAATTGCGCGCGCCAAACAACAACAGCAACAACAGCAGCAGCAGCAACATCGACCCCAAAAACAACAAAACCTAAAAGAAATCGTATCTGTAAGATTGTTTTCGAAAAAAAAAAAAATTTTCGTTACTCAGTTGCTCAGTTGTCGTATCTGTATCTGTATCTGTAGCCGAAGCTGGAAGTCAAAGCGTTTGCTATTTAGACTTTACAGATAACTCACAGTGAGAAAGAGAGAGAGAGAGAGAGAGACAGAGAAAATGAGCAGTGTAACAGAAATATTTAAGACATGAATCACCCATTAGATATATATATATATATAGAATATACTCTCTACTAAATATGGGAATTTTAAATGGGGGAAAACCCCAAAGATACATACGTCAGAAAAGTACTCAAATAAGCAGAATGCGATGCTCGATTTCCAGTAAATATTGAGTACTCATAAAGTTTTTAGAAATATTTAATGCATTTCACTAAATATTTATAATTTAATTTAGAATTGACGACAATGTAGATGTTGTAGATTCTTTGGCAACCTTCTGATCTAAAAGAGATTTCTGTTTCCTAAGAACTATTTGATCTATGTAACTTGGCGTATTTCATTTCTTTGGCAACCTTCTGATCCAAAAGAGGTTTCCGTTTCCTAAGAACTGGTTGATCTAACTTGGCATACTTCATTTCTGTCGAAGTCATTGTAATCTTCTAATTTAATAAACTTCTCCAGAACATTTAACGATTTTACTTCTTTGCCTTGATCTCAAGTCAGCGTGATTTCTTTTGCAGTTTAGTTTCAATTGCGTAATCCAAAATTTAGCTTATTCCCTCTAGCCTTTTGCGGGTTATAATAACAAAATAATAGAAATATAAAATTATAAGTGAAAGTCAAATTGTATTGACGCATTGAGCGCATGAACAAATTAACTGCGCAATGAGCAATCTCAAAAGACATGGACACGCACATGTATCTATGTACAATGTAGATGTATCTACGGTTTCTATGGTCTATGTCTGTATGTATGTATGTATCTCTTGTAGGCTGCAACTTTTTTTGGTATCTCTTGCTTGGGTCCAAAAAATTATTAAAAACAAGTTTTCTGGTTTGTTGCAATATATGTTTGTTTGTTTGTTTGTAACTACAATATGAGGCATATAGAGGGTAACGAAACTGAAACTGAAAACCCAATACCGAAAACCAAAAAACCAAAAAACCCAAAAACAAATTCAAAGCTTTTGTTGAGTCATCAAACTGAATCTTATCAGCTGCTGCTGCTGCTGCTGCTCCTGCTTGTGTTGCTGCTGCTCCAAGAGATAACACAACAGAAACACAATTGTTTTTTCTATAGAAATTTTTTGCGCTGAGTAATTATGATGAAATTCAGAATGGCAAACAAAATTGAAACGAACTGAAGATATATTCAAGACGATATCCCCCCGCCCCCCACCAAGAGTGACATATGCAAAATCGCTGAGGCCGAGGTGACCTAATGAAAATCGTGAGTGTCAGCAAATTAGTTTAATCAATGCACAAGACAAGATCAACTAAATCCGGCAATGGCACTACGACGAGACTAAGGCAACGGCATTGCCAAACAATTTTCGTACAGGGACGGATCAATGTAGACACTTACCCAAGTTCCGCATGTGTGCGAGTTGGCTCCCCTCTTTCCCCTGTCACTAAATGAAACGGCCTTAGTTTTTCGATTTGAATAATGTATATAAATGGCAAAAGCTCTTGATTTGCTTTGTTTTTGCTACAACTAATCTGATTCATCTGATTATGGCAGACTCCAACATATACAATATATGAATGGAATCAAGCCATATATGAGATATGTATATAAGATCATTCATTGGCTGACTTCAGAAATTAATAGGGAAAACTAACTATTTACTATTCATAGAGGTCATTTGTGGATTGTTTTTGTGAATGTCAATGAAAACTTAAAATCTTGTAAAGAAATTTGACAAACAAATGGTTTTCCCATCAATTAAAGGTTCAGCTTCTCTTGAATACTTACGAACTTCTGAACAAAATTAATATGCCCCTCTTTGACAAGGGTATAAAAAAAAAAACAATGAATCAACAGCAATTTTTATATTTAACAGAAACAAATGACTCTTATGCTAAACTTAAACTTTAAAAATAAAAAGTAATTCATCGGAAATTCAAAATTAAATGACGCATGGATAAAATAATGAATAAATGTAGACAATGATATAGAAATCCGATCTGAACATAAAGATGAAAAAATATGCAAAATGAATCAGTGCTAGGAAACACTTTTGCTCTTTGCCCATCGGGTGGAGTGATCCGGGCCTGGATATTTCAGTATTCAGTGTTGGCAGCGGTGTCACGGGAAGCAGTAGCGTCGGCTGTGGCAGCAGCTTTTATTTTGTAATTCAAATGTGGCAGGTTGCAAACAAACAAAACGATCTGACTTGAGCAGAGACCTCAGCAAGGGGCAGGTGCCTGCTGTTTGACTGTCTTTTTGCTTTTAAGGGCGTGGCTCATAAGCCAAGGCAAGTCAAGAAGAACTTTCACAAATTAATAACACTGGAGTAACAGTGGCAACAATGGCGGGTTGGGGGGGAGTTGGTGGGATGGGGCAAAGGCAGAAAAGCAGAAGCAACTTGAACTTGGCAGAGAGCATATAGAATCTGTAATATCTGCGAGATGCGAGAGTTCAACACACTTGGTGCTTGGATTGAAATGGGCAAAAGGAAAGGGGGGGGGGGCATTGGGGGAGGTACAAGTTGGAGCGGCATTTTAATTGAATTCGCGAGGTGAACAGACAGAACACTGAACACACAGAGAAAGAGAGAGAGAGAGAGAGAGAGAGCAAGAGAGCAGATGGAGACCCGGCAATTGGCAGACCACAATTTCCAAGAACTTGCCACAGATATACTTACTTATATATGTATGTATGTATGTATGTATAAATCCAGCCAAACATACCAATATATATGTATGCACATACATACATACATACATACATATATATGTATGTATGTAAAAAAGAGAAGAAAAAAAAAAAATAAAGCATAAAGTCGGTAAACGACGACGACAGGCCCAACCAAAATGCCCTGGCCCAGGCCCAAGCCCAGACAAATAAAATGAGTATATAAAAAATAAAAAAAAAAAACAAAAAAAAATGTAAGGAAGAAAAGAAAATGAGCAAATCGGCTAAATAATAATAAGAGACACCACAAAACCAGAACGATAAAGCGGAGGAGGAAGAGCCCAAGCCGATGATAAGGAGGGACGTTGGGGACGAAGATAAAACAAGAATATATTATGTACTTATGTATGTATATACCCACATACCGATATATGTATGTGTATATATGTATCTTCAATTTGTGTACAGTTGATTTTTCGGTTAAGTCCTTGTTTAGCCGATTTTTAAGCAGTTGTTTGATGACTAAATGAGAGCCACTTAACTACTACTAAACCGAAATAACGAAACAAAACGAAAATGCCCAATAAAACAAATGCTAAACATATTTAAATCCAAAATCCAGGCAATTGAAGTAATTCCTACTTCATTTTACCAAGTTAATCTGGAATCAAAAATTAAAACCAAAAAGGATACTTCTTTCATTAACCTTAAAAGATCGATTGTTCAGTTAGTTAAGCCATTAACCGAGACAAAGCACTCTCCTAAGAAGGTCTATGCTAGGAATCAAGAAGATTAACCATTTCAATAGGCCTTGTATATTGAGTACAGAATTCAATTGTTTTCAGTTTAAAAGTGTTAATTGTCCCAATGCGATGACTTGTTCAGGATTTAACCAAGAAATCGAATGACATTTCATTTCGCAAGGCTAAATGACAAGGTGTCCTATATTAAATTAATATTTAAGCGACTTCTTAGTCGAGTGTCCCATTTAAATAGCACATTTTTAATAATGACTTTTAGATTTTCCTAACAAGCGAAGTACTAAAAATTTATTTGTACTTATTATTAATACAATTTTGTATTGAAGCAGTTAAACTTTTAATTACAATTTATTAACTTCAATAAATTGTTTGAAATTTGTCACAAGTTTTTGTAGGTCTTTGCCTGGCCAAAATCCTAACACCCATTAAGAAAGAATTCAATGTGCTTAAGCCTTGTTAATTATTAAGAAGTTTATTTTTCTGGCCTTTGTCTTAGAAACAAAGTAGATATTGTTTAGATACATATCATATTTGGCGATAAATATTTGGTCTTTGTTTAATACAATTCTATTACAATTAATATAAATTTTATACAAATTTCTTTTGTCTCAGCATTTTAAAAGAGATTACCCAATGCTGCCAGCCACAATGGCAATAAAGTTAAGAACAAAAGACAAAATGAAATTCCATAAACGCATCAAGTGCTCAGATTCGAAACAAAAAAGAAAAAACCAAAAACAAACGGATCAAATACGCGCCAACTCGTTACTTGGTCAATGGCTTCTTCTGCTTAGAATAGGGCAACTCCCATCACCCGTCGCCCGTCGCCCGTCGCCTGAGTTTTCAGCTCTTGGCTCTCGACTCTTGAACTGGAATTAGAACTCTCTCATACTCCCAGAGACTTCCGAGACTCGCAGACTCTTTGGCTCTTTTAATTTTTGGTTTTCTTATGCCATGGTAATTTGTAAATTGGTTCATAATTCGAACAGAGGCTAAAAGAAGAAGATTTATATTGTTTGTATACTCTCGACTTAAAGATAGCAAAAAAAAGAAGGGTAAATTAATGGATTAGATCGAACAAAGCGTTTTCTTCTTCGTAAGTGGAGATAAGATGAAATGAAACATTGAATTTACAAGTTCTTCTTGGTTTAACATTAGTTTTTTTTTTTACCACAATGCTAAGTACGTCGGGGTCACCACTTAATCAACTTTTAATCGTTTATAGTTATTTATACGATTTAAGTTGAATCCTTCGCGGTAATTACGTCGGGGCTACCACTTTCAGAGTTTCCAGATTACTTTTGTGGCAAATGTTACAACTTTTCGTTGCAGCATTAAGCTAATGTTACAGGGTAACTCAAAAGTCGACACTACAATTTGGGGTTGGGAAACTTTTCTTTCTCACCCTCGCACTTCATCTAGGTTTTTGTTTTTTGTTGGTTTTTTTTTTGTTTTTTGTTTTTTTTTTTTGGAGACAGTGCGTTCATTGGCTTCTTTTGTCTGTGTATGTCGCTGGTTTGTTCGTGGGGAAAACAATCTAAAAGCTTACAGACCAAAAAAAAAAAAAAAATAAGAAACAAAAAATGAGCAAGAAATGGGCACAATCAACTAACTGTAAATAGTTTTTTCTTCTTCCTCTGTTGCTGGTGCTGGTGCTGCTGCTGCTGCTTCATCTTCTTCTTCTTCATCATCGTCGTCTTCATCTTTTGTTTTCGACTCGACGCTTTGGTTGTGCCAGTTTTGTTTACGGACCGACATTCAGAATAAGCCAACAACAACAACAACAACAATAACAATAACAACAAAAGCAGACAAGTTATAATTTTCTATCGTTTTCTTATTCTCCTACTACAACTTCTACTTATAAGATTTAAACTCTGTCCGATAATCGATAAAATTTGCATATTTTTAAACACTTGTTAATTAATAAAAACAACAAATAAACAAATAGTCAGACAGACAAACACACGAACGAAGCAAGCAAACAACTCTCCTGCACAAAATTTATCTTAAAACATTTGAAAAACATTTACGAACTGTCGAGGCATGCAAAGTTTATGGCTTTTAAGTTTCAAATGCCAAATGCCAAATCAGCAATTAGATCATCTATTAATTAGTCTAACCAATTGATTTGGCAAAACACTTGCATAATCCCCCAGAGTCCCATAAGAATGGCCTTTGTTTTGCGATTGTGCGAGGGAGGCAAAACCACGATTCGAATACAATGGACTCCGACCTGGCTTCGATCATGATTTCTTTGTGAATACTTAATGAAATATTTGAAAAAAAAACAGTGGTCAAGAGTTCCTTACTCCGACCTATCCCAAAAGCAATCGGAATAGAAAACTAATTTATAGGAATTATTTTAAAATTATATTGATTGATCGAAACCTGCAAAGCTTAAATCTTTTTTCAACCTAACAAAGTCAGCAGGAAAAGCTTAATATGTTTCAGAAAAGTTGAGTAAATATTAAGTATCATAACAAAGAATTTCAAAATGCGGTTATAGCTTGAAAAGCTGAAATCTATTTTATTCGACTTTTGGCGTAAATGGAATCTGCCCTTTGCTCTTTAAAATGGGCTTTCGGATTCAAATGGTTTAAATTTTCATTAATAAATTGTTTTTTTAATAGCGAACAATAAATTGATCGCTATTTTGGAACTGCTCTTTTGGATCCGCCATGTTAATTACTTAAATGAAAAACCAGAAAAAGCATCCTGTAATGACACATTTTCTTTCAATTATACTTAGGAAGTAAAATATCTTGATAGTGAGGTTAATGGAATCTCTGTGCTCTATCTCAATGAGTTGCAGTTGGCAACAAGTTCATAGTTTCCACATTCGTCTGGATCGTCTTACTCTAGAATCTATGTAGATGGTGGCCACCGATAAAATATTCGTATAGGATGGGTCAGAGGAACGGAAGGTAGCAACACATTTTTTTTTTTTTTTTTTTTTGTCTTGTAGAACTAATGAAAATCAATTTTCTGGCATGGCAAACTAATTCCTAGAAAATAAATGGACTGCATTGAAATCTGTTGAAACAATTTGAAAGCTAGTAGAGAGGTTAACGGCAACCAATTCGATTTACTTCAACTCTTTCTTAACATGAAAGATCTTCGATCAGCAACGGCAACAGCAACAACAACAGCAACAGCAGCAATAACAACAACAACAACAACAATAAGTCAATTGCATTGGCAATAATAAATAGAAGAGAAAACTGCTGCAAACAAGTAACAAGGAGAACACCATTATCTTCCCAACCCTGCCCCGCCGAACGCCCCGTCGGCACTATCCTGCCCTGTCCTGCCCTGCCCTGCCCTGCCCTGCCCTGCATCCCATACCTTTTTTCTTTCGATCAGCAAACAAGCTAAACAAAACGCTTCCTCAACTCTTGCATAGCGGATTTACCATGCACATGGCAAGAGGAGAGCTAGCTCGGTGGATCGGTGGAAGCGGAGGCCAGCAGTGAGTTCACTGCCTAAGCTAACCAGTTAGACGCTTGAATTGGGCGAAACATGGCCAGAGAGAAAGAGATGCATAAAGCCGTAGAGGGAGAGCGAGAGGGAGAGGGGGAGCAAGAGAGCAGAGGGGAAGAGGAGTTGCTGATGGTGCTGTTGCTGTTGCAGTTGACGGTCGGTGCGTCGCGTCGCTTCGAATGCTTCGTTGGTCTCTCGACGGAGGCCAGAAATTGGCAAACAATAAAAGCCGTCAAAAAGTGCAGCCAGCAACAACTACAACAAATAGAAAAGCAAGAAAGAAAGAAAGAAATGGGGGGGGGGGGTTTCGAAAAAAATACCAAAACAACAACAACAACTACAAAAAAAAAGGAAAAAAAAAACACAGTTTGAAAAGTTGATTGTTTAGTTGAAGTTGGAGCATAAAAAAAAGTGGAGCGTCGATTGGAGCTGGGGAGAAAATGTGTTCGAATAGAGTGAGCAAAAAGCTAACAGGCTAGGGGGGAGGAAGCGGGTGGTGATGGTACGTAGCGCAGAGCTGGAAGATGACGTGTGTGTGTGTGTGTGCGATGCATTCTGAATGAGAATTGGGAATCAGCGATTCAAACTAAAGCTCTACTTCTACACATATGGGAACGAGCAACTATTAGCATATTAGTGCGGTAGAGAGAGCATGAAGCATGGAAGTTGGACCTACAAAAATCAATATTCATCAATCCATAACCGATCCGAACTATAGAAGTGCAGAAAGAATTAGCTCTAGCTGATATCCGAAGGGGGCCTGCTAACACAACCACGACAAAGTCTATTGATAAAGCAATGGGAGTATAATTTGTTTTCTTCTTCTGGCTGGCGACTGTATAACACGTCGGGGTCACCACAGTCATATATTCGCATCTAAAAAGCTTTGGCATTGGTGAAAGATACATTTCAACTCTTGTCAAAAAGAAAACAAAACAAAAAACTAAGTAAAAAGCAACTCCAAAGTCTTGGCATCGAGAAAAAAAAAAAACAGCAGACAACAGACAAGAGACATCGGTGACAGACAGCAAAATGTGACGGAAGAAAGCGCTCAAAGAGCAAGCTTACACATAGAAGAGAGACAGCAACATAGAGATAGAGGGAGAGGGAGAGAGAGAGAGAATGATAACAGGGGGGAGGAGGGTGGAGCAGCACAGCTGCCGTTGACTGACTGACATTTTACGGCAGTTTTTTGTTTTTTGTTTTTTGCTTTTTTTTTGTAGTTTCTGACAACGAAGTGTAGCCTGACAAATGCATAAAACTTGACGCTAAAAGAGAGAGATAGAGTAAGATGATAGATGGGAGTGAGCAAGATGGCGAGAGATCTCGAAAGATCTCTTAGAGCTGCAAGCATTTGCCAGTGATTTGTGCTGACGATGACGACGACGACGACGACGACGGCGACGACTGCGACGACGACTGCGACGACAACGGTGACTGCGACGTTGACTTTGTAGCAATTGAATTTTTGCACGTCGCCCATGAAGTTGTTTGTTTGCTTGGCAGTGTCGACCCCACACCCTGGCCCCCTACCCACTAGCGTTTACTACCAGACTGTTGTCACCCTCCCTGTCACTTCCCTCTATCCATTACTTTACAACGCACCCCGCCACCTTCTTTTACTTTTTCTTCTTCTTTTTTTTCAGCTCGCATTGTTACCTGTTGTTGTTGTTGTTGTTGTTGTTGTTGTTACTGCACTTGGATGAAAAATTGTGGATACAGTTAACGAAAAAAAAAAAAGAAAACAAAACAAAAAATAGGAAAAACAGAGAAAAAGCAAAAATGTTTGTATGCTTGATTGTTGTTGTTGTTGTTGTTGTTGTCGCTTTGCGAATATTTATGTTTGGTTTGACTTACCGTTAGACGGTTATATGGCGGATTACATTTGGCGCTTGCTGATGGCAAATTATCTCCGAGTCGAGCAGATTGAGCAGAGAGGAAAAGAGGGATATATGTATCTTAGAGAAGCTAAAGAGAGAGAGATATTTCGAGTGGGAAAATGTGCAAATCTTTACTGGATAAAGATAGACAGAGTGAGTGAGTAAGGGGAGAAACGGAGAGAGCGGGCGAGCCTGGAGGGAAAGCAAAAAGTGTGACAATTGACGACTTAAAAAACTTTGCATTTACAATAAAGGGTACATAAGGATAGATCCTTTTTAAGATAAGATTTGTAAGTGTCACTCCCAAGAAAATAAGTTGAAATGACTTAAATTTACAGGAGAACATCTTCTAGATGTCCTTTCGCTGGTTAGATTTATTTTAGTAACACAAATTAGTTTCTCAAACGCATATTTGTTTAATATCGAAAAAACTAGAATTAGCCTAGATGTCCTTTCGCTGGTTAGATTTATTTTAGTAACACAAATTAGTTTCTCAAACGCATATTTGTTTAATATCGAAAAAACTAGAATTAGCCTGGCCCAAAACTCATGTGATAGAAATGCCTTTCCAGTTTTCTATTATCAGTACTTTTGTAAGCAACAACATTAGGATGTCCTACTCCGTGAATAACCCAAAAATTCAGTCCATAACAGAAAATCTTCTAAATACATTTTTCTTGTTTTCATAAATTGTGACCTAATAAATAATTATCAATCCATTTCGTCTCTAATAAGCTTTAAAAATAGTAATACATTGTCCAATAACTAACAGAACATTCACCCTAGAAATGATTAGGGAAATTCAGCAGAAACTGTGCCTCCCTCTCTTTCTCTCTCTCTCTCTATTCCTTTCTCACTTTGTTGCCCTAAATCCCCCCCTGGTTAGAGCTTATTTAATACGATTCCAATCATTTATAATGCATTCACTTCTTGCCTAATTAATTCAACGATAGCCACAATTGGGCTCTCTGACCTCCTCCCGGGGAATATTAATCCATGGCTAATGTGTTTGGTGTGTGAAAAACAAAAGCAAAAGCCATCAAAAAACCACAATAAACGGCGATCCATTGCTCAGTTCAACTTTCAACTCGCAACTCACATTGCGCACTTTCGCAGCAAGTGACACACAAAGCAAAACAAAACAAAACGAAACGAAACGAAATGAAATGAAAACAAAAAAAAAAAAAAACGCTTAAAAAAAATATAAATAAAAGGAAAGGAGGCCCCCTCTCTGCATACCCTACCCACTATTGGCTCCTCTCTCTCCCTCTGCCACCTCCCATCACCAGCCCCTCATCTGGGTTGTTGCCGCTGCTGCTGCTTAAGTTAACTGACTTTTTGACGCTCATTTCGCAACTTTCAAATGGCGCGACTCAAAGTCAAAGCAAAATGTTTTGTTGGCCTGACCAAGTCTTCATCTTCTTCTTCTTCTTCTCCTTCTTCTTGGCCAAGCTTTGAAATTCGAGTATCGAGTATTTGTTTGTGCCATTATTATCTGCGAGTTGTAGTTGTTGCTGTTGTTGTTGTTATAGTAGTATTACTTATTATTGTTGTTGCTGTTAGTAATTGTTGCCGCTTTTGGGTTTTTTTGTTTTGCTTGATGGCGGTGCGGCATCTAAAAAAACAAAAAGAAGGTCGCACAAGGTGGTCCACCATCTAGCATCGAGGTGAGCCCGTTATTATACGCTTTCATTGTCGACGAGTTGCCCAACTTAGGCATCAGCATGTAAATCCAGATACCAGATACCCACCCATAACTATGCATTTGATCAAGAATATTTGAACCTTTTTTTTTTTGGAGAATTTCAAGAATTTCGATTCTCTCTCTATTAATGCTGTTATTCTTAAAAGTGTTAAAAGAATTGTTCCATTGACATTTCTTATAGATATTGATAGAGCATTGATATTTCGACTTTCGCAAGTTGAATCTTTGCATTCGGCTTGTATTATTTTCGTTTCATTTGTCTTTGAAATTAATGTGCCAGATTTGAAAACCTGTAACGTCAGCTGGCCTGGCAGCAGCCCCAAGTGGAAGACCCGAAGACGAGAAAGAAAAAGAAGTTGACGAGTTAACCTGAAGAAGAATGGCAATCTCTAATGTCTTTCTCTCTCTCTCTCTCTCTCAATAGCCATTTCCCTCTTGCTCCTATTGTTTCTCTGTCAGACACACACATACTCTTTCTCTATCTAATGCAGCTGCAATTGATTTTCACTTGGTTTTTGGATCAGTTTTGGCAATTTCCAACTCAAGCATAATAGCCATGCCCCGTTTTAGCCTGGCCTAGCTGTCGCTCACTTTGCCAATTTTTGTGTTTCTCTTCAGACGATGATGATGATGATGATGATGATGATGATGATGATGACGGAGGGCAGAGAGTGGGGAGTGCAGCAGCAGCAGCAGAAGGAGGCAATTGAAAGGGGGCAAGAACGTCACACTTTGAAATTTGTCGCTTTGCTGCAGTATTTGCTGTGGGTTTCTTTTTTCGGTTTTTCTCATTGAATTTTGTTTATTTTGGAGGTCGACAAAAACCAATGAAATAAACGAAAAAAAAAAAAACAAAACCTACAATGCTTCGCTCGGTCCCTCCCACAAAAAAAAAAAAATAATAATAAAATAAGCGAAGAAAAAATGAGCACAGTTGAGTTTGGCTATATCTGAAAAGTTGTCAATCAAAAAGTCAAATTCCAACTGTCAAAGGTGCACAATTTGTCGTCTCGGAGTTGAACCGAGTTGAGAGACAAGAGACGAAAAGCGAATGTGACAAGAACAAGGCAAATTGTGGAATGCCATGAGAGTTGTACATATTTGAATTGAATTTAGTTGAGCTAAACTGAACTGAACTGAACTGAGCTGAGCTGAGTAAACTTAAGTTAAGTTGAGAGCCGCATTGCGCATACGCCGTGTAGTACACACATTATACACATTTTGTATCGAGTTCCAGCAAGCACGCGATTGAAAAGCCTAAGCAATGCCAATCGACAATCGACAATCACCTTACCAAATGGAATGCAGGCAGTCAATATATATATATATGTACAAGTATATGACAATTATAGTCGGTCGGTGGGGCACAATATGGAGACAAGTATCTGATAAATTGATTAATCCATTCGAAGCTGGTGCGAGTTTCGCAATTAAAAATCACCGTTTACCCTTTTTCTAAGCCTTTTACAAGTTATTTTCCATTTTTTTTTTTTTTACAATATAACTGAACATGTATATCATTTACACAACGGCTTAGTGGGTATATTAAGTTCAATAGAGGAGTAACGTCGGGGTCACCAATTTCAATGGAATGATACTTAATCTACAAATGAAGCATTAATGAATAGTTTTTATCTTAAACCGATTTGGTGAACCATTTTATGAAAATGTTATCGATATAATATCGTTATTAATGTTGCCCGATCGATTCAATTCATCGAAATTTTCTACAGGGTAACAATGAATCGATATCGCATTTGGGCTTTGGGCCATTTTGGCTTTCTTGCCGCATGCCACACAAATCAATAGGCGAATGGATTCGATTGTGGTCTCGATTTCGGTTGCGATTTCGGTTGCGATTTCAATGCAAATCCGCCAAAGTAAACTGCGTAATGAGCCTTTTGACCACTTGACTTACATGTGTTTGTTGGTCGGTTGTCGACTTTTGGTGGTTGGTGTGTGTCGTTTGTTCAATTGTTGGTTAGTTTAATGGGTCAACACTGTACTAGTTGCATTTTAAAACTGGTTAATGCTGGGCAAAATGCCAAGAAATAACAATACAAAAAGATGAAAACAACAACAACAACAACAACAACAACAAAATCATATTTACAGGAAAATTGCTCAATAGCGTTTTAGAGTGACCCCATCACACACACACACACACACACACACAAAGAGACAGACAGACAGATCATAGCCCATACCATTCCAACCCATGACACATGTAATGGAAGAGAAAGGAAGAGAGCGAGAGAGAGAGGCAGAGGCGGGGCGGCTGGCAGAGAGACACATATATATATATATATATATTTAGGGACAGCTGCTAATCGCGGGAAGTCTGCAACAACTCTGTGTCACGATCCCTAAAGGCAAAAAGCAACCAAAAAAAAAAAAAAACGTTTTGTTCAGATATGTGTAAGTATGTGAAAAGGTGCCATGAGGAATTATGGTTATGTGAACCAGCAGCAACAGTCGCTGCTGGAGCAGCAGCAGCAGCAACCGTGGCAACACTAGCAGCAATCGCATTGAAAATCGCTGCAAATGAGACAGCGTGAAAAATGCGCGACTGTCGAAATGTGTTTTTTTTTTTTTCGTTTTTGTTTCCTTTTTATTTTGTTTTTCATTTTGCTTTTCTTGTTTAGCCCAAAAACTGTTGAGTTCAAGTTATGCTTTGGGAATGAGACAGACAGGCAGACAGACAGACGGACGGACGGACAGACTAAGCTAGTCATATAAGCATTCACATGGGAACTGTTGTGGCAGGTTGCAGTTGCAGTTGCAGTTGCAGCAGCGACCCAGCGACCACATTTTGACAGCAATCGCAGGAATTGCAACTTTATTTTAAAGTTTTTGGTACACACACACACACACACACACACAGACAGAAACAGACACACTGAAGTATTTTTTTTTATACCCAAAAAGTCGTCAAAATGTCAAAGTGACTAAATTTAATAAGCAGACAAAGCGAAAACAAGAAAATAAAAAAAAATAAATAAAAAGGGTTTGGTTAGGAGGCGAAAGCAAAAGTTTACTTTGAAAATTTTTCCATAGTGTTAGCTAATATTTTATTTTATTTTTCTTTCATAAAAATACACAATTTTCTCCCTTTTTCTCTTTCTCTCTCTCTCTCCAACTGTTTTAGAGAAAAAGTAGCTAGGGAAAATTCATACTAAATAAATGACGAAATTAAAAATTAAATGTTCTTAAATTAAACAACTTTTTTCGCTTCTTTACGAAGTAAAGATAATTTTTGTGATGTCAATATTCGAATCTTAAATCTGCACGAGTTATGTGAGACACATTCTACCTGAAACTTAAACACATTCTATCTATAACTATTGAATATTAGATTATTTTGCATTATGACGCCAATTTGCAATATATTTGTTTTAGAATTTATATCTCGCCACAAATACTATTAATAGTTTGATATGTAGTTATCATATGCCTTTTTCCGCAACAAAATACAATTTATAGATCAAATCTCTTTTTTCTCATTCGGAAAAAATCGTCTTGGGATAGTTTTTCCATAATTTACCCATCAGCTATTGTCCTTTGCTCAAATTAAAAACGATAAACGATCCATTTAGGACCTGATAAACTAGCTGAAGGGGCATTCCAGAGAAACTTCTTCATAAAAAGATAATGAAAACGAATAATTTGCTTTACTTAGTAGCGATCAATCGATCAACTGATAGACCCTATCAAAGACACTTGGAGAATGTTCCATACAAATTTGGTTTATCGATTTAACTTTGCTTGAAAAAGGATCTATCATTTCTAAATATTTAATGTGTTTAAATTGCATGCAAAGTGTAATGTTAGAAAAATCAACTCAAATAGCTTCCATTTAATGCCCGACTTTATACGATATAGTGGTTAAGATGCCGTTAACCCTATTTGTATGTGCGAGTGCTGCAATTACAAATATTTTGTGGAAATATTTCAAACAAAAATATTTTGTCTCAACAACATTTTTTTTTTGTCCAGCAGCAGCAGCAGCAACTTTTTTGGCGACGCGTGTTGGCAACATGTTGCCAACGAGCAAGCAGCAACAAAAAAAAAAAAAAAAAAAACAAAATATATCTGATTGTGAGTAAATCTGTGTTGCACGCGTCGTTTGCTCTGATTTTTGAAAAATTTGTTTCACTTTTTCTTTTGCTTTTGCAGTGCATTCCTAATTTGTGAGAGGAGGCCAAAACTGTTGGGTGATAGATAGGTGTGGTGGGAGGGTGGGGAGTGGAGAGTGGGGAATGAGAAGGGGTAACGGTGGGGCGCATATTTTTTGTCATGCCTGGCAAACACCAAAAGCGAAAATATTCCCACGTTCATTTTTTGTTTTGGTGTTTTTCTTTTTTTCGTGAATTGCTTTTTATGCGTGTCTTTTTGAAATTTTGCATTTTTTGTTGTTGTTGCTGCTGCTGTTGTTGTTAATTGAATTTGTTTGGTTGAGTGAAAATGCAAAAAGGAAAAGAAAAAACAAAAACAAATTGTAGGTAAATCTGAAATTCAAACTCACTCGAAATGGCAGGCAAGAGAGCAACAGCAGCGACGGCAACGACGGCAGCGGCTGCAGTCCAAAATGTTGATGATTTATCATCACGAAGAGCATTGCCCATATTTAGTCATATTTATTGGCAAAACAAATTGATTAATTGTTTTTCAAAACCCAAAAACAATATTAAATATTGTTTTGTCTTAATGAGTGAACGAGTATGAAAGAAATATACGGGATTTCATTGAGAACTTTCCGGCTCATAAGTTGTTGTTGTTGTCGTTGCTGTCCAATGATGGATGGATGGATTTGCCAAGCGAGACACACTAGGCGTATGCTTAATGCCACAGGAAGGACACAAACACGGACACAGACACAGACAGTCCGAGGGCGGACAGGGGAGGGTCAAAGATATTGAACACCTTTAAACGGTAGCCGTTTTGGGTTTTATTGTTGTTGTTGTTGTTGTTTGAGAAACGATGTCAGGGCCAGCGGAGAGACTAAAACAGAGAGTTGAAAATACATATACTTAGACAGAGACATCGCTTCATTCATCTCGCCCATTAATCATTCGATTCGATCAGTGTTTGAAGATGCAGATGATCAAGCAATGTGAAAACTTCAACTAAAGTGCTCTACAAACCAAAAGAAAAAAGTACAAACAGAAAAAAAGTGATTGTTGTTTCATTACATAATCATAATAAACATAATAAACTGCATGAAATTCATAGCAACAAAAACAAAGGAAAAAAAAACACAAAAATATCAACAAAACAAAACACTTATTAATATGTTTTGAGTACCGCACTTTAAATACTCTAACTTTCTAATGTGTGTAAAGTTTGATCTATATTCTATTTGAATATCGTAATTTCTCAAGAAGTCTATACAAAGATTTTCAGAAACCTAAGACCTAGGAATTCTAATTTTAAAAACCAAACAGGAAATTCTAAGAAAGAATGTCAAAGTAAAGTCTGTGTTTGATTCGTCATTTGCTGATAGAATTTCTATCGCCTTCCGAATGCCCCCAAAAGTAGACATCACTGGTTACTAGTATTGGGTATATACCCCAACTTATTTGAGTTCCATAACAACATTTTGCCCACAGCAAAATTGACAAAACTCTGATTCATGCATAACCTCAGCGACGATCGCTGGTTGCCACTGCAACTGGGGGCCAACTCGACGTAACTCTTCCACTTGTGGGCACAGCGCACATCTCTTGTGATCCCAAGTGTGGTCGCTTTCGTTTCCACTTGAGCCACCAACGAGGCACCACTGCCACCACTCCACTGACTTCATCTCCATTGCCAACTGCCATGGCCGGCGGCTGTTTGGGATTGGGACTGGAGTCTGTTGGTTTCCGGCGTTGGAGCCTAACCCCACATTTGATTTGTTTGATGTTGTTGTTGTTGCTGTTGTCGTTACTGCTGATTTTAGTTTGCTTTTTGGGGGTCTTGTTGTACTCTATAAAAGCTGTAGACAATGTTGGTAATGGCATCAGTCGTCATCGACATTTTATTTGGTTCAACATGAAAATCTTTCTCTGCTTGCTGGCTTTAACTGCAGTCAATGCGGGATTCATTGGCGGTGCAGGAGGAGGTGGAGGAGGAGGATCATCACATGGCGGCTATAGTGGCGGTGGATCCTCTCATAGCGGTGGCGGTGGCGGTGGCTATAGCTATGGCGGTGGCGGTGGCGGCGGAGGCGATGAGCATCATCATCACGGAGGAGGCGGCGCTGGAGTTCCTGTGAAAATCATCAAAGTTATACACGAAAGTGCTCCTTCTGGTGGTGGCGGCGGAGATGGCTGGTCAGCTGGTGGTGGCTGGTCAGCCGGCGGTGGTGGTGGCTATGGCGGTCATGGCGGTCATGGCGGCAGCGGTGGTGGTGGTGGTGGTGCCCAGGAAGTGAAAATCATCAAAATCATTTCACAGCAAACGGCCGGAGGTCATGGTGGCGGCTGGTCTTCAGGTGGTTCCTCTGGTGGATGGTCTTCTGGTGGCAGCTCCTCTGGCGGTTGGTCCTCCGGCGGTCATGGCGGCGCTGGTGGCGATGTGGCAGCTGTAAAGATTATTAAAATTATATCAGAAAGCGATTCTGGGGCTGGCGGTGATGCTGGTGGCTGGTCTTCCGGTGGCTCTTCCTCAGGCGGCGGCGGCTGGTCATCGGGTGGCGCCTTGGGCGGTGGCTGGTCCTATGGAGGAGGCGGCGGCGGTGGCTCCTCATCTGGTGGCTGGTCACAGCCCGGCGGAGGAGGTGGCAGCTGGTAAATCCAGCCGCATTTTGTGATACTCTTCCCCGATTTCAATTCTTTTTCATGTTCCTCGCATTTCATTGTCTTCATCTACATTGCAATCACCTTTGCCCTCCCCCACCCTCACAACTTCCTCGCAAAAAAACGTTTTAATTTCATTTTATGTATTTTTTGTTGTTTTTTTTTTTGTTTGTTGTTGTTAAATATAAAGAAAAGTTTTTAATCAGAAGCGAAAAAAAGTATTTAATTCTAAGTAGAAAAAAGGACACAAACCTTTTTTCAACTTTTCAATTTAAGAAAAAATAAAAAGTTACCGACGCGTCGGAAAAGTCGAGGGGGAAACCAGATTCATTGGAAAAATTCCATCTATTCACACAGACACACACACACACACACACACACACACATTTACACACCGCACACCCACTTAGGCGTTAAGTAATAAAATAACAAAAGAAAAAGGGCAAATGCAAAAAAGGGAAAATGTAAAAAAGGAAAAAGAACAAAGCAAAAGAAACGAAAACTGTTGAATCGAAAAAGAAAAGAAAAAAAAAAATATGCAAAAATATCCATGGCAAGGCAAATGTCTAGCCACCCCTTCCATCCCCACCCCTAGCAGCCCTCTCCCCTTTTGGCAAAGGGACTCCAATTGGATTGCATGTACAATATAAAAATATTTTCCATATAAATCTAACCCAAGAACGTGTTTGGCTTGCTTGATTAGAGCCCAAAAAGCTCCTAAAGGAGGCATAGAAAATTCAAGATATTTTTGTCTCGAAGCCTGTTTACCCTGGATACTTTGATACGTTTAAGAACTGTTCGTTTGGTTAGAATAAACCTGCCACGTCCGATTTATATAATTGTAATCCCATTTGACAGTTCGACATTGCCAGGACATGCAGGTTTTGAAGTCCTTAGACTATTTTCACTCAAGTGACCCATTGATTGTGGGATTGGATGAAGCATTTAATAGTCATCTACTTATTGAGCAGTCACGCCTATTTCAGGGCAGTTTTGAATATTTGTTTGAAACAAATATATATACAGTACATATATAGAGAACATAATGTTTATATTTCGTACAACATCTAAAAACAAACGATGAAAACCAAAGAGGGAGAGGGGAGAATTTGAATTTGTTTTTTTTTTTTTTTTTTTGATGGTTTATATATTGATTTATTTGGAAGGGAAGTGTGTGGGTGATTGGGTGGTTTTTTTTTTTTTTTTGTTTCTCATTTCGATTGTGCCAAGAATTGCGCAATTATAAAAAATAAAGTCAATCATTAAACATTATTTTCTTCTCCCCTTCTCCGCCCCCCCTTTTTCCCTTGTACTCTCTATCTCTGTCGCTCTTACTCTCTGCACACATTTAACCCATTTAACCATCAACTTGTTGCTCTTTATATAAACAAACAGAAATAAACCGAAAAAATGTACACTACACACACACAGACACACACACACACAATACACACTCACATACATTACTTAATAATATCAAAAACAACAACCGAGATCTTTTCTTCTTGTTCGACTTCTAAACAGAAAATTATTTTTATGAGTTAAATGGAAGGAAATTTTCCATTCAATGCAAACAAATTGTGTGGCTGTTTATCTGAGAGTGTGTAGAGATGTTGGTGGGGCTACAGGAGGAGGAGAAGAAGGGAGAGAAAAAAATGAAAATATTGAAAATATTTTGTTATTATTTTAATTTTACTTATTGACTGAATGTTGTTTGTTTATTACTTCTTCTGTGTACCTTATTGTTGTTGTTGTTTTTGCTTGTGTTGTTGTTGTTATTGTTCTTGCTTTTGTTGCACGTGCAGTGCCAAAAAAAAGTGGAAAATTGCGTGTTTGCCAAACAACAACAATAACAACAACAGCCACCAAATAGCAAGAAGAGCACTCTCAAGTATGAGGGACATTTGTCAAGAGGGGAATCAGCAGTAAGCCGAACCAGCAACCATCAACCAGCAACTGGGAACCAGCGATGATTCCTCCTTCAAGTGTGTTTACTGTGCGGCGCGTGTTCTGTTCCCCAAACACAATCAATGAGCCAAAGGCAAACAGTTTAAGCGCCCCTCGACGCTTGCATTGCAAAATTCATTATTGAAAAAGTTCTAAAAACACACACAAACAGACAGACAGACAGACGGACACACAATGCTTGAGAGGGGGCAAGAAGCGGAAGGGGGGGAGGGGGGGGGCAGGGCACTAGGCAGTTGACAGAACAAACAAATCTTGAGCAAATAAAAATATTATATAGAATAGACTGGAATTGCTTATGATAAAGCCAAAGAAAATTAATTGTAATTAAATTTAAATAATAATTATTATTGTCCCTTCTCCCCATTTGATATATAAAATTTTACATTTAACCGGGACCAATATATAAAGCATACTTTAGGGAACTGTTGAATGAAAATTATATTATTTATCGCCTTAGTAAGACATTGGCCCTCATGGAACTCGATAGTTTCTCTCTCTCTCTCTTGGCTTTTCGATGAAATTTATCGATTATAGCTCGATAAATCTTAATTTCACCGTACTGAGTTATGAGGTATAAAAATGTGTTGAGGAGCTTTCTTCTTGCATATTTCACATTGTTTTGAGTTGCTGTTGGACTGGTCGTCCGGTCGACGACACTTCCATTGCCCAACTCCCCCCCTGACTTAGACCCAGACCCAGACTCAGACTCAGACGTGCGACGCCCGTTGTCGCCATTAACTATGTCCCTCACCGACCTCAATGACGCCACCAAGTTGCCGTTGCCGTTGCCGTTTCATCGATTTGGCGTCGCTGTCGCCGTTTCCATCACCAGCTCAGCTCCTCCAACCCATTTCTCCCCATTCCTTTTGTTTGGCTGCCCAAAACACAAGTGAAAAAGTGCAAGAGAAGCAAGAGAGGAGAGAAAAACAACACAAACACATCATTATAAATATATGGCAAAAAGCGAAAGAAAGAAACATAAAAATAAAAGTTTTTACAAAATATGTATATACAAGTGTATGCACAAATATTATTACTAATTCATCGTTTTGTGTTTTCTGTTTGGCAATACTTTGTTCATTGCACCCTTTTTTTTTCTGGTGTTTTCTTTTGAAATGATTTTCTTTGCCGTTTGCCTTTTGCCTTTTGCCGTTTGCCATTTGCCATTTGCCTTACCATACATTCAGTTGACGCCCACGAAGCGTCGTTCTCTTAATTCGATTCGCTTGCAGTTTTGTTTATCGCTTAAATGTTTTCAGGTGCGCAATTTCTCTACCAATCCCCCCCCATACGGTCCTCCCCCTCACACACACACACAACCCTCCTCACGGCTTGTTCCAATGTCTGACCGAGTCATAAGTAATTTATCAAGATACAAAATTGCAGTCGACGGCGTCAAGAAGTGCGTCCACCGTTCACATTCACATCGACATTGTCGTTGTCTGTCAATGCCAATCAGTTGTAAATGATATGACTGGCTGACTGACTAACTGGCTGACTGACTCAATTATTCTTGGCGTGAATGAGGATTTTTTTTTTTTTTTGTCGTTATTATTGGTGTTGTCTGGTTTTTGAGCCATCAGGTTTGTCGTCAGGTGGTCGTCGTCGTCATCATTATTCTTCTCATCATCATCATCATCATCATCATCATCATCATCGTCGTCGTCGTCGCCAAAGTGATGCCAAAATTGTCAGAATCGGGCAATTATTCAGTTTGCCATTGATGGGCGGAGGTCTGAGACCTACTCACTGAAAAAAAAAAAAAAACAAAAAACAAAACAAAACGCCTAAATTTATTGTTAACCACTTCATTAAGAACGAATCCTATTTGGGTTAATTTCTCAACGTACTGAAAACTATGTACACACTAAGTTTTTTTAGTTTTTTTTTTTTTTTTGTTTTTATGGAGTCGCGCTATTGTCATAATTTAATTGCCTGCCATAAATCAAAATACAAATATTCTCATTCACCTTGTTTGACATAAAGACCAATACTTTTAGTAGCAATTAGATACGATCGTTAAATAATTAGTAGAAGTGTGTAGTAAAAATCTGTTTACCAATTTGTTGAAACCACTTGCCATGGGGCAGGGCTAACCTTGGCCGTGCCAAAACGAGTCGATCACCTACAGAAGATAAGTGAAAAAGTTGTGAAAACGATCTTTTGTCTACCAGTTTTGGCAGACTATCAAAAATTACAATCAGGCCCGGTCGGGGCACTTACCCAAGGTAGCAAATTTTTTTAGAGGGGCGTCTAATTTTTAAGGGAATAGTGTAATTCGTATTTTTATACTCTTGCAGAGATTACAATAAAATTTATCAGTGTGTCTAGTCTCTTAGTTGTTTGTTTAAGCTTCTTTTTTTTTTGAATGTATCCAGCAAACATTTATCGCAATTTTAACAAAGAATGGAAAGATTCGTTTGGTTCTTTAATGGCAGAGAATTTGCTAGACCTTATATAATTGCAATTCTTTTTCTTTTATACACTGTGATTTTCGAAGAAGTTCAAATTGATTTCAAAGTCATCTTCTTTGACTTGCCATTTGCCCTTTATGGCCCCAAGCAGGAGTCATCAAAAGCCAAGACCAAGCGATGATAAGCGATGCTTGGAATGGAATGTGTCATGCCTTAGCATATGCTGCTTCTTGTATAAAGAGCTGAGTAGATGATGGACCATCTAATCCCCCATAGCCATGCATCCAGTCATCCTGTCATCCTTTTAGCCTCTTTTCTTTGGTCGTTTTTTTTTTTGTGCTGTTGTTAAGGCCACTTTATGCCCATTTTTGCATTTTGTTTTATTAGCCCTGCAGTCATAAAAATGGCTGCACAAATACACACACATCTCTCTCTCTCTCTCTGTGTGTGTGTGTGTCTATATAGTTGCTTTTATTTGTTATATAAAATAAATACATATATTGATTTTGCATTAAAAATGTCAATGCGAGAGTGTAAAATGCTTTTTCTTTTACATATAAAATCAAATAATAATTTTAGTGCAAATATTTTTACAGAAAAAGCTAAATAAAAAATCATAAAATATGTATATAATAATAATAATAATAAAAGTATATTTCATGTGAGAAAATCGGCCAAAGGGCAAAACTAAAATAAAACAAACGATGGCAACGAGAACGATTTCGACTCGATTATTTACAATTTACAATTTGATTTTATTTTTATACACACACACAAACACAGCCGGAGGGGAGAGTGAGTCGATAGGGAAGGGGTGGGGAGGTAAAAAAAAAGAGGAGGTTTCCTGTGTGTGTCCAAAAGGCATTTCCCTGCCGTTCAGTGAGAAAAATCAATCAAAATCGATTTAAAAGCACAACTTCCTGTGCGTGTGCGACTCCCTATGTTTGTGTGTGTGTGTGTGTGTGTATGGAAAATGTTACCAATTTATTTGTTTTTATGCTTTTGTGTTTTTATTGCCCTCTGCTCTGCTCTGCTTTTGTTGCCGCTTTTTCTGTTGTCATTGTCACTTGGCCACCCAAAACTGGCTTTTACCTCCTTCTTTTTTTTTCACTCCCATATTTGGTCAATTTTCAATAACGAAATTGAAACACAAATACACACTCATCCACACCACTCACCACACCCACACACACACACACATACCCCACACCACCCCACACACTCACATTTACAATTCATTTTCGAAAAATGTATAAAAAGCAACAACGCAAACAAACAAAAAAAAAAACAAAATGTGAAATGAGAGAAGAGTAGGAAAGAGAAGAGAAGAAAAAAAGAGTGGAAATGGCATAAATACGTAATTCAGGACATTTGAATATTTCATAAGGACATGACCCACATACAAAATAAAACATAAAATTATTATTACACTACAACTCTTCTACAAAGCCCACCCGCCACCCACCCCTCAGCTCACATCACCTCATCCCACCTCCTTTTCTCGCACCCAGCCTCCTCACACCACCGTCTGGCACGGCTAGTGCAGCAGGTCCAGGTCCTGCTCCTGGTCCTGTTCATCCACCCATCTCTCATAACTGCGGTGGAGGAAATTGCATTTTATTGTTGATAGTTTGCATTGTAATTGACAGAGACAGGGACAATGAAAGGAGAGAAGTGAATAAGATATACAGTGGGTGAAGGGAGAGAGGGAGAGTCAGTCAGAGAGATGGATTTCCATGTGAAATCTGAGTGCGTGAATCGACAATGTCCTGATACCCTACCAAAGGGTAAGTCAGTTGCAATTACAGAAATGGACTGGCATTAAGGTTGGAAAAAGCTTTAACAAATATTTTTTAGTCAAGCTTCTTAAATGAGTTATTTGAAAGTAATTTAATAAACTAACAAACCAAAGGCTCCAAGTTCCTATCCTTAAAGTATTATCTCTTTGGGGTGCCCATAAAAAAATCTTTTGAGGCATTTACCAGTATGTTATCTCTTTATAGGGCATAGCCTAGTCGACTCTTTTAAAGCAATGCATTCGAACATGAATTCGGGGAATTCCAAAGTGGAGAAAAATGAACTGTGACTTCATCAATTTTGCAACATAGCTGCCGGCTGTTGTATACCTACATATACATATAACAATTACCCACAAGCAAAAAGCAATAACAAAAAAAAAAAAAAACAAAAAGCCAAACAACAAATAATCATAACAAAAACAAATACAAAATATTGTCCCGCTTCCAAGTGTCAATTGGGCATTAAAGTATTTCGATTTCAAATGATAATGAAACTTATATACATTTACTATGCTTTAAGACGAAGAGCAAGAGAGAGAGAGCAGGGGATCTACAGAATTTATTGTTAGGTTTAAAATGACCACAAAGCCTTTTTATATACTTAAAATAATGTAGAAATTTATTATGCCTACTTCTTTGCATTTTGTGGTTAATTATTGTAATGGCAAAACATTTTCTAAGACTCAACAACAATAAAGTTATTATTTTAAAATCAGTCTGTTTAGGGTTTTGAAAAGTTAAATAATTGTCTATTCAACAGTTTCCTAATAATATTAAATAATTTAATTACATTTATTCAAATTCATCCCCAATTAGAAAAGTTTTGTTGCCATCATTCCATTCTTATTCTCATTCTTACTCTCATTCTCATTCTCATTCTCATCATCATCATCAAGCTTAATGTTGTACTTACCCTTTTTCTCAATGGTTTTCTATGCCTATTTCCTTCCTGCATAAGTCAAGGATCAAAGCACTCAATAAACACACACACAAACACACACACATCTAAGACGTAATTAAAATCTCATGCCCAATGCCAACCCAGACAACTTTTCATTTCATTCAACAACAAATAAATAATCTTTAAACCCGCTTTTTTTGTTTTTAATAATACATCTCTATACATATGTATATACGAAACATAAAAAAGGTCTTTACAAATATTTTAAGCCGCTCATCATTGCCTCCGACCCACTCCACTCCACTCCACTCCACTCCACTCTACTCCACTCTGCGTCTTGCCTCACAGTGCACTAAATCAAAGAAGGCATGGCACGCACGTGTCTGAAATATGCATTAACACACCGAAAAGCGAACCCAAAACGGGGCAACAATCAACCACCCACAATGCCAAGAATGGCGGGTAGACAGGAAGGACTTCAGAACTTAACGACTTCGCAAAGGATGAGAACGACAGAGTGAAAAAGGGAGAGAAGAGATCACACCCCAACCCAAAAATTCAAAGAGGAAAAATGATTTTATTTTTAATATTAATTGCAGCAATCGAGTGACCATGACAACCAACCCTTGAAGGAAACTGCGTAGAGACCGTAAAACTCCGTCACCGTCTCCGTCTCCGTCTCCATCTCCGTCACCGTCTACTCATTCAAATTGGAATCATCAACCACCCATGGATGACAAGAAGTCCAGTTAGAAGCGGATCTGGCAATTGAATTTGCCAACTGTCCATGAAATCAAACATCCGTAAACAGCTTTACTCTTTTTATTCTCCTCTCTCACTCTCTCTCTCTCTAATCCCACCCCGTTTTTTATGTTGCTTTTTTAAAAGTTTCATCAACTTCTTTGACACCTCTTCAATAATCATTGTCTCATTCACTCTCTTTCATTTGCCTCATTTGGGCTTCTTTCTGCGGGTATCTTTCCGGCTATTATTTGACTCATTTATTTGTTGATTTCTTTTGAAGTCCTTTCAGCTCTTCTTTGACTTGTCCTTGTGAGTCTTTTCTTGGGCATTTCTCATTCATTTTTTTCAAGACAATCGCTAGAAAATTCTCCATTTCGTTTTCAAACTTTGCGATTATTTTTAAGCTGTATTTGTTTTGTAAGACTTTCTATATTACTTTTTCGATTTTTCACTTTCTTTGCCAGGTCAAAAGTTTATTCATGAGAGAAGAGAAGGGAGCAGAAAAGCGGCCATAGAAAGTTAAGCTTTGATTAATGCTTGGGAATCCAATCCATACCTCAAGATTCGAACTACCGCTCAACTGCATTCTGCAGGAGTCGGGACTGAAGTACTGAAGAGAATAAGCAAAGTGGAAATTGACGGAATTCTCAAATTTCTCAGGTAATAGCTTTAGTTGCGATCTAAGAATTGGGCATAACTTTGCGAAATTTTTGGATAATCTAAATGATTTTGGTTGTTGTTTGAATTTGAGAGTTTTAAAACATAGCATACTTTTGTGGGCGGTGAATAAGTAGACGGGGCAAGAGATCAACAATAGATGAGTCAATTTTTGGCATTATCTCATTGTCACATTTGCCGCTTTTATATATGTAAAAGGAACGTGTCTTTGGGCCTTAGCAATATAAAAATAAAATAGAAATGAAACGAAACCAAGCGAAACGAACGAAACGGAAAAAGTGACCTCATTTCGAGAGAACCTCACTTTCCTTCCTTTCTTCCTACTTGGGGGTACTTTTTTTCTTCTCTGTTTTCTCCATATTTAAGTGTCCTTTAGTATTTCGTGTTCGCGGTGTGGGGGGGGGGGGGTGCTCTGTAGATTTGCCGCCCATTTACTCCACCTTCTGCTTGTTGCTGCTGCTGTTGTTGCCTGTTTATCCTGCCTTTGTTTTGTTTTGTGTTCATGTAACTTGCTGGAAAATTAATAATAATAAAAAAAAATAAAAACAAAACAAAACAACACAAAAAAAAAAAGGAAGAGAAGCAAATGGAAGGAAGAGAGAGAGGTGTGGAGCCTAACACGCGTGACCCTATTAAATGTGTGCTAATAAAAGTTTCGAAGCAACGAAATAAATGAAGGTACAATGCGGTAAGCGGAAAGAGAACAGAGGCCAAAGAGGAGTAGAAAAAAAGTGGAGGCCGAATGGAAGTAGTGGGAGTGGCAAGACCTGACCAAGTGCGTAATGTTTGATAAAAAAAAAAACAAAAAATATACGAGAAAAACTGAAATGAAATGAAAGCAGAAAAAAATATTAAAAAAAAAAAAAAAACGTTTCCAATGCCTGAAAAACTCAAGAGCGTCAAAAGGAAGTAAAGGAAAATTACTGAAAAATTCAAGGAGACTTTTTTCCATCTCCTCTCCTCTCCTCTCCTCTCCTTTCGTCGCTCATCTCTCATTCCCTTTCTCACCGTTTCCATCTTCCTTGGCTCGTAAAGGTCAACTTTTTCATTTGCAACATGGACATTTATAAAGAAAAATCTTCCTCTTTCTTTTTTTTTTTTTTTTTGGACTCAAGATGCCTTTTGTATACAACGAAGAGTACATACATAAGTATATAAAGATATTTGTGTTCATGCTGCTGCTGCTGCTCCTGCTGCTGGCCCAACGATTTATCAAATTAATGAGTATCATTTTATTTTCATTTCATTTTCCATGAGCCAGCAAACGTAACAAAACGAAGGCAGAAAAATAAAAGAAAATTGCGAATTTCTAAAGAAAATAGCAAAGTTGAATGAAAATTAAGGTAACGAATACTTTAGCTTCTGCTCCTCAAGCAACCCGCCGCCCATCCGTCCGTCTACCCATCCACCCATCACCCTTCTTGCTGTCTTTCTTCCTTCCTCGATGGCAAGTGCAAACATGGCAAAATGGCGAAAGGCAAACGGCGATGGCGGCGTCAGAAACTAATGTGGGCGATTACATAAACACAGGACACACGAAAGGACCTCAACATGGTGGGGCCAAACAAACACACCCAACATGAGCATAAACCCAACTCGCACCCAAAAAAAAAAAAAAAACAAGAAAACAAAAAAGAAGAAAAGCAAAGCCAAACCCAAACCGAAGCCCAAGCCCAAGCCCAAGCCCATCTTCAACTCCAACCCCAAAACCATCTCCTTTGCCCAATTGAAGGCGAAAAAGGATACACTTTTGCATCGAAAAGAAAAAAAAAAAAACCCAAATGAACGAAAGTGACCAAACCCTGAGAAAGGGTCTACCAAGAAAGAAAAAAAGGAAATACCCACATACACACACACACACAGAGAGATAGAGCGAGAGAGATACATATACACATAATAATAAAATAAGTAAGCAAAAGTACAAAAGGAGAAAGAATGAAACACACAAAATAAAGAGGAGACCGGAACACAAAAAAAAAAAAAAACAACAAAAAGGGAAGCCAGAGCGAATTGTTTTATATCCCTCATTTGTCCATTTAATGGCAAAAACGAGCCAAAGCAACAAACCCAGAACCAAAAACCGAACCAAACTGAACTCAACTAAACTAGACTGAACCGAAGCGAGCCCAGCTGAACCAGCAGGACCAGCTCCAAGACTAGAACTATTCACGCCAAAGGACACCAACTCAGAGCAAACAATGAGATGGGTGGCAATGGGGAGAGGGGCCAAAAAAGCGCAACCAAGCAAAGTGAAAAGCAAAAAGAAAAGAAAAAAAAAACAGAAGAACAGAAAACGAATATTGAAACACTAATAAAAGCCAAGGATAAGCAGGGAATGCATTAAGTAAAATATAAAATAAGTGGGTTGCCCATGGGGGGATGGGGTGAAAGGATTGGGCAAGGAATTTGGGGGGGAATTGAGATTGGCAACCAGAGACTCAGACGAAGGCGGAGGCGGAATTGATGGGTGACGACACCTTAATCATAAATAGAAATAGAGTTAGAGATAGAGAGAGAGAGAAGCAAAATTACGAACGAATGTTTTTATACCCTTTAAAAAGTAATTTTTTTTTTTTTTGAGATAGTTTAAGGATTTGATTTATCATGAACTTTATATTCCCCTTTTAATCGGTTCTTAAACGAGCTTCAGAAATTCGCTTAATTCTCTGTTAGTTTCTTCACATTTGAAAGCAAACTCTTAATGAGACAACTGACTAAAATATAATTTTAAAATTATAATTAAAAGCTATAAAATGACAGAGAGACATAAGTACATACTTGGCCCATCTTCACTTCTTGATCGAAGATGCTTTCTTCTTTCGCTGCGTTTCACGTTTCTGAGTCAAACCAAATACTCTTTGGATCATGATCGTTTGTTGATTTAATAAATTTTTGATTCATTTAAAGTTTTCAACACTTATATTTTGGGTTCTCAGTTTGTCGTTAGTTTTGCGCTTCTGTAAATGTTTGGTGCTTAAATGTCAAGTTGGAAAATATATGCACTCAACTGGTATGAAAAACAAAAATGTTTTTGGTAAGGGGCAAGACTAGATCGTTGTTGTTGCTGTAGCTGTTGTCCTGTCAAGTCCGTGACCCATGTCCTGTGGACTCACAATACAAACACCCACACACGCGCACACCCACACACCCACACAGACACACACAGAGGCAGTGGAAATTTTTGCAGTGTGGCAAAATGTAAAATAAAGTTAAAGGCAAAACAAAAAAAAAACCTGAAAAAAGCAAAAAGTGAACAAACAAATAATGAAAAAAGAAAAAAGTGAAAAGAACAAAAAACAATTTTTAAATGTACAACTACTATGTGAAGAAGGATAGCATGTTGTAGTAGTTGTGGTGAAAAGTGGTAGAATGTTGTGAGAAAAGAGAGAGGCAAAGGATTTTGTGTGTGTGTGTGTTGGCTTGTTAAAAAATAAATTTCAAACGAATCAGAAAATGGCAAATGGAAAGTTTTTCGGCTAGTCGTGGTCGGGTGAGCGGTGAGGGGTAAAGGGTAAGGGGTGAGATGAGGGCGAGAGGAGAAAACATATTTTAGCTGCTCTGTGGCTTAAAAAAAGCTGAAACGAAAATAGAAATATAAATATGAAGCCAGAGTTGCCAGGCTGCATGGAATGAAATTGAAATTTGGCAACAATGCTGCGCGAATATTGCCTATTTCTTTTTTCGTGTTCCTTTTTTCGAGATAACGAGATAGAGAGCTAGAGAAAGCTAGAGAGGGACCGAAAGGGGAGGAGGTAGAGAGAAAAAGAGAATTATGCTGGGCGCACATGCAACATTCAATGCATACAAATGGCATTTAAGCCGTTTTTGGGAGCAGCAACCAGGCTAAACCAGGCACATGGAGGAGACTACCAACATAGAGAATCAACAGCAGCAGCAACAGCAGCAGCAAGAGAAGAAGAAGCAGAAGAGCAACGCAATTTATATGCGTGGCAAATACACACACACACACACACTCACACTCAACACACAGACAAACAGAGAACTTAAACCGAGTCAAACAGGCGGCAAAAGCTACTAACTTAAACACACATACAACGCTAGATAGAAGAAGAGGGGGCGAACAAGTGAGAGAGAGAGAGAGAGGGAGGAACACCCCGACATGGCCTGCAGCAGATCCTCCATTGTGCATAGTCATGGAGTCCCCTCTAGCCCCCTTCATTCTCTCCCTCTTTTTTTTTTGCCTTGCTCATCCTCTGTTGGTCGGTTGGTGTCGGTTGGGTTGGTTATGGTCATAAAATAAACCAAACAAACAAGCCGGAACCATGTCAGAAGGCAGCAGAATGTATGCGTGATATGTCTATGTGTGTGTGTGTGTGTGTGAGCAAGGACGTACATGGCTTAAAGTACAGTGGAGCAATCAATGGAAAGTATTTCCATCACAAAAGGACTCCAAATCAGTTAATTTTTCTTAATATTTCTAAAATTTCCCATAAATTCTATTTGAACAAAACAATTTGTGTGTGTGTGTGTGTGTGTGTGTGTGTGCGTGTAGACGATTTACTAAATTATACAAACAGACAAATACCAAATCCCAAAAGTCGGCCAGTTGGATCTAAGAATAAAGAAGACTTCTTTAAAAAAAAAAAGGGACTTCCAAATGATAAAACAACTTTAAATGATTTTGACGCTCAAATTTCATCGAAATTTTTAACTATTGTTGATATATGTATTTTTTGTTCTGTTTCATTTCTCGAATGCAAATGCCAAATTGTTGCCTCTAGCAACATAATTGAAGGTTGTCATTAACATGTTGCCACTGTGCAATGGTCAGGCGCATATCATTGGGTAGAACACGGGGTAGGGGATGGGGTATGGGTTGGGGTTGAGTGGGGTCTGTTCGGGTGGATGGGGTTGGATTGGACAAGTAAAATGGTGTGGGCATGTGAGCTGTTTCATAATTTTTTATACACTTGCTTTGCGCTGCGTTTGCGGTTCGGCATAGACGCACATAAATACGCACACACATACGCACACACACACACACAGATACACACGCTTCCTCTTACCCATATACACCACATTTTTGGCTTGCCTGGCCCGTTAACCAGCCGCCACGCCCCCTCCTTCTTTATATGGCCGTCTACATTGCACGTGTGTGTCTGTGTGTGTGTGTGTGTGTGTGTGTATGTGTTTGTGTGTGTGCTTGTCTGCGCATTTATCAATAAAAATGTTGTGTGGTGTTGCTGCCGTTGTTGTTGTTGTTGTTGTTGTTGTTGGTGTTGCTGCTGTTGCTGTTGCTGTTGACTTTGTGGTTTTTGTTTTTAATATTTTCACCGCTTTAAGTGTTAAAAGGATATCTGCCATTTAATGTGCATGTCCTGTCTCTATGTGTGTGTGTGTGTGTGAGTGTTTATGTGAATATTTTTACGACTAAATGTGTGTGTGTGTGGGCGGCATTCGCTTATCGTCATAAATATCATATTTATGTATAAGACCGAGTGTGTGTTAGCCATATACCCATATATTAAGTATACGCAGTGTTTAACACGAGTTAGCAAGCAGGTACCCAACCACCTACCTACCTACACATACATTCAGTGCTGCCCATTTCTAGCTACATTGATCAGCACACAAAAAAGCGAACTTCCAAAAAAAATTATTTCATTATTTAGCTTCTCCCCGAACAGACTGATCTGTCTGGCTTATTTCCAATCTTTTAGAAGGGATTTTATTTTTGCACTAAAAATATCATATCATATCAAATAATGGAAATTCATTGAGTCAGTTTTGTAATTATTTATGATATTTACACTTGGGGGACTTCTCCGCCGCTTTGAAGTCCTTGAAATCGTACACAAAACTTGCCTAAAATTTATCCTTTTTTGCACTCTTTTTTCTTCCATTTTATCAGATGGCATTGATGATTCGCGTAAAGTGACTAACTTTCTGAAACCAAGCCGGCTCATTTCGATCCCAGCCATATTGATGAAGATTTCGTACTTTGCCCAACACCAACACCAACAGATGAAGGAGCTGATCAAACATGTAATAATCACTTTGCCATGTAAGTGTTGAAAAGAATTCTCTGAGACAAGTATAAAAGTATATCCCGTGTCCGAAAAATCCCGGACATATGTAATCGGCAAATGTTCAGCAGACATTTGTATTGTATTTTCCGGTTTCTAACCTTTGAAATCCGCAGTCCAGGAATTTCACACGTCAGTCGACGGCGCATAACCGTCCTTAAAATGGCCGAGATATTTGCTTTTTTTCTGGTTTCTGGAATTGTAATTTTTTCAAAGTCCCGAAACGGTGAAAAAACGGAAAAAATTACAAAATCCTTAATATCTCAGCCTCCCTCAAGACTATCAGGATGTGCATCCTGCAGATGATATTCCCTGAAGAGACGATTTAATTGACACCAATTACGCCCTGATCCTCTAAAGGACTTGCGACATAGTTACTGCTTTTGTCTACGGAAAATGTTCTTTTATATCAGATTTCTAAAAGACATTCCAGGATCTGATGACGCAGTCGATGCGGCTCAATAAAGACTTCGATCTGACCAAAGGACTAGGTAATCCTTCGAAGGACTTGCGAGATATTCACTGTTTTTGTCTAAGAAAAATGTTCTTTTTTTCAGCTTTCTAAGGACATTCCAGGATCTACTAGTGTCAGTCGACTCAGACCGTCAAAGACTTCAATCTGACCAAAGGCCAATTTTATCTAAGAAATATGTCCTTTTTTCTCAGTTTCCCAAAGAACCTTTAAGGATATGATGATGTCAGTCGGGATATGCTTTACACAGATGATAGTCCTTGACGAGACGAGTTGATTGACACGAGTTTCGTCCTGATACTTTAAAGGAATCGCGGATACCAAGGATAAATTTTGGAAGGATAATGGAAATCCTTGAATGCAGATCGATAGTTTTGATCCTGGCGGTTCAAAAAATGCATGTCCTGACAAAATTGGTAAGTATCCTGCAGAGGTATCGCTTCGAGAAAGTAATCCTTTTTTCGTTTTTTAGCTCTAAAATCCACAAATACTGCCGCAGGACGAAAGGACATGGTTTTCTAGGATGTACTTGAAGAACTCTACCGATTGGCATCAAAAAAAGTATGGGTCATCTAAGGATGCAGGACAGGAATTATTTGGAAAATGTCCTGTTTTTAGAATATTTGAAGGACTTTCCAGGACCTTTTTGTGTCAGTCGGCGGCGCATCGCCAGGACTACCATCTGCCCAAAGGATATCCCAATCGTCCTTCAAATAGCCGAGATATTCGCTTTTTTCTTATTTTTTTTAATTGTAATTTTTTTCTAAGTCCTGAAATTGCCCAAAACGGAGGAAAAATCATAAGAAACCGCAAAATCCTTGATATCTCAGCTCCCCGCAGGACTATCGGGATATGCTTTACACAGATGATAGTCCTTGAAGAGGCGAGTTGATTGACACCAGTTTCGTCCTGATCCTTTAAAGGACTCGCGAGATATTCGCTATTTTCATTTAATCAAAAATGTCCCTTTTTTTCAGCCCCCAGAAGGATCTTCCAGGATCTGATGGTGTCAGTCGATGCGGCTCATCAAAAAAATCGATCTGACCAAGGCGCATCCTGATAGTCCTTGAAATGGCCGAGCTATAAGGACTTTTATGGTTTTTTTTCGACAACTTGGCCATTTTTGCGACTCCCCCCCTTACAAAAATCAAGGATAATTTATGGAAGGATAATGAAAATCCTTGAATGCAGATCGATAGTTTTGATCCTGGCGGTTCAGAAAATGCATGTCCTGACAAAATTGGTAAGTATCCTGCAGAGGTATCGCTTCGAGAAAGTAATCCTTTTTTCGTTTTTCAGCTCTAAAATCCACAAATACTGCCGCAGGACGAAAGGACATGGTTTTCTAGGATGTACTTGAAGAACTCTACCGATTGGCATCAAAAAAAGTATGGGTCATCTAAGGATGCAGGACAGGATTATTTGGAAAATGTCCTGTTTTTAGAATATTTGAAGGACTTTCCAGGACCTTTTTGTGTCAGTCGGCGGCGCATCGCCAGGACTACCATCTGCCCAAAGGATATCCCAATCGTCCTTCAAATAGCCGAGATATTCGCTTTTTTCTGATTTTTTTAATTGTAATTTTTTTCTAAGTCCTGAAATTGCCCAAAACGGAGGAAAAATCATAAGAAACCGCAAAATCCTTGATATCTCAGCTCCCCGCAGGACTATCGGGATATGCTTTACACAGATGATAGTCCTTGAAGAGGCGAGTTGATTGACACCAGTTTCGTCCTGATCCTTTAAAGGACTCGCGAGATATTCGCTATTTTCATTTAATCAAAAATGTCCCTTTTTTTCAGCCCCCAGAAGGATCTTCCAGGATCTGATGGTGTCAGTCGATGCGGCTCATCAAAAAAATCGATCTGACCAAGGCGCATCCTGATAGTCCTTGAAATGGCCGAGCTATAAGGACTTTTATGGTTTTTTTTCGACAACTTGGCCATTTTTGCGACTCCCCCCCTTACAAAAATCAAGGATAATTTATGGAAGGATAATGAAAATCCTTGAATGCAGATCGATAGTTTTGATCCTGGCGGTTCAGAAAATGCATGTCCTGACAAAATTGGTAAGTATCCTGCAGAGGTATCGCTTCGAGAAAGTAATCCTTTTTTCGTTTTTCAGCTCTAAAATCCACAAATACTGCCGCAGGACGAAAGGACATGGTTTTCTAGGATGTACTTGAAGAACTCTACCGATTGGCATCAAAAAAAGTATGGGTCATCTAAGGATGCAGGACAGGATTTATTTGGAAAATGTCCTGTTTTTAGAATATTTGAAGGACTTTCCAGGACCTTTTTGTGTCAGTCGGCGGCGCATCGCCAGGACTACCATCTGCCCAAAGGATATCCCAATCGTCCTTCAAATAGCCGAGATATTCGCTTTTTTCTGATTTTTTTAATTGTAATTTTTTTCTAAGTCCTGAAATTGCCCAAAACGGAGGAAAAATCATAAGAAACCGCAAAATCCTTGATATCTCAGCTCCCCGCAGGACTATCGGGATATGCTTTACACAGATGATAGTCCTTGAAGAGGCGAGTTGATTGACACCAGTTTCGTCCTGATCCTTTAAAGGACTCGCGAGATATTCGCTATTTTCATTTAATCAAAAATGTCCCTTTTTTTCAGCCCCCAGAAGGATCTTCCAGGATCTGATGGTGTCAGTCGATGCGGCTCATCAAAAAAATCGATCTGACCAAGGCGCATCCTGATAGTCCTTGAAATGGCCGAGCTATAAGGACTTTTATGGTTTTTTTTCGACAACTTGGCCATTTTTGCGACTCCCCCCTTACAAAAATCAAGGATAATTTATGGAAGGATAATGAAAATCCTTGAATGCAGATCGATAGTTTTGATCCTGGCGGTTCAGAAAATGCATGTGCTGACAAAATTGGTAAGTATCCTGCAGAGGTATCGCTTCGAGAAAGTAATTGGGATATCCTTTGGGCAGATGGTAGTCCTGGCGATGCGCCGCTGACTGACACAAAAAGGTCCTGGAAAGTCCTTCAAATATTCTAAAAACAGGACATTTTCCAAATAAATCCTGTCCTGCATCCTTAGATGACCCATACTTTTTTTGATGCCAATCGGTAGAGTTCTTCAAGTACATCCTAGAAAACCATGTCCTTTCGTCCTGCGGCAGTATTTGTGGATTTTAGAGCTGAAAAACGAAAAAAGGATTACTTTCTCGAAGCGATACCTCTGCAGGATACTTACCAATTTTGTCAGGACATGCATTTTCTGAACCGCCAGGATCAAAACTATCGATCTGCATTCAAGGATTTTCATTATCCTTCCATAAATTATCCTTGATTTTTGTAAGGGGGGGAGTCGCAAAAATGGCCAAGTTGTCGAAAAAAAACCATAAAAGTCCTTATAGCTCGGCCATTTCAAGGACTATCAGGATGCGCCTTGGTCAGATCGATTTTTTTGATGAGCCGCATCGACTGACACCATCAGATCCTGGAAGATCCTTCTGGGGGCTGAAAAAAAGGGACATTTTTGATTAAATGAAAATAGCGAATATCTCGCGAGTCCTTTAAAGGATCAGGACGAAACTGGTGTCAATCAACTCGCCTCTTCAAGGACTATCATCTGTGTAAAGCATATCCCGATAGTCCTGCGGGGAGCTGAGATATCAAGGATTTTGCGGTTTCTTATGATTTTTCCTCCGTTTTGGGCAATTTCAGGACTTAGAAAAAAATTACAATTAAAAAAATCAGAAAAAAGCGAATATCTCGGCTATTTGAAGGACGATTGGGATATCCTTTGGGCAGATGGTAGTCCTGGCGATGCGCCGCCGACTGACACAAAAAGGTCCTGGAAAGTCCTTCAAATATTCTAAAAACAGGACATTTTCCAAATAATTCCTGTCCTGCATCCTTATCCTTTCCTTTAATCCTTTCCTTTAATCCTTTTTTCGTTTTTCAGCTCTAAAATCCACAAATACTGCCGCAGGACGAAAGGACATGGTTTTCTAGGATGTACTTGAAGAACTCTACCGATTGGCATCAAAAAAAGTATGGGTCATCTAAGGATGCAGGACAGGATTTATTTGGAAAATGTCCTGTTTTTAGAATATTTGAAGGACTTTCCAGGACCTTTTTGTGTCAGTCGGCGGCGCATCGCCAGGACTACCATCTGCCCAAAGGATATCCCAATCGTCCTTCAAATAGCCGAGATATTCGCTTTTTTCTGATTTTTTTAATTGTAATTTTTTTCTAAGTCCTGAAATTGCCCAAAACGGAGGAAAAATCATAAGAAACCGCAAAATCCTTGATATCTCAGCTCCCCGCAGGACTATCGGGATATGCTTTACACAGATGATAGTCCTTGAAGAGGCGAGTTGATTGACACCAGTTTCGTCCTGATCCTTTAAAGGACTCGCGAGATATTCGCTATTTTCATTTAATCAAAAATGTCCCTTTTTTTCAGCCCCCAGAAGGATCTTCCAGGATCTGATGGTGTCAGTCGATGCGGCTCATCAAAAAAATCGATCTGACCAAGGCGCATCCTGATAGTCCTTGAAATGGCCGAGTTATAAGGACTTTTATGGTTTTTTTTCGACAACTTGGCCATTTTTGCGACTCACCCCCTTACAAAAATGAAGGATAATTTTTGGAAGGATAATGGAAATCCTTGAATGCAGATCGATAGAGTTAATCCTGGCGATTCAGAAAATGTGTGTCCCGACGAAATCGGTCAATGTCCTGCCGAGTTATGAGCAATTTTAGGATAATTTTATACGTTAATTTAAATAGTTATAAAAAATTTGTAGCATACTTTTAGTGAATTTTGTAATAAAGGAAATTTAACAGAAGATTTTTTGCTGAGTCATTTGTGTTTGGTTGTTATTGTAATTGGTGTTTTTGTTGTTGTAATTGTTGTTGTTGTTGTTGTAGTTGCTGCGGTGGTTGTTGTTGTTGCAGTTGTTGCTCAAAAATGCGAAAAAAAGGCACCTGAAAAATTTGAAGTACCAGGCGAACAGAAATGCATAGCAGGTAGATAATTTCTTAAACACTCATATAAGTATGCAGCACTTTTTTTACAAACTGGAAAAAATTTTAAACGAAACGGCCGGTGGTCGCTGCAACGGACATTTTCGCAACGGCTAGTTTTGAATTTGCGTCGGCCGTTAAATTCAAACTGGAAAAAATTTTAAATCATCCACCTACTAGTCACTTCTGTTGGCCTGGTGTTTTGCCTATTTTTCAGTACAAATTTGGGACTCTCGCGGGCTGAAAATCGGCCGGCCGTTTCGCTTAAAAATCCAGCTGAAACACCAGGCCAACAGAAGTGACTAGTAGGTGGATGATTTAAAATTTTTTCCAGTTTGAATTTAACGACCGACGCAAATTCAAAACTAGCCGTTGCGAAAATGTCCGTTGCAGCGACCACCGGCCGTTTCGTTTAAAATTTTTTCCAGTTTGTAAAAAAAGTGCTGCATACTTATATGAGTGTTTAAGAAATTATCTACCTGCTATGCATTTCTGTTCGCCTGGTACTTCAAATTTTTCAGGTGCCTTTTTTTCGCATTTTTGAGCAACAACTGCAACAACAACAACCACCGCAGCAACTACAACAACAACAACAACAATTACAACAACAAAAACACCAATTACAATAACAACCAAACACAAATGACTCAGCAAAAAATCTTCTGTTAAATTTCCTTTATTACAAAATTCACTAAAAGTATGCTACAAATTTTTTATAACTATTTAAATTAACGTATAAAATTATCCTAAAATTGCTCATAACTCGGCAGGACATTGACCGATTTCGTCGGGACACACATTTTCTGAATCGCCAGGATTAACTCTATCGATCTGCATTCAAGGATTTCCATTATCCTTCCAAAAATTATCCTTCATTTTTGTAAGGGGGTGAGTCGCAAAAATGGCCAAGTTGTCGAAAAAAAACCATAAAAGTCCTTATAACTCGGCCATTTCAAGGACTATCAGGATGCGCCTTGGTCAGATCGATTTTTTTGATGAGCCGCATCGACTGACACCATCAGATCCTGGAAGATCCTTCTGGGGGCTGAAAAAAAGGGACATTTTTGATTAAATGAAAATAGCGAATATCTCGCGAGTCCTTTAAAGGATCAGGACGAAACTGGTGTCAATCAACTCGCCTCTTCAAGGACTATCATCTGTGTAAAGCATATCCCGATAGTCCTGCGGGGAGCTGAGATATCAAGGATTTTGCGGTTTCTTATGATTTTTCCTCCGTTTTGGGCAATTTCAGGACTTAGAAAAAAATTACAATTAAAAAAATCAGAAAAAAGCGAATATCTCGGCTATTTGAAGGACGATTGGGATATCCTTTGGGCAGATGGTAGTCCTGGCGATGCGCCGCTGACTGACACAAAAAGGTCCTGGAAAGTCCTTCAAATATTCTAAAAACAGGACATTTTCCAAATAAATCCTGTCCTGCATCCTTAGATGACCCATACTTTTTTTGATGCCAATCGGTAGAGTTCTTCAAGTACATCCTAGAAAACCATGTCCTTTCGTCCTGCGGCAGTATTTGTGGATTTTAGAGCTGAAAAACGAAAAAAGGATTACTTTCTCGAAGCGATACCTCTGCAGGATACTTACCAATTTTGTCAGGACATGCATTTTCTGAACCGCCAGGATCAAAACTATCGATCTGCATTCAAGGATTTTCATTATCCTTCCATAAATTATCCTTGATTTTTGTAAGGGGGGGAGTCGCAAAAATGGCCAAGTTGTCGAAAAAAAACCATAAAAGTCCTTATAGCTCGGCCATTTCAAGGACTATCAGGATGCGCCTTGGTCAGATCGATTTTTTTGATGAGCCGCATCGACTGACACCATCAGATCCTGGAAGATCCTTCTGGGGGCTGAAAAAAAGGGACATTTTTGATTAAATGAAAATAGCGAATATCTCGCGAGTCCTTTAAAGGATCAGGACGAAACTGGTGTCAATCAACTCGCCTCTTCAAGGACTATCATCTGTGTAAAGCATATCCCGATAGTCCTGCGGGGAGCTGAGATATCAAGGATTTTGCGGTTTCTTATGATTTTTCCTCCGTTTTGGGCAATTTCAGGACTTAGAAAAAAATTACAATTAAAAAAATCAGAAAAAAGCGAATATCTCGGCTATTTGAAGGACGATTGGGATATCCTTTGGGCAGATGGTAGTCCTGGCGATGCGCCGCCGACTGACACAAAAAGGTCCTGGAAAGTCCTTCAAATATTCTAAAAACAGGACATTTTCCAAATAATTCCTGTCCTGCATCCTTAGATGACCCATACTTTTTTTGATGCCAATCGGTAGAGTTCTTCAAGTACATCCTAGAAAACCATGTCCTTTCGTCCTGCGGCAGTATTTGTGGATTTTAGAGCTGAAAAACGAAAAAAGGATTACTTTCTCGAAGCGATACCTCTGCAGGATACTTACCAATTTTGTCAGGACATGCATTTTCTGAACCGCCAGGATCAAAACTATCGATCTGCATTCAAGGATTTTCATTATCCTTCCATAAATTATCCTTGATTTTTGTAAGGGGGGGAGTCGCAAAAATGGCCAAGTTGTCGAAAAAAAACCATAAAAGTCCTTATAGCTCGGCCATTTCAAGGACTATCAGGATGCGCCTTGGTCAGATCGATTTTTTTGATGAGCCGCATCGACTGACACCATCAGATCCTGGAAGATCCTTCTGGGGGCTGAAAAAAAGGGACATTTTTGATTAAATGAAAATAGCGAATATCTCGCGAGTCCTTTAAAGGATCAGGACGAAACTGGTGTCAATCAACTCGCCTCTTCAAGGACTATCATCTGTGTAAAGCATATCCCGATAGTCCTGCGGGGAGCTGAGATATCAAGGATTTTGCGGTTTCTTATGATTTTTCCTCCGTTTTGGGCAATTTCAGGACTTAGAAAAAAATTACAATTAAAAAAATCAGAAAAAAGCGAATATCTCGGCTATTTGAAGGACGATTGGGATATCCTTTGGGCAGATGGTAGTCCTGGCGATGCGCCGCCGACTGACACAAAAAGGTCCTGGAAAGTCCTTCAAATATTCTAAAAACAGGACATTTTCCAAATAATTCCTGTCCTGCATCCTTAGATGACCCATACTTTTTTTGATGCCAATCGGTAGAGTTCTTCAAGTACATCCAAGAAAACCATGTCCTTTCGTCCTGCGGCAGGATTTGTGGATTTTAGAGCTAAAACACGAAAAAAGGATTACTTTCTCGAAGCGATACCTCTGCAGGATACTTACCAATTTTGTCAGGACATGCATTTTCTGAACCGCCAGGATCAAAACTATCGATCTGCATTCAAGGATTTCCATTATCCTTCCATAAATTATCCTTGATTTTTGTAAGGGGGGGAGTCGCAAAAATGGCCAAGTTGTCGAAAAAAAACCATAAAAGTCCTTATAACTCGGCCGTTTCAAGGACTATCAGGATGCGCTTTGGTCATATCGAAGTCCTTGATGAGCCGCATCGACTGACCATATCAGATCCTGGAAGGTCCTTTTGGGAGCTGAAAAAAAGGGGCATTTTTGATTAAATGAAAATAGCGAATATCTCGCAAGTCCTTTAAAGGATCAGGACGAAACTGGTGTCAATCGACTCGTCTCTTCAAGGACCATCATCCGTGTAAAGGACATCCCGATAGTCCTGCGGGGAGCTGAGATATCAAGGATTTTGCGGTTTCTTATGATTTTTCCTCCGTTTTGGGCAATTTCAGGACTTAGAAAAAAATTACAATTAAAAAAATCAGAAAAAAACGAATATCTCGGCTATTTGAAGGTTGATTGGGATATCCTTTGTCGCGATGGTAGTCCTGGTGATGCGCCGTCGACTGACACAAGAAGGTCCTGGAAAGTCCTTGAAATTACCAAAAACCAGGACATTTTTCAAAAAAATCCTGTCCTGCATCCTAAGATGACCACCACTTTTTTTGATGCCAATCGGTAGACTTTTTCAAGGATAACCCAGAAAACCATGTCCTTTCGTCCTGCGGCAGGATTTGCGGATTTAAGAGCTAAAAAACGAAAAAAGGATTACTCTCTCGAAGTGATATCTTTAGCTTCGCCAGGACATACCTTTTTTCTCTCAGGCCGTAGAAAGCATATGACTAATCGTCTGTGTAAAGAACATCCTGACAGTCCTGTGCGAGGTTGATTCCCGGACTATGCAATTCCAGGAGTTGGGCTTAAAAAAAAAAAACCAAACGTTTGTTTAAGTTTTCATTAGGTGAAAAAACGTTTTTTAAATAATGTAAAAAGTTGAAACAAATCAAAAAGAAAAACTGAAATTAATCAATACCCACAACGATTACAATTACTATTATTTTTGTTAGCATCGTAGAGCTCGTAGCTCGTAGAATAGTTTTCTTTTAGAGCTAACAGATACAATCACTCGACTATGGGCAATGTTCTTCTTGGAAATACAAGTTAAAACCACAAGGCCGAAGCTAATTTCGATCGTGTCAAAGTCTGCATCCTCTTGCAAGTTTTTCCGACACTGTTTCCTTGAGAAAATCTTTTGTGTAAAAAGTCGAAAACTGTTTAATCTGTTTTGAACTGATCGCTCATTGGAAAGCTGTGCGACATATGACTGCAGTCTCGTTTCGTTGTGCTAATTATGAATGTATTTATGCTTCCTAGCAAAATGAATTATCCTTTTTGCAAGGTTACAAATATATATTTCACATTATTCCAGCGATTTGACGGTTATTATTAGATTTATGATAAATTTTGTCTAGAGAGAAGGAGTACATGTCGTATGCGTAACGTGAGTAAAGCATACGCCAAGTGTTTGCCTATTTAATGACCCACTTTAAAGTTTTCCCGGTTATTAAGCTATAAAAAAAATTAACGTTACTTTTTCATACTTTCTCTACTACTTATTGTTTGTTTTCTTTTTTTTTTTGTTTGAAAATTTCAGTGTTCATGAACAGAACAAACACAAAAATATTTTGACGTCTTAGTGTTTTTTCACCAAAATGGTTTTTCCTACTAACTGGCTCATGGAATACATCAAAGGCCAAGGAAGGGAAACATTACAATATGAAAATCAAGCAAATTAGCCTCGCCAGGATATCTGTATGCTTAACCAGAAAATCGACATTAAAATTAGTTAGTTAATAGTTTCGCTTTAATTTCATTTTACCTTTTTGCATAAGACTTAAAAATAAAACGGACAAAAAAATGGGGGAAAAGCTGCCAAAAACAAAAATATTTTACACGTTTTATCATTTCCGAACTGGAAAACAGACACGTTTGCAGATCTAATTCCCAAAACTCTTAACTTAAGCATTATCTTTTTATCGAAATCATTATTCTTTTTCTCTCTCTCTCTCTCTCTCTCTATCTCTCTGTTTCTCTTTCTTGTGTCATTTTTCTTGTAAATATTTGCAGATTTTCAACATTTTGCTGTCCGCAATCATCTCTTGCCAAAGCATTTCTCAAGGTGTCATTTCCGGATGCTCAACCATTCCGGCTCCATCTCCATCTCCATTTTCATCTAACTGCCATTTCCACTCTCGCCCACTCGCCCACTCGCCCGACCCCCATCACAGAGTCGAGAATCCACACTTCTGGCAGAGTTCTCTTTTTGGTGTCAGGAGCAGCAGTTGGTAAGTAACAAAATTAATTTTCGTACAACAACATAATGTTAAAAAAGGTGCAACCAAGCAGAGAGTTTTATCTAAAGGCAAGCATGTTTCCCCGCGGTCCTCACCCCATCCCCATTCCCCCCCCCTCTTCCCACTCACACACACACACCAAGCTCGACTAACGCTCTGTGCCCTCCTTTGTCCAGTCGAGCGTCTCCTTGACAGAAGCTGGAACAGGAGCAGGAGCAGGAACAATCGCAGTATTTTCAACATGTACTAATTTTCCACTCCACACCAAGGAACAATCACCCACACACACACACACACACCCACTCACATACACCGTGCGTACACACACCCACACGCAGAGGACAAAAGCCATGCCAAGGACTTGGACTTGACGCTTTTGGTCCTGGCACTACAAGGGATTAACCTCAAAAAATCTCATCAAAGTCAAAACCAAAAAACAAAAAAAAAAAAAAAACAAAGTCCGAAAACCCGAGTACGAAAAAGAGAAATGGGTGAAGAGTATACGGAATGCGGGACGGGGTATAGATAGGGGAAGGAGGTAGGTCGGCTGGGGGGTCGGGGACGGATGCGGGGTCAAAAAGGGAAGGGTGTGAGCCTGCAAATAGCACAAAAATTCAACGACTCGTGAGAGACACAAGAAGCTGCCCGGTCTGGGGTCTGGGATCTAGAGCCGGGGATCCGGGGTCCAGGGATGGAGCCATAAAAATAAACCACCCAAAAAGTGGGCTAAAAATGAAGTTGTGTGTGCCAAGAACAATAAAAATGGTAAAGTGGAGAATGGGCGGCACACAAGACGCCAACAAGGAGGACGACCATGATGATGATGATGATGATGGCTAAAAGTTACAGCAAAAAGGAATATCGAAAGAAAAAGAAACGAAAAGACGTGCCAGACAACAGCGACGAGGATGAGGATGAGGCAAAAAGCGAGCGCGACGACGAGGACGACGAGGACGGCGAAAGCAGCAGCAGCTGAATAAAGACAGAGAGAGAGAGCGAGAGAAAGGGGCAGAGCGGTGAGTGGTGGATAGGTGGGTTGGTTTGGTATACTTTCTGGGTGGTTGCATATACAACATAAGTATATATATTCCACTTTCAGGGGGTTGGCAGGCGACAGAAAAAATTATACAAATACAAGAGAAAAATCATACGGAGGAACAAAACGACGAAACGCAAAAAAAAGAAAAAAAAAAAAAGCGCACAATGACAAAAGAAAATAATACAAGCGATTTGAGTTTGAGTGAGTGAATGAACCGGGGATGGGGGGGGGCAAAGTGGAGATGGAGACGGTGTGGGTGTCTGTGTGTGAGTATGGTGGGGAGAGAGAGAGATAGAGATAGAGAGAGGGGTATGGGTGAAGGTTCTCCCCGTCGCAGGGGTTGCAATGACGAACGTCTGATAACAATGACATGGCCTTTTCTTTTCATTTTCATTTTTCATTTTACATATGAAAACGAAAAATCCCAGCAGCTTGTCAAGAGAGAGAGAAAGAGAGAGAGGGAGGCCAAAAAATTACACCCTTGCAAATAAAATTAAGCGCGTCCCCTTCCCAGCCCAATCCGCCCATCATCCAGGACCAACCGCCCAACCATCCATGACAAAAAAGCAACTGTAAAATAATATGCCAAATATGCGTAAATGCAAATGAGGTGCGGCAACGAAACCAAGAAGAAAAATCCCCAAAAACAAAAAAAAAAAAGCCACAGGATTCTCAACAAAGTTGCTGCCACTTAACAGCAGCAGCAGCAGCCACTGAAGTAGCAGCCGCTCGAACTTTGCTTCGTCATCTTTCAACTTCGCAGTGCTCTCTTCCTGTTTATATGTATATCTATCTTTTTTCTTTTGGCTTTTTTTTATTTAATTTTTTTTTGGTTTTTTTTTTCATTTGGGTGTTGTGGGTAATTTGAAACTGGCAAACGGCAAGAGTTTCCCTCCTTCCACTGCCACTGCCGCCATTCAGGCCCATTCCGGCCCTGCTTCCTCCTCTCACCAATTGACGAGGGCTGCTGCTGCTGTGGCATGTAAGTTGACTATTATTTTGACATGACTCTACACAATCAAAAACCTGAAAATTTTCAACGCCCTTAAAGCAGGGCTAACTCTACCCCACCGACCATCCCCCCCACCATCATTCAGTCCTTGTCTACTTATTGTTGTTGTCTCCTTTTCGCACAAGTCGAATGCCCGACAAGTCATCAACGCTAAACGACCTTCGGTGCTTACATATGTACGAAAGTATGTATATACATACATATATTTAAATGTATGTTTGTATGTATATCCCAAGCCCAGGCACAGTGGCACAAAGCCAACAACAATACATAATTAAGGGAAACGTTTTAATTTATCCCAGAAGAAGGTTATTCAAAAAAAAAAAAACACTTATTTTGCACCACGATTTTTTTTAGAGATATCGATAGATCATAAAGGGGCGACTATCGATAATCTCTCAAGACTAATGTCAATATTACTTTTAGAAAAGATGAAGAAGAAATATTTTAAATGTGAAGAACTTTTTCTTGAATTAAAATAAGTTGAAACATTTTCAAAATGATTTTTAAACTTCTTTAATTAGAGGTGGAAAACTATCGATAGTCAAAATAGTCGATATTTGTTGCTTTGATGCCAGACAAAGAAAACAACACTTCTAAATGCAACAAGGCTATTTAAAAAAAAAAAAAACACCTTAAAATCAGTCATTTCTTATATACTGCTTAATATTACATTTCGTAAATGGATTTTACGATACAGAAGTATTATTTTTTATTGCAACCAACTTTTTAAATGTTATTGAGACTATCGACTGTTTGAACTATCGATAATTTTCCATCTCTATTTCTCAATAGGAAATAGAAAAGTAGAGTAATACTATGCTCAAAATAAACAATAAAATAAAGTCATCTAAGTTCATACTAATGGCATTCTCAAAATTCAGTTAAATACTCTTTTGATTCTTATAAAATAATGTGTGAGTGAGTCAGTTTTTCAGAAAATCAAAATATAAATGAATAAGGCTTAAAAGTAGTTAAGCTTATTAAATTATTTAAAGCCTGATTCGAATGGATTGTGTAAATAAAGATATGACAAGTGGGGGAACTCTTTTTGATGAAATTTTGCACACAGTTCGAGGAGTCAATTAATACGGAAATGCATTCGAAAGCAAATGAAACCCAATTTGGCCCGTCATTTTGTCCGTTTGCTGTCTCAAATTCTCTCACACTGAGTAATTAATCATTGTTTAGGTTTGAACCATTTTGAACCACTGTGCCATGTCGCTTTGTGTCGCGAATGCTACTCAAACTCCAAGCTAAACATTGTGTTGACGGCTTTTAGGCATGTGCGTGGGTGGTATGGGTTGAGTTGCTTCAAAGAGAGAGAGAGAGAGGGCTTCTTCAGCGCTTAGATGGGTGGTTGCAGCAACAAGAACAACAAGTTTGGGATTGTGTGTTTTTTTTTGGGCATGGTGTGAGTGTATGGGTGTTTTTTAGCCTGCCAGAGGGCTGTAATAACAATGACGAGAAGAGCGATGCCGGCGCCAACGTTGACGCCAATGCGGACGCTGACGCTGACGTTGACGCTGACGACGATGTGCCCGACGACCCAACAACAACAGTTGACAATATGCGTCGCATCTTGCCACATCCAACGACAGGCCTCCGGCTCTGGCCCTGGCCCTGTCCCCGACCCCCTCCCGTTTCATATCAATCCACTCCAAAGCATTGGCAAGTCGCGTCAGAGTTCCTCCCGAGCCCCCAATTTCCACCCATTTAGCAACAACATTCTGCAGATCGCCCAGTTGCCTTCGTGCTCATATTGCTGGCAATTTTCTATAATCCTTTTTGCTTTAGCTGCCTTTTTTCCACAAGTTGTTGCTGTTTGAGTTTTCATTGTTGTTATTGTTGTTGTTGCTGTTGTTGTTGTTGTTGTTGTTGGAGAAAAGTTTATGAAAAGTGACTGCGTTAGCAGAAAATATTATGCTGCCAACGGCAATGACTCTACACAAAAATCCTTTTTTGCCAGCAAAACGAAGGCAAACGTCTAAGGCAAAGAAGCATGCTTCTTTTGCCACCCCCCCCCCCTTTACCACTGCCTGCCTCCTTGATTCCCCTCCTTTGGCTTCCTCTCTCTCTCTCTCTCTCTCTTTCTCAGTCACTTTAGAGCCATAAACTCTTTTTATACTTTGCTGAAGCAAACTTTTGGCTTTTGCCCAAAAGTTGGCAAAATGTTGAAATTCAACACAAAAATATATACATACATATATACCTAAATATATATATATATATACAAAACGATAGAGATAGATATGCCCAAAATGATAGAGATGGAGAGAGGGACCAGAACCAAAGGCATGGCCACAGTGCGTATGCGTGATATACTCGAAAAAGTTCCACACAGCTTAAATCAAACTTTTCTGTTTTTTTTTTTTTTTTGTTCGTCTTCTTCTTTGATGATGGTGGAGGTCCTTTTAGATCTGCACTTCAACTTTTGGGTCAACGTTTGGTTTGTCTATTTTGTTTGTTTGTTGCTTGCCTGCCGAAATAGCCCCCCGAAATACCTCCCACCTCCGCTCCGCTCCGCCCCGCTCACCAAGCAACTGCTCGATGTCTGCTCGATTTGTTTGTACATTTTCGGTCGTCGTCGTCGTCCGCCCCAAAAAAAAAAAAAAAAAAATAAAAGGAAAAAGGAAAGAGGAAAAAAAAAACAACAACATTCAACCAACTTTCTGGCTGACCATTTTTCGGTACGACCTTTTTTGCCTTGACTGGACTTAGAGCATCGTCTGTCCTTGGACCCTCTCTGTCTGTCCCTGCATCTCATCTCATCTCATCTCTCTCTCTCTCTCTCTCTCTTGGCTGCCATCGCCATCCACAACAATTTTGTGTTGCCTTGGCCCCACATCTCTCGTTTTTCGGACTGTCTCTGCTGCTTTTCTCTATTAACTTTTCGTTTTAGCTACTTTTTCTTTTTCACCCGACCCACACCCCCCCCTTTCGCTTGCTCCGAGCGTCCTTTAGTCCATTTCTGTTCTGTCCTATTCTGACTGTGACCTGGTCGCCAGAGACTGATGACCAAAACCAGACTCAGGCCCAGTCGGTGAGGTGAGGTGAGGGTAAGGGCCAACGCTTTTCCAGTGTCGCCAGTTTGAGGGGCGAAAAATGATTGTGGAAAATGATTTGTGTGTTGGTGTGTGTCTATGTGTGTTGGTGTGTGTGTGTGTGTGAGAAGTGGATGGGGATAAAATACAATGGCATTCATTTAGGGGATGATAAGAGTAGTTAAGAAACTTGACTTCACTTTTAAAGACACAAATATTTAAAAAACATTTCCATTTCTAGCATTCAACTCAATAATATGGCATATATATATTTATATAGAGCGATAACTGAACAATAAATATATTTATTTACATATGTAAATATTTGCTAAGATCAGATTCACTTAGCCATAATATTAACCCCATTCAAATAACATTTTTTCGATGGGCCAATTTCGAATTATATCCCATCATAATCTATCATAACAACATCATATCCCATTCCCCACTCTCCCCCCCACACACACACACACACACACACACACACACACACCCATTGTATGTCCTGCTTTTTGGCATTCACTTCGACTCGATTATATTTCAGAGGCAAATGACAAACATAGCGCCACAGTTAAAGCCAAGTCAAAGCACAACCACCTGATGCCCCCCCCCCCCCGCTCACCCCTTACAGTTCCGCCTCTTTTTGCCCTCAAACAGAAAGAGAGAGAGAGAAAGACAGATAGAGAGGGGAAGAGTAAGAAAGCAAAAAAAGGAAAACCATAGCAATGCTAGTCCAAAAAGGACATGCTATAATTTCCACCAACAACAAGCCGAACAAAACCAACAAAAGTAACCAAAAAAAAAAAAAAAAGAAAATAAAAGAGAAGGAAAAAAGGAAAGGAAAAGCAACAATCCCAACAACTACAAACAACTAAGACCCATGGCGGCCAAATGCTTGCCCCTCCCGTCACTCTCCGCCGCCTTGCCCACTCATTCAAAGTTGTCCTTTAACACCGACCCCACACCCACACCCACTCGCACTCCCACACCCACTTCATCATCCCAAAACACGACCACCACTATATATCCTTTCTGCTATCCTTGTGTTGGTATGCCCGTTTGGTATGCCATCACGCAAAATGTTCGCCTGGCTCTCTTAATGGGTGGCTTGACAGGGTTTAAGCTCTTTTACGGGGCAGATTGTGTTTCTACATGGCGGATGGCGGAGGATGGTCTGAATAGGAAGAAGGATGGCCTCACCAGCGGGGGTGAAGCAACTGGCAAAAAGAAAAAAAAAAGGTTTGCCATTATTATTAGAACGACTACGACAAGTACTCAGCAATCGAACAAAGTGCAAAGTGAATTGCTTATTCAATTCAATCTTTAACTTAATAAATGGAAACTTTGTTCTTAAAAGGATAGAAGGAAAACCTGGAATCATAGTTGAGAAATAAAGTGTTTTAAATATTATTAATAATGTTTCTATAAACGAGATCGGGATCATCGTAATTTCTGTTTTTTTTTTGTTTGTTTTTTATTTATATTAATTTCCATTTTATATAATAACTTTCAAACTAGAAGAGATCGCACACCAAAAGCAATTGAAACTGATTTGATCATATGCTCTTATTTTTATGTCTTTTGAGATACCCTGTAATGGGGATTCTGCTTAAGGAAAAAAAAAAAAAAACACAACACAAAAATAAGAAAAGGAGACTAAAAGACGTTGCAGAAAATAAGCTGAAAACTTGCTTCTGCCTTTTGTGTGCAAAAGTTTTGGGTTAGCTTTCTTACCCAGCACCCACCCCCTTTCCCCAACCTTCCAACTAGTCCGCCCAGTCAACTCTGCCATTTCTTCTACTTTTGGGCGAATCTTATAGTTCTAGCTATGCGACCTACCCCCCCCCCCCCACGCCATTCCCTCTGCTGCTCGTTCTTCGTTTGCTGCTCAACTTCTTCTTAAACTTTTCTTCTTCTTAGTCGTCGACGTCTTAGCCTCTCTCTCTCTCTTTCTCTCTTTCTCTCTGTGTGTTTGTGTGTGTGTGTGTGTGTGTGTTGCTTTTGTAAATTGGTAAAAGTTTGAGTTTAATTCAATTCGGAACGGTAGCTGTGAGTGGTAGCTTCCTAACGGATAACGAAAATTGTTCACAGTGTGCAAAAACCAGCAAGAAGGAGAGACCTTTCCCCTCCCCTCCTTTCTCCACCGCCTCTCCAGTCATACCCTTCTGTGTCTCTATGTGTGTTTGTGTGTGTTTGTGTGTGTGTGTGTGTGAATGTAAAGGATATCACGCGTTGTTGCTGAGCGCAAATTGCGGTACTTTGGTCGGGTAGAGAAGGTTAACTCCGTCACAGCGGGTGCCAAGGGGATCGGAGCTGGAGCGGTGCGGGAGTATTGTGGATAGGGATAGTGGATAGGGGTGGTTAGGGGGTTTTTGGTAGGCGTCAGCAAATCCACATGTTTGGGTGGCGCACATGCAGCCAACTCAACGCGAGTCAACAAAACACAGTCACTTCCTTTCCCCTTACCCTCTTACCATCTTACCCTACCCCCCTTCCTACCATAACAAACTGCCTGGGCACGTAGCGTAGACTAAATGTGGCATGTTTATAGGGTGCCTTTCGGCTGCCGTTCCCTATGAAAAACTATACAAAAACAACAACAACAACAACGAAAACAACGAAAACAAAAATATATATATAAAGTTAGTTTACCATTTTGTTGCTGCATTTTATAGATTTTTGCTCTAAGCCGAACACTAACCCAACACATAACTCCCCCCCCCCCCCCCCCCCCCCCGCACCACCAACACCGTCCCTTTCGCACACACACCCGTACACCCACCTCCCCTCGTGGAAGCCCAGCAATTTGATTCTCTCACTCAACAGTTTGTTTGTTGTTGTGCATTAAGTGTTGCCAACTTTATTTAATGGCATAACAGTTGACTTGTACCCACCCCCTCTCGCCCCCTCACCGGCTAAACCCCTCTCCCACCACCACTCACTGTAACTCCACAAAAAGCAGTGTTGCTAAACGGTAAAACTTATGGGTGGGTGGGTTTTTTTCACTCTTGGTTTTGGTCTTGACTGCTTCTACATATGTGGGCGTAAATTGTCTATTAGTCAGTCAGTCACTATGTGTGTGTGTTAGTGTGTGTGTGTGTGTGTTAGTGTGTGTTAGTGTGTGTGGGTGTGTGTGAAAACGTAGAGACAAAATTGCTGCACATTTTTATTATGTTTTTCTAAGGGATGAAATTTAATTAAGATACTTTGACGTCTCACAGATACAGAACCACCCAACCACCCAACCAACCACCCAACCACCTAAACACCCACTCTTACATATCTATAGACAAGTATAGAGTAGAACCATTTGGTCTAAGGGATAATTCAATTTGTGTTTGTCTTTTGGGTTCACATACATTATATATATATATATATATGTATATATATATATAAAGAAAATCGTCAATAAATACTGAATAGAGACGTTTCACAGTATTGTTCTGAATCTATTGAGTATGTGTGTGTGTGTGTGTGTGTGTGTGTAGGTCCACTCATTCTCATACAACACAGCATCTTTGTCATTTTGATAATTTGCCCCAAGTTGGTGGTTATTGGATTTTCGTTTTTATGACAACACTGAGAAAAAAAAATTGAAAAGTTTTTAAGGGCTCGAGGCCATGACTGATTGAATGCCCGAAAATTGTGATTGCAAATTATTAGAAATCAAAAAAAAAGCAAATAAATATATATATATATTAATTTCACCAACAAGAGACAAGAGACAAATGGTAGATGCTTGATTCCGATTCTGATCAATATTAAACTAGCAAGTCTAAATGACTAGAGTTTCCTATATAGTTTAATTCAGAGTTTTTTGCTTTAATCTAATCATTTTTCTTTCCTATTTAAGTTCAATCAATGAAAGAGCATAGGCTGACACCTAACACAACCTATCAACTGGGCTCTGAATGTGCCAGTGAGCAAAGAGTCCTTTGGAGTGAGAGATTTCATTAACTTCGATGTTCAATTAGTTGCATCAGTGTTCAACTTTTTTTGTTCAACTAATTCCAATTTAAAAGGCACTTCAAGCTCAATTTTAGAAGAAGCCAAAAAGGAAGTAGGGGGGGAAAAATGTTAAGTCAAATTTCTAATTTGGCACTGCAGGGCATCTTGTCTTGTCGCACACACTTGTTACCGGCTGCAGCGGCAGCAGTTAGTCCAACCAAGTGCCCATTTTCCGTTTTTTTGGCGAAAATCATTTGGGGAGGAATTGGCGAATCTTGGAGTCATCACTCGCATGACGCAATCAAGCGCAATTATCTTCTGACTGTGTTCAAACATTAAAGTTTACTTTGAGCTAAATGCGGAGATGGTGGATGGTGGAACGAGGCGGAGGCGGAGGCGGAGGCGGAGGCGTGGCGTGACGGGGCGGGGCAATTGGAAATTTAATTAGGTTTACATCATTTTCATAGAGAGCTGCCGCCAGTTATAAAGCAAACCAGCGCACCAGATGGGCACAAGAATAACAACAACAGCAACAACAACAACAAGTGTGGGTCAGAAACAACTTTTACTTCCATTTTGAAGACAAAAAAAATAGAAAGAAAGAAAGCAAGAACCCAGTGTGGGCGGGGCACATGGGCAATCAATTCAATAAATGCATCTACAAGTTAAAAATATTTGTACAGAATTTCTGTTAATGTAAAATGGAAACTGCCCGAAAATTGGAATATTAATTGGCTTAGGCCAAACTGCAATTATAATGCGCTTTTCAGAGAGACACAGAGAGAGAGAGTGAGGGAGAGAGAGAGATTGAGAAATCAAAGGGGCAAAGAAAACACTGAATAATTCTTTATATAAACCCAAATCACAAGTCCACTTGAACAAATGTGGCAACTGGGAATGACGCTTGCTTGCCTAATGGGACAAGAAGCGGGTGGCATGGTGGGTAGGGGTGAGAGTGAGAGGGGAGAGAGTGAACTAACAGAGACACACTCTAACAGTTTGCACACAGAACGTCACACACGAACGCAATGCGCTGACTGTGGAATAGGCGCTCAGAAATAACCTCAAGGTATTGCAACAACAACAACAACAACAACAACGAGAACAACAACAATAACAGCAGCTTTCCTTAACCCAACATGCGCAATGGCACGTGAAATGTTCTGAGCTACAACGACAACGACAACGACGAACATCGACGAGCAGCGCTCGAAAACGATGAGCGACACGAGGCAAAAACGATTTACATAGGCACACACACACACACACACACACACACACACACACACACAACAATGGCTTTCTCTCTGTCTTTCTCTCTTTCACTCTGGCTTACTCAATCACATATTATCTTTCTCCTTCAGTGGCGTAAGAATTTCTTTACCTACCCTCCCTCACTCTCTCTCTCACCACCAACCCACCGCCCCCCCCATCACTTACTCACTCACTCACTCATTCAGCGGAAAATTCACTTTTCGTCATCGCTGCGCACTTGTGCCGAAAGTCAGTCGGGCACGTCCGCAATGCCGGCCGGCGAGGTCACTATTGTATATTGAGAGGAGAGGTTGCACCTACAAAATCCCCGCGCCACCCTCTCTCTACACTCACTCACTCACTCATTTGCTCGCCTCGATTCGATTTAATCGTTTAGTGTGCGCCCTTTTGCGCCTTATCAACGTTTCATTTAATTTAGCCTGAAACCTTTTTTTTCTTTTTTTTTTTGGTTTGCTCTTTCTCTGTGTCTCTCTCTCTCTCTCTCTCTCTCTCTCAACTGCTTAGATTTATGAGGGGTGCGGGGTAGTTGGTACGTCCTTGGCTACTGTGAAGAATACAGAATGAGAGTGAGTGAGTAGGTGGGGGGCGGTGGGGAGGTAGAGGCGTTAGAAGAGAGAGTGAAAGAGAGTGTAGAAGAGTTTCGGTTTGCGGTTGATTAGGTGTTATCGTTATGATTAGAAGGCAATGTGCTATTGAAAAGGGAGGCATGTGGTAGGGTTAAGTGTGTGTGTTGGTGTGTGTGTGTTGGTGTGTGTGTGTGCACGAGTGGATGTTGATATAATAGCATTATGGCTATTTGTTTGATAAAAGATCTCTGAACAGATGTAATAAACGAATGATGAACGAGCTCTTGGTACTTTCGATTCACCTTTAAACATATTTTCATTCTCTATCAATTGCATTCAGCCATCATTCTACGCAATACCCTCCTATATGGTATATTGCACATACGCCACGTTGTACACGACAAGCCACGAACGGTGGGCACTCAAGAGTCTCCACTATGGCCCATGGCTTGGATTTATTAATATATTTTCAACGTTGCTGCTGTCCTTTCTCCTTCTCCTTCTCCTGCTCCTTCTCCTTTTCCTTTCCACATTTCTGTTTTTTTGTAATTTCTTTGTTAAAGTCTGGCTCCATGCTCTTATTTCTGCTCTACCTCTGCTTCTGCCTCTGCCCACTTGCAGCATTTATTCATTCATTTATTTGCGCTTTTCTACATTCCTTTTCTGTTTTTTTTTTTTCTTTTACGTCCCCTTTTTGCCCATCTTTGGCAAGTTTTATGCGCTTCTTCGTGCTTTTTTATGCTTTCTTCTTTTACTCTTCTTTTTTTTCTGATTTTCATTTTGCGTTTTTTCTTTTTTTTTTCCTTTTGCTGAACAAAGTTGCCGCTTTATTGTTTCGATTTAAGTTACTTTGTATGCTGTCAACGTCGTGGGTCCTTGGGTCCAGGGGGAGGGATCGCTGAGTTGGGTTGGCTTTGGCGCTGGCGGGTGGGGTTTGATTCCTTGGACCCAAATCGCCTGGGAGCCGCTTTGGGTTTCATTGTTGCTTCGGTTTTATTTCACAGCTTTTTGCGGCGTTAGGAATAGGCAGCCAGATGGGCCGAGCTGGCAGTGGTGACGGGGTAGGGGTAGGGGGGTTGGGGGGATGGGGCAAAATGGGGGATTGTTTGGCTTGTACTTTGATTTGTCGGCCCCTCAATTTTGTTGTTGGTTGCCTGTTTGGCTGCTTGGCTGCTCGGGCTGGTCGGGCCAAAAGCATTGAGTTTTATGCCCGTTTAATGGCTGCGAATTTACTCGCTTTATGCGTCTTCGATAAGCATTTATTAGCGCCATGAGCAGCTAGGGGCAAAGCAACGTAGCAGCATAAAGATGGTAATGGTAGCGGAGGCGGGAGGTGAGAGGTGGGAGAATGATTGCCATGGTTTGGGTATAATGGTTACGGTATTGGCTCTCTCTTTCATAGGGCTGATGAGGCGTATGATTTATTTTTATGTTATTTATTATTTTTGTCTTTTTCTTTTTTTTTGGGGGGGGTGGGGAGGGGAGGGAGGGAGGTGGGGTTTGCTGTTGGTGTTGGGTACATTCTGTGTTAAGTTTTATCCTCTTTGGGGAATTCTGACATATGTTAGCCCCCAATCTTCTTCTCTCCCCCAGAGATCTTACCGAAAAAAAAAAGCAAAATAAATGACAAAGCGAAAAAGCAAGAGAAAAACAAATGCTCCATAATTGAATTTTGAAAAATATGATTGAAGAATTTCCAAATTGTATACAACTTTTCTTAGGATAGTATCAGATCAGTTTACTCTGTCTTTGTTTCAACAAAAAACAATAACCTAACAACATAAATTTGTGAAAGTTAGAAGACTTTCCAAACTGTTTTTATGCCAAAGCGAACAGTGTTTGATGTTAAACTTTCAGTAAATTAAGTACTATAATAAAAATCATCCTTTCATTCATATAAATGCTTGATAGAAATAGGCTCTCTCTTATGCTCTTTGATGTGAAGAAATTGTACTTTCGATTTTTAATAACACATTTGATTACCTTCTCATTTTCATTTCTGCTATCAACTATATCCCAAAAACTTTTCTTTGAAAAATTGTTAATTTTGTAATATTATTTGCTTTAAACATTATGAAATGCTGATTATGTAGTACTTTAAAAAAATTCTTCTAAAATATGGAAAGGTAGCTCAAGTTGTATGGCTAAATTTCGATCAGATTTTAGTTTGGTTTTGGCCATTAAAAATATTCAACTTACTTTGTAGATTCTTAATGGATCAAAAATCGTGTTTAGCCGGTAATCTCTAAAATCAATCGAAAAGGTCCTCATCGTTAATTTTAAGAAATATTTGTCACCTTTCTAAAAGAATCAACCAAAGACCTTGACCTTGACCCTGACCAACAGCAGATGCCGCCTCAGGCATCCTATTTGTGGGCATTAAAAAGTAAACATTTTTGGTGATTAGAAAGAAAATTTGTTGTTTTTTTTTTTTGCTGTGTAACTGTCTGAATGGTTAAGCATTGCGTTCAGTGTATTCATATCTGGGGTGCCACTTGAAATTGGTTTTCCATTGCATCTTTTTTCATTTACATCCTTTTTTTTTTCTTTTTTTTGTTTTTTCATTTTGTGTCTTTCCCTTTTCTTTTTTTTTTTTGCTGTACTCTGCCATGTCTCGTCTCGTTGTTGGCTGTTCGTTCGCCTGGCATATCCTTGCCTTGCCTTGCCTTGCCTTGGCTTCGTTGTCAGAGCCATCAACATCAGGCTAACACCCCAGTTCCTCTCCTTGTAGCCCTATTCCGCCCCTCCTCTTGCCATGCCTTGGGTATATTGCAATTTTTGCTGCTGTTGGCCATAAAACTTTTTATTTTTTTTTTTTTACCCATTTTTTGCAATACTGCTTCTGCCATGCCTGCCACGCCTTTCTCATCCTCAATCCTCGTCCTCATCGTCATCGTCGTCGTCGCAGTCGTCGTCAGTCAGTCAGGCAACAAGGACAACATTTACTCGTCTGCTTAACTGCAAAGACAAACCTGCCAGGCTCTCCTTTTGCCTTCTGTCCCTCCTTCCCGCAGATCTTCCCCCTTCTAGCCCTTCATCATCATCATCATCACCATCGCCATCTTCTGCCATCTCTTTCCCCCCTGTTCCGTCTCTTGCCACGCCCCTTATTTTGCCTGTCATCTAAAATTCATTTTTATACTTGTATTTTTCTTCTTCTCTGTTCACTTTTATTTTACATTTGCTTCGGTCCTTTCTGCCATTTTCTTTTCTTGAGCCATTTTTATTATTATTTTTATTTTTTCTCTTTTTTTTTGTCATAAGCCGCACCGCGTTTGTCCCTGTATATGTGTGTGTGTGTGTGTGAGTGTGTGTGTGTGTGTGTGTGTGAGCTTTATATATTTTTCATTGTGCCACACTGGCGCACATCCTGCTCATGTCCTTCGTCCTGCTGCCGCTCTCGTTGCCCCTCTCGTCCTCTCACTCTCTCTTCGCCATCGCCCAACTCACAGAAGTCAAATACGTTTTAATATCTTTTCTCTCTTGACATTTTCACTACAGTTATGTTGCCATTTTCCTTCTTTCTTTCCATCTTTTTTTTTTCCTTCTTCTTTTTTACATGCATATATATGGCTGTGCATGTGTACGTATTTGGGTGTGTGTGTGTGTCTTTTTAGTATTCGTCTTTTTTTTCATTTTGCTTTTTGGCATATCCATGCTCCATGGCTCCAAAAGCCGCGCGCAAAAAGTTTTCTTGCCAAGAGTTTTGTGCTCTGCTTTGACTTCTCTCTGTCTGTGTGTGTGTGTGTGTGTGTGTGTGTGTGTGTGTGTGTGTGTGAAAGTATGTCGCCTATCCGTGTGTGTGTGTGTGTGTAGATATCTGTGTGCGTATTTCATGGCAAAACGCATCCTTCGCCTTGTTGTCTCCTGCTGAATGTGGGAGCCAGCTTAATGCCTTTGCCATCATCTTGTTTTTACTCCGCCACCCCTCCTCCTGCCTTCTTCACCTTCTCAACGTCCTTTGCCCGATGTTGCAGCCTGTGTGCTCTGCTGTCATTGTAGGAGCAACATGCTCCCCCCGCACCACAAACTCTTTCAACATTTTGCCTTCTTCTCGTAAAGTGATGCAAGCGTAACATTTTGCGCCACAATTTTTCCTTTTTCGGTTTTCCGTTTTCCCCTTTCTTTTTTTTTTGTGTCTTGTTTTTGCTGTTGGTTGGTTCTCTGCCTTTGTAAGTTGTTGGCCCTGCTTCTCCCTTCCTTTAGGTAACTCACAAATGAAAGAACGCTGGCAACAAGGATCTTTCCTTGGATAAATTTCATAGAACCTAAACTACTTGAGAATTACAAGAATATATATATCGTGAATCATTTTGAAATGTAATAATTGAGATTGAGAATCCTAAAATTCATATATTATGCTAATCAATATTTATTCCTTTTTTTCTGACATTTATGTAATGCAATCTCCTTCTTCGACTTCGACTTCGACTGTCATCTCTTTAATCGCGTTTCTCGCCTGTTTTGGGTTCATCATGTTTCCCAATTTGGTTTGGTAAAGCGGAATTTGAAATATCTTTTTCTTCGCCTTCGCTTTCATCGGTGATATTAAGCGCTTTATTCATCGATGTCATAATGCCCGCCAAAAGGCAATCGTGAGTATATTTCTCCCTTTCGGCATCAGTTTTAAACTGGAGCTTCTACGAACGAATTTATTTATGCAATTTTTAAATGATGGTCTTAAAAAACAAAAACTTACTTCCCCATTATCCTGTTTCTCCATTTTGGTTCTTTTTTTGTTTTTTGTATGAACTCTACAAAGTATTATAGATTATATTTCAGATTGAAGTAAATAACCCAGACTGTTGGATGATCGAAAACTGAATGTGAAAAATAGTACTAAACAGGAAAGAGGAAAACAAAATTACCTATCAAAAAGTCTACTTTTTACCTGAAGCAAGCTAGTGGATAGAGTGAAGAATGCTTTTCTATGTTATCTACTAACTAAAATTAATACGCCCAATTTTGCCTTCTTTGCACTTTTGTTTTTAGGCGGTGATGCTAACTAATTAATGCCATTAGTTATGGTAAGACTGAGGGCATAATCAAAGGAAAATACTTTGTCCTATATCCCCATCGACCAGTGTTATTTTGTGGTCTTTATTTGGTTTTTTCCTTTATATATTCGCTTCGTTTTGCTGGAGCTCGCTTCGAAAAATGTTGATCCCAGTGCTTTTATATAGTGTACTTGTGTCTAAATATTACATTCGGCTTAATTCCACAAATTTGCGATATTAATTATTATTTACCGAGCGAATTACAAGCACCTGTCTGCATAATTAAATACAAAACGATTTTCGTTTAATCTGCGGACAACACAAAAACACAGGAAAAACCACCCACTGTGGTTGATAAATAATTAAAAAGAAAATTCCACTCGCCAACCAAACAAAGCGGCAGATGAGTGAGGCCAGGAAGGGGGTGGGGGCGGGTGGTAAGTGAAAAAAAAAAAGGTCAGCGCATAAAAATTATAAAATCGAATATTAAATTACCCCAAGCCTAGCCTCAGCAGTCAACGTTTGCTCGAGTTAACCCAACTTAACTGCTTGACAGCAAATTTTGTAAAATGTAATTAACCAAGTACCAGAAGCATGTAGAAGGCACACGGCAATAGGCAGAAGGCAAAAGGCAGAAGGCCGAGCCACAGTCAGCGGCAGAACCGAAGCCAGAACCAGAACCAGAGCCAGAGCCAGAGCCAGAGCCAGAGCTAGAGGAGGCGCACAAAGAGTAGGGTGGCATGAACATAGCATTAACAACAAAAACAAAAGAAATGGCAGAGGCAAAGGAAAATGGGAAAATCAACAGAGCTCGTTGACATAATTTTCAAGCATCTAAGCCAGGCAAAGCGAGCGAAAGAGACAGCTGGCCATGGCAAATGAAAGAGGGTGGCGAGAGAGAGAGAGAGAGCGAGAGAGAGAGAGAAAAGGGTCGGTCCATGGCCATCTAATATTTCTGTGCTCCCAGAAACAAAAAAAAGGACTACGACTGAAAGTACCCACATATACCCACTTTGCGCCCTGACTTTATGTCATTACTAAATAGCGAGAGAGACCAAGAGGGTAAAGGGTGGATGGGGAGTGTCGATTGAGGGATAAAAGTTGGCTTGGGTTTCGTTTCGTTGCGTTACGTTACGTTACGTTTCGGTTGCAAACCATTTGTTGAACCTTTTATTTTTCCATTCCGGCCACAAAATTTGCGCCTCATTTTCACAGCGAGTTACTGTTCTCTCTAACTTTCGCTCTCTCGCTCGCTCTCTAACTCTCTCGTTCTCGTTCTTGGTCTCGGTCTCGGTTTCCGTCTCGCTCTTCTGCGCACGTGGCCTGTGACAGGAGCCAGGAAACATGCTAAGCAGCGGCTTCCACATGCTGAAAGTCACCCTAACCTCATTGCCACCACCCTCTCCTGGACCAACTCAATTCAATTTAACTTTCAACTTTGTCTCTCTCTCTCTCTCTCTCTCGCTTGCTCTCTCTGGCTCTTTTAACTCGCTTTCTTTCTCTTTCTCTCTTGGAACACCCTTAGTCGAACTTAGCTTTTGCTCATTGCTGTGCGCCCAGTTAACTCCCGCGTTTGTCGAACACAACCAACGAGCAAACGAACAAATGAACAAACGAACGAACGAACAAACGAACGAACGAAGAAACGACAGGCGAACGAGTTAGTGAGTGAGAAAAGTAAGTGAGTAAGTGAGTGAGTGAGTGAGTTAGTTAGTGAGTGAGTGAGTCAGTCAGTCAGTCAGTCAGTGCGACACTCCATATCGTTGATGGGCGGGTTTTGGGTTGCTTTCACCCACTCGCTACTTATTTGTTACTGTTTGTTAGCAAACGACTGCGCTTTTATCGTTTATTTGCGTCTGGCTTTCATTTCGTTCATTTCGAAGTTGTAAGGGCTTGCCATTGGGGGAGGGGAGTGCTGGGTGCGGATTGAAGGAATGGGCGAGGGGGAAATTCAAAAAGAATGGCCCAAATCATGGGTTGCTGGAGATGCCACTTAGATGCCAAAAAAAAAGTATGAAGTGGCAATCGTATATTAACTAATAATATATGAAGATTCTATATACGCAAAATGACATGATTTGGAGTCAAAGACAATTCAGTGTATGCTTGATTAAGCCCCCCAAACAGATGATAGTCAAATAAAGCAAAATTCTATTCTAGTCCAATTGGACTAGCAGGATAATCTGCTTATATAAAGATTGACAATGACTTTTAATTGAAATCTTCTCAATCTCACTCACGTAAGCTGGGTAAGTTATCGATAACGATAAACAGAGACAACTCTGATCAGGCACTTATTCGCTGTAGACGCCTTAGAGTGCTTAGATCTTTACTCGAAATAAATTTAGATTTGGTTAATTGAAGACTTCAATTTGACTCACCTTGACTGAAAAATTCGACTTTGATGACTTCCTTCGTGCCATATCCTGAACATCTTCAAGTGCCCAATGCGCTATCTCTTTTCCTAATTGATTTTCTTTTCCAACCGAATATGCCTGGAGAAGAGAAAAGATGAGATTTCAAGAAATTCAATTGACAAAATGCTTATCTAACAATTAATGAAAGTATTTTCATATCAACCAATGGCCCCGATTTCATTCTGATTCTTGTGGACGTTGCGTTTTGTTGCATTTGCCACTTGGATAAACAAATGAGTTGCTAACAATAATAAACAATAGAGGATCGGATGACAATTGAATGGAATTTTAACTATATTACGCAGAAATGTGAGCAGCCAACTTGCCAGTGCGACAACGTGACGTATACGTCATATGCAAAAAAGCTTTTTCAACTTTCGATAATGAAAATTATTATCAATCCAATAAGTAACACAACAAAAATAGTGTACCAGGCAGACGGCCTTCTGCTTGATTATAATAATAATAATAATTATAATAACGATGATGATGATGACGACTAAAATGATGACTGAATGGTCGGCCAACTGTAATAACTCTTCATATATATGTATGTATATACCTGGCACCAAAGCCCGATTGCAATATAAAAATTTACTAAAAAACAAAAGCGAACAAATAATCAAAGTCGAAACAAAGAAGACCAAGAAGCTAACAGAATGGTCAGTCAGTCAATGCAGTCAAGCCACAAGCAGTTGCAATTTTCATTTCAATGCATTAAGAAGTGTCCCAAGAAATTGTCGCAAAGTGACAGCGCGTCGTATGCGTAATCCATTGAAGATGAGTAACCAAACAGAGCAAAAGCAGAAGCCAGAGCAATCAACATCAACTTCTCCAACTAATGCCACCGAGCAGATAACAAAAGTGCAAATTATTAAGGAAAATGCCTCCTGTCTATTTACCTTTGACACGCATCCGTATTTTCCGTTTCTCTTCGATCCGTATGCCTCATCCAAATATGGCTCCCAAGTCCGTGAAAGGAAGATTGATCGGTGTTTAAAGCAGCTGCAAGAGGCCCTCAAAGGCGGTGACAAGTAAGTCGAATTTTTATCTGAAAAGTAAAGTAAATCAATTAAATTGTTGCTTATAATATTCTCGAGTTATTTGATTAAGCATTGCTTTGGAGTTTGTGTTCACTAATCGTGGGCCAACATTGCGTATGCGTAATCTTTTCTTAAGGTTTCAATGCAAAATTGTATATATTTTTAACAAAGCATAACCAAATGCACTTCTGCTCTTACTTTTGTTCATTACAAAGTCTGTAAGTAATATTCTATGCGAAAAACTTAGTTTGCGACAATGTTCATTCATAATTATTGTCGATATTGCGAAACTAAATGAATACAGAACTCGTAAAACTTAATGAAAATGTCTTTGTCGTTGCGGAACATTTCAACTTGGTTAATCAAATGGTGGACATCTGTGGAATAGTATGTCTCAGAGCCATTTTAAGAGTCGTCAACTGGCTAAGATAAAGTTGTTAAAAATTTAAAAGGGACATAAAATTTGACACCTAAAAATGCAATCGAAGCAATTAACAAGTAACAGGCCCCTGCAGTTCAGTGGCTAGCAACCGATGGAATGCATTAAAGAGAGAATCTTAAATCCTAAATTATTGCACTTTTGTAGAGTCGAAAGAAATTTTTTGTTTTGAACTGTTTAAATAATTGAAAAGGCATTTAAAAGAAAATGCGTAAAATTTAACAAATTTTTTAGCCTTAAAGAATGCCTAATTCGCAGCTCGGAATTGTGCCCAAACATTCCACTTAAGCCTTCTGGAGCTGTAATTGGCTTCCGGTATGCATCTTTAAGTTGAAACAAATGAGATAAAATTCCTGCATGTCCTGCATGCATCTATCAATATATCAATGTGAAATGCCAGATTCTTTATAAGCAATTAAATAATTATCAACATGTCAATTGGCAAATTGACAAACAACAATCACAAAAGACAAGAGAGAGAGAGAGAGAGAGAGAGAAAGAGAGAGGGAGAGAGAGAGAGAGAATATGTTTATTTTTAAGTTTTTGCTTTAGTTTGTTTGTTTGTTTGCTGTAGTTGCAAACAAATTGTTGAAATAAATAATTTATATTTTGGAAAACTTAATTTTTGGTTTCTTTGGTTAAAAGGAAGCAAAAGGCTTAAGCCAGGACAAGTCAATGTAAATACACAGACACACACACACACACACACTCACACACACACACGCACACATAGAAAGTGAGCTGTCTTGCGGTTGCTGTTATTGTTGTTGTTAGGCATTAGCATTTGAAGACTGTAACTAATCACATATGATAACATTTGCATGTGCAAACATCTGTCTCTGTCTCTGTCTAACCATGCGTGTGTGTGTGTGTGTGTTCGTGTGTGTGTGTGTATAGGTGTTTGGTATGCATTTAAGATTTTCGGCCATTTGCATATTTAAGTGTGCAGTTATTACCTTGTTATTTCGATATAAATAACAAGAGACGATAATGATTATGATGATGATGATGATGATAATGATGATGATGAGGAGAATAACGATGACGATAATTATGATGGTTGACCTCAACTTTTGGCTACTGGCAATTGCAATAATCACACTAAGCCGTCTGACTGGCACTGGGCAACACGAAACTTGTGCATAATTAATTTCTGTTTATTTAAATATACATACATACATATGTATATCCATCCATACATCCATCCATCCATTCATCTATCTATCTATCTATATACATATGTATGTGCTTGTACATTTGCACATTTGTGTATATTTGAATTAATTATTGATCATAAATAAAACAAACAGTTTTTCAAAATTTTTCAATGTGTGAAATTACATACATGAATTACATTTTGTTGCTAATTTCGTTTGGCCATAGCATTGAATGAGACTTTGAAGTAGACGTGGCCCGAATCAATTTGCTTATAGACTTCTTCTAGAAAATTGATATAGCAAATGATTTAATCAGTTTATCAGCCATCAATTTTCCATTCAAATTGATTTTGGACTTTAGTTTAAAAGAATTTTAAATACACTCGCTCAATGGTAAAAAACTCAAGATTTTCCTTCAAATTTCGTTTAAAACCTAACACAAAACATTCACAAAAAAACTCATTTTAAGATCGAAAATTGTCGTTCACTTGATTCATCTGTACAATTAGTAAAAATTTGTATAATTTTAAGGCTTCAAATAAATATCCTGCTTCTAATGAAATATATTATTTTAAATATATTTTGCTTTTAAAATTTGGCTTGACACTTCCATTTGGAATTAGCTTATTCTATCTTAAAGTTCAAGTTTCCAAAAAACTTGTGAACCATAAAAGTTTTCTATACAAAAAAAAAAAAAAATTAAAGATTAAATACATAATTAGCAAAGTTCGAAATAAGTTTTAACTCCATCTACTCGGAAAAACAAAGTAAAGTAAAGTACTCAGCGTGGAAATTTTTCTCTAACTCAACTCGCACTCTACTTTGCTCTCTTTCTCTCTCCCTCTCTCGGTCTTTTCCGTCTCTTGTTTCTTGTTCTTTTTCCACCTACCACCTCATTATCTTTGAATCAACTGAAAAATACAGCAAAAGCAGAAAATCGTTTAATTGTATTTGGGGTCGCCCGGCAATTCGTAAAGATTCTCGGAATAATTTTCCATTTTGTTGATGCTTTTAATTTTCGTATTTTTTTTTTCTCTTCTTCTTTTCGTTTCTTTGCCTTTTAATTGAGTACACACACAACAACAAAAAAGAAAAAGAAAAAGAAAAAAAAACCAGAAGAAACAGAAAAATACTAAAATTAAATTATGTGAGCAAAGAAGAAGCCACAGCAGCAGCAGCAGCAGCAGCAACATCCGTCTATCCTCTTTGGCGCCTTTCCATTTCATTTGAATTTTTGTAGCAAGAAAACAATTATGAAATTATTTATTAAATATTGTGAAATCGCTCACAGATGAGAGAAACCTTGACTAAGTGTGTGTGTGTGTACAGAGGGTGGTGCGGGGGGTGGATGTACAGTTGCTTCGAGTCGTCTCGACTCGACTTGACTCGACTCGAGTCAACTCTATTCTAATTGCTGTCGTTGCTTCTCCTTGTTGTTGCTGCCGTTTGTCATTGGCGTCATCATCATCGGCCATAGCGGGTGTGAGATTTAAGTCACATTTTATCGACAAACGCCACCGATTTCGGTTTGGGTACCTTCCCCTCAGCTCGCCCCACTTCAGTTCTCCTCCTGCTTATCTGGCATGTCGTCTTTTGTGTTCGCTTTTTCAATAAATTTCAGTTTATTCGGTTTTATTTATTTACTTATATTTGCTCTAGCTTTACCCCACTCCACCACTCGATCCACTCCTCCAACTCATCTCACATTCCGCCAAGCATTTTGGTTTTGCTTTGTTTTTCTCAGCATTTTGCCGCCTCCTTGTGCTCACTCTTCATCATCATCTTCTTTATCTTCATCATCATCATCGTCATCATCATCATCTTCATCGTCATCGTCGTCGTCGTCGTCGTCGTAATTGAATTTCAACTTGTTTGCATTGTCGATGATAATTCGTCGTCGGGTATTTTGCGTATTGAGATCAGGGCCTCATCAATTAGTAAATTAATTTTATGCGCAATGGAAATATAGTTTTGTTTTTTTTTTTTTATATATTTTGTGGATGGTTTCTGTAGTTGATTTTCATATTGTTTTCTTTTCTTTTTTTTTTCTGAATGACCCGTTTATTTTTAGGAGGCGGCCGGAAATTGCAAAGATTTTCATTCGAAAATTTATGTTGGCAAATCAAAAATATATATTTATCTGAGGAAATCCTTAACCATACAATAAATATTTTGTATTTTAAATTATGGGCAAACACATTTTCTTTAATATTTATATATATTTTTTTTTGGTTATAGCTAAATTTTCTTTAAGTTTTATCGAAAAATATTAGCCAGGAATCGAAAGTCGGCCAAAGTCTTTGCCATGACAATTGATTCTATTTGCAAAATGTGGCCAAATCTTTGGGTTGATTGATTATAGAAACAAGAACTAGGTATGTGAAGTCAGTTAGGGTAGTCCAAATTCCCTTTTGAATATTCGCCTGAAAGCTTTTAACTTTAGTTAACTTTAAAAATATAATTATGAGCCTTTGAAAATTGTTTCTCGTGCTAACATACGCCGCGTATACTTAATATTAAGTTGTCAAAACGAAGCGATGCCAATAAATGTAAACGATTTCACGCTTAGTTGCCTAGTCCCTTGTTCAAATCTGCCAAAAATAACGTATACGCAAGGGTGAACCAGCTAGACTAACTATATTTAGCACAAACTTGGGGATAATTACAATTTTATATCTAATACAACATGCGATTCAGCTGAATAAGCACAAAAAATTGTTCTCGTAAAATCTCCTAAATTTCGAAATCTTATAAAGAAACCTTGAATAAGCAGAAAGTAATTCGCACATATCGCAACAGAAGAATTTAAATACTATTAGCAACATTTTGATATTGTATTTGTAGAAATTTTAACACCCTCCACAGCCGCAGCCACCATCAAATACTAAATTTTCCGTGTGGCAACCCATTTTCATATGCAATACAGGAAAAAACAACCAACTAAAATGGTGAAACAGAAAAACGACAAATTAAATAATAAAGATTGCATTTTAAAATTCACACACAAACACACACATACATAGTCACCTACACCTATCTCTATTTATGATTGAATTGTCACAATTCACAGTTCGCACATGAATATTTCATACAAATTAAAATATATCTGTGTATCTCTCTCATATACATATACATATATATACATACATAATTTGTTGTGCGACCACAGAAGATATTTTGTTTTGAAAAATATATACATATATAAAGGCAAACAACACACCGATATGTGTATACCCTAGCATATCGATTAGAAGGCTCTTTTAATTATTTTCTAAGCTGTTGGAAAACTATAGCTTCCTATATTTCATTTGCCGTTTTCGATCTGTGTAGACTTGACATTTACTTTGGCTTTCTTTTGATAGGTCCATTGTCCTTCGATGCCATTTCTTAAAGATAACCATCGCTATCGATAACGATTACCATTTATGGTCATCTCTATAGATCGTGTTGGCTTTGTGTAGCAAAGTTTTTATTAGAAACTTTATACCCTTTGGCAGAATTAAACAAAATAAGTGCAAATTATTTTTAATTTAGTAGTGAAAATGTAATATTTTATGCAACCAAAAAACCAAAATATAAAACAACATAATAATAATAATTGTTGTGGCAAGATAATATAGAGAATTTATGCATAAAAGTCAATGTTAATGCTTTGGGACAATCGTTTCATATTACAAATGAAGTGACAATATCTCTAGAATCTTTGATTCGATCTCGATGGTCCTCTGCTTTAAAAAGTGACAAGAAAAGTCCGTTTTAGCCAAGAGTGCGAAGAGAGTCATGCGGATGCCTTCTTACAAGCTTAGATCCCATATGGCTAACTGACTTTAACTCGTTTGAATTGGCTGCCACTTGTAGCTGTAACTGGAGTTGCCTTTGACCAATGTTAAGTTGGCATTCTTGATGTCAATTTCATTCCAATCATCAATATGATCGAATGTATAACTGAACCATTGTATAATTGAAGCAATTAATTATCGTAATCATATAATGAACGCCATAAAGGAGAAGGAGGACTGGCTGGCTGGCTGACTGAATGGTTGAATGTTGGATTCTTGCCACCCTCTCCATCCACACACATTTTCCATCGTTCCCTTTCTGTTTTGTTGCTGTTTCTCAGTCTCTGTGTGCGTGTGTGTGTGTGTGTGTGTCTGTGTGTGGTTTTTTCTGCATTTTCTGTTTATGATATTGTTCCGCCTGCTATCACATTCACGCCCCCTACCTCACCACACCGCCCCACCCATCAACTATATAAAATGCCAAGTGCAGTTAATTCGAAGTGCAGTGGCAGAGGCAGCGGCAGCGGCAGAGACAGCGACAGCAACAGCGACGAGTGACTTTTCGTCTTATGGGTTGGTTTTGTTTACTTTTGCCTTGTGATTTGCATAATTTGTTCTATAATTTATGGTATGCAAGCATTTTGTATTTCTTTTTCTTCATTTTTTCCGCTTTTTTTTTTTTTTTTTTTTGCTGTTGTCTGTCACTCACTCGCTCACTCAGTAGCCCAGTCGGGCGGCAGCAGTCCAGAGACTCAGTCTTTGATTGAAATGACTTAATTAACTAAATTACGCGCCTGGAATTTAATTGAAAAATATTCCGTAGATTAGGTAGGGCACAGGGGAAAGGGATCCGACAATAAAATACCTTTTACCTATCACCCTTGGGATATCTTATTACATGTAATCAATTCACCTGTTGCAAGTTAGTCAAATTAACAAGGAACTTTATGATTTAATTTTACAAAATGTACAATAATTTATCCAAAAAAAAAACAGAAATGTGTAACAATTTCTAGTTGCATTTTGATGACCTTAATATACCCAAAATTTAACCAATGGGTGCTGGGTATGATAAAACCAAGTTGATGCCGTACGTTCGGTCAGTCAAAGTCGAGAAAAAAATACATGTATATATATGTATATAGGTATATATATTGCGGTTGTAACCCGCCCAAAGGCGGAAGCTCTTGAGGTCAGTTTTCTTGTTACTCGAAATCACGACTTGACTATATCCTGTCTTTGCCCCGCCACTCATTGGCATTCAAATCGTCTATGTATAGGCACACATACACACACACACACACACATATGAAAAGAAGAAGACCAAACTCGAAACGATTTGTTAATGCCAGATGGCTTTAATTTATTTGTAAAAATATTTTCCCCATATCAAAGCAATGAGAAAAGAGAGAGAGAGAAAAAAAAACAACAATTCAAGTAAATTTTCATAAACAAATTGTTTTATTTTTTTTTTTTTTTGTGTGGCCTTAGAAAATATACAAAAGAACAAAAGCCAACACAAAATATATTGGAAAAATTCAAAAATCTTCTACTAAAATTGAGTACAACTCAACAAAATGAGAAGAAAAATAAGCATAAAAATACTTTAAGTTAATACCAATTGACTTGATTCAAGTTTATATTATTTGATAGCCCCCAAAAAGGATACTCGTATTACACTTACCAAGTTTTTCCTACGAAAGATGCCCCAAACTGGTAATAAATTCCCTTTAGGCCATGAACTTTAACCCGCAAATCTTTCATACTCTAAGCTAATATAATTCTCGAATATATTTCGAATTATTGATGATAATTTTCAGTTCAGCCATTTTAAAAAGATAGAAAGTTAACTCTAAACCTTTAGTTATTGATTGAAAGAATGTTTGGAAGCTCCAGATTTGATGCTAGAAAGATAGAAACTAAATTAATCAACCGTTTGATGGAACGAATTCTCGTCTTGTTAGAGTAAAATACTTCATTCAGATAACTCTGTATCGGAATGAGTTGGATTGTGAATAAAAATGTACGATAGTTCTGGTCTGTGGCACGATGTTTGTTGAGCATGTAAGAAGCTTCAATAATCATCATTGAATACTCTTAATTGAATTTTCGAATAACAACAAAAATCGCTTAAAAGTTAATTAAATGCAGTGCAAAACAAACAAAAAGACAGAGAAAGAGAGCGCGCGCAAAAAAGCAAAAAACAAAAAAAAGAAAAGCAGCAAACAACAACAAAAAAGAGAAATATAAAAATACTTAACAGAGGAGCAATGGAAATGGAAAAAGAGAATAACAAAACAGCAACAACAACAACAACTGACTACTGACTGACTGGGTGAAGTGAAGGCAGCCAAGCTAATCGATTCATTTGAAATTCAATACACAAACACGAGCCAGAGAGCTGGCGAAGTAGGAGGAGGAGGAGAAGGTGAGGGTGAGGTGAGGTAAGGTGGAGGGTGGAGGGTGGAGGGTGGAGGTTGAGGAGAATCCACCACACTCATACACAAAAAGAGAGAGGCGAGAGGCAAGAGGCGAGAGACAGAGGGCACATACGAAAATCAATATGAAAAGCATAACTGAAATACACAGAGGCAAAGTGTCAAATAGAGGAACGAGCCAACTCGAACCTTCTTCTTATGCCCCTGCACCCTTTGCACCGCCACCTTTGTGCCCCTTACCCATCCCATTCACTGCTTCTCCTTCTTCTTCGTCTCTCCTCTCATCCACAGACTCATCCTGCCTTTTGTGAACTCAAAATGCAATTGCAATATGGAAGCCAAAAGCCGTCAACCACCAGCCACCACACAGTCACTAAAAATTGTTGACACACAGTCGGAAAAAGAGACAAACAGACAGACAGACAGATATGGCTGAAGAGAGACAGAGAGAGAGAGAGAGAGAGAGAGAGAGAGAGAGAGGGAAGGGAGAGGCAAAGTGAGGCCGAGGGCACAGACAATTGTGTAATGGGCAAAATGCTAAAATGCCTTCTAGCTGCTTTGCTTCTGCTTCTGTTATTTGCCTCTGCCTCGGTCTCTGCCACTGCCACTGCCGCTGCCGCTGCCGCTGCCTCTGCTGGGTGCAGCCATTTTCAATTTATTGTTATTATTAATTTTTGGATGCCAACAAAAAGGGATGCGACCGACCAAGCGACCAAACGACCAACCGACCGACCAACCTTTCGACTGAACGAACGGCAAACGGCAAACAGCGACCAGCAGCAGAGTTTATTTGTGTGAAATTCAAATGTAAATACTTGAGGGCGCTTAAGGGTGTCTTTAGGGGGTTTAATATACATCTATATATATATGTATATATGTATGTATATGTATGTATTCATGTATGTATGTGTATATTCGTAAATCGACAACTGACGAGCTCAACTGACGGACTGCTACGCAATTTTTATGCTACTTTTGGTGGTTAAAATATATATGTAAGGAATACAAATGTTGAGAAGGTGGAATCAATCGTTGCCTCTGCCCCTCGAACGGGCACAATTGCATATGCCAAAAGTCTCTCTCTCTCTCTCTCTCTCTGTGTCTGTGTGTGTGTGTGTGTGTGGTTTATGTGATTTTTTTGTTCGTATACCCTTTAACAAATATAGTACACTTACCTTTCATATAGACTTATAATATTCTATATATTCCTGTTCATTATTAAATCACTTCAACTTGAAAGTTCTTCCATTCGTAACGGTTAACTGGAAATAAACAAAAGGCCATAATTAATTAAATAATAATAATTTGCAAGGATCTATCAACAATTATAACTTTTACTTAATGACGTAGTAAATTTTGAAAGAACCCCTTTTTTCCAGGGTCAGATGGGAGATATAAGTCTATTTGGCCTAAGAAAAGGACGGAAAGTATCTCGCATAAGATTTAAAGGTTCTCTTCTTCATATAACCTTTAAGTTTTCAATTGGATTCTTAGCTTTGATATGTAATAATTAGTCTCTATTGTAAGAGTATAAATACTTCGTTAAAATAACAGCAAGTTTGTTTGCCTTATTTTTTTTGCCATCTGATAGGGTTGATTATATTGGACAAAAATTTAGTCATTTATGTTTTATATACTTGCATATATTCAAAGTAAAATCTTGACCAATTTCGGTGCAGTTCGATTTATATTGAGGCTTGATCACAGCCCGTTAATAATCTGTCTTAATAGTCACTAAGTCTGCACCTTAGTTAATTATGTACACTAAGAAAATATGCTAAAAATGCAATTACATTGTGATTTGTTATTTTCCAATACCAAGCCATTATAGTTCTCAACTAGTTTAGGCTTAAAATTCATGCCAAGTTGTTGCGCTTCAGTTGTTAGGGGAATCAAAAATGCTTAGCCAAAAACTGACTCAAAGAGACAGTCAAAATATAAATTCTAGGAAAAAAAATTAAAAGTTATTCCAATTGTCATTAGCTTTACCAGACAATTAACGGTTAAATGCGGTAGAAAGAGGCAACAATTTGCTTGAGACTTTCGCCTACAAAATCAGTCTTTTAAAAGGTTTTCAAAGACAAATTACACATTCTTATTTACAGTGTATTTACTTGAAGAGACTATAGCCAAGTTACTCATTGCTAGATCCGCGTTTCAGTGTTTCTTTAAAGCATTTTTGCTTTGTGCTTAAGGCACACGACAATGACAACGGTGACGCCAAAGATTAGTCATACAAAGTAACTAGTTGGGGGTGACGACTGCGGGATGCCATGACTGTCTGGCTGCCTCGACATTCATTTCAATTGACACGTGCAACGGGATGTGGCTCGAACTACCCCGTCACTCGCAGCGCTCCCAACCCACCCAGCCTAAAATATGTTTCGAGAAATCAAGCAAAGAAAATGCCTCATGAATATGAAAATCGTTTCAAGACACGATGAAATAAGTAAAAAGACCCTCACCTTCATTTTACTTGAGCACAGCTCAGTGACTGACTGTAGCTGAGACGGAGACGGAGACGGATGTGGAGACACCGAGAGATACATAGATAGAGGAGAGAGTCATTGATGGAGACTTGCGTCAGCATTAGCCTCCCGCTACCTATTGTCGCCTATTCTATACTCACCTCCCCGTTTGTACCTCTCCATCTCCATCTCCATTTTCATCTCCATCTCCATCCTTGGGCTGCTGCCACCCGCTGACGCTTAACATTCTACGCATTTGACATTTTTGTCACCCAAAATATCAGCGGGTAGTCCTTGGCAGACCTCCACCACCACCACCACCACCACCGACTGGCTCTCTGCTCAATCTTCACGTCTTGCAATATTAAAAAATTATATGCCAAATCGAAATTGCATGTTTTACATAAACAGCTACAAACTACAATAACAATAACAACAATTCAAACACAACAAAAAAAAAAAAAAAAAAAAGAAAACAGAGGGCAGCCATTTCGAATTTATGTATTTTGAATGGATTTTTTTTTTCTCCACTATGTTTTCAGTATGTAGCGTGTTTTTTTTTGTTTTTGGTCACCCGCTGGGCTCTGGCAACTTGAACTCCGTCGACTCCTCTGGGTCTGAGTTCAGTTGTTTGTTGGCTTGCCCGTTTGTTCATTCTCTAACCCTTAAGTGCACATTTATTGCCATTTATGTGGTTCGTTTCGGAGGTTACGCATATGAGAAGAGAGAGAGAGAGAGAGAGAGAGAGAGAGAGAGAGAGAGAGAGACTCTGTTCCGTCGTATCGTCTGTCATTATTATTTATGGTTAATATTTATTCTATGAACTCTTTCAGATTCTATTTAGTAAGAGCCAAATTATGGCAATGACTTATCCTTTTGTCCCTTTACCTCTTGATTTGTTGTTGTTGTTTTTTTTTTTTTTTTTTTGTTTGAAAGTAATTCGATATGGCAATATTCAGAAGTCAGTAATCACGCCCCACCTCCTCCTTCTCCTCCGTAGAAACATATATAATTAGTGGTAATTGAAAAACGTAAATCTCATTTAAGAAGCAATTGTATCACATATTTATCTTCTACAGAAAGAATCTGTTATGAGTTAGTAGATTTGATTTTTAGGAGGACTCAACCAAATGTAGAGGAAAATATAATAAAAAACTAAAAAAAAAAAAAGTAAATTAAATACTACTGAAAATCACCTTCAAACTCCTTAATTAATTTGTTTTAATTGTTCCCTAAAGTATGCTATGGACAGCTAAAAACACTTCAAGCTTTAACCTGACAACTGTTGATTCCTCGATTCATATCGCATTTCAATTTGAAGACTTCGTTCTGTGGCATACCAAATACGTGTAAATTCGATTCGGTTCACATTTCGATTTCAATCAGATGATATTTAATCTCGAATTACCCCCGCTCCCCCCCGCCCCCTTGTTGGCCTTTGCCTTTGCCTGGTGGTAATCAACTATCAGGAGTTTAGAATTGAGAACTGACTTTCAACACATTCTTAATTTGTCTTGCAGTCACACAAATCGCTTTCAGCAACAACAACAACAACAACAACACCAAAAATAAAAAAAAACAAAACAAAAAGATATAAAGTGGAACTGTAGAATCTCGCATGGCAATTGCCGCAGGCTGAAACATTCGTCAACACGGTTTTTTGTTGTTGGTCTGTAGGATTTTGTGTGTTTTGGCAAATTTTATTAGCTTGTCCTCGAGGCAAACACACACACACACACACACAGGCACACACACCGAGGATGCCAGAGCCAGAGAAGAGAGAAGCCAAGTGAGAAGCTCAAGGATACAGGCAGACAGGCGCACAGGAGCAGAGGCTGCAACCCCACGGAAAGGCACTGAATCGAGTCGAGTTGGGTTGAATTGAGCCGAGCTGAAACTGAGTGGTTTGACATTTGTGCTGACGCGCGAACGTATGCACCACAAGGATGTTGAAGGATGGTGGAAGGATGTGGATGTAGATGAGGATATGGATGTGGATGTGGAATGATGCTTGCTTGATTGTTGTTCTTGTTGTGTTATCCTTTTGCTGAGGGTTGAACTTGCGCCGATAATCTCGATAATGAAGTGACTTTGCCTCAACGGTCCTGGACATGCATCCTGTCACTACACAAGCGATAAAGAGAGTGAGTGAATGAGTAAGAGAGAGAGAGAGAGAGAGAGAGAGAGTAAGAGCTTCTCTGAGTGTGTGTGTGTGTGTGTGTGTGTGTTTGATATCCGGTTGATATTTCTTTTCTCCTTTTTTGTAACCCTTAAGTGGTGGGTTTCTGTGTATGTGTGTGTTTTTTTTTTTTTCATCTTCTCCTTTTCTTTTTTTTATACATATTATATGCCCATATATTTTCGTATATTCCGTTCTTTCGTTCATTTCTTTCGGCTTTGTATTTGTCGCCGAGACTTTTGACCATTTTGCACGGAAATTGAATTTAAATTGGTAGGTTGGTTTTTAACCCCAAGCAGCGTGCGATAATCTTTGCCAGCAAGTTGTCACAGCACTGAGATCCCCCTCCATCTCCTGCACTCGCCCCGTTCCTCAACCCCTTGACCAAACGACCAAGCCCACGGCGACTCTATATACTTAATATTCTTAAGTTCGAAGGGCGAGAGACACAGAGAGGAAAAGGTAGAAAAAAAAAAGCTGATAAATAAATAAATAAAGCATAGAAAATGTTCTTTTCAAATTCTATTGGCGAACAAATTTTGTCAAAGGGTTTTCATTTTCATTGTCGTTTGGGGTGTCTTCTTTTCATTTTTTTTTTTTTTGCTTTGTTATGGTTAAGGTTAGCGGTGGAATTCGGATGGCACACACACACACACACAAAAGAAAAAACCGAATAATGATATTTTCGTTTAGATAAATTGAGTTGTATTGTTCACCTAATTAGATGATAAATACCCTAAACAATATGTGCGTTCATTTGAGGGCTCTGCAGTCGGTAAAATGCAAAACAGTGTTGTGAAACAATACATTTAAATGCAGTGTGCAACAATGAAATGCTTCAAAAAACAAAAAAAAAAAAACAAACACAAAAAATGTATTAAGCTGAAATAAAGACAAAATTGCGCATTTATATTTAAATATAATCTTTAAACAAATTTAAACACAAAATAATGTGTAATTATTTTAATAAAGAATTAAAGTATACGAATTGGCCCAGAAAATACTTGGAATAATTAACAAATGAAATACAAACACAAATAAAATTAAAAGATAGTTACAAAAACTTAGAGCCATGGAGAAGAAAATTCAAATTAGAAAGAAAGAAAGATAAGAAATATTTAAAAATAATTTATATAATGAAAAGATTTAAAACGAAAATGAAAGTCAATTATAATATTTAAATTTAGCACCTTTCAATCATAAACACATATTTATTTTACCAAACTATATTTGCCTCTTTAAAGACTTAACTTGGCCAGAGTTGACTCTAGGCGAAAAGCTTTACTTAAAAAAGTATTTTCAAAGAACTACATAAAATGGCTATAGAATACTCCAAATTCTGGACGGGATGCTTCGAAGATCTAGATCAAAATGTTCCCTGGCGAACCTGCTGCGTATGCCAGGAGCAGACGTCATCAGGATCTGGCAGACTAGATCAAGGACGATCAATATGCGATTATTAAAAATTAGGCTTAATAGAATTTAGAGTAATTTCATTTAGAAAAGAGCTGACTAAAGCTGAGACAACATAAGGAAATATCTTTTGTGTTTTCTCATAATTGTGGACTTGGTTTTTTGCAGGGAATTGCCTTTGTGTGTGATGAAATCAAAGGGTACATCGATTAGTCATCATACCCCTTTTATTCCCATTCTGCTTACATATGTTCCAATGTTCTGTCTCTCTATGGCTATGCTCTAATGTCCCTGGGGTCTTTTCGTCCTGGGTTGCTTCTTTTTTGTGTATTTTTTTTTTTGCCTCCCGGGTTGTTATTGCTTTTCATATTTTTTTCTTGTTTTTGTTGTTCGTCTTTGCTTTTTTCGTATTATTATTATTATTATTTTTTTTTTTGCTCAGTTTGTTCGGCTTTTGCGTTTTGCGTGTTTAACCCTTTGAGGTTACATTTGGCAAAAGGAATAATAAAAAAAAAAGGTTCACATTCTGCGTACGCACTCGGAGTACAAACCGCCCCAAAAAGGATTTCTTGAACAAAGCAAAAACACACACACACACAACAGGCAAAGCTGATGAAAAGTAAAAGCTCGAATAAAAATACATAAATTTGTATATATACATATGTAGTATATAACCTTATGGTTTACTTTTTTCCTTCTTTTTTTATTTGGTTTTTTTTTTCTTGGCTATATTTAATCACAAACGATGACGCAAAACACAGGGAAAAAGGAATTATAACCCCACAAGTCCTGGCGGTAGAAGGTGGAGTGGAGCTACCCACACACCTTTCTTTAAAAAACGGACTACCATTTAACCCCTTTACATGGTCATAGATATAGATATATATACATATATATATATTTCTGTATCTTGCATTAAGATGTGAGTCACTTCTAAGACTGATTATGATGAAAGGAAGATGCCGTTTCTCATGGCCAGGCATCTTTCTCTCTCTCTTCAGTGTCTCTACCTAGCCATAAGATCAATGCAAATGAGCTAAAGATAATGTCAGGGCGCGCTTCTACCTAAAGACAAGGCCGGAAGTTGCTCAGGTAGCTACTGCTAAAATGTATGTACACACATAAGTACAAGCGACACCCTGTATGAATGAATGACGGCTGTTTTCGCTGCTACCGCCGCTGCTGCTGCTTCTGCAAAAACGCAACAGGATGCACATTAGAACCACTAAAAGTCCAATAAATGTTTCGTTTCCAACGAGATCAACCACCAAAGTGATTGCAAAAACCAAAAAAAAAAAAAAAACCGAAATGAAACGAAACTCACAAAGTAGTAGGTAGTTCCTGGAGAGCCACCACCACCACCACCATCACCACCATCACCATTACCATTACCATTGCCATTGCCACCGCCACCGTGGCGAAATCATGTTTGTTTCTACCGTCTCTAGAGAAACAGAGAGAGAGAGAGAGAGAGAGAGAGAGAGAGAGAAGAGTGTGTGTGTACATCATTATTATCAACAGACAATTATCGGGGCCTTCCCTCCTCTCTCTCTCTCTCTCTCTCTCTCTCTCTCTGTCTGTCTCTCATAGGGCTTGGTATTTATCATGTGTAAAGCGATAGCGGTGACGGAGTTGGAATTGAAGTCGGAGTCGAAGCGTGTCGTCGCCGTCGTTGTTCCCATCTATTGTAGATACATAGGCTTCTACTTCTAGTTCTTGTTCTCCTTGTTCTTCTTGAGACACGGCACACGGTAGTTATATCCTTGACATTTGACAAGGACCTTGTTGTCGATGACGTTTTCGGGGGCATTCTTTAGGGCTTTCGCCTCAATGCGGTTTAGCGGTTTATTGGTTTGTAATAAGCTCCTTTGAAGTGTTTAATTGAAGCTTTTTGTTGTTCAATTAGGCGCGCTAAAATGGGCGCAGAGATGGGCAGGTGGTGGCCTGGCTATCTTCTTCTTTGATTCAGATAAGTTAAATGGTTAATTAAAAGTCAGAGCATTAAAATATTCCATTCCAACAACAACCACAAAATTCTTCTTCTAGTTTTGTTGCCCTTCTCGAATATTTTCCAATGTTCTTTCTCTTGTGTTAGATGCATTGCATCTATTGTCCTATTTTGGGTATGCATTTTGAAGATGATCTCTCTCTCTCTCTCTCTCTCTCGTTTTCCCCGTTCTGTGTTTTTCCATCGTATCTGTCTGTTTTTGGTTCAGTTTGAGTTTTTGGTTTCTAGTATGTCTGCGTTTGGATATTATTATTTATTGTAGCCGCATTTTTATTTTTGTGTATTTTGTGGAATGCATCTTCTTCGAGCATCTTCTAGCATACAGTTGCAGATGCCGATGCCGATGTCGATGCCGATGCAGATGCAGATGCAGATACAGATACAGATGCAGATGTAGCAACAAAGATAAAGATGCATTTACATTTACACAGATACGGATACAGCTACAAACACAATTGTTGGATTGCAATAATGCAAACGGCATTATTATCATCATTGACCGTTGATCATAATATAATTAATAATCATCATGATCCAAGCGGAACATCATTATTAAATATCAGAGGCAATCATCATCGTCGTCGTTGTCGTCGCCATCATCTGGCATCTGGGGATATTTCTGTTTCTGTAGAGCAGACGATTTAGAGATCGACACGTGACACGACACTCAAAATCTCTTTCAACTTACATACTTCCCTTTGCATTTTTAATTCCTTTTCGCAGGATCTTAAATAATGACATAATCAAAAAAAAAAGGAAAAAACTTATATTTAACTTTGATCAGTTGAGACATTATGTTACGCCGGATACCTCCAACCATTATAAAGTTAAAAAAACAACGGAAGACCATTTAAACTCTGTTAAAGAAGAACAATTCAAGTTTTAATTAGAATCCTATTTATATTTATGTCGCAGAATCAATTTCTATATCAAACTAATAATTCCGATCGTAATGAGAATCGATTGAATGATTTTAAAGAAATCTGATCAATTGGTGGAACTGTAAGGATATATGTAGTATAAACGAATAGATAATAATCATCTCGTTTTCAATCCTTTTAATAAGTGCAAATGGAATTTGATCAACGCTCACTGATCACGATCGCATCTCGCAATCATTTTCATCTGACAGTCGGCGTACTTGTGGATTTTTCATTTGTATTTATTGTTGTTGTTTTCTTGTTGTTTTTTGTTGTTGCATTGTACTTGATTGTGGCATAATTTCTCAGATGGCCTCCCCCTCACTTCGCTGGCGATTCATCGTTTATGCTCCCTCCTTCTCATTCTCCTCCTCCGCCATCACATACCTCTGGCTCTCCATCCCCTTGCTTGATCTTACTCGCTTTTTCTCTCTCTCTCTCTCTCTCTCTCTCTCTCTCTCTCTCTCCTGCTCTCTCTCTGGCTCACTCTGTCTCGCTCTGGCACATTGATTGTCCCTCCATTGCAGCGCATAAATTTTTTTATTTGTTTGGTATTCATCTTATTTCGTTTAATGTATTTTTATTTTCAGCTTTGAGTTGTTGTTGTTGTTGTTGGTTTTGTTTTTTTTTTTTGTTCTCTCTTTCAGCTTGTTTGGTGTTTTTAAGGTAATTTTTTGTTGTTGCTGTGTTATTGCGTATAAGTATTTTTTGTGTTAATTTTTGTGCCTGCTGATGCCGCTGCTGGCGTTGCCGCCGTCGTTGCCGGTGCTGGTTGCTGGTTGCTGCGGTTGACGGGTTTGTTTCGTCGTTCAGTCATTCAACTATATAAAGTATTGTCGTTCTCATGTTATTTTTTGTTGTGTTGTTGTTGTTGTTGTTGTTGTTCGTTTCGTCTCGTTTCGTTTCGATTTCGTTTTGCTCTTTTTGGAGCGTGGGCATGTGGCATCATCCTCCACTTTGTTGTTGTAATTGCGTTGAAGGCAACTTGCATGAATAATTATTAAGTTATATGTATGTTTGTATGTACATATATAGAGCCGTGGGGAGGGGATGCAGGAGGGGCCAAATATAAGACAGAAAGAGAGACACAACTAAACCAAGGATAAGGAGGAGGAGGAGGATGGAGGATCACAAGCACAACACAGAGTGAAGAGGGTACCTAAAGAGGAAGTGATATTCCCTCTTCTGGGTGCCCTCGCCTTCGCCTTCGCCTTTCTCTTCTTTTTCTTCTTCTTCTTCTTCTTCTTCTCATCATCATTTGCTTCATTGTGGCATCAGAATTGTATTTACTCTCAGTTTTTACAATTTATTTATAGAATTTGGAACAAATAAACAAGAAAATTTCCCAAAAAAAAAAAATATTTCGCTTTGATTAACTAGTAATTAATGAATTTGGAAAATCCAATTTTTAAACCAAAGAATAATAATAAGTGACAAGATAAGGATAATTTCCTTAATATTCCAATTATGTTGCCGTTAAACGATCTGCAAACATAAAAGCACTTATAAAATGTCAATTCTATAGACTCGAAAATCGTTTAAGGTCTGCGAGTTTACAAACCGAAAAGAAGGGGCACAATGAATGAACTCAAACCGGTTCCACTCGACGAAAGAGAATATTGAATGGCGCTACAATTCGAACCACAAACTAAGGCAAACTAAACCATTGGCAGTATAGAAATTTCTAAATTCCTTTCGTTTCCATTAAATAGTATTATCTAATAAGAAATTGATGCCAATATTGTAATTTTTAGTCATATTTTTCAGCCAGATAAAATGAAATTTGCAATTTTTTGTTTAAATTAATTGCAATTTTTAGCTAGATTACAATTTGTATAGCATACTTTCGGGAGCAGAATCTAAGGATAAACGCCCCCTAGAAATTATTGAAACCAAATTAGCTTACTAAATACGATCGGCTTTTATTTGTAATTAATTTTTGAAATATTAAAAAAATTGACTCAAATTGATTTTCATTGATTTAATCTAATGAAATTCAATCTAAGACCTTAATAGGCATATCCTTTTGGGCTAAATATATGATTAATTAAACATTATTAAATAAAAGTCATACGCCCATATCAATTTACCGCCCCAAAAAGAAGTTGTAACAAACACACGCGCACACACACTCACACACACACACACACACGCACACAAAGCAAAGCAAAGCAAACAACATTTTCATTCATCCCGAAAAACACAAGGCAACAAAAAAAAAACACACACACACACACACTCCAGCAACTAACACAAAGAGAAAAAGAAAAAAAAAGAGAAAGGGATGGTGAGGGAAAGGAAGAGGCAAAGGCAGAGACAGAGGGAGGAGGGAGGCATGTTGAGAGCGAGGAAATTCCAATGCTACTTCCATCCATCCATCCATCCATCTATCCACTTCTTGGATATCTTCAGCTTGCGTTTTTGGCTTCTTTTTGGTGGCCTGGCCTGCTGATATTTATGTTTTCATCAAAAGGCAAGCCAACAATCAAAACTCTCGACACACACACACACACACACACAAACAAGCACTAAGAAGAAGAGCGTAGAGGCTAAGACCGAGACGAGAGTAGAGGTGAGGAGCAGAGACGCAAGCAGATGCAAAAGATACCAACAGATACACACAGGTACATAAAGTGGAAGAAAACTACAGAAGGCAACGCTTTAACCTCATATTTATCCAACAGATACTTATAGCGCAAAAAAAAAACGAAAAAAAAAAAGCAACCAACGACGAAGACGTCGACAACGACAACAACAAATACAAAGAAAAGCAACTGAAAGAAATGAAGGCCCTCTCCATCTGTCGCTATCTCCTTCTATCTTTCTCTCTGTCTAAAATACAACAAAAAAAAAAAAAAACAAAAAACGAAAGAAAGAAAAATCATACATGAGCATGTCGACGAACGAACGAACACAAAAAAAAAAAAAAAAAACAAATTTCAATAAAATATTATTACGCTTACGTTTATCGAACGTATGTATATGGAGGAGAGAGCGAGCGAGTGTATATCTTACAGATACTCAGATACGTAGACGTGCACTTGGAAAAACATGGAAACTGAATGGAATTTATAATTATTGTTAATCCATTCTTGAAAGAGTATCAACACTCGCTGCTCTTGATTCCAAACATGCGACAACTGACAAATATCCAATAAAAAAAAAACAACTCAAATGCTTCATTCTAAGAACCTTAACGAAAAGCTCTTTTTTTTAGTTCAAATTCAAAAATTAAATGGAATAAGGGATTCTTGAGTTAAAATTCTTTAAAATTTTAAAAGTCCACAGCAAATAAAAAAGATCCTTGAAAACAGGAACTAAACTGAACGTAAAAAATTGATTTGCTTAATATAAGAATTTAATTTCTTAAAAGACTTCAAATTGTGTTACGATCATAATTAGATCAATTATTTTTTGAGTGTACTCGATGTGCGTTGTCGCTCGTTCGTACTCATACTTACACTCATACATTTGACTATGTATGGGTGTATCTGTGTGGTGTATATGTTGCACACACACACACACACACTCATATGAAAACGTTCGTTTGGGTCGGCACATTCCGATATTCGGTCGCCAAGCGTTATAAATAAACCATATCCATCAATTGCTTAACTCAAAACAGCGCTAAAAGATACAAAAAAAGAAAAAAAAAAAGTGATACACACACTGTGTGAGATACAGATACAACAGAAACAGAAACAGAAACCGAAACAGTCGAAACGTCGAACCAAAACCCAAATAAAAACAAAAAGACTGATAAAATGCAAAAGGGGCGAAACAAGGTGGAGAACGAGGGTGAGGTTGATGCCATTTGGGGGGGGGAAGGTGGTGGGGGCGCGTATGAGGAGAATGAGAAGTGAAGATGCTGCAAGTGGAAGTTGGAAGATGAAGATGAGGAAGAGATATGGCGGAATAAAATCTCAAAGCGCCGTTGATTTTCCTCCTTTTTACCCAGAGAGCCAGCCGGGCAGGTTGAAGACTCGTCGTTGTAGTCATCGTCATCGTCATCGTCAACGTTGTCGTTGTCGTTGTAGTTGTTCGTTGTTCGTTGTTCGCTGTCGTCGTTGTCGTCGTCGTTGCTGCTGCCTTCTTCTTTCTTTCACTTTGTGTGGTGGCAGCAAGCCAAGCACTCAGCATAATTTTGCACGCTCTTTTTCTCCTACGTTTTTCGCTGATTATTTTGCCAAACAAGGTGGCAAAGAGGGTGGGCGGCAACGGTGATAGTCGAAGGTAGTCGAAGGTAGTAGTAGTAGAAGGTTGCTTTCTGCCTGCACGTGGAAAGGTGTCTGCCCCAAACCAAAGCCGACTAGCCGACCATCCGACCAACTAACAACAGCAACCAAACACACAGCTAAAGCAAAGTTCATCGTTTACTTTTCCCTCTCTCTCTCTCTCTCGCTCGCTCTCTCGTTCTCTTTCTCTCTTGCCGAGGCTTCTCACGCATTTTACTAGCCGACCCAAACCACCCCATCCAGCAGCAGCAGCAGAAGCAACAACAACAGTTACAACCGACCGACCGACCGACTGACGCTCTCTTTTTCGCTCACAAATGCGCAACATATTTGCCGACTACTACAACAACAACAACAACAACGACGACTTACCGACCGAACGACAAAACGTCAAAACGAACGACACTTAGCTCTTGCCGCCCCCCCACGTCTCTACCTCACTCCCTCGCATCATTCTCCATCACTCGGCCCGTTGATGCCTTTTTTCCACTACTATTTTCACGCTGCTGCTGCCAACTGCAATTGTTGTTGTTGTTGTTGTTGTTGCTGCTGCTGCTCTGGCTACATAATTGATTTTAGTGCTGCGCTCTCTCATTGCTGCACTCCGTTTGCTGCTGTTGTTGTTGTTGTTGTTGGTTGTTGGTTGCTGCTGCTGCTGTTGCTGCTTTAGCCTGGCAGTTACTTTTAGTGTAATCTCAACATTTGCTATGTGTTGCTGTGTGTTGAGAGTTCTTCTGAGCAACAGCCGGCAGCACCACCAGCAACTTCCTACTACCTCCCCCCCTAGCCACCCTCCCACACCATAGGACCGGGGGAAGCGCTTTCGTCGCTTGTTGGTTTGGTGGCTCTGGGTTTTGGGTTTTGTGCAAAAAACCAGATTTTTGTCGTTTTATGCATTAAATTGTTTTTACAGCCGTCTTTTTTCGGTTTGTTTGTTTCGACATATACAGGGTGCATGTACAATAAATTGAAATGTAAGATTTACATACATACAACAATAAATTTTGGGGTAATCTAAACGAATTAAATTCATAGATGGCTGAAGTGTAAGGAAATTTTGGAAATTCAAGGCACCCTGTCTAGGTTTGATTTTTATTTTTGTTCTGTGACACCCTGTATATTAAATAAGTTAATCGCTATTGCTAAATATTTAAATTAAAGAAGCGCAATTAAAAAGATTTTAATTCAGCAAGGAATTTAGATATCCCAGCAAATATCACAAATAGGTACCCTGTATATTTTCTAAGCAAAAAACACATGTCACACATTCTCCAGCTAAAACAGTTAAACAAAATGGCACCCTGTATGTAATTGATTAAAGGCAAATACCTAGTGAATTAGCCAAACAATCAAAGCACCCTGTTTAGCCATCTATTACTTAGTTTTCCAAAGCTAATCACCAGAAATAACATGCCTAACCAACTCGAACTGATACAGAGACATGACAGTGCAATGAATCAACACCCTGTATGTTGGGACTGGCTCCCAGTTCACAGCTAACAGGAACAGGCACAGGAACCAACACGCACATAAGCAGGCATGACACATACACAAAATACTGCCACCAGAATAGGCAGCAGGCAGCAGGCAGAAGGCAGCGGGCAGAAGGCAGGAGGAACAAGAAGAAGGAACAGGGAACAAGCCAAACAACCAACGCATTTACACAGATACAGATACGGATACAGATACAGGCTATGTGCCAGGGCTCGACAACGACAACGACAAGCGACCGACCGACCGACCAACCAACCGACCCTCCCTCACCATTACACGTGCATAAAACCGATGCCGATGACGACTACACTTCCTTTTACATACACAAACACACAAGCAAACACACACACACACACACACACACAAGCATAGGCACACCAGCCCAAAACCCAAACTCAAACCCAAACCCAAACCCAGACCCATACCCAACGCCTGGCCTCATCATCATCGAGGATTGTACGACAAAAAAAAAAAAAAATGAAAAAGAAAAGCAAGGAAAAACAGAAAATACATAATAAAAACAAAAATGCGAGACTTCCTTTTCTCTCTGGCTCAGGACAAAGTGTTGGGCTGCCGAAAAAAAAATAACAAAAAAAAAAAAAAAACGAAAGAAAGAAAGAAAAATGGGAGAAAAAAAAACCAAACGAAACGAAACGAAATGCATGTTAAATAAAATAAAACATAATTTTATGCCAAAAGCAACAAACACATTAACACAGCCGGCAGCGAAGCCAACGCTGACGTCGACGTCAACGACGACGACGTCATCAATAAATCGCGACCCCAAACCCGAAGCCAAAAAACCACCCAGCCACCGTCACCCACCCAATCAAGCAACCACCCAAACGCCCACCCACCCATCTATCCACCTACCTCCTTCTGCTGCCCACATACACAACTACAACAACATTCGCAGCAGCGGCAGCAACAACAACTCAGTGGCTGGCTCTCTCGTTGATGTTTTCTCTTTCTCGCACCAGCAACATCTCTCTTGCTCCCTCTCTCTCTCCCTCTCTCTCGCTCGCTCACTCGCTTGCTCTTTGTCTCGTTTGTGTTTTGAAAATTTAATCTCGATATGGCAACAAATATGCTACAATTTCATTGAGATGAACACCCGATACCAAGGGGTTTTCTCACGCAGCTGAACGCCAGCGACAGAGACTGAGAGAGAGAGAGAGCGAGAGAAAGAGCGAGCGAAAGCTTGGCGTTAAGTGAGAGAGTGGGAAGAGCAAGTTAGACAGAGATAGAGCCATTGAGAGAGAGAGAGGGGGTAAGGGAGAGGGCGAGAGAAAGAGAAAGAGAAAGAGAAGGAGAGAGAGAGAGAGAGAGTGAGTAGTAGTAAATACACTACTACATTTTTCTGTGCTAATTGAGTGATAAATTGGGAGTGGATTTCGTATGCCGCAGAGAGCGTGAGAGCGTGAAAAATGTAAGCAGCCAGTGAGTGAATGTGTGTGTGTGTGTGTGCGTGTGTGTGTGCATATACGTGTAAGGCAATTGATATAGTCAGATTAAATTGTTAAATGTTTTTTTATTTGGTTTTTTGATTCGGGTAATTAAAGTTTTCAAAAAAAATAATAAAATTTTTTTTTTTTTACTTTTTTTTTTGGCAGTCATTCAAAATAAATGTTCGGAATGGAAGATCAGAATTTTAATAGATATATTAGCATTGAATATTTTACTAAATAATTTAAAAGAAAATATTTAAAATAAAAAACATAATTAATGTAGCACATAATGTATAATATAAACAATAAATTTTGATGTATTACTATTAAATTTTCGATATGTCACTTAATTTGCATATTCCACACTTCAAAATCTAGATCATAAATCATTCAAACAAAAAATATATCAACCACAAATCACAACAATTAAGACAAATGTGCTGAAAAATCTACTTAGCGCTGGCTCTCCTCGCCACTCGCACACACACACAACACACAACACTCACACAGATACTCTCATACAAGCCCATTAAACGCGCTTTCAAAACAAACCCAATAAATGTCAGCATGTGGCAAAGGCAGCGCGCACACACACAAAATAGTAGCAGAAAATCTACTACGCTTTTCTACTACCCTACTACCAAAACCAAAACGTAGCAGAAAACGCAGCAGCTCAAATAGTAGCAGCAGCAACAACAAAAACAACAACATCACAAACCAAAACGAAAACGAAAAAGAAGAAGTCAAACAAATTGACATACGTATACATAATATACGTATACATAATTATTATTTTACTTAAGTGCTCGCGCGTCGTCGCCCCTTAAACAGCGCAAACCCAAATGGGCGACCTGAAATAAATCAAGCAAGAGAGAGCGTGAGCGTGAGCGAGAGACCGCTGCCGAGAGCGAGAGAGAGCCCGAGCCCGATCCAGAGCCAGAGCCAGAGCCGAGCAACTGTACTCTTCCTCTCCCTCCGCACCCGTTTCTCTCTTCTTTCTTCTTCCTCTTCGTTTAATCTCCCTCGCTCGCTTGCTCGCTCGCTATGTCTTCTGGCACTGTATCTGTGTGGGTGCACCGCACACAAAAACAGAAACACACAAAAAAAAAAATAAGGTAGCAAGCGGCGTCGTCAACAACAGTCGCAGCAGCAGCAGCAGCAGCAGCGACAGCGGCAAAAGCAGCAGCAGCAACGAACGACCAAACCGAACAAACCGAACGAAACGAACGAAACGGCAGCGCAACAGCAACAGCAACAGCAGCAGCAGCAGCAGAAGCAGCAGCGGTTTTTGGTTGTCAGTCAGTAGTTTCGAGTCGCCGTGTCAGCTTCAGCTTCAGTTCCTTTCTGGCTGCCGTCGTCGAATGTTGTCGTCGGTTGAACAAACACGCGAGGCGAGCAACCGAGCAATATCCAAAGCACAAAAGCAAAAGTGTTGCCTACAATAATGCGGCTACTAACAACACAACATCTCTAAAATTCACGTACATTTTTTTTTAAGTTTTTGAACAAGAAAAAGTTTTCAAATCATATATATATATATATATACAAATAAATATATATATTAAAACAAAACAAAAAAAATAAGAAGAAACATACATACATACACACACAAAGAAAAGAAAGCATTATCTAAGTGATCATCATTTTTGGATTGATTGAAAGTGCTTCTCAAAAAGTTCCTCCAGCTAAAACAAACAAACATCAGCAGCAGCAACAACAACAACAACAACAGCAACAACAACAACAAACAACTTGGATTACTACTACGAACAACAGTATTAAAAAAAAAAAAACAAAACAAAATTAAATTAAAAATTATTAAAGTAAATACAAACAAACAAAAAAAACAGCCGGACAAAAAGGAAAACAAATCAAAATACAAAATTTTTTTTTTGTTCAAATGTTAAACAAGTGAAGCAAATTTAACAAACCCAAAAGAAGACAACAATTTTTTTTGCTAGGCAACCAAAAAAAAAAAGAAAACACGAAATCAAATAAATGAAAAGATCATGTACAATGTTTCAGTGAACTGCAGAAAAATATAAACAAACAAATAAGCAAGACAGACGAAGAAAACACAAACAAACAAGAAGAACTTAATAACAATAATTTTGTAAAAAAAAACGCCGTTAGACAAGTGCTGTTGTCTCTCTCCCACATGTTTAATTTGTTGATGCCATGCAATTGATTGTTGACAAAATTCCCATGTATTCCAAACAAACAACGAAGCGCAATTCCAAAAAGTAAGTTCACCCTCAACTTAAAATCAAGTGAAGAAGAAAGTGCATCCCAAAGATACAGATACAAAAAAAAAAAAAACACCAACCAAGATCAACAACAAACCAGAAAAAAAAAACAACAACAACAAAAATAAACAAACAAACAAACAACAAACAAAAAATTGCGACAAACAGTTTGTCGTGTTGTGTGTGCCCGTGTACGAGAGAAAGAAAGAGAGTGAGGAGGAGGAGAGAGTAGGAAAAAAAGCGAGAGAGAGCAACTCTTCTGCGGCTGCTGTTTCTTCTTCTTCCATCGTCCATCTGCTTCTTCTTCGGCGTGTGTGGCGCGTGTGGCGGTCGGTGTGGTGTGTGCTGCTGCTGCTGCTGCACCTGTCCAAAGCAACAAACAACCAACCGAGCAACAACAACAGCAACAATCAATCAATCAAAAGCAACACCAACAACCAACAGCAACAACAACAACTCAAAAACCATAAAAAACCAAAGAAAAACTTAGGTAAAATATCTAAAAACAAAAAAAGAGAAAAAAAAACAAGACCGATTTTTTTTTAGTGTCTAAAATTAAAAACAAAACAAAAAAAAAATGTTTTTAAATTTAAAAAGTTTATCTAAATGGCCACAAGTTTTGTTGTTGTGGCCTTTTGTGTTTTACTTTGTTTTTTTTTTTTTGTTTTGATAAACTTCTAGATACTTTTTGTTGCTGCGGTTGATTTTTAGATATTTCATGTAAATTGTTGTTTTTTTTCTGTTTTGTTGATTTGTTTGTTGTTTGTAGTGCTTAAGTGTTGATTGAGTGTCCACAAAAAGAAACGTTAAAATACGAAAATAAACAATTGTTTGTCTTTTTTTTTTGTTGTTGTTCCTTTTTTTTTTTGTTTGTTGCTGTTTCTTTTATGAAATTCATCAAACTAAAAATTAATTAGATACATACATATGTGAAAAAACTATTCCTATATTTTTTTTTACAAGAGTAAAAAGTGAACTTGTTATTTACAAACATTTTAGTCAAATATTTGGGATTTTATCTAATTCGAATTTTTTTTAATGTTGAAAATGAAAATTTGCAATTTTCAAAGTTTGTGTTTCATCTTTAAAATCACTCGAAAAAAAAACTGTTGAAATTTCGATTAACATGTTTTAAAAATTCCATGCAGGCTGCCCCCCATGAATTGTATTTCCTTTTATAGCGAAAATTTAATCCCCATGGCAGAGGTAATGCAAGTCGACAAATATTTAATATATTCTTTTAGAAATTCGCTAGTTTCTCTGAATAGAATTTTGAACAAACTTTTACGAGTAACTTTTAGATAAACTCAAAAACTTTGCCTCAGAAAGTCTTCTTTAATCGATAAAATTTAAAAGCCAAAAAAAAAAAAAAAAAAAAAACAATAACAATTCCAACTTACACGAAATCATAATCGAAATAAAAGTCAAACAGATGTCACCCACAAAAATGTCAAAGAAACAACCATCCCCCAATACGCTGCTCACTGCCCTCTGGCCCAAAAAAAACACACACACAGATCAGCTGTGACTAGATACCTCACTTCACCCCTCTCTCAATGACAACAAGAAATTTCATTTCTCTCTCTCGCTCGCTCTCTATTTCTCTTCTGTTTGCTCGCCCTCTCACACATTCAAGTAGCTCTCGCTCACGCACAGCTGACCCATAATTGATTCAAACACTCGCACACACACACACACACACACACACACACACGAGTCTCCTCAGACTGTGGCACGTAGACCAGCAGGGTACCAAGTCAGTCACCCATAGAAAGCAGAAAAAAAATAACAGGCTGAGAGGAGAGGAGAGAAGAGAGAAGAGAAAACAAAAAAAAAAAAAAACTTTGGTTCGTTCGTTTTTGTCTTCAGTTTTTCGACCTACTGCTGTTGCTTTGTTGTTGTTTTTGCTGTTCTTGTTGTTGCTGGAGTTTTCCATTGAACTATTTTCGTAGAACGAAGGCAACACACACACACAGAGAGACACACAGACACACACATACATATATATCGATAGCAAGAAAGAAATTTTCCCAGAGACAATGCGATCCGCTTCGTTTCGGCATTTCGTCAGTCCTCTGTGTACTCTCCCCCTCCTCTGCCTCTCTCTCTACCTCTCTCCATATTTTCGCCCATTTTCTCACACAACAAAAAATTTGGTTGGTGGGGGGAAGGGAAAAAAACGAAGAAGAAGATGAAGAAAAAGAAAAAAGGTCACTTACAACAGGCTTCATCTCGACTTGGTCTACCTACACACGTCTCGTCTCTGCCCCCGTCACCATCCCCCTCTTTCTCAAGCATGTATTTTGTTTGCCGTTTTTTTGTTTTTGGTTTTTTTTCTCACATGCCACGCATATTTTCCCCCCGCCCTCCCTTCCTATCCACACATATTTTTTTCGGTTGGCTTGTAATTCATCATCGTGAGCAGCAGCAGCAGCAGCAGCAGAAAAAGAAGAAGAAGGAAACCCAAAAATAAGAAACAAGAAAAGGTTCAAATCTTTTACAGTTAACACACAAGTTCAAGACAAATGCCGAGGTACACACACACGCACACACACAGGTACAAACTTTAACCCATTTAGACGAGATTTTTGAAACAGGTAGAATTGTTGGCCCACAAATTTCTCAAGAATTTTTCCAAAATCTACGCAAAATTTAAAGAAAATGTAAGTTAATAACAACGACAGGATCAGAGAGAGAGAGAGAGAGAGAGAAAGAGAGAGCGTTCACTTCGGCAACCGCTCGGCTCGCATCGGTATAAATTGCCGATTATGTTTGAAGGACACGACAAGTTCTTTTCGTTAAATTTCTAACTGAACTACAAGTTTATATTAGGCAGATTGCCCTCTTTTCCTTCTATCACGCTCTCCCCTACCGTGTTGCAATCGTTTTCCTCGGTTTAATTGATACGATATTTTATTCGCATTCCCCCCAGTCCCCCCTCTCCCCCCCTTCTTTCACAATACTTTGTTACTCGTATGTTGCTTTTTGCACTCGTTACGTCGATTTCCATTCACAAAAAAAAAAAAGGCCAATCAACCATTTTGTCGAGAGTCGTTCCCACACACACACACACACACGCATGAATGGTGTGGAATTGGGGGGCGATTGGAGAGTACTTTACTCTACTCTACCTGCTGTTTTTTTGTTGTTGTTGTTTTCTGTTTCTGTTTTTGTTTTGAGCGATAAGCAATTTTTAGCGATAAGTGACAAATTTTCTGCATACCTAAACGCAATATATGTACATCATGATACGTACATATGTATGTGTGTATGTATGTATGTATGTACATACGTCCATTCGCTGAATGAACAAAATTTCCATTGTTTTTGTTTTTGTTTTTGGGGAAGGTGTACCTAAAATGCGACCGATGCGAACCGCCGCGATCTCTTCTATAATTAGGTTGTGTATGTTCCGAACCGAAAAACTCTGGTCGTCCTACAGAGTCGCTGCTGCTCCACACACTGATAAGAGAGTGTGGTTACCTTTGATTTTTTTTTTTTTTTTTTTTGGTAACAGCGACTATCTATCTCTCTTACTTGGTATGGGTGTATGAAGTGGGGTGTATGTATGGGTGTTCATTTAAGCATATATTTTACTATTCTATATCTAGAGCTAGCTAGGCTAGCTAACTGTAGGTTCTTTATATCAGTTTGCTTTTTTTGTTTTCAGGGGCTTTTTAATTGGGTCGTTAAAATGGTTGTTCTTTTTTTGGGTATTTTTACGTATTTATCATGTGACGACGACGACGAGTCAACTTCTTCTCTTCAAGGTGTTTTGAGGACAACAATCAAAAAGTCAAAACTCTTAACCCATTAATGGTCTAATCAAATTCAAATTTTCATGATTAGATATGCAAGATGTGCGTGGATTGGTTTGGTTTGGTTTGGTTTACTTTGGCCTGATCATCATCCTCATCATCGGGTGTCGGTTTGCTTTCGGTTTTTGGGTTTGCCATGACCTTCAATTGTTGTGATGGGGTGAAAAATTAATGATTTAGGGGTTGACCATCGAGCGCGCGCTCATTTTACATATGTAAGTGTGATGAGATCCGAGGGTTGCAGCCTTCCTTCCTGACTGCCTGACTAACTGCCTGACTAACTGCCTGACTGCCTGCCTGCCTGATGGGTTTATTAATATCGGTAGGTTTCGGTCTCAGTCTCGAGGACCTTCGATAAAGCAATAAACACTACACTACATACAAATATATATATATATATATTTGTTCTCTTTTCTCCACGCACTTACTCAAACTCTCTCTCTCTCTCTCTCCTTCTCTCTCTCTTGGTACGCTCTCCCAAGAGGGTTGTTGCTGTTGTTTTTGGCGATTTGCAAATGGTTTTCCGCGTTTAGGTTTTGTTTTTCTGTCATTTTACTCTTTTGTATCACATTTTTATTTCCCGTGTGAACAAAAAAGAACAGGAAGTCCATGCACCAGAAGAAGAGCCAGCCTTCCTTCTCTCCTCTGTGCCTGTGCCTGTGCCTGTGCCTCAGACATCTGTTGTTGCGGTGGTTGTTGCTGCTGTTGCTGTTGGTTTTTGATGGGTTTTGATTTTTGTTGGCTCGTCGTGGTCTTGCCTTTTTGGTGGTTGATTTGATTGATGTCTCGTGCATTTAGTTGTAGTTTTGCATCTAAGCACTAGAAGGAATGGCGGAATAAATGGAGGGGGTGTGATACAACACACACACACACACTTAGACAAGAAGGGTGATTTTTGCCTGTTGGGCAAATAGGGTGTTAATTTTTAGCAGTTTTTCGGTACTTTAATTTTTAAATACATCCATTTAATTCGTTTAATTGAGAACTTGCAAATGTTTGAAAATGTTGTCACTGTTTAATCTCTCAGAGATTGAAGTATCAGTGTTCAAAATTAAAGTGCTGTAACTCTGCCTGTATTTAGCAAAATATTAGTTCAAATATTTGATAGGATATGTCTATTATTCAAATATCGCGTTTGCGTTATTTAGGCAAAGAATACTTTAAAAAACAACATTCGCTTAGTCAATAAAAAAACACATTTGATTTAATTGATATCCTTCCCATACACTAAAGACTTTCTTTTTTAAGCCTTCAGAAAGTTATGCAATACATGTTTATCTTTTGGCTAATCCATTCAGTCTTCTCTTTCTTAAGAATTGTGAAATCGATAGACCGTAAGTGCGACATAGTTTAGCCTCGATCTCTAATTTGAAACCCTTTCAAAGTCTTCATTTTTTGTTGAAGTTTTTTTAAACTTACATATATATGTATATATATTTTTATTTATTTTTTTTGGGGATTGTTGCAGCAGGCAGGTAATGTTGCTGTTGTTTGTTGCTTAGCTGTACTTTAGTAGACATTTTGTTGTTGCTGTTGTTGTTGTCGATGGTCGAAACTGGTTTTCAAGTACGAAGCTGCAGTCGATGCTGACGTTGACGCTGACTGCGCTGCTGTCGCTCGGTTTTGACGATTTATGCGTTTTGTTGTTGTTGTTGCAATTTTTGTGTTGTTTTATTTTAAATGTGATTTATGTATTTGTTGTGTTGTATGTATGTAGACACTTGAGCAAAAATTATTGCAGCTTCTTTTTTTTATATTTATTTTGTGTTTTCTTAATAATTTTTTTTTTTGTTTTTGTTGCGATTTTTGGTTTTTAATTTCTTTTTTTTTCGTTTCGTTTTGTTTTGTTATTTATTTTTTTTTTTTTTTTTATTTTTTGTTGACAGCGTCAGCCTTCGATTTATTTTTAATGTTTATGTCTGTCTAATTGTTTATGAATTTTGTCTTCTGTTTTTTTCGGCTGATTGTTTTTAATTGGCGATTAGATAAAAGCAAATGACGAATTATCTAATAGAGTTTGATACCGTACAATACCCTGCCAAATATGTACTATATAGGGTATATGGGGAAGGCGTTCCATCCCATCGCTCACTCCAAATGATCTTTGTCTTGCGAATTAAAAATAAATTGAATCCATTATGACTTTTTGGACTTAAAGGGCAAAGTTCATACAACACACTCTCTCTCTCTCCCTCTCTCTCTCTCTAGTTAAGAGAAAAGGGTATCTAGCGAGTCTTAATCAATTGGTATGATGTTTGGTTTTTTTTTCGGGAGAGTTGAAGTTAACCAACTAACTAGCTAGCTGCTGCCAGAGTTGGTTTTTTGTCTTCGGTTGACTGGCATAAATTTTGTTACAGCTCGGCAAAATGGTGACAGAAAGATAAGATAACACCAGATCGACAAAACGACTGTTGGCTTTGGCCCGGCCCGTTTCGGCCTGGCCGCAAGGTGCGCAAAACTAGCGCTGATTGATAGTTAGTTGAAAGAAAAGATAGACACACACAAAGAGAGTAGGGAGTGGGGTTAACGATTGGGGGTTGGGGGTTGGGGGCTGGGGACGTGTGACTGGGGGCTAGGAGATTGGAAATGGCACTTTGTCGCCTCTGATTAGCGCATGTGTTACAACAAAGTCAACATTCATGATATTCAGTTATTGTTTTTTATCGCCAACACGAGCAGACGGGACCATCATCATCATCGTGGCACACGATGGCCAACAGGCAAAACAGTTAACAGTTGCATAGCTTGGCAAGGGACACACATGCACACAATTCTGATATGCGACGGGGAAATACATTTAAATAAGTCCTTAGTATGAAAAAGTGTTGAAAAACATAAAAAAAAAACGAGGATCTTTTCAAAGATTTTTCAAGTATTGCTAAAAACTTCTAGAGAAAACACCAAACAAAAAAAAAAGGTAGTGGATCTCATTCGATCGATTGCTCTGTGTGTGTGTGTGTGTGTGTGTTATCGATAAATCAGTCACACTTAAAATTGGCCTTTGTTTAGACAAAATTGAACAATTTTATCATTTGGAATTCCAATTGTTTTGTCTATGACCACAATTTATACGAATTTGATGGCCAAAATAAAACATCTGCTAACAGGTTCTGGCCACAAACGAACTCCATATACATATAAAAACCAAAAAACAAAAACCAAAGAAATAAAATAAAAGTGCACACAACAACAACAATTTGGTTTTTTGTGCCAACATTTAAATATGTTTCTCTGCATAGCCGACACAAATATATGTACATATATCTCACTCTCCATATATCATCATATACTCCTCTTCTTTTCTTTTCCTCTTCCTTCATTCAAACTGCTTTTTGTGTATTATTTGCCAGGGATTTTTTTAATCAAAAATTCTGCGCTATCCCTGTCTCTCTCGTCCTCTCTCTCTCTCTTTCTCTCTGGGTTTTCCTCTTTGTCTCTTGGTTTAAATTTTTATTTTTTCATATTTGGTTGATTGTCTTGCTGTTCGATTTCGAAATCGACCCCTTGGCTCAATTTTTGAAGGGTGGTTGCTGCTGCTGCTATTTTTTTTTGTTTTTTCTTTTTGCTTGCCTTTTTTTTTTTTGGGTAAAAGAGTTTATTATGCTGATTTATTTGGATTTTCGTAGCAATTTATGGAGTCTCGTTTGCTGTTTGGGGGCCAAACATGAGTTATGGCCAACGATGAAGAAAATCAAACGAAAATCTCAGCGGACGAGCAAAAAGTGTTGCCTATCTAAAGGCGCCGTTATGTGGAATGGCAATTTAAATACGCAAAATAAATACTGAAAAATTAAGTTTTTCGTTCTGAAAAACGTAAAGAGATTAACCAGAATTAGCTAAATTTCAATTGAAAATGGGGTAACGCACACACACACACACACACACACACCCACACCCCATAAACTTATATTGATTTCAAACTTGGAACGTTTTCACGCACGTGTCTGACAATTTTATTTTATTTTTTCACGGCCTTCTCATGTATTTTTATACAATATCGTTTTTGGTTTTCGTATTTTACATAGCGCAAAATGTCGTCTATAAAAAGCGCACAACACGCAAACAATAATAACAGAAGAAAACAAAAAAAAAAAAAAGAGGGAAGAGTGGAATACAAAACATAGAAACAAAAATATGATAAAACAAAAAAAAAAAAAAAAAACAGACACATTTTTCCATGTTTTTTCCCTGTTTGTCTTGACAAAAAGAACTTCATTTAATGGAAAATTATGACAATTATTCTATTTAGCAAACTATTTAAACTAACTAAACAAGCGACCCCTCAACAGCGAAACCTCTGCCAGCTGCTGCTGCTGCTATGTGGACATACGGAAATACAATTTTAAGTGCCAAATGAGACAAAAACAAAAAACAAACACACAGTTTTTTTTTTTTTGTATTTTTTTTATAACCAAAGCAAATCAAAGTGCGCATAATATTCACTATTACACAAACCGAGAAAGAGCTGGAAAGAGATACATACAGGTGCGAGAGACGCACAGACAGACCGATACAGAGAGAAAGAGGGGGAGAGAGAGAGAGAGAGAAGTTAGTATCTTCTCTTCATTGTTTTCAGATACACTACATACAATTGTTTTTTTTTTTTTTTTTGTTTTTTTATCTAATCAATGAAGAAATTTATATCTAATCACTAAACGAGACACACAACACAGCAACAACGAACAAAAAAAGTTACCGAGTGAATAAATATTTCCATCTCAACCTATAGAAAACTTGATGATTATATGACGAGTTGAAAGTTTTTCAATAAACACACAGACACAAAATAGTTTTTTTTATCACGCAGTCTCCAACAGTTTCTCCTCCCTTCCCTAGACTCTAGACTCTCTCTCGATCTATTTGAGCGTGTGTGTGTGTTGTGTTGTGTTGTGCGGTGTGTTATCTATGCGAAGATCACGTTTTTTTGAACGCTCGTCTCGTTATATGGTTGTTGTTGTTGTTGTTGCTGCTGCTGTTTTTTATTTTTTTTTTTTGTTTTATCGTAACTCTGGTGAAGGTTGACAGGAAGTTGTTCTGTTAGATAACCATGTATTTAGAACAAACTTTGACTCAAACTTGAGGCCAAATTAGAACTTATTTGCGTGTGCGGGCATCGATTTCGTATTGATACTAGAGACACTCCAGAGTTAGATACGAAAACGTGTTGAGCAACCTTGGAGTATGCAATGCCTTCGAATGCCAATAGAAATTAGATCAAAAGTCTAGAACATTTATGTTAAACTTTACAACACTAAAAGATCGAACGTGCATTCACCAGCACTTGAAATTGCAGTAGAGATTAAGCAGCGTTCTTAAGAACAACAAACGAAATCAAGTTAAACAAGCCAATTTAAACATTGGCATAACATTTCGATAACTCTTAACGTAACAGTGTTGAAAAATGTCACAAAAAGCGTTTTTATTTCACCCAAATGTGATGCGCTGTGTGCGTGTGTGTGTGTGCCCTGAATGCTGAATGAATGTGTAATCCACAGGTCATTTTTTATTTACCTTCAGCCTTGGAGTATGCTATAGATTAGCAAAGCAGAAACTGACCTGCTGACCCGCATTTTCTATTCGTGTGTATGTGTATGTGTGTGTGTGTATATACTGTGGTTAATGTCTCTCCATTATTCCACTTTACTTCCCTTCTCCCCTCCGCCGCCTGCTCCCTTTCAAATTCTCCAATGCTCCAATGCTAATTTATCGTCACAGTCTCGCACTGCGACGCAAGCAGCAGCAGCAGCAGCAGCAATCACAGGTTCAGAATTTTCCTCTCCTACACTTCTTCTTCCCCCTTCCTCCATATCCATCTCTTTCTGTCTCTCTCTCTCTCTCTCTCGCTTGCTCACTTGCTAGTGTACTGTACTTGGTACGTCTGTCTGTCTGGCCTGGTCCTCTCTCTCTCTCCCTCTGTCTCTCTCTCTCTCTCTTTGTCTCTGTCTCTGTCTCTGCGTCTCTCTACTCATGGTTTTCGTCATGCGATTATCAGCCAATCGCTTAGTGTGTGCTATTTATTTGCATTTTGCCATTTTGTTGTTATTATTCTGTGTATTTGCTTTTCATTTTTATTTTTGTTCTGTGTTGAGCTGCTTTTTGTAGATGCGCAATTATTGTGAGCGTGTTACTTTATATATGTTTTTTTTTTTGTTATTTTTTATTTCCATTTTTCCAATTCGCATTGCGTTTTTGTGTGCTGTTGTGTATATTCGCTTGTCTCTTGCTTCTTGCCTCTTGCCTCTTGCCGCTTCGTATGCTGTTTGTGTCTGGTGGGGCTGGCAAATATGCTTAATTATTTTTACCTTAAAAGTCGCGCCATCAAAACGAATGCGAAAATAACAATAACAATAACAACAGCAACAACAACAACAACTACAGCCGCAGCAGCAGCAACAACAAACGAAAACCTAAGCCCTGAGCCCATTTGACATTTTAGGCGCTTAAATGTCAGCAAAACCGCCAGCTCAAAAGAGAGCCACATACATTCAGCCAGATTAAGTGTGGGTAGGGGGGGGGGGGGAGGGGCGGTGGGTAGAGGCAGCAAGGAGACGAGGGTATAGAGGAACAGAGCAGGGCAATTGCAATTGCAATGCCAATAAATATGCAGCAACAACAATGGCAACAATAGCAATGAATGACGTTGACAATGATGACGACGACGACGACTTAGACGACAACGATGAGATGATGAAATGGAGGCCCCAATATGGTTTCAATATATATAATGATGACATCATCAACAATATTCGTTTTTTATGGAAAATTGTACGATTTAAATCATGAGATTGACCTCGCTTTATATCCACCTCTTACCCTCCCCCCCCCCCAGTTTATCTTTGATGTGCGTACAACATGGCGTATGATTGATTTCATGCCATACTCCTCCTCTTTTTGACTAGAAAGAACTACATATTAAGCTTAACTCCTCTTTGATTTAAAGCTTGAAAACTGGCTTAGTTTATATTAATTTGGATAGAAATTGGAAAAGTTTTTAATGGCGCCCAATGTGGCGACTATCAAGGACTTCAACATTAGGAATAACTTTTTCTCTGACTACACTTAATACACTTTACCTCACCTGTCACATTTTTAATAATATTCACAACATTTTTCACTTTCTTATTATTCAAAATTTTTCTCGAAAAACAAAACCACCCAAAATAAGAAAAAAAAAATATATTAGATAAAATAAAATAAAATAAGATAGACCTTTTTGTTGTTGCTTTGTTTGCCCCCAATTGGCATAAAGCGTGGCGTGGCGTGGCAAGAATGTTGCCAGGAGTTGTTCGCACTCCTGTTGCTGTCACGCCCACTTATCATCGACAGGCGTCGGCTACATTTGCAATGATTCCAACTAATTCGTATTATTATCTCTATTATGATTATTATAGGAAAAATGATGAAATGAACCAGCAGGCGGGCTCCTCAAGGGCGCCAGCCACAGGGGGCCAAATCTCACCGCCAGGTGGCAGTAGTACAACAAATAACAACAGCAGCAACAACAACAACAGCAACAACAGCAACAACATTAGCAACAATAACAACGCCAGCAGCAACAACAATTTGGATCTGCAACAGCAGCAACAGTTTTACAATCAGCAACAACAACAACAATACCAACAGCAACAGCAACAACGTGAAAGTTTTTTGGCCTATCAGCAGCAACATCAACAACAGCATCAGCACCAGCAACAGCAACAGCAACAGCAACAGCATCGATCTGTTGGTGGAATTAGCGGCGGCGGTGGCAATTTTATGCTAGGCAATGAGCTCTCTGGTGTCATCGGCGGCGATAGCCTACGCAGCCTAAATAATACCTTTGGTCCAAATTCAGAATTTACATCGCTCAGTGGCAACAGCTCATCGAGTTCATTGGGCGGCCTGAGCAGCTCATCGAGCAGTCAAAGTGCTCAGAGTATTGGTGTTTATCCTAATATGGTGGCAGCCAATCAACAGCAGCAACAACAACAACAACAACAACAGCAACAACAGCAACAGCAACATTCACAGCAACAACAACAACAACAACATCTTCATCATCAGCAACAACATATGTCCAACATGGATGCAATGGGTGGTTATAGTCAGGTCAGTAAAAACAAAAACAAAAACCGAAAAAATTAACCAAGTCAATAATAATCACAATTATCGATCGATATTGAAATCGATTTGAATAATCTATAATAATACAATGCGACATTATTTATCTATACATCTTTAGATGGGCGGCGGTGGCATGCATCCTGGAGCAAATGGCGGCATGATGGGCAATGGCAATGCCCAATATATGAATGGTGGTGGCAGTCAGTCGGGCGGCGGCGGCGGCGGCGGCGTCTATAATCCAGGTCAAGGCGGCGTTGGCAACGGCATGGGCATGGCCGGCATGGGCATGGGCATGGGTTATGGTGGCGGCGGCATTGGCGGCGGACCACAGAGGCATCATCAAGTGAGTATAGAGTGTAGCAAGTTGTAGTGAGTAGCAAATGGTTGTATGGATGATTTCAGAGCATCTAAATTTATGGGCCAGCTGCTTGACAATTCAAATTCACTTCTCCCTATCTCTATCTCTATCTGTGTGTGTTTGTGTATGTGTGTGTTAGCCCATAAACAGTGTTTTTTTTTATTTTATTTCGCCTTTTTGTTTTGCCATTAAACAACTGAAACAGATAGCAACACAGATCCAACTCTGGCTCAGAACAGAAGCCGAAAGAGTGAAATCTGTATGACAAATTTATTTATTTATTATTTTCTCTCTTATTTTTTTTTATTGTTTTTGTTGTGCGCGTGTGTGTGTGTGTGTGTGTTTTTTATGTTTGTTGTATAAGCCTCAAAGTCAAAAATTCATTTCGTTTTGCATAATTACACACACAGTTGCGAAATATCAAAGAATTTAAATAGTTTTCAACTCGAAAATCTTAACGAAAGTGTTCGCTTCAATGCATTCTTCAAAAATTGGCGGCCAACGTGGGGCCTGTGTTATCTTTCTGGTGAATTAAATCCTTTTAAAGATCTCTTTCAAATGCTTGGCTATCAACCTTTCCCCGCTCCTCTAATCTACTCTCTCTTTCGCGCTCTCTCTCTCTCTCTTTCTTTCTGCCTTTTGCTGCGCAGTTTGAAGCGAAGCTTCAGTTGTTGTTTTTTTTTTTTTTCAAATGCGCTTTCAATAACAAATTTAATTGTTTGCATGTGGGCACAAAGTGCAGTCAAGAGGCGGCAGGAGAGTGTGAACAGTGTGTGCAGAGGGTGGGTGAAGGGCACGGGGGGTAGGGAGGGTGGGGTGGTAGAGGAGACCGACGACGATCAGCATGGCTAATTGCAAGCGAAGCAGCTGGTGACATGGAAATAGCAAAGTGTTGGCCAATTAGTGGCTTGAAATCGACAAAATCGACAAAAACAACAAAAAAAAACAAAAAGAAAAGAAAATGAATCAACACTGAGAAAAAACTGTGTGAGGAATCTTTTGTTAATGGGCTCTGTCTGCTTCTTCTTCTTCTTCTGTTTTCCAGATGACGCCAATGAATCAAATGCAAAACATGTCAATGGGTCCCGGCGGTGGAGTTGGCGTCGGTGGCGTTGGCGTTGGCGTTGGCGGCGGCATGCCCGGCAGCATGAATCCCATGGCCAAAATGCAGGGCATGGCCAATGGCGGCTATCATCCGCAGCAACAGCAAATGCCACCCCAACATCAGCAGCAACAGCGACGCATGGCCCCCTATCCGCATCCGCAAATGCATATGGCCCAGAAGCGGGCCGGAGCTGGCGGTGCCGGCGGCATGTATCCTAATCCTGGCCAGCAACAGCAAATGCAGCAGCAGCAGCAACAGCAGCAACAACAGCAGCCGCCGCAAATGTACGGCGGTGGACAGCAAATGCATCCCGGAGCCGGAGTCGGAGCCGGCATGGGCGTGGGTGTGGGCGTGGGCGTGGGAGCCGGTGGTGTCCCCCTGCCCATGCAGGCCGGCGGTAATGGCGGCTACGGCCGTGCTGGCGGTCCCATGGGACCCAATGCGGGCAATGGCGGCGGCTACGGACGCACAGGAATGGGTCCGAACGGTGGCCCAATAATGGGACCAATGGGTCCCGGCCCGGGTGCCGGGCCAGGCTGCATGAGCCAGCAGCAACGCTTTATGCCTCAGGGCGGTGGCGTCGGAGCCGGTGGTCCTGGTGGCATGGGCGGCTATGGAGTTGGCGGCAATGGCGGTGGACAATTCTATCCCGGCGGCCTGGGAATGCCGCCACAGGGTGGTGTCGGTGGCGTTGGCGGCGTCGGCGGTGTTGGCGTTGGTGGCGTTGGTGGCATGTGCCCGGCTGGACCGGGTGTGGGTGGTGGCGGTCCTGGCGGTGGTCCTGGTGGTATTGGTGGTATTGTGTCCACAGCCACCGGAGCCAGCGGTGGCAATCATCCGTATCAGAATCAAGGTTTCCAACAAAACTATCAGCACAGTCCAGTTCCTGGCAATCCAACGCCGCCGCTAACACCAGCCTGCAGTGTGCCCTATGTTAGCCCCAATCCGGACATCAAGCCGCCAATGGATAACAGTGAGTAGACACCCCCCTTTCTTTTTGTTGGCTGCTTGAAGGGATTTCATAATCACTTTCTCGATCTCTCTTTACCTCTCGTGTTGCAGGCGAAGAAATGAGACTGACATTCCCAGTGAGGGATGGCATCATATTGGCACCCTTCCGTCTGCTTCACAATCTCTCCGTGAGCAATCATGTGTTCCATTTGAAGCAGAATGTCTACAACACGTTAATGTGCCGGTATGTTAACTACACCAAATGGACTCCGAAATGGACGATAACCCAAATACCTAACTTGTTTTGCCTTTTAGCACCGATCTGGAGCTGCAATTGAAATGCTTCCATCAGGATGATCGCCAAATGAATACAAATTGGCCGCACACAGTTACCGTCTCCGCCAATGCCACACCGCTCAATATTGAGCGTTCCGAGAAGAATAGCACTGCATTGCGTCCATTGTATTTGAAGGCCGTGTGCCAGCCCGGACGCAATACCCTACAACTGACCGCCAGTTCCTGTTGTTGTGTAAGTAACCAATCATCGAACGATCACACGATCAAATCTTTAATCATATTTATTTGTCCCTTGTTGCAGTCCCATCTGTTTGTGCTGCAGCTAGTCCATCGGCCATCGGTGCGTCAGGTACTACAGACGCTACATAAGAGGAATCTATTGCCCCTGGAGCACAGTGTGCAGAAGATAAAGCGCAATCTTAGCATGCCCACTGAGGCAAATCCAGCGGCAGCAACATCGGGCAACGGAACAGACAGCACACAGCAGCAGCAACAACAGCAGCAACAACAGCAGCAGCAGCAGCAGCAGCAACAGTGCGCCAAGATCTCATTAAAGTGTCCGATAACCAAATCTCGAATACGCCTTCCTGCACGCGGACACGAATGCAAGCATGTCCAATGCTTTGATCTGGAAGCCTATCTGATGATCAATAGCGAGCGGGGCTCATGGCGGTGTCCCGAATGCAGCAAATCAGCCATTACGGATACCTTGGAGATCGATCAATATATCTGGGCCATTCTCAATACCCTTAGCAATTCGGATGTCGATGAGGTGATCATTGATTCATCGGCCAATTGGCGAGCCTTGCAGCATAATGGCGGCATGCCCAATGCCCCGAATCCTGCCCAATCGAATCCTGTTAGCAGTAACAGCGTTGGCGGCGGCGGCGGTGGTCCCACTAGTTTGCCAGCCATTAAACAGGAATTATGCGATGATATTGCCAAGGTCATGTCACCGGGATCCACCCAATTGCCCACTTGGGACAACTCGCAGGCGATGAGTCCTTACAATATGCACGATATGAACTCCATAGCCAATGGCAATATGATGGCCAATGGACAACAAATGTAAGTTGGTGAAAAAGAGACAAAGACAGAGAGAAAGAGAGAGAGAGAGCAAAAGAGAGACAGCGAAAGAAAACTGAAATTAATCATTTCTTTTCCAATTTCTTTTAGGGGCAATCGCAGCACTTTTGATAACTTCAGCGGAGCTGGCGGTGGAGGAGCTGCCGGCGGCGGCGGTGGTGGCGGCGGCGGCGGTGGCAATCATAGCGATGGCAGTGTTGGCGATACTAGCGGCGGCGTTGTCAATTCCCTGGATCAGTTAAATGCCATGGAGAAATCGCTCAGTGATCAGGTAAGAAAATATTTTGCATAATCCTAAACACACAGAGTCACATCAATAAAATGGACTTGAAACTTTAAATAGATGCCACATACACCCCATACACCTGGTGCCAGTCATCCCATGACACCTGGCGGACCTCCCAGTGTCAGTTCGGCGCACAATGAACCGATTGGCGGTAGCAGCGGCAGCGGTAATAGCGGCGGCGGTGGCGGCGGCGGCAATGGAAGTGGCACTCCCAACAACAATAATAACAATGGCAACAATACGGGCCACAGTTCCCCCCAAACGCCTGGCACACCTAATCGTCTGGGCAATAGCAGCAGCAACAGCCTCTCAACGGCGGACAACCAGCAGCAGCAGCAGCAGGAGCAATTGCTCAACTCTCTGATGAGCGGCACTGGCAGCAATCAGACGCAACTGAAATTCACCGAAAGCGATCTCAGTGCCGAACTCCAGAGTTTCGAATCGGCTGTCCATGACTCGACTCATGATCTAAATGTAAGTTCAACAAATTTTTCCTCAAATTCTCAACTCAACTTCTTCGGAAAGACTTTAACTCGAAAACCAATTGAAATCCCAAACTTTTGAAGTGTCTAGTGCTTGGCGGAGCTCTCTCCCCCTTTTTAGGGTTTTCAAAAGGTCTTAACTAAAACAATATCAAATAGGCAACAAAAAATTTCAAACTTACCCCAAAAATAAAATCCAGACCCGATTTAGCTCGATTCTCCATTTGGCCTACAAAAATTTTCCATTTTTTCTATGATGAAAAGTTAAGGTGCAATTCGTTTTGGGTTTTCTGAAAATAAATTGGAAAGGAGAGAGAGTTAAAAAATGATGTTTCAATAGAAAACAAAACAGGTTATTGACAATTTGATGCATAATTTTTACTTTCAAATGAAACTAAAATTCTATGCCTTACTAAGTCAGACTTAGCTAACAGATATAAAGCCAATTTTATTATATACAATTCTAAACGAAATTGTGACTAATCTCTGAAATTTTTTTTTTTTATATTTTTTTAGTTGCTGAATGATGTGGATCCCATGGAAATTTTATCGTATTTGGATCCACAGCCGGATCTGAATACGCCTCCCTCCAGCGGCAGCAGCAGCAACAACAATGCCAGCGACGATCTTTTGGCCACTTTGTTTGATTAAGCGAACAGCAGCAAAAACAACAACAGCAACAACAGCAAAAGCAAACAACATGAAGAAAAATGGAAAAAGAAGAATGGCAAAACAAAAAAACAAAAAAGAAACAAAAAACAATTTATGGTGTATATAGTATTATTAATTTTAAACAAACAACAACAAACATGAAAAAGAAAGAAAAAAAGAAAGAGCAGAGAAGCAGAACAAGAAAAAAAAAAAGAAAACCAACAGCAACAACAACAACAAAACAAACATTTTTCGTTTCCTCACACAGCAACAACAACAACAACTCGAAGAAGAAGAAAAAATTTGAATTTTTCAATTTTTTGCCGATGTTGAAAAACCTTGAAATGTGATTTAAAAATTAATTAATTAAAATAATTGGCATTTAATTTAAAAAAAAAAAAAACAAAACAAAAAAAAACAAATGGAAAACAACAACAAACAGTCATTATACCAACTAAAAAAAAACACAACAACAAAAATATAAAAAAAAAACAACAAACAAACAAAAAATATTTCAGTTTAAAATACAAAATTCCTTCAAAATGAAATTTACGAATTTAAATGTGTAATTTTCGTTCAGGCTACCCTGCCCCCTCCCAGGAAAACTATATTTGTAACATGTTTAATTTTTTTTTTTTTTTTTGCACTTAAATTTTAACTTAATTTTGCCTTAATTTTTCTGTTATTGTACAAAGTATTACAAAAAAAAAATGAGGAAAATGGAATGCCAGAGTTTGCAAGCGTCTAAACAAAAGAAATGAAATGTTAGAAAAATCACAATTTGTATTTTTCAATTTAGAGTTTGCAAGCACGCATATTAAAGAAATAATTAAAAAGTAATTCTATTTTTATTAAATTTTTAACGTTTTTTTTTTTTTTGTTTGAATCAGTTGAAAATCGTATTCGAAAGCAAACTCTTGCTTCTGTATAATCCTTGGTATTAAACATCATCGGAAAAAGTAAAAAAATGAAGAAAAAATAAACACGAAAAAAAGAAGAAGAAAAAAAACAGAAAACTGAAAATAAGCATTGAGAGAGAGAAAAAAAATGGAAAGAATATCCACACAATTTTATTACATTTATAAAATGAAAAACAAAACATGAAAAATAAAAAAAAAACATTTAAATTTTAATTGTTGCATAATTTTAATTTAATTTTTAAACAAACAAAAACAAAAAAAACACAGCCTATCTACACTTAAAGAAAACAAAAATTACAATTTAGCTTGGTATAAAACAAAAAAAACAAAAAATACATAAAGAAAATTATTAAGAAATATTAACATAATCTAAGATAAATGCAAAAATTACAAAACAACAAAAATTTTAAAAATGCAAAAAAAACAACAACAACGGAGAAAAAAACTATTAAAAATGTAAATCAAATTTAATGATAGATATAAACAAAACAAAACAAAAACAAAAAAGCAACAGCAAAAAATATATTGTATATATGGAATTATTGTATGTTATACACACGCAACACAAAACCAACAACAACAAAAAACGTAATTAATTAATTATGGCATAAATAAAAACAAAAAAAAAAAGTATTTAAAAAAAAACAACATCAAGAAGAAAGTTTTTTTTGTTTTACACACTTTATTCACACAATTTTATTCTTTTTTTTTTATTTCATTTCGATTTGATTTCTTTCAGTTTTTTGGTGGTTAACATGGACCAATTTTTGATACCCCCACAAACAAAACGAAAACAAAACAAAGCGAAAAAAAAATAAAAGAGAAGAGGAAAAGAACACCGAACAAATTTCATATATATATATATATAAAAAAAAAGAAATACAAAATATATTAATCAAATATAGCAAAATTTAACAATAAATACACCGAATAATTGATGAAAATATGCTTTTTGCCAACAAAAAAAAAAAAAAACAAAAACAAAAAATTAAGCTTCAATTTATGCTAAAAACAAAACCAAAAAAAACAAGCGGAAAAATTTAATGTGGTAGTTAAATGAATCTTCAAAAAAATAAGCATTTTTTTTCTCAATGTTATATATATATAAAAAAAAAAACCGTATTGCTTAAAACTAAAAGAAAAAAAACATACCGAAAAGTGTGTAGGGGGCAGTAACAGAAGTGATGAAAGATCGCTGGGAATATTTTGATTTGAGTCTATATTGAGTCTAGTGTCACTTAAACAAAAAGCCAAAAAACTTGGTTCGAATTTTCGATTTCAAAATTAATGTTAATTGTGGGTCATAAATTGGGGAGTCAAAATCAAACGAAATCAACGACCTATCCCTAATGGCAGAAATTAACAAACAAAAAACTTAAGAAAAAGAACCAAAAAAAAAAAAAAAAAAATTACACCAAAAAATAACAAAAAAAAACGAAAGCAAAAAAAAAACGTAGTGGTTTCATTGTCAAAGAACAACAACAACAAAAGAAATATATGTAGGAGTGTGCCTGCAATTGCTTTTTTGTCTTTTTGAATAGAGACCCAAGAGAGAAATTCCAGGGTATCAAAAATCAATTCCACGCATACACCGACACACACACACTCAAAACCAAATTTTCCCATCTTTTTCTCGCTTCTCAAAACACTCCACAACCCAAAAAAAAAAAAAATAAAACAGAAAATGGCGCAAAATGTGATTTTATTCAAAATAAAATTACAAAAATAAAGAAAAATTAAAGAAAAATAAAAGTAAAAGAAAAAAAACGAAAAAAAAAACACAAAAACTGTACATACGCAAGTATTTAAAACTAATATAAATAATGCATATGGATAAATATATATATATATATACATAAATGCATTGATATATATATATAAATATATGAATATATATTGAAATTCTTAGTGGCATAAGTTGTGTAATTTTAAATGAAGGGAAAATCGCAAAAACAGAAAGAACGAAAAAGAAAATTTAAAAAAAAATAACAAAAAACATGGAAATAAAAACACACAGAAATAAAACGTAAATGAACTTCAGTTTTTTTAATATTTACTCTTAGTTTTCCTCAAGCCAAGAGTCAGTTTTTCCTTTTAGACAGAGCAGGACGCCTCTCAACCCAGACCCAACCCAACCCAAGCCTGTGACTTTTCTAGCTGATCTACAAAGGACGTTCTTATATGAGGAAGACTTTTTTTAGATCGCAATCCTTATATCCATACAGTCAAATTAGGAAAAAACCAGGACGGATCGGATTCAACTACAGTGCTTATCATATTTATAACGCATTTTGAGGACATTGCCAAATTAGCCAAACAAATGAAAGTATTGCAAAGGCTGTTCAAATCCTAAAAACAGATTTTCCCATGTATTCTTTAACAATATTGAGAAAAACATTAAGACAATTTTGTAATTTGATTTCTTGTAGTCATTCAGAATTATTAATTTTTTATTTTTGTATCGAATAACCAATTTTTTAAATGTTATTGGTACTATCGACTGTTTTGACTATCGATAGTTTTCCATCTCTAAAGTAAGCACCCCGCATGACCCAACTCTAATTGACGGATAAGTCTTTTGCAGAGCTCATTCGTGAATTTCTTCGGATGGATAAAAATTAAAGCTCAATGAAAGGTTTGAAATGGAAATCGATCAAAATATTATATCATATACTACGTATATGCATATAACATTAATAACTTGAAGTTAGTAACACTTTTAAGCTTAACAAATATTTTCCAGTTTTTATTCGGACCTCTCTGCATGGATGGACAAAAGACGTCTTGGATAAGAGAACTGGTGGAATTTATTGAACTTTATTTAGACAATTAAAAAAGAAAAACAAACAATTTCTATTATTGCAAAAGTATAGGTAATTATTTTTTTTAACTAAAAATTGATATTTTAATTGAATACAATGTGAGAAATAAATGTGAAAAAATTTTTAGGATGGAAATGATTAAATGAAATTTAATTCCAACGACTTTTTTTGGCACGCTTTGAATCTTGCGATGATGTTGATGACGATGACGAGGACTGATTTGCAGACGACGGCAATGGAGATGATGATGATGATGATGAGGATGAGGATGGTGGCGGCGGGGGCAAAGGAGCAACAAAGGCTCCGGTTTCGGGCAATGTTTGCTCCCAAGTGCGATCACTTGAGGCACGAAACTGGCTGGTGTACTGCGAACGGAAGGCTTCTCGCATGGCTGAATATCGATCTGTAGCTGGTCCACATGATTGGCCAGATTTGCCGACTGCGGCCGAGGAAGAGGATGAGGAAGGTGAGGTCGTCGGCGCTGATGATGATGATGACGATGATGAGGAGGAGGCGGCAGACGAGAATGGATTAGAAGGATTGCCTCCACCACGCTCTCGATAACCCAAACCCAAGTGGGTTGGCGTTACCTTCTTGCCTTTGCCCTGTTTGAACCGTGAACTCCTAAACCATGAGGATTTCATCGCCAATTCGAGTAAATCGCTGGGCACAGGCTGATCGGCTCCCTCCAGATTGCGTACCAAGTGACCGGCAAATTCCTTATCCTTCTCTGTGACCAATGTGTGGGCATTGCCCTTCTCGCCAGCGCGACCCGTGCGTCCAATTCGATGGGTGTGAGTATCAATATCCCGGGCAATGTCATAATTAACCACATTTCGTATATGGGGTATATCCAATCCTCTGGCAGCCACATCGGTGGCTATCAGAATATCGCATTCTTTTCGTTTAAATTGCATAATCACCTTGTTCCTGTCCGCCTGATCCATGTCACCGTGCAGCAGGAGGCAATTGTATTCCTTGACCAAGAGCTGGTGGGCCACCGTTTCGGCATCGGCTTTCTTTGTCACAAAGATAAGGCAACTGCCCTCCGCTAGGAATTTAACGAGATGACAGAGTAGCCAATTCCATTTCTGATGCGGATTGGGCAGCACATAAACCGCTTGGGTGACATCCTGATTGGCCTCGTTCAGTTCACCCTGAACGATGCGTATGGGATCGGTGAGGACGTCGCGGGCCAGGCGTTCGATGCGTCGCTTGAAGGTGGCGGAGAAGAGCAGAGTCTGACGATCGGGACGCACATGCTGGCAAATGGAACGCACCTGCGGCTCGAAGCCCATGTGAAACATGCGATCTGCCTCATCCAGAACCAGAAAGGTCACTCGCCGCAAATTTGTTGCCTTCATCTTGACCATATCGATCATGCGACCCGGTGTGGCCACTATGATCTCAGCGCCCTGCTCCAAAGCCTTGCTCTGCTCCCATTTGGATCCGCCGCCATAGCAGCAAACTACCCGTAGATTATAGACCTTGCCGAATCGCTTCGCCTCGTTATAGATTTGCAGAGAGAGCTCACGTGTGGGTGCCAGGATGAGGCCGATGGGTCCATCACCTGCTTTCAGCTCTCGCTGATCCATCAGATGCATCAACAGGGGCCAGATAAAGGCAGCCGTTTTGCCTGAACCCGTCTTGGCTATACCAATGATATCCCTGCCAGCCAGGGCGCAGGGTACAGCTTGCGCTTGTATGGAAGTGGGTTGAGTGTACTCCGCTTTGCGCACCGCCTTGATCAGCTGATCATCGAAACCAAAGTGGCCAAAAGAGGTCACCGGCTTGGGGGGAGACGGTCCCGAAACTTTTACACCCAACGTGTTCCTCAAATCCCGCACTTGCTCCTCGCTTAGGGCCGAGATCTCCTCATGCTCCACATAGAAGTTCTTTTCGAATGGCTCGTACTCAATTTCCGAGTGATATATCATGGGCAATGGATCGATATCCTTCTTTTTGGGTGGCGCTATAGGATTGCCATCCTCATCGTATTCCAGCTCCTGATCGGAGCCATCATCGTTGGCAGCCGATTTAAGGGGATTCGCCTCCATGTAGCGATAATAGCTCTCCTCATCGTCCTCATCGTCGATGTCGGTGCGCTTCGTGGTCGATTGCTTTTGCTGTTGCTGCGGTTGCTCCTGTTGTTTCTTCTCCTTTTCCACTTGCTGCTGAATTCCCGCCATAAACTGCTCCAACGGATCCTCTTCGTCGTCGTCATCATCATTGTTATGCCTATCCCCATTATCATCATCGTCGTCGTCGTTGTGGTTGGATCGTGATGGTGGTGCTCCAGGTGATCCCGGCGCTGGTATATATGCCAGCTCCTCCTGCTGATGCTGTCTGCTCTGATGCGGTTGCGGTTTTTCGGGCTCATCATCGTCATCGAAATAGTCATCATCCGTGTGCTGCTTGCGTTTGCCGACAAAATTCGTGGAATTGGTATATTGGCTAATGGAGTCCAACGTAGAGTAGCCGTATTTGGAAGTGCCGGCACTTGGGCCGCCACCTCCTTTGCCTTTGCCTGATGCAGCTCCTCCTACTGCTCCTTTAATGGGGGTTTAATTCAAATTTTAAGAGCCCTGGGCATGATTTCTACAACAACAACAACAAACCTCCTCCACCCCCGCGATATCCGCCACTCAGCATCGGCGGCGGCGGCACTGCATTCATATTATTGCCAGAGCTTGCTGTCTTGGGCTTACGATACGGGAATCCTCCGCCTCCTATGCCGCGATAGTTGCTCATCTTTGTAAGCAGCACAGAAATAATTACAAAATTTCTAAAAAAGAGTAAATTAAGGATTTCTCAAAATCAATAAAAGAAATTCAGGCCCTTCAAAATGAAACACCGGGATGATATATAGGGTAAATAGCGGGGCTACCACAAATTTTTGCCACTATTTCGCTTAAGGGTTGCCACCCTGCAAAATACAGGCTCCCAAGTGATGCTGTTAAATGTTAACAGACTCTCTAACGATTACAGTGGCTGCACACAAAAGTGAAAAGTAAACAACTAAAACACAAGAATTATGCCGTCGCCCTCAAATATTGAGGCGCTGGGCCAGGATTATGCCAAAATTATGCGCAGCGCCGATTTGGAAAAAGAAATTAACCCGCTGTGCACCAATATAGAGGATATGTTGGCGCGTCTGGATGAATTTGAATCCTTGCTGGCTTCGGTAAGTTGTTTTTACGGAGCATTTTGTTTGCGGTCCACTAAACCTGTTGCTGCTTCCTTATAGGTACGCGCCGAGTCCAATGGCATTATGGCTAATCATGTTTGCAGCATACTGAGTTTTGGAGAGAATTTCCAGCAACTTCAAACTCGCATAGACAATTTGGAGTTAATGGTTGGACAAGTGCAGGCCAATCTCAATCTGGTGGAGCATTCTGTGGATGTGGCGGAGCAGGAATTAAATGTCACCGACTATAGTCTAAAGGGATTGCTCTTGAAACCGCTCAAAGCCAAACTGGCGGGCACTGCGGATGGCCTTCAGTCAACTCAGCTGACCAAGAGCAATTTACTGGAAGGGGAATTCCAGGCGGTGCCCATTTTCAAATCCGACGACTACTTTGGTCATGACAAGGGGGCCGCTGAGGCGGTGGATAGTGCAGAGACATAGCTTAATCACTAAAAGGGGTAATTAGAAATAAATTGTTTGTTTTCTTTTTTTTTTTTGTATATATAATCTTTATTTTTTATATTTATTTTTGTTAACGGATTTGTTTGTATTCGAAAACGTGATACCGTTAATTAGCGGATGAGGAAGATTGAAACGGGGTTTGCGTAGGCTTGCATCTGGCGAGAGTTGAATCGTCCAGGGGCATCCTATTCGCTGCTTTCCTCGGAACCTGAGTGGGCTGGGGCGGGGGAGGAGGACTGCTGCTGCTGGTGAAAGAGCTCAGCCACTGGCTTGGGCCGATGACGCAGTGGGAAAGCCGGAGTGGTGCTGCCATCCTCTACTGCTTTGGTTGTAGTGGGTGCAGAGGTTGACTTAATCTCGGTGGGAACGGGAATATCACGCTGATGACGATGCTCTACCTGCTCCTTGTGCTCCCCTTCTTTATGCTCATCCTTGTCCTTGTCCTCATGGTGATCTTCCTCATGATGGGTTTCACGTTTGTGCTGATGCTTACTGGGCTCGGGCTCTCCAATCAGTGGCTTGGGTTCCACTTCGCGGTGAGGATCATGCTGCAGTAACTCGGAAGCTAACACACTGGCGGGCTTGGTAGGGGCTGGTTCGTTAGCTTCACGCTTCGGTCTCGAAGAAGGGGCAACGGCGGGCACAGCAGCTCCGACATGGGGTTGATCTTTCTTCTCATCTTTGTCCTCATCATGTCCTTCCTCATGATGAGCATCGCGCTTTGGTCTGGTAGGAGTGGTCAAAGCAGGCAGCACTTGGGGCTGATCTTTCTTCTCGTCCTGTTTCTCCTCATGATGTCCTTCTTCATGATGGGCCTCGCGCTTGAGTCTGGTAGCTTGGGTCACAGAAGATAGCCCATGGGGCTGATCTTTCTTCTCCTCCTCTTTATCCTCGTGATGTCCTTCCTCATGGTCGGCTTCGCGCTTGGGTCTGGTAGCGGGGGCGATGGCGGGCACAGCAGTTACCACTGGAAGATGATCTTTTTTCTCCTCCTCATGATGTCCTTCTTCATGAGGGGCCTCGCGCTTGGGTCTGGTGGCTTGGGTCACAGCAGATAGCACTAGGGGCTGATCTTTCTTCTCCTCCTCTTCTTCCTCATGATCATGATGCCCTTCTTCATGATGGGCCTCGCGCTTGTGCTTACTGTCCTCAGTAAGTCCAGCTAAATGGCCATGAGCATCATCATGAGCCAGTGTAGAGTTCTGGCCCGAAGCATGTTCGTCCCGTTTCTCTCTTAGATTCCTGTGGGCGAGACCTTGGGTGAGCAGTTCCTTCTCTTCAGGTGCCGGAGCAGCCTGGCTCAGGGCAAACAGAGCCAGCAATACCAACTAAAGCGGAAAAACATGTAATATTACAAAAAAAATATCCTTAATATCCTTTTAGCCACTTAAACCGGCTAAAATCATTTCACATGTAACACTCAAAAAAAAACCGATCTAATTTTCGGTATTGAATTGTTTTTAAAACCAATTTTTATTTTTTAAACTTACGAAAAGCTTCATGATCGAAATTCCTTAAGGATCGTTTCGGATTGAATTGAATTGGATGGATTAGATACGTTGGCGGAGCAGTTGTTATGTTGACCGTTTGGAAATTTCTTCCCAACTAATGTTAGATACCGGCAAGTCGGCCCATTTTATTATCCAATTTCGATTCCCGATTCCGTTTGTTTGTTGTTGCTGTTAACCAGTTTGTAATTCGGTGTTAATTGCTTCGTCTAACCGAGATGGGGCTGGAGCTGGGCCCAGGTAAAGGCGGAGGTGTAAATCTGTGGAGGAGTGCCGTGTGGGCGGTGGGTGTATGGAGTGGAGTGAAGGTGGAAGTGGAAGTGCATGTCGAGTGGAAAACCCGTTTTAAGTTGTCTATATTATATGTAAATATGATTTTCTCATCTCAATCTTTAACTGATATTGATAAGTCAAAGTTAATTATAAGCTCAGAAATCACCTGAACAGAAAACAAAGCAATAATATGTACATATAAAAAAAAAATATATATTGCAAATATCCGAATTGAGATAATAATTTTGCAACCTAGACAACAAAATGGGCTCAAGGCTTTGGTCAGTCAGTTAGTCAGTCAATCAGTCAGTCAGTCAGTCCGTCCGTCCGCCCGTCCGTCAGTCAGTCAACGACAACAAAAACATCTCCAAAGGCAATATACTAGATATATTGATCTCCATTTTAACATATTATTTATAGAGCTAGATAGACAGGGCAAGCGAAATCCGTTAGTCATAGTTGCCACTTATCGCCTTGTCGCAAAAAAGGGAGGCAAACTGTACTACTATGTCTATACTATACTATATACTAAGATGATTTTCAGAGAACTAATTTGTAATGCACATAAAATCGAAATTACGCAGCATTTACATGCAATTACAATTTACGTAAGATGTCAAAATGTAAGTATCTTGAATTATAAATTGAATTCTTTCTGGGGAAAAACAAAACTCCCCTAGACGATTAATTTTAATTGTACCACTAATTCGTTAGATATGAATATTAATGAAGTAATAATTCAAAATTAATCTATAGCAGTATCATTAACATTTTTTTTTAGTATTTCTTTTTTTAACTGAAGTGGGACCCTAGGTCATGATTGGCAGAAGCCCTGAAACAATTAAATGACTTAATATAATTATCGAATCGATGGCAAGGCCACTTCTACATACATATATATGGATATTTTACTTGATCAAATCAAAAGACCACATTATGCGGCACCTACGATTTTGTTTAAATACTTTTTAAGGAACCAAAATAAAAGTTATTGCTTAAACTACTTCTTGAAACTTAATCAAAAACACACTTATATATAGTTGTTCAATCCGAATAAATTAGGATAAAAACGTCGGATATTGTACCCTTTCATCTTACATATATACTTATAACGAAATTTCTTGAAAGTCTAAAGAATTTCAATTCAATTACTCAGCTCAGCTGACAATCCTTGTTACTTCAATGTCGATCAAAGTGTTTTTTCTTTCTATATTTCAGAATCAATAAATTAAGAAAATTATATTTAAAAAAAGAAGTAACTAAATGCCACTAAAATCAAGTACAAATAACATATACAATCAACAATCAGTAGAGAAATTCAGATAAGTATTAATATTTGCATTAAAATTTAACATTATTAGGCATTGTTCGATGATTATTTACCGAGTTACAAATGTAATTGCTAATGTAATTAATGGAAAATGTCAGAGAATTCTTTTCATTTATTTTCGTTCTGATTCTCCACGAGTTATTTGTTCTTATTACGTCTTAAATAAAAGATTCGTCATAAATATGCAATCAAAAGGGACTCCTAACTAATGAAAGTTAACAATAAGACAATTTGGCAAATTTTATGTTTGGTGTTTTCGACCGGTATGTAATTAATTTCAAATAATATGTACAGTGTTCAACAACACTCGAGAGCGTTCATACCCAGTATTTGCCCCATAAACGACAAGGTTAACCAACACTGCTGCATCTCAAGGAAAATAAAAACTCACAATAACAAAGCGTGCAAATTAATTCCAGACTAAAAATGCCCACTGAAATTGAAAATCTCAATCCCAATGTCTATGGCAAGATTAAGGAGCGAACTGTCACCGCTTTGGAAGCAGATGAGAATGTGCCGGATCCCTTTGATAAGCGAGAGATTTTCGGTAAGTGAAACAACAAACCAACAATTGGCAGAAAATAATGAACAAACTTTGTCCCTGACAGATCTCATCCGCCACATTAATGACCCGGAGCATCCGCTCACACTCGAGGAGCTGCATGTGGTCCAGGAGGAACTGATACGCATCAATGATTCACAGAATTCGGTCCACATCAATTTCACGCCCACCATACCACATTGTTCGATGGCCACTTTGATCGGCCTGTCGATAAGGGTTAAGCTGTTGCGCTCATTGCCCACACGGTTCAAGGTCACTGTGGAGATTACCCCCGGCACACATGCCTCCGAGTTGGCCGTTAACAAGCAACTGGCGGATAAGGAGCGTGTGGCCGCTGCCTTGGAGAACAAACATCTGGCCGAGGTTATCAATCAATGCATATCAGCGAAGGGTTGATGGAAGAGAGCGAGATAGAAAATTAGCTGATGGAGAACGACAGGAGAACAAGTTCGATAGTAGTGATAACAGTAGAAAATGGTAATACATCTTACCAATAACAAATACTTATATAAAATCTACATATATATATATTATCAATTTAATATAATATAAGCCTTAAATTACACAATGCAATGAATTTATATGGCCCATTCGGTTATCTAACTGTACAAGTCGCATCCGTAACGGATAACTAGTTTTTCCTCTGATCATCAATCCGTCCGACAACAAGGATCAGCCATTGGCTTCACCACTTTCCTTTTGCTAGTGAGGGTTGGGGCTCAAATTCCTAAATTCCTGTCTTTACGTTTAAAAAATGTATGTATATTTTCATTTCTCCAAACTGTCGTCTAAAATAACGTTTAACAAAACACAGCACTTGTCGTGAGGGGAAAAGGAAAGGGAATTTGGACTTGGGAGGATGTGTAACTACGAACTACTACACTATATATTGTTAATGCTGCTTGGGCGGCGTTGACGTTGGATCCTTTACACGACCCACCGTATGGCCAGTATGGGGCTGTTGTACATTACTGGCGGCTGAAGAGTATGTGGTGGCAGTGCTTGGTTTTGGTTTTGTGGGATCATGCTTAAACGTCTTGACCATGGGTCCCTTGCCAGCCTTAGCAAAGCGTATCTCATCCAAACGTTGACGTTCTTCTATTTCTTTGGTGATCTTCATGTTGTCCCAGGCTATAGAGAGGTAGGTAAACAGATTAAACAATTTGGTTCCTTTATATATTCTGGATGCACTTACATTCCTTCATACCGCCCACAAATCCCTTTTTCTTTGCTGGCAAGGCACTGGGCGAATGTGTCAACATTTTCTCTATTTTAAAATAGTCCCGCACAGCTGGAATTCTCAATATAGCTACCTGGCCAAGGGAAATGAAGTTACTACATGCCCAATAGGTTAGAATGGCCGCTGGGAAATTCATGGTGAAGGGGAAAATCACTATAGGCAGAGCCCTTAGCACATATTTCATTGTATTCATATTGGCCGCCGACAAACGGGCACTGTCCGTGCCAATTTCAATTGTCAGATAGAGGGTGGCCGATGTGATTAAAGGCAGCAGATAGAAAGGATCCGCCAGGGTTAGATCCTGAAACCAAAATAGTCCTCCGTCACGCATAGACTCCACTGGCGTATTGGCCATTTGCCTGAGGCCCATGAAGAAGGAAATGAACAGAGGAGCCTGAGCCAAAGGCACAACCATATTCTTGAGAGGATTAACGCCCTTTTCACGCATAAACAGCATCATTTCCTGGGCATAGCGAGCCGATTCAATGGCATTACCCGATTGCCTTGCCTCGGTCATTTTGAGTTGGAGCAACTGCATCTGTGGCATGTTATTACTCATTTTCGCTGAATTCCTTTGGGCCACAATGACCAACGGAAAAATCAAAGTACGAACAACCAAAGTACCTATGGCAATGGCTCCCCACCATGGTATGTCCCACGTGCAATGCAGAAATTCCATACAATTTTGCACAATGCCCACGGGAGTGTATCCACCCAATCCAATCGAGGCGAATGTGGGTTCACCTGCGACACTAAGAACTTCAATTGCATCCGTTCCGGTGGAGTTAAGTAGCTCGGTGGCGGCAGGTATGGCTGGAGGCTCTGGTATATCGGGCAAATCCACCAGCTCTTTGGTAGAAATGGATTCGGGCAAGGCCCCAGCCGCCTCAGCTGCCGGCGTTGTGGTACTGGCAAATCGTGGACTCAAACCCAGTCCCACGGAGGATGACAGCAGGAGCTGTGGTGGCAGGGCCAAAGGTACGGCCCTTGCGCTCGTTCTCATCGCCAAGTGCATATTCCTCTTATTGCCGCAACTGCTGCTGCTGCTGGCGGGGAGCTGTTTGTGGAATTCAAAATTTTGAATTTTAGGTTATGTCATACTTTCCATCGTTTCCCATCGCCCAAAAGCAGCGGCTCCTACCTGTGCGGCCAATCGCCAAGCGTTTGCTGCCCTCCATATATGTACACGCTTGGCCAGCATCTTTCCAGTTTAGCTTCCACTTCCTCTTGCACTGTGATTTTAATTTATAAATTGTTATTCTTGAATTGGCCAACTTTTATTAATTTTAATATAATGTATGCTATCGTAAGACAAAAAAAGAGAAGGCAACAGTGTTCGATAGTTTGACGTTAAGAGTCTTACGTGAGGGCTGTTCGTAGCGTAAGCAGATGACGCAACGTAAGAGTGAATGCACGTTATAACCATATGTTTAAGGCGCGCAAATTTGAATTCACTCGTACTAAATGTGGGTTTACATTAAATTTTGTTGTCGTTTCGCTCTCTCTCTCTCTCTCCACAATGAATTTAGTTTTGCCTCGTAAATGCTTTTTTTTTATCTAATTTACAATTCGCAGCCAGCTTATACTCTCCATAGGAATTATTAGACATGGAATAATGGCCACCAATTTGGCACAGTTTTTGTTCTCGTATTTCAAGTCTCAATTAATCGACTCTCAAACAAGTTTTTCAAACTATTCTTAAGCGCAATTCGTTAGTCCTGATCCTGGAGGACTTGAAAACCCGTATCTTGGCAAATTTGAAAGCCAATCGATGAGATCGTAAAGGACATCACAGAAATCATAATGAACTTGCAAATAAAATAAAAAGTGTACCAATTGAATTTTTTATCATCATTTAAATTCATTTCCTGCCCTTCAAGTTGCTGATTGTTGTTGGCCGTAAAAGTTGTTTTTGGTCAGCTGGATCGCGTTACCAAACTATGCTTCAATTTTTCACTATAAAATCGCTTGTCAGCGCCGTCAAAGTCATCACATCCAATTGTCTAACAGTTCGAAAAACAACTGCCAGCAACTTATCCAAGATGTTCCGTTTCGTAAGTAGCTGTGATCCTCTCCATAGCTTGAAATGGTCATCATCATAAGGATACTCTCTCTTTTAATTTTCTTAGGTGCTCATTGCATCCGCTGTTTTGGCCTGCGCCTTGGCTGCCAACCCCGCTGACTACAGTGCCTACATCACCAAGTCCGCCTCTGATATCCGTCCCGATGGTGGATACGAATACGTCTTTGAGACCAGCAATGGCATTGCTGCCCAGGAATCGGGCATTGGAGGTAACCATGCCACTGGCAGCAACTCCTATTACGCACCCGATGGTCAGCTTGTCCAGCTTTCCTATGTGGCCGATGAGAATGGCTACCAGCCACAGAGCCCCTGGCTGCCAACCCCCCCACCAATCCCAGCTGCTATCCTGAAGAGTCTGGAATACATTCGTACCCATCCTCAATACGTAGAGCCCCAACAGAGGCAATTTGGACATTCACGTAATGCCTTCAAGGCCTTCTCCGGTTAAAAAGGTATTCTAGTTCGCCAATTTTGAATGTTAAGAAATCTTTTTTTTTGTGCAATAAAAGCTTTATTTGAATAATTTAAATCAGAAATCGATTGTTTATTGAAAATACGTTTTACGAGATTTCAGATCACAAAAAACAACCAGGAATTTTTTTTTCGATTTTTAGAAACAGGAACAAAAGGAAAACAACAAAATCTAGATCCCCAAAAGACAAACCGAAAACAAGACGGTTTGAACTTGAATGCCAATCGATAGAGATCGAGAAGGACATCCTAGAAATCCGTTTAGGATTGACTCGCTAGTCGCTTAGTCAGTTGAACCAAAAGATATATGTATGTACATATAAGAAAATGTTATATTTTATATAATATCTCCATGTTTTTTTTTATTATTGGATTGGATCCATAATTTAAAAACATTTTTGATTATGCATTCATTCCGGAAAAGCCATAAATAGTTTTGTATTTATTTGTTTTTACTGAAATGTTAAATGTCAACTTGTGCGACATATTCGGTTAGTCAAAATGCCAAAACTTAATAAGTATTAAAATTTTTTGCAATACTCTTCAAAAAAAAAAATCGTTTTTTTTTTATGTTATTACTCTTAGACTTAAAAAAAGAAAAAGAGACAAATTGGTTTTACACAAACAATCGAATAAATACTGTTGAAAGAATCAGAAATTGAACTTAAAGAAAATAGAGCTGAAGTATTGGTTAAATAGAAGACTTTTAATGGGTTATATCAGTATATATTATTAATATTTTTAGTCTGCTTCAATTTAATATAGGGCAATTGAACTTCGTTGTATTTGCTCATGACAATTTTCTATCATTAAAAAAAACGATACACATTATAAGATCTGCTTGACAACAATTTATTGTTGCAAAAACATATTTTTGCACAAAAAAAAAATAATAATAATTCACCTCGCCCCTCATTTGCATTTTTTAATAGACTTGAGATATTGATATGGCAATTAGCCGACCCCAGGAATCAGTGTGAATTATTATAACCGTCAAAATTAAAAAAAAAAAAAAAAAAAAAATAGAAACACAACAACAAATGTTTGGACATAGAAACCTAATTTGATTACCAGAAGAGAAATATGCAGTACAATGGGAAACAAGTTTTTCAGCTTTTGCTGCTTCTGCAACTCGAATTAATTCATACATACATAAATATTTCATTCAATGGGGGATCTATTTAGTATGATATATATTTAATAATTCCAGTAGCGTATGCCTAAGGGGGAGGAGGAGAAGGTTCCTATCAGATAAAAGGTCAATTAAGAGTTCTCACGTTTCAACCAAGTTACTGCCAAAGGAAATGGAGAAGGAAGGATGGCCTAAATGCTTTTTAAAGGTTTAAGCCCTTAGAAATTCAAAAGGACAAACGAAAATTATAACTCATGGAAAAGAGAGAACCGTTTGGACATCTTCCAAAGAGCAGATCAGAAAGCCAATTGGCCTTTTCCTTACATGAATTGAATCTTTGATATGCGCTTCCTTACCTATATTCCTCTATATACTCTCCCCTTTGGACAAGTATTTTGGTGCAAATAATTAGCCTTTAATTAAAGTCAAAAGAAATCATTTGATAACTTTGTTAATGTTGCAATGAATGGCCCCCTTTTTAATACGCCTTTGATTGCATTTAATAATAAAAATCAAATTCGTTTTGGTCACTTAATCATTTGATTTAAGTAGCTACTCAAATTCATGATGCTTCTTTATGGCAGGGATGCATTAGAGAGATTTACCTTTTTCTTTTTTTCAATTCATTGAACGTTTTCAATGTCAGAAAGGGTGTCATAAAATTCAAATTCACAAAGTGGTGGGCAGTAAAATCCAAATAAGCTGGAAACTATTATATATTGTCTTTCCATATCCCAGCCCTGTGGTTTCAAATTGATTAACATATGCATATTTGGAATCTATTCACCATGATTTCACTTTCTGTCGCGTTTGATGTGAATGCCTAAATTTACGGGTTCTCGTTCCCAGTCTAAGACTAAGCTCAAGGTCAGAAGAGACCTCCTATGGTGATGTTTTAGGAAGATAGTCGCATCACTTCAAATTATGGCACACTGGTTTGGGACTCAATTTATGTGCTTAAGAATTACTTTTTTTTTTAATAAATAAAGAACTAATCAGCTAAAGAATTTGAAAGGGTTTTGAGTCTAAAAATTATAATATTTAACCTTAAACAATTGCAAATAATCATCTATATAAACTGAAAAAAGTAAAGGATATTATGATATCCATGATGAGTGACAATAAATTTTAAAAAAAATTTGGTCTCTGTTTTAAGAAATCATTTGGCTTATGAGCTAATTATGATTTAACTGCTTAGTTTCATAAGTCGATATGTCAAAAAGTTTAAATAGAAAATTCAATCGAGTAGCCTTAAGCAAATGTAAGCCGTTTCCAGCTGATTTAAGCCAATTACTTAACGTGATCCATGATTTCATCTTTAGTTTTTAGAACTATTTAATTGAGGAGAATTCGGGAGACTATTTGAACTATTTGTTTTTGGTCTTATAGACAAATTAAATCATAATAACATATTCAGATGATAAAAAATAAATATATTCAAAATTCATTCAAATTCAAACAATTTGCTAGTTTTAGTTTGGAAAAGAATTCTTCTAAAAATGGCTAGAAATTATATTAATAATTATTATAATGGATTTTGGCCAAGTTATATAATCTTGGCCCACTGTTTTTTCGAAGGTGTTAAAATCCTAAATTATGATAAAAAGGTGCCGCAGACGTTTTGTTTCTTCCGATAAGGCAAGCCCGGAGACAAATCCTGTTTTTGGCTCTTTTTTTTTTTGTATCTCTTTCAGTTTTATGATACATATCTATATCTTGTGTTGACTATTAATTAAGTATTAACTCAATTTTATGGCCCAATTTGTTAAACGCACACATTTTCAGAGACTTCGAGACACGAAGACGTCTGCGAAACGCGCAAACTGCAAACTGGAAACGAAAAACTAACGAAACGAAAAGCGAAAAACTAACTAAAATAAAAATGTGAAAACCGAACACGAGCACGCTCTGATCAAGTGGGGGCCCATAAATTATGCAAAAAATATAGAAATAAATTGTTGCTTTTGGTTTTGGCTTGTCGTAGGTAATACCTACACACATCCATGCTTAAAATGCATTTAATCAAGTTTCGGTTTTTCGGTTTTCAGTTGTTTTTTTTTTTTTTTTTTTAGTTTTTGTCGTATTTCTTTTGCCTTTTTTTGGGTGTGCCGCACTCCGATCCGACATTGACATTGCCGCATGGGGCGATTGCTTTTAATTTTTATTTCTATGATAATGATGATGAGATGAAATGATGATGATTGTGATGGGTTTAGCTTGTTCGCTCTAGTTTGCCCAAAAAAATTTCAACTCTTTTATTGTTATTTAGATTAATTTCCTGCACTTCGAGTCGCTGGTTGCTGCTTGCTGTTGGCCGTAAAAGTTGTTTTTGGTCAGCTGGATCGGGTTACCAAACTATACTTCGATATTTTACTATAAAATCGTTTGTCAGCGCCGTCAAAGTCATCACATCCAATTGTCTAACAGTTCGAAAAACAACTGCCAGCAACTTATCCAAGATGTTCCGTTTCGTAAGTAGCTGTGATCCTCTCCATAGCTTGAAATGGTCATTACCAAAAGGATACTCTCTCTTTTAATTTCCTTAGGTGCTCATTGCATCCGCTGTTTTGGCCTGCGCCTTGGCTGCCAACCCCGCTGACTACAGTGCCTACATCACCAAGTCCGCCTCTGATATCCGTCCCGATGGTGGATACGAATACGTCTTTGAGACCAGCAATGGCATTGCTGCCCAGGAATCGGGCATTGGCGGTAACCATGCCACTGGCAGCAACTCCTATTACGCACCCGATGGTCAGCTTGTCCAGCTTTCCTATGTGGCCGATGAGAATGGCTACCAGCCACAGAGCCCCTGGCTGCCAACCCCCCCACCAATCCCAGCTGCTATCCTGAAGAGTCTGGAATACATTCGCACCCATCCTCAATACGTAGAGCCCCAGCAGAGGCAATTTGGACATTCGCGTAATGCCTTCAAGGCCTTCTCCGGTTAAAAAGGAATTTTAATTTTGAATGTTAAGAAATCCTTTTTTTTTTTGTGTGGAATAAAAGCTTTATTGAAGTAATTAAAATCCAGAACGATTGTTTATTGAAGAAAAGTTTTACAAGATTTCAGATCCCAAAAAGCAATGAGGAATTTTTACGCGCCTTTCAAAAATAGGAGCGAGAGAAAAACCTTAAATTATCATTCAATTAAGATTGCTAGTTCAAGAGCCGTTAACGACGTTTCCCGTAATTAAAGGATATTTACCACAGTGTTAAAAAATGCTAATACTAAGAAGAACAGATAGCCACAAAACCCAAATACTGTTTTCTTTTTTTAAGTGCAATAAAAACTTGTGAATGGCAAAGAGAGGAGAGTCTAAAGGAGATGAGCAACCAATATTCAAAATCAATTTCCTTGTGCTTGAAAGTGATCTTTGGAAATAAAGTGTTTGCAAGCAGACAGTGAGGAGTCAGGAGCAGCAAAAAAATACCGGCTACAGGGCTACATACCCCAACAGTGGACCTTAATAATGAGTTAAATGATTCTTTTTGAATCAGATTTATAGTCTGATGGCATCAATATGGTTTCAATTTTAGGAATAATTCAGCATTACGTATAATTTTGCCAACGTTTATCCATTATTTCCTTTATACTGCAGGAATACCACGGAATTGTTTTTTAAGACTCAATAAAATCTTTTCTTTTTAAATGATATGTTCAAAGCATTTTTTTTTTGCATATTTATGCTAATTTTTTTACAGTTTGAAAGGTTAGACTTGTTCGAATATGCTCGACTTTTGCTCAGAAGTCAATAATGAATATTAATTTGATTTGAAACGGTCATAATTTATACATTTATGGTTAAGATAGTTATGTGCTTATGACGTCAATTCCAAAGCAATCGAATAGACGAATCGAAACCAGAAAAATTGAAAGGCTTAATGAAATGTCAATTTTTGGCATTCCAATTTTCAGTGAGTCTAAAAATGACTTTTTCTTTACAAAAGTCTCTTTCATATTTATATTCATTTTCTATATACTTTCGATGTTAACAAGAAATTTTTCAATTCAAAACTTAACAAATGTTAGGCAGAATCAAGAGTATTCCCAAAAGGGCCACATTCCAAAACATTCCCTTTACTTCCCCTTTCCACCTATTTCAAACGAATTTTTCTTTTTTTACCTCCGAAACACTTTCTTTTCATAAAATTTCGCTTAGCCACGACTTAGATGCATTTCTTTTAGCTAAGCGCCTTAAAATAGGGGGAAAATTTATTCCCTAATATTATTATCTGCTCATTCAAAGAAATAACTCAAAATCCACTTACCTTACCTTTGTTCTCTTCCTTTTACATATCATTTGCAATTTTTTCTCACTCACACATAAAAAAATATGAAAAAAAAAACAACACACACACATGAAAATGCATAGGCATAAGTTTACTGTAATTTCACTCAGTGTCTCGTTCTAACACACATACTTAGGCATCCTGTGCCCACGCGAGCCCTAGGAAAAAGAAAAAAAACAACTTGTTGCATTTCAGCAAATAACGAACCGATTTCTTGTGCGAATACATTATTATAGTCAGTAATTACTTCAACTTAATGCCGATGCAATTTGTTTACACTTAAATTCACTTTTTACACTCAAAAAAAAAAAAAAAAAAAAACAATATCTCCTTGCCGTGCGTAATAAACTTTGGCCAAACGTACTAGTGTGACCAGACACTAGCTCTGATCGTCGGAGAGAGAGAGTAAGACTGAGAGAGAGAATTTTTGTGTTGTTGCTTAGCACGCGCTCTTTGAGCTGAGAGCGAGCCGGCTGTTTTTTGTCTTCTCTTTGTGCTTACTTTCCGGAAGCAAATGGTTGGGTCCGTTAAATTCAAACGGAAATAATTAATGTATTAATTATTTTACAATATTAATTTCAATTTGCATTTGCAGGTTACAAAAATATAACTTACTTGAGACTTGGACCAATATATTTAAAAAAATTGAGTTTCGTCTTTATCAGGATTTGTTTTTGAGGGGTGTCCTGTAAAAAGTTTTTTCAACTTTATAAATCATGGAATTGCGTGTTCTTTGTTATATAAGGACTCAATTTATAAATTATTATAAGGGGACTCTTTAATTCACATAAAAATTAGTCATTTCCGATGAGCAACACTCATCAAAAAAATCGAGTTAAGTTGCATACTTTTAGGCCACAGTTGGGCAAATATTGGCAATAAATTAAGCAACTTTTTGGCATCTGATAAAACATATCTGAATGTCAAAGATCTGGGTCAAAGGACTATCAACTTGGACGGAGGATGCCGCAATTATTATGGTCGACATTTGGTTCAACCTGTTTGGTTGGTACAAATAAAAAGTTATAATTTTTAACAAATTAAATACTTGGATCCATTAAAATGGAATTTCAAGATTCTTGAAGGTTGAAAACGTCTACTGAATCCTTTGAACACTTATTCTCAGTTGCATGCACCATAAAATTGCACAATTTCGCGAGAGCTGGTACAAAAGTTTGCCTGCTGATACACAAAATTGTCATCAATGATGAAATTTTTAGATATTTGTCACCCTTGGAGGGCTCATTAATTTTCGCCTGAACAAACAAACATGAACAGAAGCTCTAAGTGAGTTAGAAATTTACGATGACACTCGAAATGTATTTCACGTTCAAGTCTAAGACTGACATTTAAATTTGTTTTTCTTTTCTTTGGCAATCTCGCGATGGTCGTAGTCGCATTTAATTATTAACAAAAGCCGCTAAGCCAAACGAAATGACAAGCCGAACGCTTGTTGGCGCCTCCGAAAATGTTTATTCATTATTTAATTGTGTACCCTAACCGCGGGAGACTTGTCAAAAGCTTAAACTAGTTAGTAACTACCATAAATATTATGGAAATCAACTGTTGGGAGGTGTAAGACATATATAAATGATTTTATAATTTGTATTAAAACCAATTTGCAGGGTATAGAAATGTCGCACTGACAACAATTGGCCAGCCAGAAGTTTGGCCGTATGGCAGTAAGGCATATGCGACTAGGCAAAGTGTTTGACTACAATTGTGATCCACTTTTATGCCATTTATCTTTTGAGGATTCACATATTTACATTTTCTTTAACAATTTGCATAATTAATTAATTTCACAATCAGCTTTTGGTTTTATAGAAATTCTAAAATTTTTCTTGGAAATCTTTTGGTTATAATTGAAATTGAAATATCAACTAAATGGCAAATTAATTTTCTGATTATATTCATTTAATTCATATTTTTGAATGCTTATAAGCATGAAGTCTCTATAAATAAGTGAAAAGTTCAAATTTGTTGGCCTTAGACCTTGGAACTTTGACCTGAAGAGGCTTGATTTGTGTTAAAAATAGAAACTAAACATTTCTTTACATAGACATAGAGTGTGATGAGTATAGAGAGAGTATAGAGACTTCGTGACAATTTTGATTTGCCCGTCAGCTTGATCTTCAACATATTTTGCACTACTAATGGCATTTATTATGAATTTAAGTCAAGATTAGATATGAAAATATAAAACATTATTAGTTTGGAATTTATGTGAATAAAACTTTAAATCTGCATTTATGATTTTTTATCTTTTTTTTTTTTTTGTTTTCTTTTTGAGATTAAGAAGAATGTAAAACAAACGAAAGACTCTATGAATTTTGCCTAAGCATTTGTCTCTCTATCTATCCACAACAAAGTGATGTGTGTGTGCGTGTGTGTGTGTGTGTGTGCATAATGAAAACAAATAAGCTGACTGAATTTTGATCGTAAAACTCGGTCAAATTCATAATTTCGAGCAATCAATTGGAATATTGTCTTGTGTAGGTGTAGGTCAGTCAAAAATTGGTATAAAAACGGATTGCAAATCAAGTTTCGAAATCAGTAACAGTTTACGGTTATCAGTTATCCAAGCACACACACATACACACACACACAGACACACATACACAATGAACAAAATTGTAAGTGATAGAAAAATTATTCGCATTTTACAATTGATTTAATTCGTTTCGTTTTTAACGATTTTTTTTAGACTCCAATCGCTGCCCTTTTGAGCATGGTGGTAATGGTCGTGGTGCAGGTCCAGGTGCAGGCCATTGATGATGAATCCCAGGCTGTTATCCTTCAATATGAAAATGAGATCAAGTCGGATGGCAGTTACAATTGGGCCTACGGCACCTCCAATCAGATTAAGGCCCAGGAGAGCGGTGTGGGCAGCGCCTATGCTGCAGGATCGGTCCAATATGTGGCGCCAGATGGTCAGGCCATACAATTGGAGTATACAGCCGATGAGCATGGTTACCAGCCGCGAGGTGCACATCTGCCCACGCCACCGCCCATTCCCGATTACATTCTGAGGGGATTGGCTTACATTGAGGCGCATCCGTTTACACGCATCCAGCTGAAAAAGTAGCCAAACAAACACAAAACTTAGTTATAATTTTAGACAAATTTTCGTTCGTTTTTTTTTTTGTTTTATCCATTTCATTTAGAATTTGTTTTTTTTTGTTTTGTTTTTTTTTCGTTACTTAGGACAATAGTTGAAAAATAATAAACTTTTTGTGGTTTTGAATTCTTTTTTTTTTCTTCTTTTGTTTTCATTTTCTTTCTCTTTTTCTTCTGCTTGATTTTGTGGCAACAGATTTTTTGTGTGATATAATTTTTTGTTCGATCGTTTGCGCTTTTGAAGTGCCCGCAAAAGAATATAGACAATTGTCTTGAAGGTTTGTTCTGAATTTCGTCAGTGACTTGTGCAAAATAAATAAAGGGGAAAAAGTTTCAAGTTCAGAACATGAGAAATTTTCCAATAATCACAATGAGAACGCTTTGAAGACTTAACGAAATTGAGAACAATCGACAAACAAACACAGCAAGAGGCAAACAAAAGTTTATATCGAAAACAATTCTCAAAATTTCAATATTCTAAACAGAGGCGCCTAGTTGTGATCCACTTGTTTTTCTTTCTTTTTCGTTTTTTTTTTTTTTTGTGTTAGGTAACCTAAATACAAATATATTTAATATGATGAAATCAAAACGCGAATCAATAATCATTGAAGGCAGCCCCTAACCGCGACCCGCCCTCGCAAATTCTCTTAACGGGGGCGCGGTCCGGTCCAACTGTCACTTGCAGCGGCAAATAAGATTGTTCTTTAATTGGTTAGACTATATTGTATTCTTTTAAATTCAATTCAAAAATCGTTTTCGTACAATGATTTGGGGGGGGAGATGTTAGCTTTGCGAAAACTTGATCGATTTAATCACTTTTTTATGTATGTATGTATGTACTTTTCAAAACGATTCAAATTTGATCGAAATTTTATAATAAATAAATGAGCAACGCAAAAGCCAACCAACCAACCAACCAATATCTCTTATTTAAGTTTTGTTATTCTTTTTTTTTTGTGTGTAGCTCGGCTGGGCTGGGTTGGGTTGGGCTAGGCTTGGGGGTGGTGTTCAAGTTTCGGAGGAATCTCGAGAGACGAGACGGAGGTTCAGAACAACTCCGTTTGGCTTTTGCATTATTCTTATTTCTTGTTATTGTTATTATCGGTTTTACTTTTGTTCTCTTAGTCTTACTGAAAGTACAAAGTGCACATGTATCTAGGGTTAGGTTTAGGTTTAGGTTTAGGGTTTTCTTTCTTTCTATAGGCGGCTGCTTGCTGGCTTCTACAATTTTCTCTCTTTCATTTTGCTTTCTTTTTCTTGTTTTTTTTTGTTTGTTTTTTTTTTACAATAAGTTAACGTTTTATTTGCATAGGCATCTCTTGTTAATTTAAACTTTTTCTTTACTCTTTTTTGTTTTTGTTTTGCTTTGTTTTGTTTTTGCTCTGCTAAACAGAAACTTAACTTAGTTAATTAAAAAAATTTTCCTTTAGATTTTGTTTCGTTTTCTTTTAGCGCCAATTAAGTTTTTTTTTGCATTTTTCTTGTTGATTTGTTTGTATTGTTGTTGTTTTTGTTTTTATATAGGGATTTTTTGTTAATTTTTTTTTGTTGTTTATCCTTTTTTGAGTAAATTATAAAAAAGAGTAGAAAAATCTAATAGATATTTTTGTTTTTGTTTTTTGTTTTGTTTTGTTTTTGCAAAAAGTGCTATTCGCTCAAAAATTATTATATATGTTTTCTTGTTGTTGTTGTTGTTAATTTTGGTTTTGTTTTTTCTTTTTTTTTTTGCTAAAGTACATTACATATCGTTCAAATTTAGTTGTCGAATGCAAAAACACAAAACTTCAACTCAAAAATGATTTGAAGAAATTGGAAAACGTGAATAATTTCAAACTGCCTGTCTAATTGTAAATTTCCAAAAAAAAAAAAAAAATTGAAGATATATAAATGTTATTAACCAAAAATAATGTGTGTCAAATGTGTGTGTGTGTGTGTTGGTGTGTTGGTGTATGTGTGTGTGTGTATAAGGATATCTGTGTGTGTGTGTGTGTGTTTGTTTAGCTGTCTTTATGCTGTTGTTGGCGATGCTGCCGCAGCACTGCAGGCCGCATTGGTCAATGTTGTTGTTGGTGGATGCGTAGCATTCACCACACGATTTGTATTATCGAGCGTCTTCGAGTGCATCAACTGCATTAGATAATGCTGCTGTGTGGGCTTATGCAATGCCAATTGGGACAATGCATCATCGATTGTGAACCACTGACGTTTGCGTCCAATGTTGCGAGAATCCTCCCATTCGTCTAGCTCCTTGGTTACATTCATTACAAACACCTCAGTGCGATGCATGTGATCGTTGTTCTGCAAACATTAAAAAAATAAACGTATTTTTATTAAAAAGTTTCTCGTTTTTCATAGTTATTTAAAACAATTGTCTATAGAACCTAACACATTTCTGAACTGCAACTGCTAAGCTATTTAGCAGCGATTACTAATTCCAGAATACAATTTACTTTGTAAAGTACACAAAATGAGTTATATTGACAGATCATTTTTTGTTCAAGCCATTCTGTGTAAACAAAAATTACCTAACAAATGGATTTCTACCTATTACATGGCCACTTTTTAAACAATCTATTTATGAAGCTAGAGAAGGTGACAACTTCTACTTGAAGCTCTGTCTAGTCTCATTTTTTGGTCTTGTGACCTATTGATGAGGCGCTGAAGATCACTTTCCTATTGGCCAAGAGTGAATATGAACCAAAACTTCAAAAAAATGTTAGTTACTCCAAATTGTCTCAAAATGGTTGATCGAAACAACGCAAAGTATTCTTCAAAAGCCTAAAACGTTAATTAATTTCGTATTGAACTTGGAAACAAACAACTGAATTTATTGAATGATCCTCTCCTACGCATAAAAATGCTTTACTTGGTTTCTTAGATCAGCAATGAAGTTTTTGTGGGTGAATGTTAAGGAAAAGTGTTTTTTCTTGTTGTTTCCTTGCTTTTCAACTTTTTGCAATTTTTCTGTCATTCTTACAATATCAGGATAAAAGGAGGCATAATGAAATTTGAACATAGATACTATAATCGATTTAAAAGTGAGACAAGAAGGCTTAAGGCACATTCAAACAAATTTTAGCTAAATATGTTGAAATCCAACAAAATCAAGCTCCCTGTGGGTCAGCCTACAGACTAAGTTGCACATTCTTAATTTGTTCTCTGTCTACTTGTTGAAAATCATTCTAGGATCAGAAATTTCACCTCAAATACGCCCAAACAGCGACCAAGACTGCCAACAACGCCAGCCTCTTCCAGTACTTCACGTACAGCGGTGACAGAAGGCTCTTCTTCAGGTTCTACACCGCCGCCTGGAACGATCCATAACTCTGGACGACGTGAGGAAGTGACCAAAAGTACCTAAAACAGAACATTTCATTGTGAATTAAGATATTGGAACAGAAAGTCATATAATTAAGTACTTACCTCCGCTTCATTCTCGGAACGCACACAAATGCAGGCGGCACGGCGCCTGAATCCATCTTTATCATAGATGCGAGTCGAATTGGGCTTCTCCTTGACCATCTGAAATGAGTGTGAAACACAAAAAAAAAAAATAAGCATGTGAGTTGATAAACACGTTTGCAAACTGATTTACAGGTCGGCGGATGGCCGTCAATCGGCAAAATGCCTTAACTCTCAATCGTATTTCTTATGTGTACTATATATGTATGTATAAATATATATATTTATAAATGTGGTGAAACTGATAGCTGATAAAACGCACAAGCGCCCCATAGAACCATAGACCCACTGGCCCAAGCTCTCAATTTATCATTTTATGGCTGTCGCGTTTAATTTAAATTGTGCGGGCACACATCGAGAATCGTGATTCCGCGCTCCTCTTATCATCTGATACGAATGCCAAATGGAATGATTACAAAGCCGGCATTAATTGCAGTCCCCCAGCGGACCTTATCATAGGCAGTAGGTCTGGGTTCTGTTTTTGGTCTAGTGCGTGCCGTAAACCAGGTCCCGTTCGCTGGTACTGGAATTAGCTTGTCATGCCCAGCGGCCGTGTACTTGAGGAGTACTAGAGAAAGGAGCTCTAAGATTTTGAACTATTCACTATTTAATTTGCAATCGCACGAAGTAACAAATTTCTCAAGTTTAGAACCATTTGAATGAATTTCGATGCGTAAGGATCTATGTCCCTGAGTGCCAGGCCAGGCCAACACGCAGATGTGTGTGTGGAAGAAGGCTAACTGGTGATCTTTTAAAAGGCTTTAGGCGGACAACGATCATTGGGCAACTTTGGTTTTAATGGAAAGCCTTCCAGGACAACGTCGCGTTGACATATCTACAGGAAACTCAACGTGGGTTAATCGGATGCACCAGTGAAAAGAGGTCTACGCGGACACGAATAACACTAGGAATCCTTCTTTCTAAAGGATGAGCAGTAGGTGGACACTCAGAAATACATCGATTCCTAGTCTACATATTGGTAAATCTCTGCTTTTCAAGGCACTCAATGAATTTAGTTTTTTAAGGAGTTTAGATTTTAGCTGGATTATTGCCTCCTTTTTTTTTAACTATACACTAACAATTAATTTAGTAGCACTTCTTATTTTTTTAATAAACACTCCGATAATTGTTCTCCCGAGAGGATCCGTTGCTGTTGCCGCTTCAATTTGAAATGCCTTCTCATTCGCATTGACGTCTCCTTTTTGAAAAGAAAAACCCCTTCCCATTCTCCTGTTGCAATTTCAATTGCCATCTCACTCTGATTCGTGGCACCAAACTGTTTACATATTTTGAAGTGTGTGTTCATTTCGGTTTTGGGTGACTTTTGTGGAATAATGTTTACGGGAATGGCAAATTGGAAGACGATAGCCTGGATTATTTATATGTTTTTTTTTCGTTGAAAGTAAACTTCATATTGCCCCACACTCCAAGATCATTATAACCAATTGATACCAGATTTATTTGGTGGAGACATAGGACTTTGAACGGAGTTTGCAAAGAGCATACAAGTAAACAACAGTTGGAGGGAGTGGGAGGGAATGAATGGGCGAGCGAGCCGCAGAGAGGGAAGAAAAAGTCCAGATCTAGACTGACTTGACAACTGTAATGGAAAACCAAGCCAGGCAGGCGGCAGGCAGCTCCAATTGCACTTGCACTGCACTTTGAGTAAACATCCTCCACACAGAGAGGCCCCGTGCGGAGTGCTCCTCATCTTTGAGATGAGATCGAAACGTGTTTCATTTTCATTTCGTTTCAACTAACAATAAACTAAATGTTTTTGTTGTGTGCATTTTGTTTGTGTACGTTTTGATTAGGGCCAACATCTGGAAAGGCTTTTTAGGCTTACGTTTTTGCTGGGTTGTGTAAGTACGCGAAGCCAAATGGAAAATTCAACGTTGCTTTCAGAAGATTGTAAAAATGCTGCGCTGCTGCGGCTCGACTGCTGGTGCTGGTGCTGCTGCAACAAGTGTGTCTGTGTGAGAGTTTGTCGGTTTGTTTGTATGTGAATTCCGGTAGCCGGTCGTGATCTCGTGCCGATGTTTTCTTCTTCTTTCTGCTCTTTTATATTTTTTTTGTTTTTTTTTTTATTTTTGCCAGGTGCTTTTTGGTCTGCTGTTCGTGTCTTGTCTCGTTTTGCGCTCTGTTATATGTATGTGTGTCCGAGTGTGTGTGTAGATTTGTTGTTGTTGTTGAAGTAACGAAAAAAGAACTGCGCGTCAAGTGGTAAAGTGAAGGTGTGGGGGAGGAGTATGAGTGTTTGTGTGTGTGTGTGTGTAGGTATGTATTTTATATATGTAAGTGGTGAGAAGAAACAGAAACTTGTTGAAATTTAAGAAGAAAACAAAAGAAATTTAAAATCAAAAAATGAGGAAAAAAGGAAATAAAGCGCAGACAGGGCAGAATTATTTAACTACTTTTGCAATGGTTGCATGTTGTTGTTGTTGGTTTTGGTTGCGAGAGTGTGTGTGTGTCTGTGTGTGTGGGAGAAAGATTGAGAGTGTGTATTTGTGTGTTTGTCTTAAAGAGAGAGAGAGCGCGCGAGTGATTGCGGTTGAGGTTGAGCTGTGTGTGTGTGTATGAGAAGGATGAGGGAGGGAGAGGGGGCTCTTGTTGCAGTCAATCGGTCTCTTTGTCCTTTCCTGCTTTCCGAAGTACGGTTAGAATTTTAGAGCTGCTACTTCTTATTGCTGTTGTTGTTGTTATATTATTTTCTTTCTTGTTGCAATTTGTGCAGCTTTCCGTCCTTTTTTTCTTTGTAATTTGTATTTGTTGTTTTGTCGTCGTCGCCGACTTTTGAAGTTTTCCTTATCTGGAGCCGAAAGCACATGCGTTTTTCTTTTCCATTGCTGCTGCTACACACATTGACAGCGTTTTCCCGTTTATCGCAAATTGTTGTGAAAACTATTTTCTTATTTCTCTTCTTTTTGGGACGATGAACTAATCGTTTTTTTTTTTTATTTGTTATATCGCGCCGCGCGCGTTATGCCGTAAGACCGCTTTTTGCTGCCGTTTGTAAATGAAAAAATTGTTTTGTTCATATATTTGTGCCCCCTATTTGTTGACAGTGTGACTGCAAGCGGCAAACAGTGGGAGCCGATGGCCGATGGAACGACACGAAATGGTGTATGCAAATATACAGGGAATAAATACTGGGAAAATTACAGCTGCTATCTCAGCACTAGTTTTTTGTGACTAAAATATATTTCAATATTAAATCAACTGAATCAATGCTTGCCTGATTCGTTAACTATTTTTGTAACCTAACCGTTTGAAGATACAATAAATTAATTTGAAGAAAGTTTTAACAGATGCATTGCGATAATTATTTCGGAACTAGTTTTTCAATGGTACTAAGGCCCCACTTCTGTTAACCACGCGTCTAAGAGACTCAAAAGGTGCAATTTCTCAATGTTAACCGGCAAAATGGAAAGTTTGCGACTTCTGTTAATATAAGACGTTACTTTTGAATAATTTTTTGCTTGAATTGACGCTTAGTTTAAGGATTGGCTACAACTGTGAAAATACAAATATAAATTCATTTTACATAAATTTTAAAAAATTTAATTGAAAATAAACTCCAAAAAAATATGCAAACAAAAAATAAATCTTCACCAAATAAAAATTATGAAAACTGAATGTAGCCCTCACATTTTGACCTATCACCGAATTGGTTTAGTCAACAGGTAACATAAGCTTTAAGCTCTCATAACAAATTTGACCTGCCAAGCGCCAAAAAGTAGACTAAAGCCATTCGAATGATGTCGTCTATTTAAAATTTTCAAGAGTTTTCTCTCGACAGACCTTTTCGGCTCTACTTTTGTCGTTTTTTGTTCCCTTTTTTTTTTGGGAATGTTTAAGCTAAATCGAAATGATTTATGATGCTCCAAACGAAAAACCAAGTTACAGTCTCGTACAAAATTTCTTTGATTCGTTGCCAACAAAGTAAACGGAGCAAAGCGGCGCAATGGTTCAGGGTTCATGGCTAGGGGGGTGTGGGGAGAGGCGGACATCAATAGGGGAATGGGGGGAACAATTTTATGGCCAAGGATTTTGCAAGTTACTAAAATTTGCCTTGAATTTGTTTCAGTTTTATGTTTCTGTTTCTCATTCCGTTTCTATCCTCTACGTTTAATACATCTACTTACTGCTGTATAAGTGCCGGGCGGAGGCGTGGCTTAGCTGCGTGTCCTTGGCATCCACCTTGCCCACTGCCCACACCGCCCCCCCACCTTCTCGCACCAAACAATCCTGATCTCTGCTTCTTGTGACTCTGAAATTGCTTATTTCTTAATGCATTTGCCATTTTCTTAGACATTTTCTTTCCATTGCCTTTTTTTTCTTCGTGTCCTTTGCCTAAATGAATTATGAACCTTCTTTATGCCTTTTATTTTGTCTTGTTTCTTTTGGATTTTAAGTTTCTCTTTTTTGTTGGGTTTCTTTGGGTGCTCATGCAGAAGTGTTAAATAGTTTAACACGCGCTTTTTTCCTTCTTGGCATTGGTTTCAATTTGTTCTGCTCTTTCACTTGACTTAAAGTCGATCAATGGCAATTCCTTTTTTCCTATTACTCTCGCTCTCGCTCTCTCTCTGTCTGTCTTTTTTTTATCGTTGTTGCACACATAAATATAATGTCGCACAAAGGCGTCGCTCCGACTACAAGAGACAATTTTATAAAAAAAAAAACGCACAAACTGCGTACAAGTTTTTTGGGCTCAAACTGATGTAGAGGGCGGCTTTTCTTCAACCTTAGCTCTTCCTCTTTCACATGTATTAAACGTTGTGCAGCACTGCATTAAATAACAAGAAGCAGTTCTTCTTCTTCAAATTTGCATCAATTTAGGCCTTTGAAACACCTACAAAAAGGCTTCTCAGTCTAAATTTGGATTAAACTGTTTGTAATTTAGTTTGGAATAGCTTTTAAATTAAAAATTTAATAGATTTTGTTAATTGAACTGAGGTTAACAAAAACTAGGACCAACCTTTTTTTGCCTTATTTTATACTTTATCGATGCAATTATCCATTATTCTCATAATCCTTATTTTTAATTTTCATGACGCTTTTACAGATTTTACTGTTCATTTTGTTTGACATTTTGGCGAACAAAAAAAATTAATTAATTCAATTAGCTTATTTAATTTATTTAAACTGTTTATTTTGAAGAAGATGGCTAGATTCGTGCACACGTCTTTACGAAGGAAAGTGGACATCAGGGTTGTCTTTTGAGTACTTATCGATAACATAATAAGCTTCTGTTATATCGATGAGTGCAGATAGACATTTGTCTTTAAACTATTTAAACTATTAAACATTTCTCCTTTGTTTATTAGATAGTTTCTCATCGTCTCTCATTAAGCTGTCAATACCTAGAAGCAGGGGCTCTTTCAAAAGCTGCTATCGAACTGTCTTATGTGGCTTTCATTGTCTTTGTATCATCTCAAAAGGAGAACATTTAAATGGACTTAACCAAAATGTTGGTTAATCTTTTGTTTTGCTTTGGAGCCCCTTTCAACTAGATGAAGTAATGCAGAAAGAACCGCCCAATTGGAGAAATAAAGCTTTTATTATTGGCAACTACTTTCCTGATCTAGCAATCGATTTTGGAAGCACTCAAGATTGTCAATTAAGCATTCGGATTCGTTGTACTAGTTTAATTTTTACGCCACATAAAAAGTTCATTGAGAGACTTTTGTAAACGCTCGTAAATGTTGTAAACGTTCGCTAATTGTGCAATAAATTTAGCAACTCCAACAACAACAACAACAACAGTAACTGTGATTGATAGTAAAAATCACATTAAATATTGACCTCATCACTCAATTTGGTCCTGGATAAGCCCAAATATCAGTTGAGCATATAACAAATTTTTAAGCCATAAATTTGATAATTATAAACCGACAATTTCTTTAGATGATATTGGCCTAAGCACTTTTCTGTTCGATCAGTGTAAATATCAAAGCACTTTGGAGCACTTCCATTGATCGTTCACCTTGTTGCCGCCCCTCACTAAAGATTGCGAAAAAACTAAAGTGGTCCAGATGAGTTGCAATTGGGCACCATTGGCTTCATTGAATTTCGTTGCAAATACATAAAATGGGCAATGAAAAAACCGAAATTAGGCAATTAAATTTGGGTAAATAAATATAAATTGAGTTTTATAATAAAAACAAAATTTCAAGTGGTATATTGAACACTTTATAGACTGGCGTGAATAATACCCTTTTTGGATTCGTAATGGAAAATAATATTAAACATTTTATAGCTTAACAAGTTACACACACACCAAAAAACAAAAAAAAAAAAAGTAAAAGCTGCACTAAATATTATAGATTTTTAAACAAACTTAATAATAGTATTAGGCAATTGAAAATGATTATGGGAAATACTAAATTAAAACTGGAACAAACTCTTTGGAACGAAATAAGTGATTACATTATTAAATCAATTTGTTTATACGTTATTTTTAAGCCAAGAGTTGATAAGAGGGGAATGTAAAATGTTTTAATCCACTTGGCTGTCGTAATTCAATTATCCTTTTATTAGAAATTAACAAAAAGCGGGAAATGAGTCAGATTGAATGTGACCAAATATGACATTGTAAGCCAAAGACAAAAGGTTTAAATTAGAAAAGAAGCAAGTTGGGCGAAGCAAGGGCAAAAGCTCATTTGAAGTTAAGAAGAATGTTATGAATAGAAGGCAATAAGGAAAAGGCACAAAGGCCAGTTTGTGAAGTTTGAAGTTAAGAAGAATGTTATGAATAGAAGGCAATAAGGAAAAGGCACAAAGGCTAGTTTGTCTCAATCTGGGCAAGGCGCATTTGAAAATTAACAATAATTAAAATATTTTTTGAGCAAACAAATAAATAAGGAAAAATGTTTTTATTAAACTTCATAGTTCACAAAATAAACGAGATGAGAACATTTAAAAATTTTATTTTCTTTTTCTTTGATGTGAACCAAGAAGTTTTAAGGCCACCGAAGAAAAAGAAATGATTAAAATTAAAAGATTCATAGAAATGATGTTGTAGTACGTAAAAAATAAGGAAAATGCACAGAGTTGGCCTCTGTGATGTTGTCGTCGGAAAAATGTCGATTTTGAATATTAAATTGCCAATTTTCAACCAATAAAAATTACACAAATTTAGCGCTTAGTAGGTATACTAAATAGCAATTAGTTAGATGGTTTGGCTTTAAGTTACAATGACAGCTCATTTTCTTTTCGAAAAACGAGCAATTGCTATTTAAAAAGTTCAAAGAATACAAATTTAAAGCCATCAAAAAACAAAATTCAACTTTTCTAATATAGCACCTTGGGATTCGAATGTTTTAGTAGGATAACCCCTCAAGGCAAGTTTGCAAGTTTTTAAATGAAAACTATTTATTTATTTAGCAAGAGCTTAAAATTGGTTGTAGTCGCTTCGACGACTGAAAGTAGAATGATTGTAAAAAATGAAATAATCAACTGGGGCTCTGCTATGGCTTGTGATGACACTCGAACGATAGTTAAACGATAGACGAAAGTATCGAAAAATCGACAAAGGTAACTCTTAAACTGTACACACAACTCTGGCAAGATAAAGGCAGAGTTGGTAAACGAAAGCAAAATTCTGTGAAACTAGTTCTAGAAATTAGAGTTCAGAACCAGTTCAATAAAAAAATAAACTATAATTGCAAGTATGTTTGTACATATGTATGTATTTGTCTGTGATTTGCATAAATTCAATTCAGTTTTTCATTAAATGAACTTTCCCAATTCTCTCCTCCCACTGCCTACCCAACTTCAATTGCAATTCCAACTGCCATTTTCAAGTTGCAGCCGCCACACAGAAGGAAAGATATGTATGTATGTACATACATAGAAGAAGAGAAAAAGAGACACCTTTTGGCATTTTTATGACATCCGCCCGAGGTTGTTGGCGGGCATGAGGCATGAGGCTGAGGCTGGTTGAGCTCTGATTTCACTTCCAGCGGAAAACGGAAGCGATCAGTTTATTTGGACCTGCGACGACCAAGTCGAGACGCAGCACAACTGCACAACTTCCTCGAATCGAGGCTTGGCTGGGGACCTCCAACTTTAATAGATTAATTAGAGAGCAAAAATTCCGCGAGAAGGCCGCCCAATGATTAAGCAAAAGTGGTTGGAACTTCCGTCAATCAAAAAGCAAACTGCAAAACTGCTGAGAGACCAAGTTAAAGTTTTATCACGTTTTTTTCTTTGCCTACTTCTTTTGCGTTAGGTTTTTTTTTTCGTAAGGTGCACCGCAGAGACACACAGCAGAGGAATAGAGGGAGCCAAGAGAGAGAGAGAGAGAGAGAGAGATGGAAAAAAAGTGGCAACCACAAGACACTTGATGCCAAGCGATGGCGGCGCTGGTGGTGGCACTGCCAGTGCAGTCCGCATTCTGGACAGGACAACGACAACGACAGAACGTGGTTAGCAAATTTATTATGTAAACGGAAATACGGCATATCCTAGACCCCAGGACCTAGGTCGGGCCGTGCCGGGCCGCTTTAGACCAGGCGCCGCACATTGGGCCAAATGAATTACTTACAATGACCAAAAATGAGTTCAATAGCCTTTCTTCTTCAGAACGACCAGCTAAGTTTTTCAATTAGTTTAGTTTTTTTTTTTTTTTTGGTATACATTTTCTAAACTAAAACTTTCTTTTCCACCAAAAACACAAATACTTTAGGATTTGTCTTCTTTGTCATGAAAAAAAATTTCAACATAAAACATGCCTACAAGAAAGTGTAGAAAAAACTTTTTCATATTTACCTTTTTTTTTCGTTTTGTTTTGTTTTTGGTCTTAACAATAAAACCTTTAAACACGCTGAAAGACGAAAAACTTTTTCTTTGTTTTCCCCATTTGCCGATGCTGACTTTGACAGGTCGGCAAATAGAAATGAAGGATCATAAAGTTGTGGGAAAAATGCTTTTTATATCTAACACTAATGAGAAGAGTTTCCTTAAATATTCCAGTCATCAGTTGGATTGCTTCAATTTGGAAATGCGTTCCACTGTGCGTCGCAGCAATAGAAATAGTTTTGAGGCAACCAGAAGAAGAAGAAGAAGGGAATCAAAAAAAAAAAAAAAAAGAAAACAGAAAACAAAATAAAATGAATACAAAAAGGGAGCAAAAGGACGCCAGAAGCCAAGCTCGTAAATCGCATAAATTGTATAATTCTGGCTTTTGTGTTTTGTGTGCTCCTCTCTCTCTTTCTCTATCTTTCTCTTCATTTCTCTCAGTTGCCAAATTGCGTTTGTAGGTGACTCTCCCCCCACCCAATGGCAGGACAATATGTTGCCCCCCCCCCCCCCAATTCTATCCAAATAGCAACTCGAATAGAAAAAGGATTTTAAAAGTTTGCACACGCTTCAAACTTGCTTGGCTGATAAGTAATTATAGGATAAGCAACTAAAATCTAACCGAAAAACACCTGCAACAACAATAATAACAACAACAACACTTTCCAATTGCTTTTCAATGTTCCCCCACATAGCCGCCAACAGTCAATTAATTGTAACTTAGTGCTGGAAGATGGGCTCTGGGTCTGCCTCTGGCCTGGTATGCTTTCAGTAGTTCATTTAAATTCATGAAGCAGCCAAAGGACACCGTTCTCGCCACAAGGAGAGAACGAACGTGCAGGAGAAAGAAACAATTTTATGGTTAAAAAACATGGGGATAACAAAGAAAAACACTGAAAATATCGTCGTGGGTAGAACAAACGAATGAAAAAAATGAAAAAGAGGATGCGAGGATTGCACTTTAAATTGCTTTTTAAATTTCACAAGAACTATTTTGGCAGACATCCTCACTCAAGACGACATGATGACCGACTAATAAAGAAATTTTGTCAATATAAACGAAAAGCACTCACCTGTTACTTAAATCCATGAGAATCGCAGAGGAGAGCACTCACCTGTAACGAGAAGAGAAGTCACAAAAAATTATCTTAAAGTTGGCGAATTAAGTTAAGTCGTAGTTAACTAAAGAGAAAAGAAACCCAGTTGAACCTTTTTTTATTGCAGTGGGCAGAGAACTGAACTTTCTTGAGGCAAAAGCAATAATTATCCTGCCTCCTGCTAGGATTGAAGTTCCAGTGGTAATACCAGACACATTGTGTCATCGAATCAACGCGTCATGCTGATCAAGAATGCATATACATATGTATGTATATACATTTTGTCTTTGGTCTTCAATCTTCAATCTGTGTCTCGTCTTTGATTTCTATCCTGCCGGTTCAGTAACCTGAAGCCTCTTTCTCTAATGGCTTGCCACACTTTACATTAGCGTCACAATTTATTGGCCAGCTGCTGCGCAGGCGCAAGAGCCACCACCACACAGTCCAGGTAAAAATGATCATAATAGTTATAGTAATAATAATAATAATAATAATAATAAAAAATTTTCTGCGTCGCAGTCGACATCGAGGCGTTTGAGTCCATGTCACGATTCCCAGTAGTGCGTAAGATCAGCAGCAGCAACAGCAGCAAGCGAAATGGCGACCGGTTTATGTCAAATGTATTGACAGGTGCATCGAAGTGCGCATAGACGAGACGCACTCACACACAGACAGAGACACATAGTCTCGCGAAAAGCCTCTGCTACTGCTCCAGATCCAGATCCAGATGCAGACACAGACACAGACACAGACAACTCCGGGCAGAAGTAGGAGCAACATTTGAATTGATTTCGAAATGAATTTATGTTTAATAAATGCACATTTCTTGCCTACTACCGCCCCTTACCCCACACCTCCCCCCACCCACCGCTTTTCGTTATTCTCCGGTTTATAGTATATTTGCTAGTTGCTATCTAAGCCTATAGAGCTTTCCGCATTCCACATTCGGTAGTCGAACTAGAGTTAACACCCACAAAAAAAAAAAATCAAAAAAAAAAAGGGTGACAGAGAGAGGGAGGGAGAAAGATCGAATGGGGGTGTGTGTGAGGAGAGAGACCAATGGACAATAAGAAAAACCTTCGTCTAGGAATCGAAGGTACGGAAAAAAAAGAACCATTGTGTTTGTACCATTTTGGCGGCTTCTTTTGTTGTTGTGTGCAGTTTTTAGATTATTTGTTGCTGACAGCTTCATGAAATATTTATTATTATGGGAGAAGTCCAGGGCCGCTTTTCTCTTCCACCTAGATCTCTTTTGCAGGTGTTGTTGTTATTCTTGTTGTTGTTATTCTTGTTGTTGTTGGGGGTGCCCGAACATAGGCAAAGCAGCTACCAAAATTGAGGTGTTTGCCTCCTCTCTTTAAGGCCCGACTTGAAAGCCAAAATGCCGACTACTCGGATCAAAGACGTTCCCGTTCCCGTTTGAGTTCGCATTCGCCTGCGTTCACTGCCGCTGCTGCTGCTGCTGCTGATGCCGCTGCTTCTCCATGGAACAATGCTGCGTTAAAGGTAATTGTTTGTCAATTACTTGACTCCCGAGTCGATGCTCAAAAATAAAGAAAAGCCGAAGACAACGAAGCGCGTGGCCTGGACCTGGGCTTGGGCTTGGGCTTGGGCTTAAGCTTGGGTCTGGTCTTGGGCCTCACTCTCAGAGCCTGGTAGTGGACCTCAGTCTGTTGGGCCAATTATAGACCGGCAGCTCGTTAGCATATACACAGAATCTGTATCCGTATGGCAATCGGGTACCGATAATCGCATGGAGTGTAAAATTATTTAATTCTCTGCTTATCGCAGCTGCCGGTTGAATCATCGGTCAGTGTGTGAAAATGTGTAGCAGGGGAAATAACAATGATAACTGGGAATGGGAATGCGGCTCGTGAATAAGGTGGGACACCCTTGCGTCGGGTATTAACACTTTGTGTAGCGTTTGGTATGGTTAAGTAAGAATTGATCGAAAGTTAGATAAGGTTACGTTATGTTCGGTTATGTTAGGTTATGTTAGATTATGTTAGGTAAGCTTAGGTTATGTTAGGTTAGGTTATGTTAGGTTATGTTAAGTTATGTTAGGTTATGTTAGTTTATGTTAAGTTATGTTATGTTTTGTTAGGTAAGCTTAGGTTATGTTAGGTTATGTTAAGTTATGTTAGGTTATGTTAAGTTATGTTAGGTTATGTTAGGTTACATATGTTAGGTCATGTTAGGTTATGTTACGTTAGGTAAGCTTAGGTTATGTTAAGTTATGTTAGGTTATGTTAAGTTATGTTAGGTAAGCTTAGGTTATGTTAAGTTATGTTAGTTTATGTTAAGTTATGTTAGGTAAGCTTAGGTTATGTTAGGTTAGGTTATGTTAGGTAAGGTTATGTTAGGTTAGGTTATGTTAGGTAAGGTTATATTAGGTTATGTTAGGTTAGGTAAGATTAGGTTATGTTAGGTTGTGTTAGGGTTTGTTAGTTTATGTTGAATTATGTTAGGTAAGCTTAGGTTATGTTAGGTAAGGTAAGGTAAAGTTAGGTTATGTTAGGTTAGCTCATGTTTCGATTGATCCTAGCGTATTTGGCAGTCGCAGTGCGTTGATTACCAACTATAATAATTCCATTCACATTGCTAGCTGATCCAGTTGTTTTTGCATGTTCTGTTTCTTACGAATTGTTTGGTTATTTGCAGAATTTCATCAATTTATCATGAGGCAAGAGGTCTAGTGACATTTTATTAGCCGATAACGATAAATTTACAGAAAGATTTATTATGCTTCACATGCCTCACACTAATTTAAACAAATTAAATAAGAAAATTCGTTACACAATTAGTGTTAAGCATTATTATTGATCACTGCGCGTCTAATGAGATGAAGATCAACGGATTGCTGATCAATTTGTAACAATAACAACAACGACTCGTTGACATGTGGGCATGCGGGTGAGACTTATGACTGAATTTGGATAGTCATAGCCATAAAAAATAAAGAGAGAGAGAGAGAGAGCGAGAGAGAGTGCAAAAGGAGACGTGGGTGCCTGACTCTAGACAACAAATTATGCAAATTTCACTTCTTCATCTAGAGCAACTTCTTTCCATCTGCCACGCTTTCGCGTTTGAGCCTTGGTCTTGGCCTGCCGTCGGTCGTCGGCCGTCTGCCGTCTGGTGCGTCTCTTCGTTGTGGGTGGACAATGTGACACGCGCGTCGTCATGAAAAACAACAGTTTACTTGCTGCCAGACTCTCAAAAATGCCTCCTCCACTCACTCACTCACTCTCAACGCCAAGCCAAAGCCGTAGCCAGACGACAGTTTTACTGTCTTGACTGCAAAATTTATATTATTTCATGCAATTTGTCATCGTTTTGCCAAGCGCAAAAAGAAGGATGACTTTGTCGTATGTTGCTAAAGTAAATCATTCACTAAATCTCAGAATTGAAAACTTGATTACGTTTTCTTTGCATTAACTACTTATTGCGGTGAGCTCGATAACCAACACCAAAAGCAACCACACTTTAGGCTTAACGTTTGGCTTTGGTTTTCGATTTATAATCCCAATTCGATAATTTAATCATTTCATCAACGAACTTTTTGTGGTCTGAAAAGTGCAAGCCAGTTGCGATTGAGTATTTGTGAGTGATTTCTTGAGATGAGCTAGCTTAGTTTTGGGCATTTGCTGCTATTTTCTCTACCAATTTTCCAGTTAAGTTTTTGTTCGGTTGTGTTGTATTTATTTTTCGTTTATAGCTGTTGTGTTCCTCCCGACATTGAGAATATGTGGCACATTATATTGTTTGCATTTACATGCATTTTGTTGAGTTATTAAATTGGTAAATTTATGATGGGCGTCGTTGTGCATATGTTGCGTAGGTGTGGCCTAACTTTTTCTTTCTTCTTGTTTTGTCGTCTTTTTTTTTCTTTTTGGGATTTTAGAAGGCGTGGTGGAGTGGAGTGGAGTGGAGTCTCGGGAAATTGTAATAAGTCTATGGGCAAACAAAAGATTGTTTAGTTGCTAGCTCCAAACTCCCCCGTCAATAAAAAATTGTGTTGTGTAGAATATTGCGCTAATTAAAATGCAATAAAATGTTGTTGAAATTGCATGGCTAATAAATCATTATGACTGCAGTTGATATCCGCGTTTAGGAGGACAGGCCAGGCCAGGCCAGGTCCCAGACCGGACCGGGTCCCAGACCAGACCAGACCAGGCCAGGCCAGACCAGGTCCGGACCATTGGCCATACTTGAAAAGATTTTGTGAGGTGTGAGCCGACAAAGGAAATGCGTCTGCAATTTGCGTTGAAAAAGCGTTGTGCTCATCATCATTAGAGTCGGCGTTGGAGATGGAGATGGAGCTGAAGCTGGTGGAAGGAGTCCATCTATATGGTCCTACTATTTGCTTTATGATTTTGTTAATTCCCCTGACATCAAAAATCAACAGGCGGTGTTTGAGATGTTTTTGTTTTTTTTTTTTCATTGAAGGGGCAAATAGCTAACTTTTTGCTCAATATATATTGGAAATAATAACGAAAGATTGAAATATTTGAGCTGTCTTCCTTCCTGAGACTATTGCGTGTTTTTTTTTTTGTTGCTTTTTGTTCTTTTCCTTTAGTGAGTTTAGGTAAATATCCTTTTGCCTTTTGAAGGCCGCCTCTGGTTTATTCCTCCCGGCTGCCGCCATTAGCCATAGATTGCCAACATTTGGGATGGTGGGAAACAACTTTGTGGCGCAACAACAACAACAAAACAAAACAAACAAAAAAGAAACGAAGGCTTATTAAAATTGCTTAAAGCTTTGATCAAATATTTTAACACACAAACTCACAAAAAAAAAAAAAAAATAAATAAATAAACAGAATAGAAAAGAGTTTCGTTTCAGCTACCTAGAAAATGATGTGCAATTTGCCCAAACAATGGCTTTTGGATGGTCTATTGGCCTCTCTCTTTGCCTATCGGTCGTTTGGTCTTTTGGTCTTTTGGTCGTTCTGTCGTTTCGGTTAATCGGCAATCAATATTCGTGTAAGACAGGGATAGACAAACAGAAAGCAAGAACGAGAGCGAGCGAGAGAGAGAGTGTGTGAGAGAGAGATAGAGAGAGAGAGAGAGAGAGAGAAGAGAACTCCAATTGGGCAGTAGCAGGAGCTGGCTGATTTTGCCGCTGCCAGAGGCGCGCCCATTAAACATAAACAAAATTAAGTGACCATTAAAATGCCATAAACTGGCGGCGCGTTCATGGCCATGTTGCTGTTGGCCTGTTGGATTAACCATTTGCCAACCAGCCAGCCATCCAGTCAGCCGGTCAGTGTTGGGGCTGCGAAGCGATCTGCGGCCCACATAAATCGTGTACTTGCCGCTTGTAGTTTTCAATTTGTGACAAGCAAAAAGGCAGGAACTGAAAAGACAGTATAGAACAGGCAGGCTGAACAGGAAGCGGAGAGAGAGAGGGAGAGAGGGACTGGGACTGGTAGAGTGGGAGGAAGAACAAGATGAAACGGGATGCTATGCAACTGAAGCAAGGTTAGTATCCCTCTGTCTCGATGTGGCCAGGACAGAAGTAAGTAAAACTCCTTCTAACAAAATGCTGCGTGGGTCAGATCTCACACAGCCTTAGCCAACTCTATTTGAGCACGAAAAAAATGTTTCAATTAAGTTTTGGGGTAAGAGGCACTCGATGTTGGCCAACGCCGGATGTGAGAAATGGCCAGGCGGCACGCAAATCATCATCAGCAATAGCAGCAGCAGCAGCAGCATCTTGACTGCGGGATGGCTATGGTCGATGGGAGCCAGAGGTCTCTCTCTCTCTCTCTTTGTTTCTCTTTCCTTTGGTTCGCCCTCTCATCCGCTCATTCTCTCGTTTTATAGTTTGTGATTGATTTATCGACTTCAATTCGCCAGCTAATTGAGTTATATAAAGCAACGAAAAAAAAAAAAAAAAATGAAAGAAAAGGCTTCTTCTTCTCTAGGCTAGGCTACGCTCTCTCGCTCTCTGGGCGAACTCTCACACCGATTGTCTCTCATGACTGTCATTGGGCGTCACTTCGATGACGTTATGAGATCGGCTAGTTGACTTTATATGGCTAAAACGCGCCATTAATTGCCCAGGCGCAACTAACCAGGCCCCAGTTGTAATATTTATTGTCAATTATTGTTAGTTTAATTGTCAATTATTAAAAATTGTTTTGCAATCATCATCGTTGTCGTCATCGTCATCATCATCATCATCATCGTTGCTAACATATTTTGCTCGTTGCACCCGGCGTATGCGCAATCAATGCGTAAACTCAGGTGCCAGCTGTCAAGGCCTACTTAAAACTGATGACTTCTCTCACACGCTCTCTCCACTCGCACTCGCACTCGCTATCCCCGGAATTGACTCAATGAGCCACATTCAAGCGTCGTTGTGATAATGGCTTCCATTCCCTACCCAACACATACAAAAAGGAAAGGGACCAGCAGCTGATGTCAAATTCAATGTGCTTTGCTTACACTTACCCAAGGAGTTCATCGACTAGAAGAACTTCTTAAGGTATCTTTCGGAATGTCAGCAATATCTAATAACTTAAAGCCAACATAAGAAATATTTTGTTAGATTAAGTTGGTTTAGATTATGCCATGGGACATTATAAAAGGAAGTAATCAAAAAGACGCATTTTATAAAAATGTTTTTAAAATAAAAATTATTATCCCTTGCTATCATTACATTCTACTCCCGATTCCCAAAATAGTCGATCGATCTAAGCTAAGAATCAATTAAGAGAGTTAATAAACTATTGATCGGTTTTATTGCAATCGATAAACTATCGAAGAGTTTGCAACAAAGCAAAAAGCAACACGAAAAACTATAAAACTAATTAAAAAATATCTAATAACTTGAATCGAACATCTTTAATTTGCATCACAAAATTCAATACTTTTCCAAAAAAAGTTTATAGCGATCGAATTTTGGTTTCAAAAATGCATTTTCATATGGCATCATCTTCCATTTTTAACACTTTTCTATTAAAGTTATTATTTTAAATTTGAGTTTTAGACTTTTCTTTTAAAGAGAGAGAAAGTAGGCTATTTCAGAAATGTCTGTAAAATAACAGTACTCAAAATTTATTGTTGTAAGACTACAACAATATCAAAATCATAAATTATTTTGGTTTTCTGTAATATTTGGCAACAAAAAAATTATGTTTTTCGCAATGAAACCAGAAGTAAAGGTATTCGGAACGAAAAACAATTTGTAAAATTCTCACAATATGCGGAAAAAAGTATCAAAAAATTTGCCACACTTATACAAATGCATTTGACTGAAGTTTAAAATTTTTCAATTTAAAAATTTATAGGTTTTTAGAAAATGTTGAAAAAAAGCGTATGCAAAAAGAACTTAAATAAGTCGATTCTAAACTCTAATTTAAATTTCCAATCTTTATTTAGGTGTCTTGGATTGCTTGTGCGTTTATACATGTGCTTGTGCGTGCTTCAGATCTAGCTAAGGTTTCTCAGCGACAGTTTGATAAAGAAATGAGCGAAAATTTACACTCAATTAGATGTCGCTTTGACCATAATGTCAATATGCTTTAGGATCTCACGGTTCTTAGAGAGATTAAATAGAAATTGCTACTCTTTCTTTCAATTTCAGCGGAAAAAAAATGATAGGCTTTAAGTTGCGATAGTGCATTCCGTGTGTGCTTGCCTTTAATCCAGCTTTGCATTCTCGGTTTATCTCATTTTTACAACTTAATAAAGCAAATCAGAGAAAGAGAGGGGAAGAGAGAAGATGCATCGCTCAATTCGCTTTCGCAGACGCTGGCTGCTGAGTTGCAGGTGCTAAAAGTTGGCTCAGTTTTTGATATTGATATACGTGAGTATCAGTTGCAATCAACAGTTGCCTTGCCTGGCGATTGCAATCTCCCATCATTCATTCACTCCACTTCACTTCACTACACTTGACAAAAGCTGAGGCCAAGTCCGAGTCCAAGTTGGACTGGAGAGGCTCAACACTGAAAACTGGAGACTAGAGACTGAGGCAGAGGCAGAGGCGCTGAGGCGCAGAGTTGCGGCGTCTGCGGCACGATCAAGGCCAACTGGCCCCAATTTATATTTTTATTCCTGCGTTGTAATTGCGTTGCCAATTGTTAATTTATCGAACGCCGGCAGCGGCAGCAGCAGCATCAGCCAGCATCAGCCAGCAGCAGCAGTGAAAAGCATCGAATGCTAGATTAATTGTACAATTAACAGGCCAAAGCCAAACATTTTGTCAAGCAATTTGTCTTTGGCCAGAGATGGTAACTCTCTTCCTCTCTCATCCATTCTCTCTCTTTCTCTTGGTGGGCGTTGTTTTTTCTTTGCTGTTTTTGTGGGTTTTAGCAGAATGCAATAAGCTAGAGCGTAAATCAACAAGGACATACCGCAGCAGCACCAAGACACCTGCTTCTCGTTGCTTCTAATCAAGTCGGGCAGGCACAGGACAACAGCAGGAGCATAAGCAACAACAACAATGACGACGACGACGACGACGACGACGAGGACGACGACTCGGCTCATAAAAACCAAATGAATGGCTGGCATTGCACCCTACGAGAAAGAAAGAAAAACAAAAAAAAAAAACGAACCAAAAACTTTACGACAAGCCGCACAAATTGGAAGCACTTTTTCCTCTTAGACTACAGCAGAAGGTCCTGATCCTTCCTTGTTATGCTGTGATTGAAGGGTATATAAATTTTCTTGAGCAGTTGACACAAGCGCACTTCCTTGCCTTTCTCCAACAAATCACTAAGCTAAACTAGGTTAAAACGAAAACCGTAATTGATCTCACAAATAGGAATCGAAATCGATAAAATAATCGATTGTCATTCAGCAGCAATGAGTATTCAAGTAAACAGAAGATTGTTTACACAAAAATGAAGGAGCTTACTTTGATCAAATCTTCAAAGACACGTTTAAGATCAGATCAAACAAAACTCAATTTGCATTTTGACTTGGTTTCAATCAGAATGGCAAGTGATCTACAATAAGTATAGTCGAAATTCAGTGTTGGAAATGACAGCAAATATCGTTGCTAAGTTACTGCGATTTGATTTCCATTTCCTTTTGTATAACAAGTTCGTCTAAATTGACCTCAAAAGAGAATCTGGGAGTATGTAACTCTAAACATTTGAACAGAGTCTCGCCGTCTTTTTGTTCCTTTTTCAATGTGACCAGTTTTCAAGGGCATCCAGTTAGTCTGGATGCTGGTTGAATGATTTTGGCTGCGGCTTCTTGTTCTTCCTTTTCTTGTTTTATGAGCCGCACAGTCCGGGGAGCATTTGCCATCATCATGTTGATTGCTGATGACACCGAGCCAAAAAGAGTTTTTGTTCCACTTGCCTTGCATCGCCTCAGTTTTGGCCGCTTCAGTTCGGTCAGCTATAGCCGTAGCCGTAGCCATAGCCATTTGCATGCCTCTTCCATTCGTATTCGTATCCGTATTCTGTATTCCGTATTTCGTATTCCGTCTTTCGTCTTTCTGGTCTGGTTTAGGTACATAAATTTTCTTTCTGGGCGCAAATGAAATTTTGCAATTTTGAGCCAAGTTGCCCTCTTATCATTTCTATATCATCTGGCTCATCTGTCGGCTGCTGGCTGCAGGCGGCTAGAAATTAAATAAAATTTTTTCTTTCAAATTGTCAAAGAGCCAAAGCAACAGAAATACCTAAGCAATATGTAGAAAAAAATTGTAGGAGGCAGCCAGCCACCAGCCGCCAGCCGCCCGTCTCTGCCGCTGTCAAATGTTTTACCGATTCCAATCGGTCTGCCGCTGCGGTCCGTTTGGCAGCGCCTCTCGAAGAAGATTGGAATCGCTCATTTCACCCGTTTCCCACACTCACGCAACAACAACAACAACAACAACGAAAAATACAACAAAATTCAGCGACATTTTTTGTATGCCAAACCGCAAAAGACTATAAAAGAGTTTTTTTTTTTCTATCTCCCTGTCTCGCTTTTATTTTTTTTAATATGCAAGCGTCAGATAAAGTTTAGAGAGGGCCCGTTAGGAGGGGGGAGGAAAGCTAGGGGCCAGGGGGTTTTGGGAGGTTGACTAAAGCGCAGCTGCTGCCGCATTAATTACACCAGAGTGAGCTGGCTGGCTGGCTGGCTAACTGGCTGACTGGCGGGCAGGTCGAACTGTCTGGCCAAGGTATGGGGGCCAAAAGGGGAGCCTGGGTGGAAAAACCTGCTTGATCAGGTCTGGGCACCCGCATAGGACTGTGACTCTCCACATTTCGATCCGATCCCCCTCCCGCCCCCATGTCACCTGCGTCTGCGTTCGAAACCATGCCAATGCATTGGCAATCCATTCATGTTGCCAGCGATGCGAGCTGCCCATAAAATTCATAGCTCTCCGAACGTCATTTGTCGTTAACGGCCGCAAGTTTGTCTCAAATTGTCTGGGAAAAGCAAAAAGCAAAAGCTAAAAGGAATATACATAGCAAGGAGCAAATCAAATCAACTGCCAAGCCACAAAAATGTTACGTCAAATTATTTTGTGGGTGGATTTTTGTTATAGTCTATTGAAACACTATTTCATGTTATGCAACGAGAATGAATAATTCAAAAAAGTTCTCACACAGGAAACCCTTTCAGAGCGAGTTTGTGGGCTACGGCAATTGTGTGATAATCAATTGATTCAAGTTATTTCGTTGATAATAAAGTGAATGTTGCAAGTAGAGGTGAAAAACTATCGATAGTAAAAACTGTCGATATTTAAAATGTAGCTTGCTTTCATATCGGACCAAAAAACACTTGTAAATGCAAAAAGTCTATTCAACTAGAGCCTTAAAATATTCCTTATTTTTGTACCGTTTAACATTATTGAGGAAACAATTGAAACAATTTCTCAATTCGATTTCGTACAGTCATATAAAAGTATTATTTTTTATTCTGGTATCGAGCAACCAACTTTTTGAATGTTATTGGGATTATCGACTGTTTGGACTATCGATAGTTTTCCACCTTTAGTTGCAAGTACATTTACTCTTTTTTTTTTATTATGATTAAAGATTTGACTAAAAGATGATCGTGAAATCTCATATAATGCTTGGAATCTCATCTAATAGATAGCAGAACCTGTGACCCTGCTTTACAACCAACTGGCTGTTGAGTCCTGTCAAATTTCCTGGCTAATGAAACAAATAGAAGAAGGACCTGCCTCAAGTGAAGAGCATGCACAGACTTATTTACGTTTTACGTTTTTTAACACTTTGGCGCACCTAGCGACCGCCTTTTAGGTTGATGTAAATAAGTTGTCTATTTTTAATCAGATTTTTATAAAATTCGGTGGGTCAATAGATTTTGATAGCATATATTAGCATGGCAAGCATCTTAAGAGACACGCCCCATTGGACTAGGTTATTAAAGCTTCTTCTGACTGATGCAAGTGTATGAAAAGGTTTCAATCAACGAATACTGAGTGGGCCAAGTGAATTACATATGGAAACATATTTCTTGGATTAAAGTGGCGCATAATGCAAGAGTATACTGTTCAAAAGAAGGCTGCCAAGTACTTGAAATTTTATAAATACGAATCACTAATATGAACTCTCTATAAGACGGCTTTTGAGGCTTTTATGGTTGATCAATTGAAACAGAAATTAATAAAACTAAAGATAACTTATTGTAGTCTAAAATTCTTTAGAAATAATGTTTAACTAACTCTTTTCCCGTCTCTTTCTCTCTCTCTCTCTCTCTCTGTCTCTCTCTTTCTGACACAAAAAAAAAAGAGAAGAAGATTACCTTTATTGAGAACCTTTTTTCGTAGAAAACGACATTCTTTATAGGCTACGTATAGATTGATGTTGAAGTGATTCGCCACCGCGCCCTGCATATAAATTATGAGCTTGAGATAGATGGATGCAATGTGGTTGTGGTTGGAGTTGGAGCTCAGTTGTGGTTCGCTTATGGAATGTTATAGCTGTCCATTTTCATTGTCCTCTGAATGGTGGAGTGTGCATAGTCCTCGCTGTGGCCTCTCTCCCTCTCATTTCCCCCTCTCACGCCATCTCTCTCTCTCTCTCTCTCTCTCTGTGTGACTCTGATTGAACGATAAGCATATATGTATATAGAGGCATATATTGGTCGACTGTCGCCAAAGACAACGATCCACAAACGATTGGCGCACCAAAGTGGCAAGAGCAATTTGTAGTTGGGTGAACGTGTGGACCGACCAAAACGGCAGCACAAAACTTTGTAGCGTTTTTCTTTTTTGTTTTGTGTGTTTCGCGGCCGCTTAATTAATAGACAGTTTGTGTGTCTCTCTCTGTCTCTGTCTCTGTTGACCACCATCACTTAGTTACCTCTTGCATATGATCAGTATGTGTTGATTAGTGTGGTCATAGTCATATGTACGTGGTACGTACAATCCCCTAGCTCCCTGCCTGCCCAGCCTGCCTACCGACCAATCGACCTCTCCTCGATTGCGCTCTATTGCTATCTGGTATCGCGTTTTGTATCTCGACGCTGCTTTTATGGCCAGTTTGCAATGTGTTGACAATATTGTGTTAGCCATACAACGACCTTCGTGCGGCCGTTCTTGTCGCATAAATCAATTGCAGCTGCAAGTCACCCGAAAACAAAACAGAAACGGAAAAATGAAAAAAAAAAAACAAAAAACCAAACTAAAATCAGAATCAGAAATCAAAACGGAATTGCGGGTGTTGTTGTTTAGTAGTCGCTATTTGGCTATTTGACTGGGTTCCCACAAAAAAACACACAAACACAAACACAAACAAATAAACGACCTTAGAAACTATGCGCGCCACATAAATTTATGACTTTTGCATTGCAATCATGTTAAATCAATGAGGCATCAGCTTGTCATACATAGGAATCGTGTGTGGGTGTTCCCCTCCAGCTTTACCAGCTTCAACTCGAACGAACTCGAACTCCAATCTCGAACTGCACCTGCATCTGCACCTTGCACCGTAGCTCATGCAAATTTGTGATTAAGGTCAGTCTCATCATCAACTGCATCAGCTGCATCAGCTGAGTCTCTGCGACTCTGAGACTCCGGGGTCCAGGCAAGAGAATGTCTATGTGGCTTGTGGGTGACTAGAAATCACTTCTTGGGGGTCGTCTAGCATGGGTCGTCGCTACGTCACTGCGTCGCTTCGTTACACCGTCGTCTTGTCGCTTTGTACCTGGGCAGGGGTGCTTGAGCATCGTTTGTCAAGAAGATACACACACACGCACACAGACACAGACACACAGACACACAAATGGCCGGAGGCTGGCTTGCGCACGCCCAGATGTGGGGATTGGGATCTCTTTGGATTTATTGCTTTGCTGTTGAAAAGTAATGATGAGCTGTAGGAATGCAAATTTAAGTCTGTTGAGAACGTTTGTTTGCAGAAACTATTAATGCTCAAGTTGCTTTTCAATGGGAGGAAAATCAAGACAAATGATCAGGCCCATACAACGGTGGCATTTATGTATGTATGTATGTATGTATGTATGTGTTTTGCATATGTTTTATAGCATTTAAACTATTGAAAGCCCACTATTTTATTGTTTTTGTTAATTGGTGTAAACACAGCTGATTGAAATCTCATCCAATCCATTCCAAAGTCCAAGTCCAACTTTCAAGTCCAAATCCAAGTCCATATCGAATGGCCACAAAACTTTCGTTCATTTTGACGCAATCAAATCAGCATCAGCAGCAGCAGAAGAGATCGTTTAGCCTTATTGCTAGTTCACCTGTTGATCGATTAGGTTAATGGAATCAGTCAGTCTTGGTATCTTAATATCCCATTATCCAAGAGTATATGTGGTTTCCGTGTTGACAGGGGATTGGAACTTTGACCATTCATTCTTTACTTTATGACAATCATCCAAGCAAGTCTATGAAATTTATCCCTTTATTTGAAATGTTTTAATAATTTTGGCTGATCACATTAGCACTGACTTTTTCTGTCATAACTAAATCCATGCCTTCATTTCCATACCTCTAAGGGTTCATTATAAAGTTTGAAGTCACATGAAACAGACCATTCAATTCTATAAAAATTTAATATAAATTATTTTGGTTTTTTTCACAAAGAAACACAAAAAAAAACCAACACCCAAAATTGTGTACAAATATCCTGCGAAAGGAGAAAACAAAGGGAGAAATAACCAGTTAACCAGGCGAAGCTGTTTCCATCATGTCAACTCAAAGTGTTCCTGAAACCGAGGATTTTTGCGACTGCTTTATTTCTTGTTGCGAGGCTGCTATTGAAACTGCGATGCTTATGACCATAGATAGAGTAACTAATAAATCGGCTGACAATCCAATTGGTGACGACGGAACCGGCATAGATCATATAATTAGAACAGCGGAGAGAATAATGGATATTTCAACTGTTAAGGAGCTTGTAATGAAAATGGGGAAAGAATTAAAGCGCATGATAATAAAGTACGGAGCTGATCCAAAAATACCCGACGAAGTCTCCAAGGAACTATTGAAAGAAGTCGAAAAGATGGGTCACATTATTATTAAATGGAAAAAACGGTTTGGCATTGAGCCCGCTTTCATTTAATCATTGTTCTACGAAGTCAAAATCTAAATGTTGTATGCAGTTATATGGGGAATCCTTTTTAAGTCAAGTCCTGATTCCAGTATTACTAAAATAAAATTTTGTAAAATTATGCAAACAATTATAATTAAACACTCTAATGCAATTCCAAATGGAATCCCTAATTCCATCTTACTAAAATAAAATTATGTAAAATTATGCATAAAATTGTAATTAAGCACTAATGAAATTCCAAATAGAAACTTTTGTTCATTTTGACGGAATCAAATCAGCAGCAGCAGCAGAAGAGATCGTTTAGCCTGTTGCTAGTTCACCTGTTGATCGATTGGGTTAATGGAGTCAGCCAGTCTTGGTATCCCATTATCCAAGAGTATATGTGGTTTCCGTGTTGACAGGGGATTGGAACTTTGACCATTCATTCTTTACTTTATGACAATCATCCAAGCAAGTCTATGAAATTTTTCCCTTTATTTGAAATGTTTTAATAATTTTGGCTGATCACATTAGCACTGACTTTTTCTGTCATAACTAAATCCATGCCTTCATTTCCATACCTCTTAGGGTTCATTATAAAGTTTGAAGTCACATGAAACAGACCATTCAATTCTATAAAAATTTAATATTAATATAAATTATTTTGGTTTTTTTCACAAACAAAAAAAACCAACACCCAAAATTTCTTGTGTACAAATATCCTGCGAAAGGAGAAAACAAAGGGAGAAATAACTAGTTAACCAGGCGAAGCTGTTTCCATCATGTCAACTCAAAATGTTCCTAAAACCGAGGTTTTTTACGATTGCTTCGTTTTTTGCTGCGAGGCTGCTATTGAGACTGCGATGCTTATGACCATAGATAGAGTAATTAATAAATCGGCTGACAATCCAATTGGTGACGACGGAATCGGATTGAACCATTTACTAAGAACAGCGGAGAGAACAATGCCCATCTCAATGGTTAAGGATGTAATTATGAGAATGGGTCGGGAATTAAAGCGCATGATAGTAAAGTACGGAGCTGATCCTGAAATACCCGAAGAACTCTCAAAGGAACTTTTGAAAGAAGTCGAAAAGATGGGTCACATTATATTTAAATGGAAAAAACGGTTTGCCATTGAGCCCGCTTTCACTTAATCATATTCTTCTAGTCCTGATTCCAGTCTTACTAAAAAGAAATTTTGTAAAATTATGCAAAAAAAAATTGTAATTAAACACTCTAATGAAATTTCAAATGGAATCGTAAAACGGAAAACAACTTGAAAATTGATTTTTGCAACAACGACTCCCCTGCGCGTTATTCGAAAGGTGGCACCGTGAAATTATCGTTCGTTATTGCTCGAGGAGATCGATCTGCAATAGCTTGTTGTAAAATGCCCAATAATTGGAGTAGAATTGATGGTGAAAGTTATTTTAATAGTTCAATGAATAATCAAATATTATGACTGAAGCAAATTCAAGAATCAAAAGCCAATTTCTATTAATACTTTGTGGCTTCATTCATTGGCCAACATCCGATGTTCTCTCTGCGCCCCCCCGCCATGCCAAAACCAAAACCAAAACCAAAAAAAAAAAGGATGCTCATTCAGTCCAGTTCAGTTGAGCTTGAGCTTAAGCTTAAGTTAGCCTTCGGTTGAGTTGTGGCCATGGGGTAACGCTTAATTAGCCACACAGAGTCTGAAAGCTGTTAATGACCAGTAAAAAAGAAAAGTCAGCTTCCGTTCCCAGGCTGCTCTGCTGTACACACACACACACACACACACACACACACACACACGTATATATGTATATATAAGGCAGGCTATATGACTGACTGCCGGACTACTGTGGGCAGACTGTTCTATCTACTGGTCTTGCTCTTGCTTTTGCTCTTGGTTTTTGGTTTTGGTCTTTGTCCGACACCCAGTTGGGGGGCGAACTACAAACAAAGCCATGGGGCACACTTCCGCCGCATTAAAGGAGGAAAAAAAAACGAAACAAAACAAAAAAAAGATGAGAAAAAATCAAGGAAATGTGTGTCATAAAACCTGTGAATCGAACTTGAAATAAACACTGCCAAAAAACAACAACAACAACAACAACAACAAGAAAAACAGCAAATGCAAAAACTTATTGAAAATCAATTAAGGCATTGCCATAGAAGTGACCATGAAGGTACAACAAAAAAAAAAACAAAAAAAAAGGAAAGAAAAAAAAACTTAAATGTTTTGTCTAAGGTTGTTTTCCCCTGTCACTAAACATGATTTTCTTTCAAGCATTTCCCGTTGTTAGTTTTTTTTTTTTTTTTCTTTCTTCATTTCAATCAAGCGGCAAATCAACAATTTTCCATAGCAAAATAGGCAACGTGGGCAGAGGAGAATGGGGGAAGGGGGGGTGGAGGGTGGATGGAGGGGGCTCTGGGGGATGCAATGGGTGAAAATGAGGGAAACGACGGCAACAACGGGTGTTTTTTTTTTCTTTCGTATTTTTTGTGTGCGGGTGATTGACGCTTGTTGCATGCAACAACAACAACAACAACTACCACTACAAGCAACGGCAGCAGCAACAGCAACGGCAGCAGCAACAGCAACGGCAACAGCAGCAGCAACACCAGCAGGCAGTCGATATTTAAGTGGTCGTAACCGCAACTTGGACTTGGCAAATGGCCCCTCAGGCGCAACTTTCAACAACCAACAACAACTAACAACAACAACGAGCAGGTAACGTGGTAAACAGGTGAAATGTTTGCCAGAAAATCAACGACTTTTGGCGCTTTGGCCTTTCTAACGCCTTGTTTTTTCTTCTCGTTTTTTTTTTTCATTTTTTTTACCCTCTTTTTCTCGTCAGGGGCTCTTTACCTTATATGCGTGTGTCAATATATGCGTGCAACAAGTTTGCCTTGCAATTTTTATTTCATTTTGTTGTTTTTTTTGGTTTTTTTATTTTTCTCTTTTGCCTTTGAGGAGCGCGGGTGCTCTACACTTAAAATTTATTACAACTCGATTACTTGTACTTACCGCAGATTTTTTTGTTCCCCTCGTTCACTGATATCTCGATCGGGTGGTTTGAGTATTCTACACAAAGAGAAAAATACAAAAAAAAAAAAAAAAACTATCAATAAAAAGCCTTGAAAACAAAGAAATACATATGCAGACTATGTAACTCAATAGAAACTTGACGCATTTTTATTGACTCTCTTAACTTAAATGCAATAATCAATAAACGGTTTCTTTATAAATTGGTTTCCCCTTGGCAGAAAACATGATATTCGAAAGCAAAACGGGGAATCTCAAAATCTGTCCCAACGTCTCTCTCTCAATGAGGATTTTATAAGTACGCATTGATTTGATTCTTTTTTGTTTAAAAATTTATTGCAATTTTTTTTTCATTTTTGATATAAAACTTTATTTCAAACGGTTGAAATGGCCCATTTCTTAACTTAAGCCACAACTAAAACCATCTTTAATTTAATTTACTATTTTCAATAATTTTTCATTGGAAATTTACTCTACCTAAATAGAATTTCAGAATATTGATTTTTCGCTTAGCCGATCCTAAGTCAAGTTTGAGCAGGACAAAGGTGCGCAGACAACTTTTAAGTTAATATTATAAATATCATTAGTATTTGTACTTAAAGTTCGTAAAGGCAATCCGTAAAAACGGGCAAGCCAAAAGGTGCTTTCTAAGGACCTGATAAATGTTATAACCTATCCAACAATGGCTCTTTTTTTGGCTCTTGAAACTTGCTTTCTTTTAAGCTAAGGAGATCTTTGCCAACTTGTGTTCTATTCATTAAAGTAAACTATTTTTTCTATGTTCTTATTCAAAGTATTTAATAAAATGAAATCTCTTATATATTGAGATTTGGCCGGGTTTTTTTTTTTTTTGATGAATTTTTTTCAGTGCATTTTGGTTTGTCATCGCCCACAACAAGCGTAGAGCTCCTTCTCCAGATCCAGCACCAGCTCCAACTTCGATTCGAACTCGGTTTTGTTTTTGTATACTCTGCATGTAAATTAGCATATCGTGCGCGTAATCTTGGCCAACAGGAGATGGTTTGTGGGGGGAAGGGGTGGATGGCATGGGTCAGGGAGCGGGAGGGGCAGGAGAAGGTGGTGGTTAAGCGGTCTTCATATCCTGCTGTTGCAAAGGCATGCGAAGGCGTCGTCACGCAATGGACTTGACCACTGTGTGGGCAGCTGGACTCCATCGTTCCGCCTTTACCTCTGCACCCCAACCCCCTTGCCACCTTCTTCATTCCACCCACCACCTCTCTCTTTGCTTCTTGCCCCTTGCTGTTGCTCTGCTATGCTCTTTGGTGCGTGAATTTTGTGTGTTTGTGTGTGTGTGTGTGTTTTTTTTTTTCGTTTGGTATGTTGTTGCACTTTAGCTTAATGACATTTTATCTTAAAAATTGCTTATACGTCGCGTTGTCTTTTCGGTTTATGCAACAACATAAAACTGCCAACTGCAATTGGCAAAGGAAATTGTGGCCATTGGTTTTTATGTCATTTTAATATGCAAAAGTTTCAGCTTACCGAAAAAAAAAAAAAAAAAAACGAAAATAACACTGAACACTGAAAGCTGAAACCTTTTGGGATATATGCATAATGCTTGCCAAGTTTCTGGTCAACGCCATGTAAAATGCATTTAATTCAGTTTTTATTGAGTTCACCAAATCCAATTAGCAGCAAAACTTTTCCACCCAAAAACAAAAAAAAAAAAAATCAAACAAAAAAAAGAAGAGAAGAGAGCAAAAAGAAATCCACACAAAGTGTGTGCATTAAAGTGACACACGGAAAACTTGAAGCTGAAAAAGCGGACAACGAAACATCGTCTGCTTTTTGTATTAGAAAAGACGAAAGGAAACTTTTGGTCTTACGTGTCTGTGTGTGTGTGTGTGTGTGTGTGCGGTCCTTGCGGTCGTATCCTTGTAGTCTCCTTTTTTGGCCGCATTGTTAACTGTTGACTTTTCCTAAACTTTTGCACCCTAGGAGTGCTGCACGAGCTTGAAGCTAGAGAGAGTTCGCCTGGGAGTCCTACTACTAGGATCCAGTGTAGTTGTCTGTGCCATGGCGGGTGTTGGCATAAAAAATGTATTCCAAATCCCTGCACTGCAGCTGCAGCATTACGTGGTTAGCGAATTTATTATGCAGCAGTTGCCACCAATCCTCTTCCATCTCTCTCTCTCTCTCTCTCTCTCTCACATCCTCTGAGTGTGTGTGTGTGTGTGTTTGTGTGTGTGTGGAGCCAAAAGTGTTAGTGTCAGTAGACAACGCGCCGCCTGGACGTGGCTTTATCAACTAATTGCCTTTTAACAAACAAATCGTGCAAGAAATCATATTGAACCGTAAGCTATTCATTAGTTTCTGTGGCCAACGCCACCAAGAAGTCTCACCTCGTTGAAAGTTGGCCAAGAGACAACTTACAAGCGATATGTATGAGAAAGTTAATACACTCTACAAGTCGCTGCTGGCACTAGCCAGCAACTTAGCAACGATTCTTTAGAGATTTGCAAATTATAATAATACCAAAAACTGTTGCATACTTTTAGGAACATTTTTAATCATCAGATTAATCAAATTATTAAGAATGTTGTCCAAATTTGAATTCCTTATACTTTGATACACAAAACTAAATGCTTCAGTGATTCCAAAACTTTTTTCAACTGTTTACGAAATTCAAAATCGGAGCGCGTTTCACTTCTTTGACTATTTCGAACAAGTTGCATGTTCCCAATTCACCCGTTCCGCTTGCTTCATTTCTCTGGCAATCGATATACACTTCGATAACTTTAAAGTGAGAGAGAGAGAGAGAGAAAGAGAAAGAGAAAGAGTTATATGCCTAAGAGTGAATATTTTTGTGCTTTTTTATCCGTTAGCTTGGCTTAGCTAATGTACCCAACATTATAGGAAGTCTTAATCGAAATCCAAGAGAAGTGACTTAGATAGAAAAAAAAAATCAGAGGAAGAGGGTGTACGAGTACAAGAGTTAGTGTACGTCTATCTACAACTTGAACTCACTCAACTGACTTAGGCGCACTTGCTTAAAAATTCTATTTCTTAAACGTGCTTTTTGCTGGCAATCCTGCAGCCACCCAGTCAGCCATCCAGTCAGCCGGCCGTCCAGCCAGGCTCTGGCTCTTTCTCTGGCTCTGACTGTGACTGTGACTCTATGACTCTGGCCCTGACTCCATGAGACGGGCATGGCCCTGGGTCTTCTTCCTTGGCTTGGTGAAAATTTAAGTGTTTTGTACGTGCGCCAACAGCAATTGGCAAATTCAAAGGCGTGTTAGCATGCCATCAGCAAAGTAGACTTCCACTTGGCGTCGAGTTGAGTCTCCGGGCGGGGCAATCCACACACACACACACACACACACACACACACACACACAAACACACACACATAGAGACCATGTGTGAGTGTGTGTGTGTGTTGAAAAGGACCCAGGAGGGTGTTTGCGGGCGAATTATCCTTTCAATTTGACTTGGCATATGTGTGGCTATGGAAACATTGCATTTTAAATTTGAAATGTCTTGAGATTTTCTTTAGCTTTTGCTCTTTTTTGGCACATAAAAAAAGCAAAAATAAGAAGAAAACGAGGAGGAAAATTCACAACTGCCTTTTCCCATTGACGTATGGGTTGGCAAGTTCCCGATACAACACAAAAAAAGGAAAAAAAAAGAAAACCAGAACAGAACAGAAGAAGAAGAGAAAATATGGCAATTGATTTATATTGAAAGAAAACCGAGAAAGGTTCAAGATTTCTTCCTTCTCCTTTTTTTTTTTTGGCCTTCTTGTCTTGAGCTACTTCCTGTTCGATTTTGGTTTTTTTTTTTGGCCATCAGAGCGGAAGTCAAATCAATTTGGTGAAGATGAAGCAGGCACGTCTGCAACATTGACATTTTGCCACAAATTGCGGCAAACGAGTTTGCAACATTTTAATGATGATTTCATGTAGGTGCCGCCAATAAACTCAATGCTTAAATATGCCACCATAGATGCATTTGATTCATAATTAGACAACAACAACAACAACAGCAAAAGCAAAAGCAACAACAGGTTGTGGCAAAACGTTGACACATCAGCACTCATCTCCAGACTCCAATCATCTAAACCAATCCCACCCCTCCCCCCATCTGAAGACTCCTCATGGTCTGGCCTTCTGCCCCCGCCCCTTTGCTCACTCATCGTGCAGACATTTAGACGATTGGCTAAACGTTTTATGGCACAAAGTACCGTTGACAATGCGATGCGAAAATGTTCGCCCTGCAGGCCAAAAACGTTGCAAACTTGCCAACTTTATGCAAAATGCAAATGCATTTTGGCTTTCGACTTGCAACTGGCTAAGCCAAACGCAAAACCAAACGCATCTCTGATGGATGGCGGAAAACTGTTGTTGGCCATGGAGTCGGACGCGGAGTTGGAGTTGGAGTTGGTGCGGCAAAAAAAAAAAAGTCACTGAACTGTGATTAGTCATGGCGATTTGTTTGCTGCCGCTGCCGCCGACGCCGCCACCGCTGTTGCTGCTGTTGCTGCTGATGAAGATGATGAAAAAACTAAAGACGTAGCAACTAATGGAAAACCGTTGCGCCTAGAACTAGATGAGTTTCAATAACAAGTAATATCTATTATATTGTAGAAAAGTAAGCAAGACCTTCCGCTTTTGTGAAAAAAGTACTTATTAGAGATCACGAGCCCATTGGCGCACCTGGCGGTCAACTCTGCCCTGTCAGTACAAAATGTTTTATGAAGAAATTGCATTTTGATGAAAAGCAAAAGCCAAAGAGACTCTTCTTCTTCTCTTCTGTGTTCCATTATCATTAGAGTGCTTTGCTTTGATAAAAGAGATTGTCTCCTTTACCCTGCGATCAGATTACAATTCTCTCTTTCTATACTAAAAATGTTTTGTTGATTGGAATTTTAGTTTAACAAATTTATTAGTTCGAAACTTTTTCATATATTTTAATTACAACTATGTCCTTGAATTACATACAAGTTCACTTGTATGAGTTAAGAGCCTTGCAAGATTAAGGATCATAAGGCGTTTTCTTTTCGAAATTTAGCATTTTCTTACCAATTTCTTTCTAGGCTTAAGTGCCAATTGAAAAAGCGCACAATTTTGAATAGCAAAAAGCAGAACTCCCAAAAGTAGGCTTTAATTAATGTTGTCAATGTGAAAAAAGTAAAAAGCGATACAAACATTTGTGAAATCGGTGAATAACATACAAAATCTTAATTCTTAATGAAATCATTAAATGAAATTACAGTTCTACCTCTGTAATTAATAAAGATCAATGGAATGGGAATAGAAATTTTAGAGAATTGTCACAAAGTGTTCCACCTCCTGTCAAATTTAATTCAATTTCTGTATACCATAAGTTCTAAATTGGTTCTAAATTGAGTGTGTGGCCAACTGTATTTGCATTTTCCTACTACTAAATTGATACCTAATACCTAATGGTTAGACCAAGAAGAGAAATTAGCTTGGCCTTGTATTGCGTTGCGTTGCGTTGCGTTCCGTTGAAGATGTCGGGAATAGCAGGTAGCCGGCAATTGGTGTTCATAATTCATGTCCATGTGTTATATAAGTTATAGTGTAGCTCCAGCTAGGCAATTATGCGGTGAAACACCTCCAACTTCGAAACTGCAACTTTAAGTTGGACGACCCACTGGCTGGCTGGCTGACTGGCTGGCTGACCATAAAAGGCGAGTCGAGTAAGTCGAGTAGGCATATTATTTTTATTTTAATTGAAACATTTTTAGCAATTGAATCGATTGAAGTGCCGATGGAGATGTCGTTGCCATTGATTTGCATTGGACTGCGCCATGTTGAGATGCTTGTCGCCTGTCGCATTGACAGACGACGACGACGACGACGACGACAACAACAAAGACAACGGCGAAGACTACGACCAAGACAATCCCCTTCGATGTTTTTTTTTTGTTTTTTTTTTTGTTATTGTTGTTGCTGCCAGCACAGATGCGTCTGCATGTTTCTTTAATTTTTTACTTAATTAAATTTGAATTTGTAATTTGCGCTCGTTCGCTCAACTATTTCAACAGCAACAACAACAACACAATCTGCAAGCCATATGAGCTAAAGGCCATTGCCATGTTGTCTTAGCATTGAAAATGATGTACAAGTTGTTGTTGCTGGCTGCTGCGTTGGTGTGGCGGCCAGACCAACGCCTGGTGAGGCAACACACACACACACATACACACACACACACACAAAAAAAACACTCCCACCCAGAGAGGGGCTTGTTGCACTTGGCAATCGCGAATCACACCATAGTCACAGTCGCAGTCTCTGCAGCATAAGATTTATCACATTGTTCCACAGATTGTCTGCAGATTTTTATATACATAGAATGGATGCCAGGCACCCGCGCCTACCACAAGAAACAAAAAAAGAGAAAACCAAAAACCATGCACAAAAAAGAAAACAGAGAGCGAAAAACGGAAAAAAAAAACAGGAGGAAAACACACAAAATAAATAAGAAGTGAAATGAAAGACGAGTCAGTTGTCGAGCTAAGTGGAGTGCCACAATCGGGGACGAGGGCCGTTCGAAAAAGGAATGGGAAATTGAAAATTCTTAGCTAAAGGAAAAACACACTTTTGGGGATAGATGCTTCAAGGATTCTTTTAAACTCGAAAATTGATAAGAGAATGAAATTTGAAGATGCGACAACTGTTATACATGCACGATTATGTATGTGATTGATAACTTCATCAATATTTGTTATAAAAAATTGTTATATAAAACTGTTTTACAAAACTGTTATACAAAACTGTTATACAAAACTGTTATACAAAATTGTTTGACACAACTGTTGCAGAACAATGATCGCAATGGGATAAGTGTTATACTACTATATAGAAGCAATATACCTAATATAATGAAGAGTAAATGGTTAATTATTTGCATGACGAGCTGGTTGAGTGCTGTTATACTGTTATATTGCTGCTATTTGCATCTGTTATAGACACAACTGTTATACACACAACGTTCTATGCTACAAACATTATTTGCTATGAACAAATGTTATAATTAAACAAGTAATCGATTAGCTCCGCTGTTAAAAATAAGTGTTATACTGAGCTACTAGGACCAATTGTTAAACACTGTTAACTTTTAACATAACAAAAAAGTGTTTACAATAAATTGTTGAACCTATCATTCGTTGGTTGCGTTCTATTAACATTCAATGCATAATTTGATTTAATTATTAAGTTAGATGCGATAAGTTAGGAGAAACCCTCGCATCAGAAAAAACCAAGATCAGTGATCTGTAAAGTCTGTTGAACTTTAGCGACAAATCTCACATGCAAAAGGAGGCAAACTATTTGTGTCTGTCCTGCCGTTGGCGTTGCTGTTGCTGCTGCTGCTGCTGCTGTTGCAGTTGCAACATTTTCTTAGTCTGCGAAATTTCCAATGTAATGAGCTTGATATGCATTTTCCAAAATCGCAGCCAACAGATGTCGCAGCATCAGCCAAGTGTCTCCTCTCACCCTCAACAAAACGCCGCATTGGTCCAGGTCCAATTTTCAAAAGTTTTTCTTTGCCTTGTTGTTTTTGTGGGGGAGTTTGCTACGACCACTTTTTTTTTTTTGTTTTTTGTTGATTTTTAGTATTTCCTTTTTTTTTTTTTTGTTTTTTGCTGTCTGGAGTAAACATATTTTGCCTTGTTGCATGTCAAATTGCATTAGATTGGGAAAATTTCTTAGAAAAAAAGATATGTCTGATTATTAATAGGCACTTCATTTAGTTTAGGCATAAAGTGAAACGAATTTTATGTTTCAATTTACAGAGAGAAAAAGAGAGAGAGAGAAAAAGAAAAAGAAGGAGGTATATGAAGAAGGGGAAAGAAAGTGAGTGAGAGAGGGAGAGAGAGTGAGAGGGGGGGGGGGAGAGGGATAGTGGGGAAAAGAATTGCCAGCTAGCTCTCACCTTTGGGTGGTCAAATCAAATATTTTAATCGACTGCCAAACGAATTGATTTCGATTTGATCTCCCTCTCTCTCTATCTGTCTATCTGTCTATCTGACTATCTGTCTATCTGCCTGCCTGTCTGTCCCTCTCTCAGTTAGTGTTTCATAGAGAGATAGCCACACACGAATTAATTTAATTTCAAATATTTCGAAAGTTTTTTTTTTCTTTTTTTTTTTTTTTCATTCCTTCATTATGTTTTAGGCTAAGCTGATGACTGAAGCTACAGAGCTACTGCTGGGCTACCCATTGTGTCTGCGCCTTTAACCAAATTCAAGTTAATTACTTTTCACTGCACTTGACTTTGGTCACACGCTCGCTCAATCTGCCTGCCTGCTGCCTGCTGCCAAGTGACTGGCTGCTGCTGCTGCTGGTGCTGCTGCCTATTGCCGATTGCCTGCTGCCACTTGCCACTGCCCCGTTGGCTTTTCGCACCAGGGAAATCTCTTTCTTTCACCAACCACCCCACCCATCTCTCCCACTCTCGGTGTTTCTGCTGTTGAAAACCAGGAAACTTTAGCAGAGACATATAGGAAAGATAGTAGGAGAAGGGAGAGTCGCATGTTAATTTTCCGCATGCTAAACTTTTAGCACAGTAGCCAGCATCCTAGGGATGACACCGACCACTGACCAGTTGCGTGAGAACCATTTAAATTAAAGTTCATTTTAAACGATAGAAATGAAAGGCCTTTACATGTAACTAAATTGAGATCGTTGATCGCGTTTAAATATATATTCACGCTGTCATCTCTTATGGAGACCGACTGGACGCAGTCAGTAGTCAGTGGTCAGTAGTCAGTAGTCAGAGTTGGAGTTGTAGTTGGAGTTGGAGTCGGAGTCAGTAGTCAGGCAGTCAGTAGCTGTTGGCATCGCGGGTGCTTTGGCTTTTTGGAACCACCAGCACACCCCCCCCCCCGTCTTGCAGCCAGCTCCCACAGTTGGCCAGTTGGCCCCATCATCGAGGAGCATGGACATGGACATGGACATGCCTAAATCGCCGCTAAATTGTTATCTATGAGTGCAGCGTGTGCGCTGGCATTTGGTTGGTAATTAAAAACACATTCAATGTGCGGAAAATCACACACATAGGCAAAAGGCTTCAGCAGCAGCGTTTCAACCGATTTCCATTAAGGTTCAAACCAACAAAAAAAAAAAACCAACCAAGCCACGAACCAAGCCGAACTGAACTGAACTGCACTGAGTGGAGATTCAATCCAAGATGACCAGGGACGATGCGACGGTCCCGGATGAGGCCATTAACTCTTGTTTGTTGCTGAGCCAATTTGACACATAATTCCATAACTTGCTGGCAGCTAGCTGGCTGGCTGCCTGGCTAGCTCACTGGCTCACTGGTTGAGTGGCTCCATCCCACTATCTCTGCTCTGTTCCCCTCTCCCTACCACCACTTGATGCATTTATTTGGTTTTTGGCAGTACAAACAATTTCGATTTATCGCCAGAACTCACGCGGTGCTGCGCGCATGCGTAGAGTCCCAACAAGCCAGAGAGTTTTCTGTTTTCAGTTTTCAGTTTTTTTTTTTTTTTTTTTTAAGTTTGATTCCAAGTCCACAAGATTTTCTTGTGTGTGGTCAAGAGTGAAATACTTGCCACAAATATTTCTGTGTGGGTCGTGAATACACATACATATATACACACATACATACATATGTATATGTGTATGTACATACAAATTATTACTATGTTTTTTTTTTGTTTCTTCTTTTTATATCTAGTAATTGCATTTCATTGCATTACCTTTATGTTGCCCCAAGGTCGTGTCAAACTGAACTATATTGCATTATTGGACAATAATCAATTGCGGATTTATTTATTTCTACTTTGTTTCTGCTTGTGTCAGGCCCAAGGCAAATGGAAATGAGACTAACAATTGACAACCTGCGAATATTAGAATAAATGCAATTTTTTTATGTGGGCTTTAACTTTGACAAAAGAGGGGGAAAACATTTCTCAACCCAAAATAAAAAACACAACTTATATAATTAGTATCGGATGAGAGCAAGCAATGCCTAGCCAATGCCAAAAAACCCAAGAAATAGTTAAAAGAAATGAAATTAAACAAATGCTAATATCTTTCAAGAATTTCAGATGTGGCCAAAACTAAGAACTCTTTGACCTAAGCAACTATTAAGGCAAACAGTCTTACAAATCTCTCTCCGCTGAAGCTTCTTCACATGAACCAAATTCGTCTTGTTGGGTCATCTTAGCTTAAGACTAAATTAGGAACAATTTTAAATTTAGTTATCACTTACCATTGAAAGTAAAAGCATTCAATATTTTCGTCTTTCCGTCTCTTTACAATCAAACAAAGTCCCAAATGTAGTGGCAGTCTGAAATTTGAATTAAAAAACATTCGTTTAATAATCATAATTCAAATTTATTATAAAAATTCTTATGATAAAAACTCTTCTTTTTAACCAAAACCCCCAACTTAGATGTTTGCCTTAGTCTAAGTAAATGCACAATGTTTAATTCTCTCTCTCTCTCTCTTTGTCTCTTTGTCTCTCTGTGTCTCTCTGTCTCTTTCTTTCTGTAGAATCAAAATCTGATTATGTAAAGTGTAAATTTAGCAAATTGATTTCCGCTTTTTTTGTCGGCTTTTGTTTTTTTTGTTTTGTTTTGTATATTTTAAGGAGAGTTCATAATTATTTTTGATTTCTGATTACTCTATTGAGTTATTATCCTTTTGTAGGACTAGCCAGTTAAGTCTTACAGCGCTAAAAACTAATATAAATCATAACAAAGCTTAGTCATTGATTAAATTATTTACATTACATTATATTTACATAAATTTAGATTATCTTTGACCTTATATAGACTTTGTTAGAGTATAAAATTTGCGGCACAAATTCAGACAAGTTGGCTTGTTGGGGGAATATAGCAGACATTGCATGACTTTTGGGCCCAACGTTTTTTTTTTTTTTTTTTTTTGGGTTTTTTTGTTGCCGTTTCTGTCATATCAAAAAACTTACTACAAACTGCAACTGACAGTTTTTTGTTTTGGCCGTTTAAACAGTTTAACTAGCAGCAGACAGCAACAGGGAGCAGGGAGCAGGGGGGCCCAGCCAACCAACAAAATGAAGTGTTTTATGACATATTTAAATTTAACTACCATTATGCACATTATCCACTTAGCGCAAATTGCCGCCCCCTGATATATTAGGCAACTCCCGAAAAAAACAAAAGCAGCAGCAACAACAACAACAACAACAATAACAATATTAACAGCAGCACATAAATAAAAATTTAATTTTTCCCTTTTTTTCTCTCTCTCTCTCTCTCTCTCTCTTTCTCTCTCATTTTCACTCGACACACGCGATGATGACGGACGCGACAGCATAAAACACAAAAAAGTAGAAGAAGTCTCCCTACTCTAATTATGTAGAGTAGACTCAAAAAAAAAATCAAATAGAAGCAGAAAAAAAAGTGTAAGGAGAAAAACTAAATAAAGTGAGAGACAGAGAGACAGAGAGAGAGAGAGAGAGAAAGCACAATTTATATGCAAGTCTTTTTGGGCATTTGTTTGTCTGCCTTTAAATCCTTTTGGGATTTAGTTGGGGATTAAAGTAAACATCTGGGCACGACAATTGTCTAGAATAACCAAAGACCACACGGCGTATGGGTAATCTGATTTGACAGCTTTGGGCTGCTAACTTTATTGAGACGATAAGAAAGAGTGCCCAGCTAAAGAATTCATAAAAACAAATTAGCAAGAAATAAGGTAAAATAAATGAAAAACTTTTGTCTTGTCTCATTGCCAAATGAATCGTTTAATATGATTAATAGATAAGTAAGAGGACATAAGAAAGCGAATAAATGTCTAATTTAAGAAATTAGTAATATACTTATAAATGCAGGGTCCTAGGATTATGTTAAATACACAACTCATTAATAGGTTAAACGCTTTCTTACTTGCTTTAACATTTGTTTTGTAAAAATTAAAACGATTGAAGAAAAATTCATGATTTTACAAAAGAGTTTGGAAATCATATTAAGTTGCTGATGTGTTTGTTAAACACTTTCTTTAAAAAAAAATCTAAAATAAAAGCACTTAAACTAAGTATTTTCATTAAAAAAGAAAGAAATTTGTTGGACTTATTAAAACAAATGGTGTATAATAAGAGAGAGAGAAGGAGAGAGTATGAGAGATTTTAATTATAGACTAAAGAGCAAGATTAGGATTAACGTTAACTTATTGCTGAGAAAGTGCTCCTTTTGATTGGTTACCTAAGGAATGCCGTGAGTAAGCCTCACATAGGAGTTATTGAAAGTTTGGAATAAATTGACATAAAGTTGAAAGTGAAGAACAAGAAGAGGTATCAATAAAATTGGAAAGGCCAAAATGTGAATAAAATTGTTGCTTAGCTGCAGATTGGTTGTCCATTTGGCGGTGTGTGAAAGGCCTTTTAATCCAACCATTACAACAGAGAGGATCGCCTCTGTCGCTGTCGCATCTTCCAGTGTCTATGTAAAGTGCACGCATGTAGAAATCAATCTGTGTGTGTGTGTGTGTGTATGTACTTTCGATAGCAATCTGTGCGCGGCGGATCGCAGCTCTTTTCATGGGCAGTTGCCATTAATTAATTGAGCGCAAGCGCAATCCGCTCGCTCTTTTTCTTTGTTTGCACAATCGCCTCTAATCGCCATTGAGGAATCTCTCACCTCTGGAGGCGTTGCCGACAGCAGCTACATCGGCGGCGACGGCGACGGCGGCAATCCTCTAATGGTCAATAATATCTAAGCTAATCCATTTAATTATTATTTATATCAAGATTTGTGCAGATGAGAGCTGGAAATTTCTTCTTGGTGCCTATTTTTCGAATATCTTTCTTTTTTTCTTTTTTCTGCTGGGTTTTTGCGTTTTTTGTGCGCCTTCTCAGTCGCCGCCTTGTCTGTTCTGAGTTGTTTTATGGAGGAGGGGCGCAAAAAAGAAAAAAAAAAAAAAAAAAAACAAAACCTCGGCCGGTCGGTGCCTCTGCCTCTGCATTGAGAAATGCAATTAAAGTCATTTGCTGTGGCAATGGCGACATAAAATGCCTTTGCTGCGGCGTCGGCGGCTTCGTTGTCGTCGTCGTCGTCGGCACTTTTTGCATGCCGCGCGGCCTTTTTTTTTGTTTTTGTTTTTGTTTCAGATGAAGAACCGAACAGGATGCCAGAAACAAACTGTACAGAAGAAGAAAGAGAGAGAAAGAGAGAAAGAGAAAGAGAGAGAAACAAAAACCAGTGGTGGGGAATGTTTTGTGTAGGAAGCTAAAGGCGGGACTATAAGTATACCCTGTAAGGCATGACAGGTGGCAAGTTGGTTAACTATAACAATTTCCAGCACTAACATTCCGTTACTTGGCTGTCATTTTCCAACAGGTTTGCCATGTTAATCAACACTGGAGCAATGCCCAATACCTAAATTACACAATTAATTAGAAAATAAATATCGCAAGCAAATGATACATATCTCAACAGGGAGACAACTACATAAGCAAGCGAGTGAGATGGATTGACATATTTTGGACTTTTTCTTAAGGTCATGGAAGAAGCTCTAATTCGATTTTTCTATTAAAACTGAGTAAGTGAAGTCAAAGCAAAGCGGACTTGGAATTATCAAACAATCGGCATTTTATTAGAAACAAGTTTTTCTATTGATATTTCTTCAGAATTCAACCAAACGGTTATATTTGGAATCTTCTTTTGCCATAGCTTGCGGTCAGCGAAGAAGTCAATTTATCTGTTTTTTTTTCTATGTACTTTTTAATAACTTCACCTATCTTTTTTTTTCTGCATAACTCTGTCCTCCTTCTACGCTCTCTACTCTAATATAGTCACTAAGGATCTAACGGCTGACCTGGTGAGCCTGTGTGCTCTATTTAATTGTTCTCTCATCTGTGCTGCCCCGCATACACTTGATACCCTAGACAATTGCAAAACAAGAGAATGCGATGGCAATCGCCAGTCGGTGGCTGTTAAAAACCTCCTACTTTTCCTGCATTTCCGCTCATAATGATCATGATGATTGCATTGCGTGGCTGATGGGATTTGAATGTTGCCAGTTCACCGCTTCGCCACTTCACCTTCTTCTACTCCCCATCTTGCCATCATCTTGTCATCATCCTCAGCCGTAGCCTCTTTGCCATGTGTGTAATTTGCCAGTATCGTGGGAGCGCACCTTTTCCTTAGTTGAACTTGAAAACTGTTTTTGTGTTTGGTTTCTGTGTTGACCTGAGGCTAACGCTACTGCCTGCTGCCTGATGCCTGATGCTGCACCTGTTATTCAGCCAACTTTTGTAAAGGGGGTAAGGGAGGGGGACTCATAATTTTTGGCCTCTTTGATGGCCGGGACTTGATAACTGTTGCTCAAGAGACGACAACAGCTCGTAAACAGTAAAGTTTTTCGTCTAATAAATTCAACTCTTGCACTTAGTAAATTTTCCGCCAGCTCTGCCATTATACATATACTCCCGTCTCTCTCTCTCTCTCTCACTCGCTCTTTCTTTCGCTTCTGTCTTTTAGTCAGTCCTTTTTCTTTTTGTTTGAGCACTTCATCATCAAATGCATGAGCATAGCCAGCTTTAGCTTTTTTATGCGCAATTTACTTTGGGCAAAAGTCGCATAAATCGTGGCTCCAGAGACGGTACAGAGAGCCCGGGGGCTGAGGGGAAGAGGAAGGGATGGGGGATAGTTGGAAATAGAGTTGGATCTCTGCTGTAGTCAAGGTAAAATGCTACCCACAATCCGCACACAAAACACTTAAGTGCCATAAAAGAGATTTTTATTATATCTTGTGCGCCAAAAAAAAAAAGTACAACAACTAACTAAAGAGAAGAAGATAAAGGGAAAACAAGCAGAGGGAAAAGAAGAAATTCTGAGGTAATTTTTTCGTACACTCAAATACCCTTGACAATTAGGGGGAATCATGATTAAGGCTTAACAATTGAGAGAGTGAGAGAGAGAGAGAGAAAGAGAGTTGAAAAGAAAAGATTACTAGATTGCAAAATGTTAAATTGCTAAAATTCCATATACCTATAATAGAAGGTGACAACCCTATTACTTAACAGTGAGTTAACAGCACTGCTAATTAATTTACTATTATCAGAAAAGAGCTAAAAATTAATGATGAGATATGCATTCTCTTCTTAAGTTAAGAGTATTTGGTTGTCGGCTTTTGAAATGGAAAGTAAACTGTGATTTTTTGGCTACAAAATCTGTGGCAGTCTGAAGATGTTGCAGCACGTTGGCTGTCTTGATGATTGCCTTTGCATGGCTGGCAGGCTGCCGTTTACTTGTTGCTCAGTCACCCACCTCCGCCTCCACCTCCATCTCCACTTCCAACTCCACCTTCACCGCCTCCATGGCCATCTCTTCATCGTCATCGTCATCGTTGTCGTAGTGGTCGTGGTCGTGGTCGTCGTTCCATCTCGTATGTGTATGCGTCGTCTGGCAGCTTATGCAAATTGTGTGCTTATTGCCTCAGGGCCATGTGGGTGTCAGAGTGGAGCTCAACTCCAGTCTCTTGGCTAGTGATTCTGTTTGATAGACTTGTTGCCATTGTTGACATTTCGTCAGACGGAAAGTGACTTTAGTTACACTTAACTTGTAGTAGGCTTGTCACGAGCCATCAATGTTTCCCAGTGAGATAGCGACAACGACAACGAAAACGACAACGACAACGACAACGACAAAGCAACGGGAAAGCAAAATGAATTTGAAATTCCTGATCGTGTTACTCATTCTCATTCTTCCCCTATGCACTTGCTCGTATGTCCACTATTTGCCGAATACTTTGGCCAGCGAAACGGAATGGAGACAATATCCATATGCCAAGTTTGTGGTGTCCATTCAAACCACACAACCTCGATCACACTTCTTTGGCTACAATCACATCTGCGTGGGCACAATTATAGCTCCTGTCTACGTTCTCACTGCCTCGCATTGTGTCTTCGATAAGTTTAAGTAAGTAGAAAACTAACTACCAACTATATGGCTCTAATCCTCGACCTCGACTCTTTTTTTTTTTATGTTTTACCTAGTCAGTCTCGGCTGCTGCTACCCGAGGAAATTGTCATAGTGGCTGGATCCCCGAACCGCTTACGTCCCACTGAGAATACCCAAATCTTTGGCATAACCAAAGTTCAGCCATTTTCCCGTCATTATATATCGGCTAGGCATGATCTTGCCCTGTTGCGTTTGGGCGAAATGATGGAATTGAATCTAACACGCAGTCTGGGTATAGCCAAGCTGCCCCTTCAGCCGCCGCCAAGGCACGGCATCTGCTCCGTCCTGGGCTGGGGTCGTCCCCATCATCAGGTGGACGCTCAGTTCGCTGAACTTCTCATGCAGCGTTCGTTTCGGTTGCAGCCAATGAGATCATGTCACAGCATATTCCCGGTGACCTTCGGCCAGGGCATGATCTGTGCAATTGTCGCACCCGAAGCCAAGCAGGATGCATGTCGCGGCGATTCGGGTGGGCCACTCTTCTGTGGCGATCAACTGACTGGCATTGTGTCGCGTGGCGTTTACTGTGATCGACAGTATCCGATTATATTCATCAGCGTGTTCTTTCATCGCCGCTGGATTAAGCAGATTCTCTCTTCGGCCATTCGACTGACTCCTCAAATTTTCGCAATAGTGGCCATTTATTTAAGTTCGAAAATAGAATAAAACAAATCCCCATCCTTGCTGCCGCAGGATATGCCGCAGAAAAATTCCTTGGAAATGCTTACTGAATTCTAATTTAATAACATTTTGTAACCCATCTTTTGGGTATCGCTAACATCAAATAAAACTTTTTGTTAAATTAATGGAATGTTTTTTTAATCCTTATAATGATCAATGGCCTCAATACCCTTAATCGATTATTAAGCGAAGAATTCTATTAGTTTTATTTAGAACTCAATCCAGAATTTATTCGAAATATACTTCGTAAGCTGAGCAAACGACTGGATATATGTAAAAAAGTTCTTACTTTTGAGTATTGCAGTTCTATCGATTGAATTTAGTAAAATTTAGAGTTTAGTAGAAGTCGCTAAAGTTTGACCTATTGGCATTCAGGTGTAGAATGTAGATACCTTAAACCTCTTTTTTATCGTTTTTTGAAGTTCTTTGAAGTTGAAACGATTTCCATTATGCAACTTATTCATTAGAGTTCATTAGTTGCAATCAAATTGGAAAAAAAAAAAGAAAAAAAAAATGGACAAGAAACAATTATCACAGCTACGCCTGGCAGCAACCACCGACCAAACCACCAAGCCACCAACCCACCAATTGCACCAACGACCACCGAGACCGACTCTGTCTCTGGCTCTGGCTCTAACTCTGGTTACTTACCAACAACAATCTGTTGACCTTCGCCTGCCTATTCAGACGCAGATGCAGACGCGGACTCGGTCTTGGTCTGAACGAAACTCAGGCACCATTGGAGTAAGACCGACCGCCAGTCCGCCCGCCCCATAGACACACAGCGCAGAGAACATAGGAAAGCTGCCAAAGTTAAAGCCAAAGCCATAGTCCGAGTCAGATTCGAAGTAGAAGTAGAAGTCGGAAAAGTATGTAACAAGCTAAAGCTAAAGTCATAGTCTGAACCACAGACAGACTTGACACCCGCTGCCCCACTACCTTCCCCCCTCCCCCACACCCACTCCCACTTCTATCTGGCCTGGCACTTCTCCCACTCTTCGGCCTTCTCCCATCACCTGCAGGTCTCGTCGAGTCTCGATCGTTTTTACTTGCGCCAGCCAGCGTCACTTCAATCCACTCCACTCCACTCCACTCCACACCACACCACACTTCACCCGGCTCCGAGTCGCTCCGTTTGCCGTTTCAATGGCGTTATTTATGTTTATTACCTCTAAGGTCGTTCGTTACTCGAACGTCTCGGTTTGGTTTGCAACTAGTTGTTGGTTGTTGTTGCTGTTGCTATTGCTGGTGTTGCTGCTGTTGTAAGTGTTGTTGGTGCTGTCGCCGGTGTTGATATTATTTTGTACGCAGATATCAGTAAATTTCGATTTAAAGTGAATGCGCGCGTTGAGTGTCAAATGCGCCAAGTGTCAAAAGACAAGTTGTTGTTGTTGCTGTTGGTTAAGCAGGACGTATTACATGGCCTGCAATGGAGTTTGCGAGTTGCTGTTGCTGTTTGCTGTTTGCTGGTTGCTGTAGCTATTGGTGTTGCAGATGCAGATGGAGTTGCAGTCGGAGTCTGTCCGCACCTGTTACCTACCTACCTACCTACCTTCCTATGTCTGTTCTGTTTCACTTGTTGCTGTTGTTGTTATTGTTGTTGTTGTTGTTGTTGTTACAGTTATATACATTTCGCTCCATATAAGGCCCCAGCATAAATTTCCAATTGTTGTCGCCCGCTTTATGAAGACATACGCATACTTATTTTATTTATGACTCCAAAACAAAAAATCCAAGACACAGAGAGAGAGAGAGAGAGAGAGAGAGAGAGAGAGAGAGAGAGAGAGAGATAGAGAGAGAGAGAGAGAGAGAGCGCGTAAAAACAGACTTTGTTTTATTTTTTTTTTTTATTTTGTGTGCTAATTTTATCACTTTGTGTGTCGCTCTCTGCCGTCACGACTTCTGACAGCACATAAATACTCATAATTTATTAATACGGTAAATGTTGCATGCAATAATTTCATGGCAAACAGAAAGCAACAACAACAACAACAAAAAGAAGAAAAAAACGGAAAAATATGGATACAAAACAAAAAAAAAAGGAAAACAGAACAGACAGAAGGAAGGCTAAATGCAGAAAAGGAGGCAGGGCACCAGTCAATGCATTGGCAACCACCAGCAACAAGTGGGCAAAACAAATCTCAGTGCTACCAGAAGAGGGAGACAATCAAAGACAGAGCCAAGGCGTAGAGCGAGAGGAAGAGGGCAATGGAAAGAAAGAGAAAGAGTAAACTTAGGGAAACCCACGGAACTAGCCGCAAACATTCGATTTGGCTTCAAAAAATTTAAAGCTTTGCCAAAACTGTGTTTATTTGACATTATAAATAAACCAAGAAAACAGATTAGATTCTAAAATAAAAGCTTTAAGTTTGAAGAATTATTTTTAATTAGATTTTTTGCTATGTCCACACAGATTATGTTAAGTCTGGGCTAAAAACATATCCATTTAAATCAGAAATATAGACAGAGAGTAATCGATACAAAAAAAAGTCGATTAATCACAAAAAACTAATCCAAGTAGCCTCTGACTTTTTTTTAGCTAGAAGCTAATCAAAGTAGCCTCTGACTTTTTTCTAAATCCACAGAAACTAATCACAATAGCCATGACATTTTTAAAATCGAATATTTAGCCATAGACCTATTTGATTTGGTAAAACAAAATCAGTTTCTCTCGTGGCTTCAAACAGTTAACATTAAAAAAAATAAAAAAAAAAAAATAATTCTAAATTCTAGTGAAGTAAATTTAATAAAAACCTAACGCGCAGAAAATGTTTCCTTATTAATTTCTTATTCCAAGATAAAGTAAGTACGATTGGAATCCTTTCTAAACCTTCGGTAAGTGAACATTTTCCTGGTTTAGGTTTGCCCGGAACATTCGCAGGCGTCTACTAGGGAATCTGGATGAAAACGGTTCTCCATATAGACACTAAGCGCTAAGCTCTATCACAGATTCCTCTGGTGGATGAGCCTTGCACGATGACGACGTCTTTGAAGTAAGTACGATTCCTTTCTAAACCTTTCGCTTGAGTGAATATTTTCCTGCTCTAGGTTTGCTCAAAACATTCGCAGGCGTCCACTAGGGAATCTGGATGAAAACAGTTCTCCATATAGGCACTATATTTTCCAAATTAAAAGAACTTAACGCGCAGAAAATTTTCCTTATTAATTTCTTATTCCAAGATAAAGTAAGTACGATTGGAATCCTTTCTAAACCTTCACACAGCCAATCCAGAAACAGAATCATCTTGGTGGTTTTCCTTATTTCCTGGTGAGTATGATTTAAAACTGCGTCTCCTCTCAATACATAATCTATGATCCAATGTTCTTTAGATGATTCCAATTCAATCCGTATTTTATATATACAATTCGGTGAGTATAATATGGAAAAGATAGTGTCTGAAATTTGTATTACAAGTTCTTCTTCCTTTATGCCTCATCAGCCTATGCCAACTCTTCGATTGCAAGAGTCGTCTCATAAAGACACTGTAAGGATCCTGCCACGAGGATCTCGGTTGGCACTTGGCTAAATCACACAGCCAATCCAGAAACAGAATCTTGGTGGTTTTCCTTATTCATTCTGACTCTAACAATTAAAGATTTAAAAGTAGGCATGACTCCATGGCTGGCTCTTAGGACATTTCTATATTTCTGAATCCAACCTAGCTAAAAAGTTCTTTCGAGAATGATTCATCTCGACAGTGGGAGAGAATTCCTTTCGCTCATAGCGGCCCAAAGTTCAGGACCCCGCAACTCACATGACATCTTACTTAATTGGGAATTCTCTTGAAGTATGTCTTAAAGATACTGTAAGGGTCCTGGTACGAGGATCTCGGTTGGCACTTGGCTAAATCACACAGCCAATCCAGAAACAATCTTGGTTTTCCTTATTTCCTGGTGAGTATGATTTAAAACGGCATCTTCTCTCAATACATATTCTATGATCCAATGTTCTTTAGATGATTCCAATTCAATCCATATTTTATATATACAATTCGGTGAGTATAATATGGAAAAGATAGTGTCTGAAATTTGTATTACAAGTTCTTCTTCCTTTATGCCTCATCAGCCTATGCCAACTCTTCGATTGCAAGAGTCGTCTCATAAAGACACTGTAAGGGTCCTGGTACGAGGATCTCGGTTGGCACTTGGCTAAATCACACAGCCAATCCAGAAACAGAATCTTGGTGGTTTTCCTTATTTATTCTGACTCTAACAATTAAAGATTTAAAAGTAGGCATGACTCCATGGCTGGCTCTTAGGACATTTCTATATTTCTGAATCCAAACTAGCTAAAGTTCTTTCGAGAATGATTCATCTCGACAGTGGGAGAGAATTCCTTTCGCTCGCTTTCGCTCATAGCGGCCCATCCTCAACCTGGTCACTAGGCATCCATGTAAGTATGACAAATCAAAATAGAAAACGGATTACTTATTGTCGAATCTCGAATTCAGATACACGAGGATCTCGGTTGGCACTTGGCTAAATCACACAGCCAATCCAGAAACAGAATCTTGGTGGTTTTCCTTATTCATTCTGACTCTAACAATTAAAGATTTAAAAGTAGGCATGACTCCATGGCTGGCTCTTAGGACATTTCTATATTTCTGAATCCAAACTAGCTAAAAAGTTCTTTCGAGAATGATTCATCTCGACAGTGGGAGAGAATTCGTTTCGCTCGCTTTCGCTCATAGCGGCCCATCCTCAACCTGGTCACTAGGCATCCATGTAAGTATGACAAATCAAAATAGAAAACGGATTACTTATTGTCGAATCTCGAATTCAGATGCACGAGGATCTCGGTTGGCACTTGGCTAAATCACACAGCCAATCCAGAAACAGAATCTTGGTGGTTTTCCTTATTCATTCTGACTCTAACAATTAAAGATTTAAAAGTAGGCATGACTCCATGGCTGGCTCTTAGGACATTTCTATATTTCTGAATCCAAACTAGCTAAAGTTGTTTCGAGAATGATTCATCTCGACAGTGGGAGAGAATTCCTTTCGCTCGCTTTCGCTCATAGCGGCCCATCCTCAACCTGGTCACTAGGCATCCATGTAAGTATGACAAATCAAAATAGAAAACGGATTACTTATTGTCGAATCTCGAATTCAGATACACGAGGATCTCGGTTGGCACTTGGCTAAATCACACAGCCAATCCAGATACAGAATCCTGGTGGTTTTCCTTATTTCCTGGTGAGTATGATTTAAAACTGCGTCTCCTCTCAATACATATTCTATTATCCAATGTTCTTTAGGTGATTCCAATTCAATATTTTATATATACAATTCGGTGAGTATAATATGGAAAAGATAGTGTCTGAAATTTGTATTACAAGTTCTTTCTTTATGCCTCATCAGCCTATGCCAACCCTTCGATTGCAAGAGTCTTCTCATTGAATTTCAATAGTGAAACGTTTCTGTTGATAAAAATGTCAACTCCCTAAGAAGATCGCAGAAATACTTCTCCTGGCATGGGGCACTCACGACCACAGACTGGCGATTTTCAGGGAGCACATTAACAAATGGAGCCTGGCCCCTACCACCCACTTCATCGTCCATGCTTTCAGTGGTACTGAGAGCGCAGCTTAGTTTGGGTGCACTTCTAGGCTTTGGGTCGCACTTTATTGTGCCGCAAGTATCCTTTAGAGACTCGTCACTCTGTTCTTTAGATGATTCCAATTCAATATTTTATATATACAATTATGTGAGTATAATATGGAAAAGATAGTGTCTGAAATTTGTATTACAAGTTCTTCTTTCTTTATGCCTCATCAGCCTATGCCAACTCTTCGATTGCAAGAGTCGTCTCATAAAGACACTGTAAGGGTCCTGGTACGAGGATCTCGGTTGGCACTTGGCTAAATCACACAGCCAATCCAGAAACAATCTTGGTGGTTTTCCTTATTTCCTGGTGAGTATGATTTAAAACGGCATCTTCTCTCAATACATAATCTATTATCCAATGTTCTTTAGATGATTCCAATTCAATCCGTATTTTATATATACAATTCGGTGAGTATAATATGGAAAAGATAGTGTCTGAAATTTGTATTACAAGTTCTTCTTCCTTTATGCCTCATCAGCCTATGCCAACTCTTCGATTGCAAGAGTCTTCTCATTGCGTCTTTTACCATGGGGTAGCTCAGACTTTGCGACATTTGGCAAAAAAGTCAAATCTAGTCCCTGTTTTTCGTAAGTTAGATTCATTTGCATAATCATATCTCTGTATAAAACGTAATTCTTTCTCTGCATCACTTTCAAATGCTGATTCCAGTGTACTCTGCTGAGAGATGATTCCAATTCAATCCGTATTTTATATATACAATTCGGTGAGTATAATATGGAAAAGATAGTGTCTGAAATTTGTATTACAAGTTCTTCTTCCTTTATGCCTCATCAGCCTATGCCAACTCTTCGATTGCAAGAGTCTTCTCATTGCGTCTTTTACCATGGGGTAGCTCAGACTTTGCGACATTTGGCAAAAAAGTCAAATCTAGTCCCTGTTTTTCGTAAGTTAGATTCATTTGCATAGTCATATCTCTGTATAAAACGTAATTCTTTCTCTGCATCACTTTCTAATGCTGATTTCAATTTAATATTTTATATTTCACTTGCTCATCTGTCTTAAACAAAAGACTAAAGAAAAAAAGCATCTGGTATGTATATATAAAATATAAACACGATTTTTCAATCTCCTATTACCCGCCTTTTTCTCTTCTAGCAAATACAACCCATTTCCTTATTCATTCAATCCGTATTTTATATATACAATTCGGTGAGTATAATATGGAAAAGATAGTGTCTGAAATTTGTCTTACAAGTTCTTCTTTCTTTATGCCTCATCAGCCTATGCCAACTCTTCGATTGGAAGAGTCGTCTCATAAAGACACTGTAAGGGTCCTGGCACGAGGATCTCGGTTGGCACTTGGCTAAATCACACAGCCAATCCAGAAACAGAATCTTGGTGGTTTTCCTTATTTCCTGGTGAGTATGATTTAAAACGGCATCTTCTCTCAATACATAATCTATGATCCAATGTTCTTTAGATGATTCCAATTCAATCCGTATTTTATATATACAATTCGGTGAGTATAATATGGAAAAGATAGTGTCTGAAATTTGTATTACAAGTTCTTCTTCCTTTATGCCTCATCAGCCTATGCCAACTCTTCGATTGCAAGAGTCTTCTCATTGCGTCTTTTACCATGGGGTAGCTCAGACTTTGCGACATTTGGCAAAAAAGTCAAATCTAGTCCCTGTTTTTCGTAAGTTAGATTCATTTGCATAATCATATCTCTGTATAAAACGTAATTCTTTCTCTGCTTCACTTTCTACAGCTGATTTCAATTTAATATTTTATATTTCACTTGCTCATCTGTCTTAAACAAAAGACTAAAGAAAAAAAGCATCTGGTATGTATATATAAAATATAAACACGATTTTTCAATCTCCTATTACCCGCCTTTTTCTATTCTAGCAAATACAACCCATTTCCTTATTCATTCAATCCGTATTTTATATATACAATTCGGTGAGTATAATATGGAAAAGATAGTGTCTGAAATTTGTCTTACAAGTTCTTCTTTCTTTATGCCTCATCAGCCTATGCCAACTCTTCGATTGGAAGAGTCGTCTCATAAAGACACTGTAAGGGTCCTGGCACGAGGATCTCGGTTGGCACTTGGCTAAATCACACAGCCAATCCAGAAACAGAATCTTGGTGGTTTTCCTTATTCATTCTGACTCTAACAATTAAAGATTTAAAAGAAGGCATGACTCCATGGCTGGCTCTTAGGACATTTCTATATTTCTGAATCTAACCTAGCTAAAAAGTTCTTTCGAGAATGATTCATCTCGACAGTGGGAGAGAATTCCTTTTGCTCATAGCGGCCCAAAGTTCAGGACCCCGCAACTCACATGACATCTTACTTAATTGGGAATTCTCTTGAAGTATGTCTTGAAGATACTGTAAGGGTCCTGGTACGAGGATCTCGGTTGGCACTTGGCTAAATCACACAGCCAATCCAGAAACAATCTTGGTTTTCCTTATTTCCTGGTGAGTATGATTTAAAACGGCATCTTCTCTCAATACATATTCTATTATCCAATGTTCTTTAGATGATTCCAATTCAATCCGTATTTTATATATACAATTCGGTGAGTATAATATGGAAAAGATAGTGTCTGAAATTTGTATTACAAGTTCTTCTTCCTTTATGCCTCATCAGCCTATGCCAACTCTTCGATTGCAAGAGTCTTCTCATTGCGTCTTTTACCATGGGGTAGCTCAGACTTTGCGACATTTGGCAAAAAAGTCAAATCTAGTCCCTGTTTTTCGTAAGTTAGATTCATTTGCATAATCATATCTCTGTATAAAACGTAATTCTTTCTCTGCATCACTTTCAAATGCTGATTCCAGTGTACTCTGCTGAGAGATGATTCCAATTCAATCCGTATTTTATATATACAATTCGGTGAGTATAATATGGAAAAGATAGTGTCTGAAATTTGTATTACAAGTTCTTCTTCCTTTATGCCTCATCAGCCTATGCCAACTCTTCGATTGCAAGAGTCTTCTCATTGCGTCTTTTACCATGGGGTAGCTCAGACTTTGCGACATTTGGCAAAAAAGTCAAATCTAGTCCCTGTTTTTCGTAAGTTAGATTCATTTGCATAGTCATATCTCTGTATAAAACGTAATTCTTTCTCTGCATCACTTTCTAATGCTGATTTCAATTTAATATTTTATATTTCACTTGCTCATCTGTCTTAAACAAAAGACTAAAGAAAAAAAGCATCTGGTATGTATATATAAAATATAAACACGATTTTTCAATCTCCTATTACCCGCCTTTTTCTCTTCTAGCAAATACAACCCATTTCCTTATTCATTCTGACTGGCACTATATATAATTTACCTGCGAATTCAATAACAAAAGTCTTCTCATTAAATTTCAATACTGAAACATTTCTGTTGGTAAAAAAGCCAAAGAACTCCTTAAGAAGATCGCAGAAACACTTCTTCTGGCAGGAGGGAGCACTCACGACTACAATATATTGGCGATTCTCTGGGAATACCTCAACAAAGGGAGCCTGGCCCTGGCCCATCCTCAACCTGGTCTCTAGGCATCCATGTAAGTATGACAAATCAAAATAGAAAACGGATTACTTATTGTCGAATCTCGAATTCAGATACACGAGGATCTCGGTTGGCACTCGGCTAAATCACACAGCCAATCCAGAAACAGAATCTTGGTGGTTTTCCTTATTTCCTGGTGAGTATGATTTAAAACGGCATCTTCTCTCAATACATAATCTATTCATTATCCAATGTTCTTTAGATGATTCCAATTCAATCCATATTTTATATATACAATTCGGTGAGTATAATATGGAAAAGATAGTGTCTGAAATTTGTATTACAAGTTCTTCTTCCTTTATGCCTCATCAGCCTATGCCAACTCTTCGATTGCAAGAGTCTTCTCATTGCGTCTTTTACCATGGGGTAGCTCAGACTTTGCGACATTTGGCAAAAAAGTCAAATCTAGTCCCTGTTTTTCGTAAGTTAGATTCATTTGCATAATCATATCTCTGTATAAAACGTAATTCTTTCTCTGCTTCACTTTCTACAGCTGATTTCAATTTAATATTTTATATTTCACTTGCTCATCTGTCTTAAACAAAAGACTAAAGAAAAAAAGCATCTGGTATGTATATATAAAATATAAACACGATTTTTCAATCTCCTATTACCCGCCTTTTTCTATTCTAGCAAATACAACCCATTTCCTTATTCATTCAATCCGTATTTTATATATACAATTCGGTGAGTATAATATGGAAAAGATAGTGTCTGAAATTTGTCTTACAAGTTCTTCTTTCTTTATGCCTCATCAGCCTATGCCAACTCTTCGATTGGAAGAGTCGTCTCATAAAGACACTGTAAGGGTCCTGGCACGAGGATCTCGGTTGGCACTTGGCTAAATCACACAGCCAATCCAGAAACAGAATCTTGGTGGTTTTCCTTATTTCCTGGTGAGTATGATTTAAAACGGCATCTTCTCTCAATACATAATCTATTCATTATCCAATGTTCTTTAGATGATTCCAATTCAATCCGTATTTTATATATACAATTCGGTGAGTATAATATGGAAAAGATAGTGTCTGAAATTTGTCTTACAAGTTCTTCCTTTATGCCTCATCAGCTTATGCCAACTCTTCGATTGCAAGAGTCAAAAAACTCCTTAAGAAGATCGCAGAAATACTTCTCCTGGCATGGAGCACTCACGACCACAGACTGGCGATTTTCAGGGAGCACATTAACAAATGGAGCCTGGGCCCTACCACCCACTTCATCGTCCATGCTTTCAGTGGTACTGAGAGCGCACTTGGTTTGGGTGCACTTCTAGGCTTTGGCTCGCACTTTATTGTGCCGCAAGTATCCTTTAGGGACTCGTCACTCTGTTCTTTAGATGATTCCAATTCAATATTTTATATATACAATTATGTGAGTATAATATGGAAAAGATAGTGTCTGAAATTTGTCTCACAAGTTCTTCTTCCTTTATGCCTCATCAGCCTATGCCAACTCTTCGATTGCAAGAGTCGTCTCATAAAGACACTGTAAGGGTCCTGGCACGAGGATCTCGGTTGGCACTTGGCTAAATCACACAGCCAATCCAGAAACAATCTTGGTTTTCCTTATTTCCTGGTGAGTATGATTTAAAACTGCGTCTCCTTTCAATACATATTCTATTATCCAATGTTCTTTAGATGATTCCAATTCAATCCGTATTTTATATATACAATTCGGTGAGTATAATATGGAAAAGATAGTGTCTGAAATTTGTCTCACAAGTTCTTCTTCCTTTATGCCTCATCAGCCTATGCCAACTCTTCGATTGCAAGAGTCGTCTCATAAAGACACTGTAAGGGTCCTGCCACGAGGATCTCGGTTGGCACTTGGCTAAATCACACAGCCAATCCAGAAACAGAATCTTGGTGGTTTTCCTTATTCATTCTGACTCTAACAATTAAAGATTTAAAAGTAGGCATGACTCCATGGCTGGCTCTTAGGACATTTCTATATTTCTGAATCCAACCTAGCTAAAAAGTTCTTTCGAGAATGATTCATCTCGAGAGTGGGAGAGAATTCCTCTCGCTTGCTTTCGCTCATAGCGGCCCATCCTCAACCTGGTTACTAGGCATCCATGTAAGTATGACAAATCAAAATAGAAAACGGATTACTTATTGTCGAATCTCGAATTCAGATACACGAGGATCTCGGTTGGCACTTGGCTAAATCACACAGCCAATCCGGAAACAGAATCTTGGTGGTTTTCCTTATTCATTCTGACTCTAACAATTAAAGATTTAAAAGTAGGCATGACTCCATGGCTGGCTCTTAGGACATTTCTATATTTCTGAATCCAAACTTGCTAAAGTTCTTTTGAGAGTGATTCATCTCGAGAGTGGGAGAGAATTCCTTTCGCTCGCTTTCGCTCATAGCGGCCCAAAGTTCAGGACCCCGCAACTTACATGACATCTTACTTAATTTGGAATTCTCTTGAAGTATGTCTTGAAGACACTGTAAGGGTCCTGGCACGAGGATCTCGGTTGGCACTTGGCTAAATCACACAGCCAATCCAGAAACAGAATCTTGGTGGTTTTCCTTATTTCCTGGTGAGTATGATTTAAAACGGCATCTTCTCTCAATACATAATCTATTCATTATCCAATGTTCTTTAGATGATTCCAATTCAATCCATATTTTATATATACAATTCGGTGAGTATAATATGGAAAAGATAGTGTCTGAAATTTGTATTACAAGTTCTTCTTCCTTTATGCCTCATCAGCCTATGCCAACTCTTCGATTGCAAGAGTCTTCTCATTGCGTTTTTTACCATGGCGTAGCTCAGACTTTGCGACATTTGGCAAAAAAGTCAAATCTAGTCCCTGTTTTTCGTAAGTTAGATTCATTTGCATAATCATATCTCTGTATAAAACGTAATTCTTTCTCTGCATCACTTTCTAATGCTGATTCCAGTGTACTCTGCTGAGAGATGATTCCAATTCAATACTTTATATATACAATTCGGTGAGTATAATATGGAAAAGATAGTGTCTGAAATTTGTATTACAAGTTCTTCTTCCTTTATGCCTCATCAGCCTATGCCAACTCTTTGATTGCAAGAGTCGTCTCATAAAGACACTGTAAGGATCCTGCCACGAGGATCTCGGTTGGCACTTGGCTAAATCACACAGCCAATCCAGAAACAGAATCTTGGTGGTTTTCCTTATTCATTCTGACTCTAACAATTAAAGATTTAAAAGTAGGCATGACTCCATGGCTGGCTCTTAGGACATTTCTATATTTCTGAATCCAACCTAGCTAAAAAGTTCTTTCGAGAATGATTCATCTCGACAGTGGGAGAGAATTCCTTTCGCTCATAGCGGCCCAAAGTTCAGGACCCCGCAACTCACATGACATCTTACTTAATTGGGAATTCTCTTGAAGTATGTCTTGAAGATACTGTAAGGGTCCTGGTACGAGGATCTCGGTTGGCACTTGGCTAAATCACACAGCCAATCCAGAAACAATCTTGGTTTTCCTTATTTCCTGGTGAGTATGATTTAAAACGGCATCTTCTCTCAATACATATTCTATTATCCAATGTTCTTTAGATGATTCCAATTCAATCCGTATTTTATATATACAATTCGGTGAGTATAATATGGAAAAGATAGTGTCTGAAATTTGTATTACAAGTTCTTCTTCCTTTATGCCTCATCAGCCTATGCCAACTCTTCGATTGCAAGAGTCTTCTCATTGCGTTTTTTACCATGGCGTAGCTCAGACTTTGCGACATTTGGCAAAAAAGTCAAATCTAGTCCCTGTTTTTCGTAAGTTAGATTCATTTGCATAATCATATCTGTGTATAAAACGTAATTCTTTCTCTGCTTCACTTTCTACAGCTGATTTCAATTTAATATTTTATATTTCACTTGCTCATCTGTCTTAAACAAAAGACTAAAGAAAAAAAGCATCTGGTATGTATATATAAAATATAAACACGATTTTTCAATCTCCTATTACCCGCCTTTTTCTCTTCTAGCAAATACAACCCATTTCCTTATTCATTCTGACTGGCACTATATATAATTTACCTGCGAATTCAATAACAAAAGTCTTCTCATTAAATTTCAATACTGAAACATTTCTGTTGGTAAAAAAGCCAAAGAACTCCTTAAGAAGATCGCAGAAACACTTCTTCTGGCAGGAGGGAGCACTCACGACTACAATATATTGGCGATTCTCTGGGAATACCTCAACAAAGGGAGCCTGGCCCTGGCCCATCCTCAACCTGGTCTCTAGGCATCCATGTAAGTATGACAAATCAAAATAGAAAACGGATTACTTATTGTCGAATCTCGAATTCAGATACACGAGGATCTCGGTTGGCACTTGGCTAAATCACACAGCCAATCCAGAAACAGAATCTTGGTGGTTTTCCTTATTTCCTGGTGAGTATGATTTAAAACGGCATCTTCTCTCAATACATAATCTATTCATTATCCAATGTTCTTTAGATGATTCCAATTCAATCCATATTTTATATATACAATTCGGTGAGTATAATATGGAAAAGATAGTGTCTGAAATTTGTATTACAAGTTCTTCTTCCTTTATGCCTCATCAGCCTATGCCAACTCTTCTATTGCAAGAGTCGTCTCATAAAGACACTGTAAGGATCCTGCCACGAGGATCTCGGTTGGCACTTGGCTAAATCACACAGCCAATCCAGAAACAGAATCTTGGTGGTTTTCCTTATTCATTCTGACTCTAACAATTAAAGATTTAAAAGTAGGCATGACTCCATGGCTGGCTCTTAGGACATTTCTATATTTCTGAATCCAACCTAGCTAAAAAGTTCTTTCGAGAATGATTCATCTCGACAGTGGGAGAGAATTCCTTTCGCTCATAGCGGCCCAAAGTTCAGGACCCCGCAACTCACATGACATCTTACTTAATTGGGAATTCTCTTGAAGTATGTCTTGAAGATACTGTAAGGGTCCTGGTACGAGGATCTCGGTTGGCACTTGGCTAAATCACACAGCCAATCCAGAAACAATCTTGGTTTTCCTTATTTCCTGGTGAGTATGATTTAAAACGGCATCTTCTCTCAATACATATTCTATTATCCAATGTTCTTTAGATGATTCCAATTCAATCCGTATTTTATATATACAATTCGGTGAGTATAATATGGAAAAGATAGTGTCTGAAATTTGTATTACAAGTTCTTCTTCCTTTATGCCTCATCAGCCTATGCCAACTCTTCGATTGCAAGAGTCTTCTCATTGCGTTTTTTACCATGGCGTAGCTCAGACTTTGCGACATTTGGCAAAAAAGTCAAATCTAGTCCCTGTTTTTCGTAAGTTAGATTCATTTGCATAGTCATATCTCTGTATAAAACGTAATTCTTTCTCTGCATCACTTTCTAATGCTGATTTCAATTTAATATTTTATATTTCACTTGCTCATCTGTCTTAAACAAAAGACTAAAGAAAAAAAGCATCTGGTATGTATATATAAAATATAAACACGATTTTTCAATCTCCTATTACCCGCCTTTTTCTCTTCTAGCAAATACAACCCATTTCCTTATTCATTCTGACTGGCACTATATATAATTTACCTGCGAATTCAATAACAAAAGTCTTCTCATTAAATTTCAATACTGAAACATTTCTGTTGGTAAAAAAGCCAAAGAACTCCTTAAGAAGATCGCAGAAACACTTCTTCTGGCAGGAGGGAGCACTCACGACTACAATATATTGGCGATTCTCTGGGAATACCTCAACAAAGGGAGCCTGGCCCTGGCCCATCCTCAACCTGGTCTCTAGGCATCCATGTAAGTATGACAAATCAAAATAGAAAACGGATTACTTATTGTCGAATCTCGAATTCAGATACACGAGGATCTCGGTTGGCACTTGGCTAAATCACACAGCCAATCCAGAAACAGAATCTTGGTGGTTTTCCTTATTTCCTGGTGAGTATGATTTAAAACGGCATCTTCTCTCAATACATAATCTATTCATTATCCAATGTTCTTTAGATGATTCCAATTCAATCCATATTTTATATATACAATTCGGTGAGTATAATATGGAAAAGATAGTGTCTGAAATTTGTATTACAAGTTCTTCTTCCTTTATGCCTCATCAGCCTATGCCAACTCTTCGATTGGAAGAGTCGTCTCATAAAGACACTGTAAGGGTCCTGGCACGAGGATCTCGGTTGGCACTTGGCTAAATCACACAGCCAATCCAGAAACAGAATCTTGGTGGTTTTCCTTATTTCCTGGTGAGTATGATTTAAAACGGCATCTTCTCTCAATACATATTCTATTATCCAATGTTCTTTAGATGATTCCAATTCAATCCGTATTTTATATATACAATTCGGTGAGTATAATATGGAAAAGATAGTGTCTGAAATTTGTCTCACAAGTTCTTCTTCCTTTATGCCTCATCAGCCTATGCCAACTCTTCGATTGCAAGAGTCGTCACATAAAGACACTGTAAGGGTCCTGCCACGAGGATCTCGGTTGGCACTTGGCTAAATCACACAGCCAATCCAGAAACAGAATCTTGGTGGTTTTCCTTATTTCCTGGTGAGTATGATTTAAAACGGCATCTTCTCTCAATACATAATCTATGATCCAATGTTCTTTAGATGATTCCAATTCAATCCGTATTTTATATATACAATTCGGTGAGTATAATATGGAAAAGATAGTGTCTGAAATTTGTATTACAAGTTCTTCTTCCTTTATGCCTCATCAGCCTATGCCAACTCTTCGATTGCAAGAGTCGTCTCATAAAGACACTGTAAGGGTCCTGCCACGAGGATCTCGGTTGGCACTTGGCTAAATCACACAGCCAATCCAGAAACAGAATCTTGGTGGTTTTCCTTATTTCCTGGTGAGTATGATTTAAAACGGCATCTTCTCTCAATACATAATCTATGATCCAATGTTCTTTAGATGATTCCAATTCAATCCGTATTTTATATATACAATTCGGTGAGTATAATATGGAAAAGATAGTGTCTGAAATTTGTATTACAAGTTCTTCTTCCTTTATGCCTCATCAGCTTATGCCAACTCTTCGATTGCAAGAGTCAAAAAACTCCTTAAGAAGATCGCAGAAATACTTCTCCTGGCATGGAGCACTCACGACCACAGACTGGCGATTTTCAGGGAGCACATTAACAAATGGAGCCTGGCCCCTACCACCCACTTTATCGTCCATGCTTTCAGTGGTACTGAGAGCGCAGCTTAGTTTGGGTGCACTTCTAGGCTTTGGGTCGCACTTTATTGTGCCGCAAGTATCCTTTAGGGACTCGTCACTCTGTTCTTTAGATGATTCCAATTCAATATTTTATATATACAATTATGTGAGTATAATATGGAAAAGATAGTGTCTGAAATTTGTATTACAAGTTCTTCTTCCTTTATGCCTCATCAGCCTATGCCAACTCTTCGATTGCAAGAGTCTTCTCATTGCGTTTTTTACCATGGCGTAGCTCAGACTTTGCGACATTTGGCAAAAAAGTCAAATCTAGTCCCTGTTTTTCGTAAGTTAGATTCATTTGCATAATCATATCTCTGTATAAAACGTAATTCTTTCTCTGCATCACTTTCTAATGCTGATTTCAATTTAATATTTTATATTTCACTTGCTCATCTGTCTTAAACAAAAGACTAAAGAAAAAAAGCATCTGGTATGTATATATAAAATATAAACACGATTTTTCAATCTCCTATTACCCGCCTTTTTCTATTCTAGCAAATACAACCCATTTCCTTATTCATTCTGACTGGCACTATATATAATTTACCTGCGAATTCAATAACAAAAGTCTTCTCATTAAATTTCAATACTGAAACATTTCTGTTGGTAAAAAAGCCAAAGAACTCCTTAAGAAGATCGCAGAAACACTTCTTCTGGCAGGAGGGAGCACTCACGACTACAATATATTGGCGATTCTCTGGGAATACCTCAACAAAGGGAGCCTGGCCCTGGCCCATCCTCAACCTGGTCTCTAGGCATCCATGTAAGTATGACAAATCAAAATAGAAAACGGATTACTTATTGTCGAATCTCGAATTCAGATACACGAGGATCTCGGTTGGCACTTGGCTAAATCACACAGCCAATCCAGAAACAGAATCTTGGTGGTTTTCCTTATTTCCTGGTGAGTATGATTTAAAACGGCATCTTCTCTCAATACATAATCTATTCATTATCCAATGTTCTTTAGATGATTCCAATTCAATCCATATTTTATATATACAATTCGGTGAGTATAATATGGAAAAGATAGTGTCTGAAATTTGTATTACAAGTTCTTCTTCCTTTATGCCTCATCAGCCTATGCCAACTCTTCGATTGCAAGAGTCGTCTCATAAAGACACTGTAAGGATCCTGCCACGAGGATCTCGGTTGGCACTTGGCTAAATCACACAGCCAATCCAGAAACAGAATCTTGGTGGTTTTCCTTATTCATTCTGACTCTAACAATTAAAGATTTAAAAGTAGGCATGACTCCATGGCTGGCTCTTAGGACATTTCTATATTTCTGAATCCAACCTAGCTAAAAAGTTCTTTCGAGAATGATTCATCTCGACAGTGGGAGAGAATTCCTTTCGCTCATAGCGGCCCAAAGTTCAGGACCCCGCAACTCACATGACATCTTACTTAATTGGGAATTCTCTTGAAGTATGTCTTGAAGATACTGTAAGGGTCCTGGTACGAGGATCTCGGTTGGCACTTGGCTAAATCACACAGCCAATCCAGAAACAATCTTGGTTTTCCTTATTTCCTGGTGAGTATGATTTAAAACGGCATCTTCTCTCAATACATATTCTATTATCCAATGTTCTTTAGATGATTCCAATTCAATCCGTATTTTATATATACAATTCGGTGAGTATAATATGGAAAAGATAGTGTCTGAAATTTGTATTACAAGTTCTTCTTCCTTTATGCCTCATCAGCCTATGCCAACTCTTCGATTGCAAGAGTCTTCTCATTGCGTCTTTTACCATGGCGTAGCTCAGACTTTGCGACATTTGGCAAAAAAGTCAAATCTAGTCCCTGTTTTTCGTAAGTTAGATTCATTTGCATAGTCATATCTCTGTATAAAACGTAATTCTTTCTCTGCATCACTTTCTAATGCTGATTTCAATTTAATATTTTATATTTCACTTGCTCATCTGTCTTAAACAAAAGACTAAAGAAAAAAAGCATCTGGTATGTATATATAAAATATAAACACGATTTTTCAATCTCCTATTACCCGCCTTTTTCTCTTCTAGCAAATACAACCCATTTCCTTATTCATTCTGACTGGCACTATATATAATTTACCTGCGAATTCAATAACAAAAGTCTTCTCATTAAATTTCAATACTGAAACATTTCTGTTGGTAAAAAAGCCAAAGAACTCCTTAAGAAGATCGCAGAAACACTTCTTCTGGCAGGAGGGAGCACTCACGACTACAATATATTGGCGATTCTCTGGGAATACCTCAACAAAGGGAGCCTGGCCCTGGCCCATCCTCAACCTGGTCTCTAGGCATCCATGTAAGTATGACAAATCAAAATAGAAAACGGATTACTTATTGTCGAATCTCGAATTCAGATACACGAGGATCTCGGTTGGCACTTGGCTAAATCACACAGCCAATCCAGAAACAGAATCTTGGTGGTTTTCCTTATTTCCTGGTGAGTATGATTTAAAACGGCATCTTCTCTCAATACATAATCTATTCATTATCCAATGTTCTTTAGATGATTCCAATTCAATCCATATTTTATATATACAATTCGGTGAGTATAATATGGAAAAGATAGTGTCTGAAATTTGTATTACAAGTTCTTCTTCCTTTATGCCTCATCAGCCTATGCCAACTCTTCGATTGCAAGAGTCGTCTCATAAAGACACTGTAAGGGTCCTGCCACGAGGATCTCGGTTGGCACTTGGCTAAATCACACAGCCAATCCAGAAACAGAATCTTGGTGGTTTTCCTTATTTCCTGGTGAGTATGATTTAAAACGGCATCTTCTCTCAATACATAATCTATTCATCCAATGTTCTTTAGATGATTCCAATTCAATCCGTATTTTATATATACAATTCGGTGAGTATAATATGGAAAAGATAGTGTCTGAAATTTGTATTACAAGTTCTTCTTCCTTTATGCCTCATCAGCCTATGCCAACTCTTCGATTGCAAGAGTCGTCTCATAAAGACACTGTAAGGGTCCTGCCACGAGGATCTCGGTTGGCACTTGGCTAAATCACACAGCCAATCCAGAAACAGAATCTTGGTGGTTTTCCTTATTTCCTGGTGAGTATGATTTAAAACGGCATCTTCTCTCAATACATAATCTATGATCCAATGTTCTTTAGATGATTCCAATTCAATCCGTATTTTATATATACAATTCGGTGAGTATAATATGGAAAAGATAGTGTCTGAAATTTGTATTACAAGTTCTTCTTCCTTTATGCCTCATCAGCCTATGCCAACTCTTCGATTGCAAGAGTCGTCTCATAAAGACACTGTAAGGGTCCTGCCACGAGGATCTCGGTTGGCACTTGGCTAAATCACACAGCCAATCCAGAAACAGAATCTTGGTGGTTTTCCTTATTTCCTGGTGAGTATGATTTAAAACGGCATCTTCTCTCAATACATAATCTATGATCCAATGTTCTTTAGATGATTCCAATTCAATCCGTATTTTATATATACAATTCGGTGAGTATAATATGGAAAAGATAGTGTCTGAAATTTGTATTACAAGTTCTTCTTCCTTTATGCCTCATCAGCTTATGCCAACTCTTCGATTGCAAGAGTCAAAAAACTCCTTAAGAAGATCGCAGAAATACTTCTCCTGGCATGGAGCACTCACGACCACAGACTGGCGATTTTCAGGGAGCACATTAACAAATGGAGCCTGGCCCCTACCACCCACTTTATCGTCCATGCTTTCAGTGGTACTGAGAGCGCAGCTTAGTTTGGGTGCACTTCTAGGCTTTGGGTCGCACTTTATTGTGCCGCAAGTATCCTTTAGGGACTCGTCACTCTGTTCTTTAGATGATTCCAATTCAATATTTTATATATACAATTATGTGAGTATAATATGGAAAAGATAGTGTCTGAAATTTGTATTACAAGTTCTTCTTCCTTTATGCCTCATCAGCCTATGCCAACTCTTCGATTGCAAGAGTCTTCTCATTGCGTTTTTTACCATGGCGTAGCTCAGACTTTGCGACATTTGGCAAAAAAGTCAAATCTAGTCCCTGTTTTTCGTAAGTTAGATTCATTTGCATAATCATATCTCTGTATAAAACGTAATTCTTTCTCTGCATCACTTTCTAATGCTGATTTCAATTTAATATTTTATATTTCACTTGCTCATCTGTCTTAAACAAAAGACTAAAGAAAAAAAGCATCTGGTATGTATATATAAAATATAAACACGATTTTTCAATCTCCTATTACCCGCCTTTTTCTATTCTAGCAAATACAACCCATTTCCTTATTCATTCTGACTGGCACTATATATAATTTACCTGCGAATTCAATAACAAAAGTCTTCTCATTAAATTTCAATACTGAAACATTTCTGTTGGTAAAAAAGCCAAAGAACTCCTTAAGAAGATCGCAGAAACACTTCTTCTGGCAGGAGGGAGCACTCACGACTACAATATATTGGCGATTCTCTGGGAATACCTCAACAAAGGGAGCCTGGCCCTGGCCCATCCTCAACCTGGTCTCTAGGCATCCATGTAAGTATGACAAATCAAAATAGAAAACGGATTACTTATTGTCGAATCTCGAATTCAGATACACGAGGATCTCGGTTGGCACTTATCTAAATCACACAGCCAATCCAGAAACAGAATCTTGGTGGTTTTCCTTATTTCCTGGTGAGTATGATTTAAAACGGCATCTTCTCTCAATACATAATCTATTCATTATCCAATGTTCTTTAGATGATTCCAATTCAATCCATATTTTATATATACAATTCGGTGAGTATAATATGGAAAAGATAGTGTCTGAAATTTGTATTACAAGTTCTTCTTCCTTTATGCCTCATCAGCCTATGCCAACTCTTCGATTGCAAGAGTCGTCTCATAAAGACACTGTAAGGATCCTGCCACGAGGATCTCGGTTGGCACTTGGCTAAATCACACAGCCAATCCAGAAACAGAATCTTGGTGGTTTTCCTTATTTCCTGGTGAGTATGATTTAAAACGGCATCTTCTCTCAATACATAATCTATGATCCAATGTTCTTTAGATGATTCCAATTCAATCCATATTTTATATATACAATTCGGTGAGTATAATATGGAAAAGATAGTGTCTGAAATTTGTATTACAAGTTCTTCTTCCTTTATGCCTCATCAGCCTATGCCAACTCTTCGATTGCAAGAGTCTTCTCATTGCGTCTTTTACCATGGGGTAGCTCAGACTTTGCGACATTTGGCAAAAAAGTCAAATCTAGTCCCTGTTTTTCGTAAGTTAGATTCATTTGCATAATCATATCTCTGTATAAAACGTAATTCTTTCTCTGCTTCACTTTCTACAGCTGATTTCAATTTAATATTTTATATTTCACTTGCTCATCTGTCTTAAACAAAAGACTAAAGAAAAAAAGCATCTGGTATGTATATATAAAATATAAACACGATTTTTCAATCTCCTATTACCCGCCTTTTTCTATTCTAGCAAATACAACCCATTTCCTTATTCATTCAATCCGTATTTTATATATACAATTCGGTGAGTATAATATGGAAAAGATAGTGTCTGAAATTTGTCTTACAAGTTCTTCTTTCTTTATGCCTCATCAGCCTATGCCAACTCTTCGATTGGAAGAGTCGTCTCATAAAGACACTGTAAGGGTCCTGGCACGAGGATCTCGGTTGGCACTTGGCTAAATCACACAGCCAATCCAGAAACAGAATCTTGGTGGTTTTCCTTATTTCCTGGTGAGTATGATTTAAAACGGCATCTTCTCTCAATACATAATCTATTCATTATCCAATGTTCTTTAGATGATTCCAATTCAATCCGTATTTTATATATACAATTCGGTGAGTATAATATGGAAAAGATAGTGTCTGAAATTTGTCTTACAAGTTCTTCCTTTATGCCTCATCAGCTTATGCCAACTCTTCGATTGCAAGAGTCAAAAAACTCCTTAAGAAGATCGCAGAAATACTTCTCCTGGGATGGAGCACTCACGACCACAGACTGGCGATTTTCAGGGAGCACATTAACAAATGGAGCCTGGCCCCTACCACCCACTTCATCGTCCATGCTTTCAGTGGTACTGAGAGCGCAGCTTAGTTTGGGTGCACTTCTAGGCTTTGGGTCGCACTTTATTGTGCCGCAAGTATCCTTTAGGAACTCGTCACTCTGTTCTTTAGATGATTCCAATTCAATATTTTATATATACAATTATGTGAGTATAATATGGAAAAGATAGTGTCTGAAATTTGTCTTACAAGTTCTTCTTTCTTTATGCCTCATCAGCCTATGCCAACTCTTCGATTGCAAGAGTCGTCTCATAAAGACACTGTAAGGGTCCTGCCACGAGGATCTCGGTTGGCACTTGGCTAAATCACACAGCCAATCCAGAAACAGAATCTTGGTGGTTTTCCTTATTTCCTGGTGAGTATGATTTAAAACGGCATCTTCTCTCAATACATAATCTATGATCCAATGTTCTTTAGATGATTCCAATTCAATCCGTATTTTATATATACAATTCGGTGAGTATAATATGGAAAAGATAGTGTCTGAAATTTGTATTACAAGTTCTTCTTCCTTTATGCCTCATCAGCTTATGCCAACTCTTCGATTGCAAGAGTCAAAAAACTCCTTAAGAAGATCGCAGAAATACTTCTCCTGGCATGGAGCACTCACGACCACAGACTGGCGATTTTCAGGGAGCACATTAACAAATGGAGCCTGGCCCCTACCACCCACTTTATCGTCCATGCTTTCAGTGGTACTGAGAGCGCAGCTTAGTTTGGGTGCACTTCTAGGCTTTGGGTCGCACTTTATTGTGCCGCAAGTATCCTTTAGGGACTCGTCACTCTGTTCTTTAGATGATTCCAATTCAATATTTTATATATACAATTATGTGAGTATAATATGGAAAAGATAGTGTCTGAAATTTGTATTACAAGTTCTTCTTCCTTTATGCCTCATCAGCCTATGCCAACTCTTCGATTGCAAGAGTCTTCTCATTGCGTTTTTTACCATGGCGTAGCTCAGACTTTGCGACATTTGGCAAAAAAGTCAAATCTAGTCCCTGTTTTTCGTAAGTTAGATTCATTTGCATAATCATATCTGTGTATAAAACGTAATTCTTTCTCTGCTTCACTTTCTACAGCTGATTTCAATTTAATATTTTATATTTCACTTGCTCATCTGTCTTAAACAAAAGACTAAAGAAAAAAAGCATCTGGTATGTATATATAAAATATAAACACGATTTTTCAATCTCCTATTACCCGCCTTTTTCTATTCTAGCAAATACAACCCATTTCCTTATTCATTCAATCCATATTTTATATATACAATTCGGTGAGTATAATATGGAAAAGATAGTGTCTGAAATTTGTATTACAAGTTCTTCTTCCTTTATGCCTCATCAGCCTATGCCAACTCTTCGATTGCAAGAGTCTTCTCATTGCGTTTTTTACCATGGCGTAGCTCAGACTTTGCGACATTTGGCAAAAAAGTCAAATCTAGTCCCTGTTTTTCGTAAGTTAGATTCATTTGCATAGTCATATCTCTGTATAAAACGTAATTCTTTCTCTGCATCACTTTCTAATGCTGATTTCAATTTAATATTTTATATTTCACTTGCTCATCTGTCTTAAACAAAAGACTAAAGAAAAAAAGCATCTGGTATGTATATATAAAATATAAACACGATTTTTCAATCTCCTATTACCCGCCTTTTTCTCTTCTAGCAAATACAACCCATTTCCTTATTCATTCTGACTGGCACTATATATAATTTACCTGCGAATTCAATAACAAAAGTCTTCTCATTAAATTTCAATACTGAAACATTTCTGTTGGTAAAAAAGCCAAAGAACTCCTTAAGAAGATCGCAGAAACACTTCTTCTGGCAGGAGGGAGCACTCACGACTACAATATATTGGCGATTCTCTGGGAATACCTCAACAAAGGGAGCCTGGCCCTGGCCCATACTCAACCTGGTCTCTAGGCATCCATGTAAGTATGACAAATCAAAATAGAAAACGGATTACTTATTGTCGAATCTCGAATTTAGATATGCTTGTTGTGCACGTAATCCTCTCGCCACCTAACGTTCAGGCTCCATTGGATTGTGGATATTATGTATACTCGGCTAATTCGCACAGCTCTCTCTCTCTCTTTCTCTCGCCCACATTGAAAGCCTGGGCCCCTGCTTAATTCAAGACTTTCTAGATAAAAAATATATGCAACCATTTAAAATATTTGCTGTAGTTTTTCCAATTTGAATATAATGTTATTAAAACACATTTACTACATTCATGAACTAATATTTAGGTCTATTTCCATTTAAATTTCAAACTGGAGCACACAATCCACAATTCCCAATCCCCAAACACCGTGATCCGCTCACAATTTCCCCCTTATCCCTTATTCATTGGTAGAGAAAGAGAACGAAAGAGGGACACAGATAGTTGGGGGGAGGGAGCAAAAAACAGGCAACTGCACTGCATAAATAATAATTTCATCATTGTGCGGCCTGTGATGATTTATTTAGCCTGACCATAAAAGGATTGGGCTTTCGGTTTTGGTCAACAGTTGCCTTCTTCTCTTCTTGTCATAAGCGATGAGCGATTTATTGTCAATGCAATTTTTTGGTCACCTTTCAACCAAAAAAAAGAAAAAGAAGCAAACGAATCTCAATTCACTTACAGTTCACTTTATACTCTTTTTTGTTTTGTTTTACTGCCTGCTCCCTCAATTGCTAATGCAATTTTTGGGTTGTCTGACACTTCAGAAGGAAAGAGAGAGAGAGAAATAGAGAAAAAAACCTTTAGCGAAATATTTATAGCAATAATTTATTGTAGTTTGGAATTTATTGTCTACGACACGTTTCAATTGTTAGAGAAATTGAGACGAAGAATTGAGGGAATTGTTTCGCCTTTTTGCCAGGCACTTAGCGAAAAGGAGGAGGCGACTACTGACTACTCAGCTTATTTCAGATTGTGTGTGTGTGTGTGTGTGCACATCATTTGACACTTGGGAGATTTATCGTTGCCTGAGGCAAGCATTTCTAAGATGCCATTTGGCAAAGACAAAGTCAGCCCGCAAAACTAATGGAATCTTAATTTAGCAGCGCCAAAATAAAGGCAAACTAGCACCAGAACCAGCAGCAGCAGCAGCAGCAACAAAAGCAAATTCCATTTCCTTTGGCAAGTGTTGGCAAGAGAGGCAAACACTTCAACTTGTAAATTGAATTAAAATGATTGCAAACTTCTGTTGCTGTTGCTGCTTGTGATGTTGCTGGTGGTTGGACAACTTTTTTTTTTTTTTTTTTGTTTCTTTCCAGCTACTGTCTTGCAGGTGCCTGGCTGCCTGCCTGCCTGCTTGCCTCTGCAATTTTTCGGTCAACGAAAATTAACGCCAAAAGGCCACAAATAATTACAATATAAATGCGCTTCGTTAAAGTGCAACCCTTATATGGTGGGTTCGAGTGGGGAGGGAAGGGAGAAGAGTAAGAATATAGCATGAAGGATGGATGGACAGCAGCAACATGAAGACAAAACCTCAATGTCAATGTCCAAGTTGTATAATTGGCAAACGCAGCAGCAGCAACAACGGCAACATCAACTTCGTTTATGCGGGCTCAAAGCTTACAAAATTTGTAAGATCTTACTCCTGGGATATGATTTCCGATGCAATATCTCTTTCTTTTTCTTTTTATGTATCGTAATTCGTCATTGTTTTGCTTGCATAAACGTTGCTCTTGATCTGTTTGACTTGAGCAATTTGTGAGACGTCTGTTAAACTACAAAAGCCACCCTCGTTGTCAAGTCCAGTTTCCTTTTAACTACATACGTCGCTTCCTTCTCGTTGTTGTCGTCGTCGTCGTCGTTGCCGAACTCCTTTTACTCCACCTCTTCCTGCATCTCCTCTTGCATTATGCATGCTGATTGAGCAACATTTTTGTGCAACCCACTGACAAAACAACGCGCCTATCGACAGACAATCAACAACAGCAGCAGTAACAGCAACAGCAACAACAACAGCAACCACATCCTTTCCACCTCCGCGTCCGTTATGCTATGCACTTCCTGTCCACCGCAATCTTTCATTCATGAAATTTGTTGCCGTTGTCATTGTTTGTGTTGCAAATCAAATGCCCGCCAGCAGCAACAGCAGCAGCAGCAACAACTGTTGCTCCCGTCGCATAAATTGCTGTTGCTGTTGATGTTGCAGTTGCTCCACTTTGGCAGCAAATCTTTTACTCTATAGCCGAGAGTTTTGCTGCATATATATATATATATATCTTTTCGTTTTTTTTTTTTGTTTTTTTTTCTTTTTTGGCTTCAGTTATTTTAACGAATTTATTTGCCGCAACTCTCATGGTCAGCGCAAACAATTTAATGTAATTTAAATGACGTGCCCAGGACGCACACAGGACAGAGACAGAGAAGGCAACAGAGATGGAGATGGAGATGGAGAGATGGAGATGGAGAGATGGAAATGGAGATGGAGGACAGGTGCAGACACTGTCCACAGTGGGAGTATGCAGGTCGTTCGCATTTTTCTCTTCGGCGGCTTCCTTTGTCAGCGACATTGACGACGACAGGCGAATGTCGCTATCAAGTTCTGTTTTTTTTTTTTTTGGGACACATTTTAATGATGAGTCGTCTCCGTCTCTGTCTCTGTCTCTGTCTCCGACTCTGACTGGAGTCTTGGGGGAGAGTGAGAGAAAGAAGCTTTGTGGAGGCTCTCGGAATTGGGCTTGTCTCTTAGCCTCAACGACAACGGCGACAGCCGACTCTGTGTCGTCAATTCTGTTGGCTGCCGCTGCTTGGAACAACAAGGGAAATGCTAATTTGTGTATGTCGCTTGTGTTTCGTCTCGTCTCTCGTTCGTCTTTGATTACCTTTAAGCGGGTATTATAACTTTTTAATGCAACTAACTAAGAAAATTTACCCAAAGTTCTCACTCTTGTTTCATCGTTGGCAATGTTAAATGTTAATCAATTGTTTACTCCTATAATTAGTTAAGATGCGATTGTAGGTGTTAGAAATGTTAAAAAGAAAACTAAATATTTGTAAAGTGATTCGCTACAATTTGAAAGCAAAACATGTGTAAATAGTTATAAATTTCGATTTGGAAAAGTTCATAGGAAAAAACGAGAATTAAAAGTTTATTTTACAAGAGTTTCCCCTTTAGGGTCACAACTTAGTTGAGGTTAATTGTTTTGTTTCGATAATAAAATTAGACTTAAATATGTTTCAAATAATTATAAAATTTGTATATACATAAATTGTTCAATCACACTTAAAAAAGTAAGAAAATGGTTTCTACAGAGCATTTCAACGTCTTTAAAGTTAAATAATAAAACGTTTGTTGTTGTTGCTGTTGTTGCTTTTGTTTCTTTTCTTATTGACTGCTGTTGTTGTTGTTGTTGTATTTGTATACATTTGATTCTGCCCCTCCTTAGGTTTAGCTTTAATCAGTCATTTCGAAGAGTCGTTTGCTTAAATTGAGTCGCCAGTCAGTCAGTTAGTTGGCTCTTAACTTGATCTTCTTTTCTTTCTTTTTAGTGTTTTTTTTTTCCCCATTTTATTTTTGCGTGGGTCGTTAAGAGTTTTGGAAGATTCATTTTATTTAGTTGGTTTATTAATAATAATATCAGATATTAAGTCAGGTGGCTATTAATTATGTAGATATGTAGTATTTGTGTCAATAAGGGGGGGATTTGTCTTGGGCATGGGAAAGTTAAATTCCCACATATTATCAAACAAATTGTCACAAATTATGCACAAAAGGGGTAATAATTGATTTCAATTTGCAATCAAAATTGAAATGAAATCAGTGACAAAACAAAAATCAAAAACCGATAAAAGGCGACACAAAGTTTTACACCCGCATATAAAGTGAGGCGTTTGTATTGTTGTTGCTGTTGCTGTTGCTGCTGGGTTTAATTGATGTTGCTGATGTTGTCGTTGTCGCTGTCGATGATGTCGATGATGTCGTTGGCTGTCGTTGGTTGGCAACCCACACCAAATTGCGGAGAAGAAGAGAAGAAGAGAGTGTGCCATGCCGCACAGTTAGAATTGTGGCTGGCAATTTATTTCACTTTCAAAATGAACGCACTGTGGTTGAAATGTGTGTGAAAAATCGTTAAATTGAAACTATTAGATATATTGAAGCATTTCTAATAATTGCCAGAGCAATGTGCCTGCGCGTTTTCTGTTTTCTGCTGTTGCTGTTCGCTTTGCCTTTGGGAAACAATAAAATAAAGTGGTGAACGGCAGCAACATCGGTGGGCAAGCAGCAGCAGCAGCAGCAACCCACTAACAGCAACAAACGTCATCATCAGCAATTGTTGCTGCTGCTTTCAGTTACTGTTGTTGTTGTTAGTGTGAAACTTTTATTTCTTTTTTTTTTTGTTTTCTTGATTTGCTTTTCTCTTGATTTTGTTTTGCTCAATTGACTCATGCCGGTTCGGCTCAATTGTGTCAATTTGTCAGGCATTGATTTCGATGGCATCGATATTGTTTTCGTGGGCAGGCAGCAATCAGAGCAATCATTAGAGTTTATGGATGCGGGTGAATCAACTCTTCCCCCCCATCACGTCCCCGACTCCAACTTCGTTGAATGAATCCCAATGCCAATCCCTTCCCATTGCATTGCATCCATCCCCCAATCATCAAATGCAACCCAATTGCAAGCAATTCATTCCTCCCCCATACACAACCATTCAACTCCTTTTTCCCTTCGCCTCCTCCCTCTACCCATTTCATTCATTTTTTTTGTTTTTTTTTTTTGTATTTGACCATGCTCAATTTCCATTTTACGCGTTTGCTGTGCAATTAAGTGATTTATCATTGGGAAGTCTCTTTCTCACCAAGCACCAACTTAATTTTAGCGGCAATCAAGCAATAACAAGCTGCTACATGCCGTGTTGCACGATTGCCTTTGACTCGACAACAGCAACAACAGCAACAGCAGCAGCAGCATCAACAGCAACAAACTGATATCGATAGCTTTTGCCTCGACTTTTTGCCTGATTGCATCTGCTGTGGCACAAGCACAACCTGGCTTGATGCTGCTGTTGCTGCATAAGTTAAATTGAATTTGAGCCTCACCTGCCTCGCTTCATCTGCCCCCCCCCATAACCGCTCCCCGTTTCGTCTCTCATTGGTTTCAGTTTCGGTTTTCAAGTGCGGACGCGGCGCGTCTACGTGCCGCAATCAGCAACACCTACAAAATAAAATGCAGCAAAACACAACAGACCCAAACTGAACCGAACCGAACCGAACAGGAGATGCTGGTTGGCGATGGTGATGGTGATGGGGGGTGGGTGTGGGGGTGGAGGGGAATGCCAAATGATATCGCTGCATGCCCATCAATTGCTTAAGCCACCCACTCCCTAACACCCGTCCATTCCCCCGTGCCACCCACCCACTCCACTGCAATCCATTAAATAATTTTACACTTTGTTGGCGGCGTAGAGAAATGCAAAAATGCGATAATCGGCAAAGCGATTTTCGGCTGAACGTGAATGCGGTTTTCCATAAGAAGCAAAACCGAAAGATCGAGAGAAGGGGGAGAAAAGGAAGAAGAAGAAGGGCAGGCAAACTGATAAGAGACCAAATTTTTTTTTTATATATTTTTTTTTTTTGGCCTAAACGAAACATTCTCGACAGCAGCAGCAGCAGCAATAGCGACAGCGGCAACAAATTGCCATGTGAGGAGATAGAGATGTACGTGCCGCAATTTTCCAATGACATTTTCATTAGCAATTCGTTCTGAAAATTGCATTGCAGTCCATAACAAAGGACCTTACCAGAAATGATGTGGACAGGAAACGAAAAAAAAAAATGGGTATGAGAAACAAAAACTAAGACTTCAAAATATAAGCCTTAAATTCAGTCGAAAGAATATGATAAAATCGAGTTAATCCACATTCTAAGCAAGCAAATCTACTATATAAGTTCTCTTAAGAAAAATTCTTAAATTGAAAATGTTAGAACAATTGATTAGTTCATTTCTTTTCTGGCACATAACCCTTTCACCTGTTTGTTTGTTTGTTTTTCGTTGTTTTTTTTTTTTTTTTTTGTTTTGTTTCGTTTTACCTTTGTGTAAAATTTTAATTAAAAATATTTATTCAAACATTTGCCGAGCATGTGTGACTCTTGTTTACTTTCGCCTAGCCGGCAAAAATGTTCAAATTAGCAAACAGCAAAGCAACTAATAAAAACTCTTGCAAATGAAATGACAAACAAAAACATTGTGCTTTGATGACAAAAGGGTGGGGTGGGATGGGGCAAGGAGCATGGGGGGGGATGGCGGAGGCAAAAACAAACGAAACTGACGCGAAATAAAAATGAGAGCACGGCCTCCTGCAGCTGTTACGAAAATCTTTTGCCGGCTGTGGCAGCCATTTTCATTTTCTATTACCATTTAGGTAAAAGAAACAGGCAGTGGAAAAGCGGGGAATGTGTGTGTGTGTGTGATGGTGATAGTCGGCCGGGGAGGGTGGTAGGATGGCCAACAACAAAAGACAAGGCGAAATTAATTTAATGCACAACAACAGCAACAAGAACAAGAGGCGGAAAATTGTCAAACTTTTTGCGGGCAACAAAACGTGACATGGAAAATTTTAAATAATTTTTCCTTTTTATATTTCATTTTTATTTTTTTTTATTGTTTTCATACCTCGTAAAATGAAGAGTACATTAAGTTATCAAGCTAACCAAAGTTAGTCCGTTTCTTGTTTTGTTGGCTTACTTTAATATTTGAGAGTACTTTGCCAGCCTTTTTCCACAGGAAAAGCATTTCGATAAACAATACGAGAGGCTATCGGAAAGGGGCAGCAGGGCGAGAAGATCAATTACAGGGTATTTGTGAAGTCGTCTATCTTAATTTGCTTACGGTTTGGTTTTGTTTTTAATTTTTTTGTTTTTCTTTTGGTTGGGGGTTGACTTGGGGTGGCAATTGCAACGTGTAGACTTTTCCACAAATTAGTTTTCTTTACTTTTTTGTTTTTTCTTTTGGTATTTTTGTTTTTGTTTTCATTTTGAGGGGGGAAACTGCCACTTGACGTTAATTAGCACGCGCCACCGTCGCCGCCATCGCAAAATTCGAATTTCTCGCGCACTTATTATATCATTTTTTTTTTTGTTGTTTTTGTTTTGTTTTGTTGTTTTGGGTTTGGTTGTTGTTGTTGTTGTTGGCCAAAAACCAAAAAAACAAGGCATAAAACTAACGCCCCAGCCGAGAATGAGAATGCAGACGACATTTTGCGATTTTGTCACAGTAATTGGACATATTAATCTCTGTTCACGTAAACTTTTGCGACTTGTTCGCCGGATTCTTTTGCCAAGAATTGAGAATCGAGAGATATAAAGCGGCAGCGGCAGCGGCGGCGGCGGCGGCGGCGGCGGCGGCGGCGTTGGAGGTGACGGTGGCTGAGAGGAAATAGTAGCGACAGTAGGGGTGGCAGCAGGGGCGGCGGCACCGGCGGCGGCGGCGGTGTCATCGTCAGGGGAAACATGGCGCATTTGGGATGCCCAGACCAAGCCAATTTTTTATCGCCTATGCAGCAACGCGGCAGAGAAGGAGAGTAGAGGACAGACTGGAGGTGGTGGACATGGCGGGTGTAGGTTGTCGGGGTGGCTGGTGGTCGTGGGGCATTAGAATACGCGGCAAGCAAAACGATTTTTGTGTCGATTGTTTAAGATTTATGATCATTAAATAAAGGGAAAGCCTCTCCAGATGAATGGGTGAAATTTTGACGAGAATTGTCGTACACTTGGAATTCATTCACGGAGAGTGAAGTGAAGGGCTATGGAATGTATTGTAGACCTTGGAATTGGCCTAATTGATGTCAAGTTTATTTCCTCTTTGGAGCTTTTAGCTGTTTTATTTTGTTTTTGTGAATGGCAATTTTCTTTCTATCTTTCTCTATTTCGAATTTTTCCCACGCCTCAAACGCCGGGCCGAGTAATTAGCGTGGCCAGACAGCGCCAGAGCCAACCTAACGATGTCACTTTATCAGCGGGTTTTCTGCACTCTTCACTCCCCTCCCCTCCCCGGTCACTGAGCTGTAGCTATAGCTACAGCTTCAGCATCAGCATCAGCATCAGCTTTAGCTTCATCTTCTTCTTGTGGTTGTTCTTCTGCAAGTTGTACCGCTAATATGGCCTACGCCTACTCCACAGTTCGACCAGACCATGAGTCCAAGTCCGAGTCCAAGTTGGAGTTGGAGTCAGCTTCAAGACAAGATAAAAGCCAAACGCAGTGCGTCTTCTTTTCCATCGTCATCGTCGTTGTCGTTGTCGCCCCTCCACCCGCTCACCATCAACCGTCTTGTCCACCTGCTCCTCCTCCTCCTCCTCTTTCTCCTCCTCTTCTTGCTTCTTCTTTTGCTGAAGTCTTTCTTGACTGCTGCATAAAGCGGAGCACTTTGCATTAGCGACATAATTTATCTCGCCAACGAGCAACCATCGTGCTGATGGGGGCAGATGGGATCGGTGGCATCCGGGCGGGGGTAGGTAGGGGAAGACCAGGGGATAGGGTAGGCAGGTAGGTGGCTCTAGCATGACCACGCAGACGCAACGTCTTTGCCGATTCGTTTGTTCATTCGTTCGCCCTCTCGTTTGCTCGTTCGTTTCGTCGTTTGTTCATTCGTTTCTTCGTTCGTTGCACCTGCAGCCTTGCCGCGTCATCTTCGTTGTTGTTGTCGTCGAAGTCGTTGTCGTTGTCGTTGTCGTCTTCATCGTCGCCTTGTCTTTTGGCTCTGTGGTTGAGAGTTAAGCCGGCTCCCACTGTTCCCAGTGTTTGTTTCTTTCTGTTCTCTTGCGTTTTTTTATTTCATTTTATTTTCTTCGTTCTTTGGGCGCAACAAGTGCAATTATTAAAAATTCCGGAATTTCGCGACAGCCAAAAGAGGGGGAAGAGCCAGAAGGGGCGGGAAAGAGTTGATATGAATGTTTTGCTACACTGCAAAAAGAGCCATAATGCTTGTCCTCATCTATGTGAATCTCTCTCGGGAACCAAACTCAAATCGAATCACTCTCAGCCGAAACACATTGTCTTTTGAATAGAAAATTAAAGGACCTTAATTATCTTGCAATTCACTGAGTCAATCTACTCCATAATATGCGAGACTTAAGATCCAACAACTTTTAACGACTTCAGAAAGTGTTAATCAACTAATGCTCATTCTTTGGATTGGATTTTTTTGTGTGGTATTTTCGAATATTTCGACTGAATCTATACGTTATTTAAAATCTTAGATCAAATATAATCATGCTAATACATTAAGTGAACAAATTATAGAAATTATGGAAATTTGATCATACAATTTAACAATTTATTAGACTATTTCTTTATTCCATATACAGTATAAGTGACCTCAAGAACGAGTAACGTTAATCAAAGACTTTTCATGGAGAATTTTGAAGTTGTTGAGAACTTTCAAAGTTTGTTTATTAAATTTGAACTATTCTTAACTAACTCAAAATGAAGTTTTCAATATTAAGTAAATTCATGTATTTTCATTTTACTATAACGGCTCAAATGGCATTTTTTTAAAGGAAAGATTTGAAAGTACTTCATTAAGTGAAACCTGCCCCATCTAACCAAATCCCAAGTTCGTGGCCAGTAATTATTTATATAGTAAGGCAAGGTCAGCGTGTTTAAAAACTTTCCATAAGGAGTTGAAGGTTTCGTTTTTATTTCCTTATTATTTTTGGTTTCTTTCAGTGAGCTTGCGGTCTGCCTTCAGGTCTGTTTCAGTTGCGTGGGGAGTTGTTACCAGTTGCTCCAGCTTCAGCTTCAACTCCTGTAACTTCTGCTGCTCCCGCTGTGTACTCCTCGTCTTTGGCCTTACGCATCAAGTGCGTTGGTTTTCGCATTAATTATGCGTTCGCTGCTGCTGCGGCTGCTGCTGCTGCTGTTGATACCTCCCCCCTCCCCTCCCCGCCCCCTGCGCCAATCCCCTATGGCGTGTACCCCAGTTGCACAGTTTCCCCCAGATATCCTGGGTCGGTTCAAGTCGAGGCCGTTCCGACAGAAACCAGAAATTGATGTGGCTGCTACTTTGCCTTGGCGTTGTCTCTTTTGCTCACAAGCATTTAATAACAGCGCACAAATCAATATATCATTTGGCTTTCGGTTTACTTTCTTTGGATGCCTTCTTCTTCTGTTTCTTCTTCTTCTTATTACCGGAATGCCTTTTTGCTTTGGGCCGTGTCTTGTGGCGGGCAGTGGCAACTCCTGCTGCTGCTGTCTTCCCACACTTTTGCTGAAAAATCAATTAAAATATCTTTCTCTTCGTTTTTCTGCAAATAAATTTGCCATAAAAATTCCACTAAATCATTGGCAACTTTGTCGTCTTTGTGCGCCCCATCCAATGGTCCAATGGAATTAACATTACCACATTGCGCAAAAGTAGAAGTCGCCGGTTAGTAACGCAGTCGAAGTCCAAGTCGAAGTATTGACCAAAAGATTGATGGTCAAAATAAGTGCCGTTAGTTAGTTGGGGAGAAAAGATCAAGTATTTATCAACTAGGCCTAGATTCACACACACGTTGCAGCTGATAAATTTGCTATTGCAAGAAGGTTGGTAAGCAAATGTTATCTTTAAGCTAATTTGAGGGCAAAATGTTTTGCGCTCTCTCTCTCTCTCTCTAATCGTTAGATTTTAAATTGATTCAACAAACGAAATGTGATAAATGGCAGTCTTATGAATTAATTGCTCCACCAGCAACAACATGAAGAACAACTAGAACAAGAACTAAGTAAGGCAAAATGTCTAGCCAAGTGGCTGCTGTTGTTGACTATCGGCAACGCCCAGACAAGACAACCCCCTTACCAACCACTTCACTTCACTCCACCTCTCCCCCCTCCCCCACCCCCTTGGCGACCCCTCAAAACTGACAGACAGACAAGCGTAACAACAACTGCCCACAGCAAGTCAAGTTCAAGTTTACTCTCCAGCCAATAATGCAGCTTGATAAGCTTGGCCAAAAGGAAAACTCATAATAGCAGCAATAGCAGCAGCAGCAGCAGCACCAACAGCAGCAGTAGGAGTAGCAACAACATGTCTGCTGCCCAGTTTTTGCTGTCTCCGTCTGACATGCTGTTGACACCAAAACGCCTTGGGCTGCCAACTGCCAAACTATTTATATATATATATTAATATATATATCTGCCCAACAAACACACACACACACACACACACATATATATATAAACTATATATGAATCGGGGAATAGTAATCGTTGTTGCAGTAAGCAAATGCAATCAAAATCCAATCTCACCCACAACATTAAGGCACAAATTTAAAGCCAACAGAAAATGAAATGAAATCCTTGCCGCTCACATTAACAGCTCATTGGCACTACTGCAGGGGGTCTTGATCCGAATACCCCATCCTCAATCCTCAATTCTCAATCCCAATCCAAGGCAAAAGACGAAGCCGAAGCCCAATTCCATTGCCGTTTGCCGTTTGCCATTTGCAGTTGCTGTTCGCCCCTTCGTGGCGCCGCCAATGCTCCCGCATTCGACTTTGCGACTTTGCGACTTTGCTCCTCGCCTTATGCGAAATAAGTTATAAATTTTGCAACCGTTGATGGCGCATATTATGATATCATTTTACAACTTGTGCAGCAAAAGAAAAAAAAAAAAAACACAGCAAAAACGAATAGTATGAGAGAGAGACGGTGACGGAGAGGGGCACAAGGCGGGGAAGGAGTAGTGGGGAGTAGAAGAGCTGCCTTTGGACAAGTTGAATCAGACCTACGAGCCCTTTAGAGGCTAGAGGTGGCATTCATTTAAACCAAAATTTTCCACGAAGTCCATTAATAATCCAAGAGCAACCTACAATGGCTTACAGTCATTTAGCTTAAAGGTAAACCATGCAATTTTCTAAGCCTGCCAATACGATTCTTTTTTTCTTTTTGTGAGTTGTCGTTTTGCAACGCTAATTTCATTTAAAATGCAACATTATTAAATTCTACATTGAACAAGCGAAAGAAAAATTGTTTTTTTCAAAATTTTGCACCAATTTTTTGGGAGTGTAAAATATTTCAAAATTGTGTTCACAATGTCCGCTTTCTAAACTTGTGTAGCCCTTGTAAATCTAGAGCTGGCTAAAAGCAACAATTTCTTCTATTTTTTATGTTGTATTCGATTAGAAATTAAGTTCGTTCTTTGTAAAATGGAAATTCACTTATTATCCTGATGGGATAATACTCCTTTTAAGAAGAAGACTACAATGTTGTTCAAGTGACATTTGTCACGTGTCACGTATTGTGTGGCTATGGGCCATCTCTATGGGCTTTTATGTAAATATGTACATATATCTGCTGCTGCCGTGGCTGCAAATTAATGTTGCTGTTGAGTTTAAGCGCTCGGCCTCTGTCTCAGTCTCAGTCTCAGTCACAGTCACAGTCACAGACTCTCAGCCCTTGCCGAGGCCTCTTGGGTCTCAGCTGCTGCTGTTCTTGGGACTTTTTGCATGTTGCTCGGCATTGTGTGTTCGAGTTTCTGTTGACCTTCCCCCACTTTAAGAATTATTGTTATTATATGCGCTGGCAGCGATAAAAATCGCAGATGCCACACACTTGTCCTCTTGCTCCTTGCCATGAAATACGACAAAGAGATGCGACGAAGAAGCAAAAGTGGCGAAGAGGGGAAAGGAGAGGGGGGGGGGAGAGAAAGATGTGGCATATGCATCTGCCAGTGCGTGAGTGTGTATTAAAAATAATTATAATTGCTCCCACGATTTTCTGTTCCAAGAATATTGCTGGTGACCACAGGAGCAGCAGCAGCAGCAGCATCAGCATCAGCAGCAACACGAGCAATTGTTGTCGTTGTCGTTGTCGTTGTGTCTGTTGTTGAGGCCATTTCCATTTTAACGCATATTAATTTCAGGATTTTTATACTCGGTTATTTTTATTGTGACATTTGATTAATTGACGACATTTAATTACACACACACACACATACATACAAACACATACACCCTGATGATGTTGCTGCTGCTGTTGCTGGTGCTTCGTCGATGCCTCTGGACGATGGTCGTCCTGGTCCTTATCGCAACTCATTTATCGCTGGAAAAATTATGACGCTGCTGATTGCCAAGTCTTTTATCTGATCAACATTTCGCCTGACCAACCGCCGACCATCCGTCCGCCCGTTCGCCCGTCAGACCATTCGTCGCCCCGCCCAACCGTCTGACCATCCTGTTTAAGTTTGCCTGTCTGCTTGTGGGTGAGTTTAAATATCAACTTTATGGTGCACAAGCCAAAATTGATGACTCATTTGTTGGTGTTGGTTGGCGATGTTGTTAGTGTTGCTGGTATTTTTGGTGTTGTTTGTGCTGCTGCTGTTTGCAACAAGTGCACAAATTGCCTTTGCATTGATGATTAAATATTACAAGACAATAAACGCTTTATCTTCATTGCGGGTGCTAAGCAAATTGCCAGCTGCCAAATGCCAGATTATGACCAGACAAGACCACACCAACAAACGGCAATAGCAACTGCAACAGACACGCACGGCGGCAACTAATGACTAATTTCTCATGTGTTCGACTCCACATGTCGTATGCGTAATGTCTAGAAGTGAATGAAAAATCAAAGATAAAAAAAAAAAAGAAAAAAAGAAAAAAAAAAACTAATGTGGAGCAATAAGTCGATTGCTAAATTTGTTGTTGAAAATTCGTGTAAACTTTTTATATCTTTGGTTTAATTACTTAACGAATTTATTCCACATTCAAATTGTATAATTTGTTTTATTTTTTTTTTTTTGCCATTTTCCTTGTACATTTAGAAAGTACCAAGCGAACAACGACGACTGCGAAAAGAGCAGAGAGCAGTTGCTGTCGATGTCGCACTCGCAGTCGCATTCAAAACAACTTGCTGACTCTGGTCAAAAGCACTAGTTAATGGCCTTTCAGACGCATTTATTTTGCAGTCACATTAAGATAATGTGGCACATGTAAGCTCATTCTTCGCGTCATCATCAAATGCAGCGCACAATTTCTTCTCTCTGTGTGATCAGCTGCCATTGATAAACGACGACGACAACAACGACAGCAACAGCAAGAGAAGCAACATGATGATGGCAACGGCAGCAGCACTAGAAGCACCAACAAGAGACAGAGAGAGAGAGAGAGAAAACTTTTCCAAAATGTTGTCTGCTAAAACCGTCCACGCGTTCTAAAACATATCGTATGATAATCTTCATGCATCAGTTGAACGTCAGCAACATGTTGCTGCTGCTGCTGCTGCAACCGGAAGCATTTTATTGCCTTTTGACTTGGCCTGACTGGGCCTCATTCTGTGATTCGTTTGCGCTGATTATTTGCAGGCAATCGTAAATCGCACTTTTGTGGGGGGGCACGCGCTTAACTGTAGGCTAATAGCAATACTCTAGCTACAACAACATCAACCACATCAACAACAACAACAACAACAGGTGCTATAGTTTCTTCAGGTAGCTGCAAGTCAAAGAGGTGCGAAATGGTCAAAACAACGCCCGCTGGCATTGAATTTCAGACAAAGTGTTTTTTTTCTCAGTTTTTCCTTCTCTTTTTTTTCGTTTGCCGTACATTAGATGATGTTGCCAAGGCGTGGGTCAGCAACAACAACAGCAACACCAACGACAGCAGCAGCAGCAACAGCAACAGCACATTGAACGTGTTGCTGATACAATTTGCTTGATAGGCGCACATTTTTACGCTTCACCGAGCTTGCTAAAGTCTAGTCTATCTGTGCGAAATCTAATACATTTTGTTCAGGCTTTGGCCAATTTGGGAGAGCAAACAAAAGGAAAGCGAAGAAAAAAAAAGAAAAAAGGAAAACCGTAAAAATAGCAGAGTTGAGGCAAAAAACTCCTGACAACAGCAGCAACACAAAGCACTGCATTGCAGGGCCAAAGTCGCCGCCGCGTACGTGGTTAGCAAATTTATGTTGCCAAAAACGAGAAGCAGCAGCAGGACCCGAACCAGGACCTGCATCAACTGGCGCCAAGTGAGTGTGCGTGTGTGTGTGTGCGAGTGTGTGTGTGTGTTTTTTGGTTAACCCCTTTGTGCCACGTAAGTCGCATAAATTGCATAATTTTGACTGACTTTTGTTGGCATTGCAGTTTTCTTGGCATATTTCCTCGTCTTGGTCTTGGTCTTGGTTTTGGTCTTGCTCTCTCGGTCGTAGGTGCCGTTCATGGGCTTCTTATATTTTTGGCAGGACTGCTTTGCGTCTCTCTCTCTGTCTCTCTCTCTGACTTCCGTTTTGCATAAAGTTGTAAACGACAAGAAAATAAAAATGGAAAACTCCAATGAAAAACTATAGAAAAATGCAAACATATGTACGTATGCATGACAAACAGGAAAGAAAGTTAAAAAAAAAAAAAAAAAAAAAACGTTGTAACAATAGTTGGAACTGTAGAAAATTCTTTTTTAAACAACTCTCCACTTAAATCAGGCATTCAGAGAATCAATCTCAAAAAGAAAACTGTGTCAAACTTGAACAAATTTCTTAACTATTCCGTAACGAATATTCAACTCTTATGTCTCCTGCTCTTAATTTTGGGCGCCCAATCGATTATTTGTGGTTTTCTATTTGGCACTCAATCAAGTTCAAGTTGAAACTGAATACTATGTACGCTAATCTTTTGGTCGGCATTTTCCCATGCAGCAGCACTTCCTTTTGTAACCTCTTCTATCATCTGCTTTGCGAACAATTTTGTTGGTCGGTCGAATGTAACTTGTGTCTTGACACTTCCTGCATGGAAAATTCGAAGCACGAGTGAAACTGCCTTTGACAGTTTTATGGGTTTTCAAACTGTTTTATGACACGAACGAACACACACACACACACACACACACATGTTCATTTGGTTCTCATATTGCAGGCGTGAAACTTGCCCATAATGAGAATGAGAATGATAGAGGGACAGAGAGACAGCCGACAGAGCTGACAGAGCGGCACGGGCAGTTAGAGGCGGAGAGCGGCACAAGTCAAACTATGGCACATTGCTCATACGCCATGTGGAACGCGCCAATCAGACACTTGTCCGCCCACATTCGAAGCATATTTAGTTCTCTGTAAGAATAATGCGACTAAAATTGAAATGAAAATGATAAATGTGCTACAGATATGTATAACAAGCAGCAACTACAAACTCAGATTCAGATTCAGAGACGCCGTCACCCGAACGACGCGTTTTCGTTCCCTTCATATCGTTTCCCTACTTCCTTCAGCTTCATTCACTGTGCGAAATCTCCGACTTTGACTTCGACTTCGACTCTGACTCCGACTTCGACTCTGATTCCAACTTGAAGCTGGGGCACACGCACAGTCAGTTGGACCGGTGCGCAGGCGTTTTTGACAGTTTTTTAATAATATCAGCAGCGAACCAGACCAGATCAGCCTACCTTTATATCACACATTGCTTCAGTTATTTTTTCTCTTTCCTTTTTTTTTTTTTTTTTTTGTTTTTGTAAATTTTTATTTGTATCTCATTTTGGCATAAATGCTGCAGACACGGGCGGAGCCTCGGCTTCTCCCCATTCCATTATGCTCTGGCTTTGCCCCTATCTTGCTCCTTCTACCAGAGTTTCGGTTATATTGCATGCCGCACGACATTTTTCGCGCGCGGCGGTGCGATAATGAAAATTTCTGACACTTTAACCAACACTTTTGTGTTGCTCGCCAGCAGGCGTACCATACACACACACACACACACACACACAGAGAGAGAAAGAAACATACACATCCATTCAGTGGTACAGGCTGACAGGTAGGCGCAGTGACTTTAACTCCGACTCCAACACCAACATCCAGCTATGGGCTTTGGCTTCGTCTCCGTCTCCGTCTCCGACTCCGACTCCGGTCTCAAAAATTCGCAACAAACAGTTGATAAGTCAAAAATGCTGTTTCCTCATTATGTTGATAAACGCCCAACCATCTGACTGAAATACAAAAATGAAAATTGCTGCCGTCTGTAAATTGATTCATAGTTTATGCACTAAGTGTGACATGACCCGAAACGAGACACGCCGGAACAGGCCAGCTGTCAGTGGGGAACTAGAGATGGCAAAGGAACCGATATATGTATGTATCTTGGCACTCAATTAAATAATTAAGTTACTCCATAGAAACTTGAAAACAGTTGATAAATATTAATCGAGTTCCTTTTTTATTTTTAAACTAAACTTTAACGAACAAAATTAGAGCAAATATTTGATCATTTGACAAATGAAGTAAACGTTTTTCGGGCTCAACAAATACCATAAAGAGGAGAGAGATGAGAGTGCCAAATGAGCGTTTTGTTGATCCTTTGGCACTAACTATTAGACCCAATAATTCTCTGTTCAACACTTTAATTTTGGGTGAAAAAGCACTTTTTTAAATAATCATTAAAAAAAAAAGGAGATAAAAACCACACAAACCAAAACTTTTTCCAACCCTCTTTTAAATACAAAAAATGAGGCCAAAGTAAGAAACGAAGTAGGAAAACTAGTCACTCGAGTCTAAATTTACTTGAGAGAAGAAGCACAGAATTCTCTGTGATCCTCAATTCAAGTTCAAGAAAGTCTCTCAAAATTCTTAGTTACTTGAATTTTTCGAGAATCGCTGAGAAAAGGATTCAACTTTTTTTTGGCACGCTATCATCTCTAATGAAAGTTTTTACCAATTTTGCAGACTATGGACGGTTTAACTCTGAAGTTGGTAGCTACGTATGCCGATTCCAGGTTGCGGTTTACGTGCTTTATTACTTATGAGGTTTTTGCTGTTGTTGTTGTTGTTGTTGCTGCCTCATTGCCTCATTTTATTCCTGTGTTCTGTTCTCTGTGTTTGTGTGTGTGTGTGTGTGTGTGTGTATGTGTAATGACATGTAATTAAGCGTTTATTTACAGACAGTTGGTCTGAGAGTGAGGGGCGTGGCATTTAAGCAGGCATTTAACAGACGTAGAGTGGCCGAAAATTGACAGCTTAAAATAACAAGGTGGATAAATTATTACAGCCCAATGGACAATGCTTCGTTTCTCCTTCTCCCCATCCCTCTATTTCTCTTTTTCTCTCACTCTTTATCTGTCCCTTTCTATCTGCTGAATTGCTTGTGTGTGTGTGTGTGTGTGTTTGCAAGAAATCTGATTAAAGAAATGAAACAGAAATGTACTAGAACCAATTAAAAACAAGCAACAAAATTAAAAAAAAAAAACTTAATTTCTACTTTCCAACAAGGCAAGCCTTTACCTTTACTTTCAATATTATTAGAGACAAATCAGCGACAATTTTTTTATTACTCTCTTTGGATTATTGATCACTTCAGCAAACGTTTCTTCTCATATATTCTCTCTACTTTAGGTCGTAAATCAAAAGGGAAGAGGATAGAAATCTCCCATTTGAGCAAATACTTAAACCCATTGCTAATGGCAATATTTTTGTCGTTCGTCCTGCTAGCTAGGCGATTGTTTGAGTTTGTTGAATCTGTCTCTTGATCTTAATATACCTTACCATGCCATTCGTATAGAGGGTATAAATTGTATAGCCTATGCGTAGGCGCTTCAATTGTAGCTTCAAAGTAAGTTTCAATTTCAGTTTTCAACTGAACGACAACGACTTATTTGTTATTACGTTTTAATTTATTTGTTGTATGCAAGTCTGCTGCAGCGGCGATTGCAATGAATTATAAGTGAATATGTAGCTAGGCAATTGGGCGGACAGCAGCAGCAGCAGCAACTACGACGACGACCTATGAGTGGGGCTCCATGGACAGAAAGAGAGAGAGAGACAGACAAACAGTCCGACCAACAGACAGAAATTGAAACAAAATCGAAACTCTCTGCCTAGTAGGATCCACGCGACCGTGCTGTTGCCGTGGCCGTTGCTGTTGCTGTTGCTGTTGCTGTTACTGTTGCCGTCTCCGACTGGGCGAGTGTCGGGTGTCTGAGTCTCAGTTTTAGTCTCAGTCTGGGGTTTTCGCTTTTTGGTAGGCAGACAGCTGGCAGTCATGTGACAGGCGGCAATAAATCAAACAGCAAACGGCTCCAAGTGTAAACTAATTTCCATGTCGATTTATAATAACAACTTGTTAGCATTTTGTACAGAGAAACACACAGAAGAGAAGAGAGAGAGAGAGACAGATATAAAGAAAAAGAGATGGAGTTGGAGAGGGAGCAACCACGAGACTTCATTAGCGTAGCGCCAACGCAACATTTGATAATGCGTTTTTTTTTTCCCCGTTCTTCTACTACTCTTATTTCTCTCTCAATCTCTGTATTTCTTTTCGGTTAAGTTATTTAACGTTTTTGTTGTTGCTGTTGCTGTTGCTGCTGCTTCAGTTGTTGTTGTGCCTTTTTGTGTTGATTTATGCAAATTTCATTCCTGTTGCCGAGGCCAAGTTAGAGATGAGGAGATAAATACCCTTCAATCTAAATGTAAATGGCTCCGCATGTAATTGCCACAAATTGCCACTGCAGTGACCAGTTTTCTATATGGTGTTCTTGCGCCTTTTTTAATTACCCGCAGGATGCGGCGACAACAGCAAACAAATTGCCTCAATTTCCAATGTTCGTTGTGCGTCGTCGTCGTCGTCGTTGTAGTCGTAGTCGTTGTGATTCATGTGATGGAGAAGCAACAGCAATCGCGGCAGCAGCGTCACAACGACAACATGCAACTGCAACAGCAGCAACATCAGCCGACATCTAACGGCCTGACTCCCGCCTGCCCTCAACAAGAAGAAGTAACAAAAAAAAAAAAAAAAAACACACACACACACAGCCAACTGTAAATAACGCGTGAAGTGGCCAAACATGCGTGGCGGCGGTGGCAAAACTAACGGTAATCCTGAATCTCAACTCAAAGTGGGCGGCAGCAGCAGCAGCGGCACCACCACCACCAGCAACTAGCAACTGCAACAGCGCCTGGCAACAACATTTCGTGCTGGTGCGATAAACAAACGCTAAGTGTTGCTGCCAGACACCAAAAAAAAAAAAAAAAAAAAACCAAACCAAACCAAACCAAACCACAAAAAAAAAAAAAAGAATCATGCTGTAAATAGTAGAAGCAGGCAAAAAGGAGCACCAACAACAGCAACAACAAATGTTGCTGAAGACTCTCTAGCGAAATGTTGCTGGCTCTTAATGATGATGATGATGATGGTGATTATGGTGTAGTTGCTAGTAGGTGGTTGCTTGCCTGTTGCTCTGCATAGATAACATTGTGTTTGATAATTATCTAATAGAGATTTGCTTGATACTTTTATGGATTCTCATACTAATTGATGCCTGTTTTGATAACATATGTCGCCTATGTATGTATATCAAATGGAATTGTAACCGTATTTCCCCCCAGCAGCAGCAGCACTGCCATTTCCCTTGACAACGTCTACCTCATCGCACTGCTAGCTGCCTTTTTGCACTCTCCTTTTCCTTTTTTTTTTTTTTCTTAACCGATTTCTTGCACAGTAAATATTCGCTGACAACGCACATTGTTGGCGGTGCCTTTTGATTGCGTATGGCAATTGCAATTCAGATTCTGATTTAGATTCGAAACCGATATCTGCACCTTACCCCGCAGCAGCCGCACTAGCAGCAGATGCTTAGCAATTTGATTTATAGCCGAAATAGATTAAGTTAGCATGCTGCTTAATTAATTTGTATTTCTCTCGTTTTTGCACCAAATCGAATACTACGATCGGGCAGACTTGTCGGCCCCTCCCCCCCCCCCACCTTTCCGCCTCATCCCTTTTGGTGAGTATTTTCATCTCTTTTTCCGTTTTCGTTGCAGTCGTTTAACATGTCAGGCAACGGATGTCCGAGGTTTTTTGGTGTCCTTTTTCTTTCCTTTTTTCCCTCTCTCTCTCACTTTCGGAGTCGTCTCTTTTTGGATTTTTTCTCGTTTTTGAGATTCAGGCTATAAATTTTACGCCTTTGGTGCCTGCTGTCAGGCATAGTTTTTATTTTGTTGTCAAATGGATTTGCTTGTGACCGGACCGGAAATTGTTGTTGCAGACGTCACGAGTGTGTACGGTGTTTTTGGTTTTTTTTTTTTTGGTTTGGATATGGATCACTTAAGTAAACGAAATTGTTAATAATATAAATTACGAATCGACAACAATACACACGATCGATACGAAGCTTTTGTTTGTGGAATAAAAATCATTGTATTGGCAATCAATCAAACAGCTGCCGCATCAGCAACATCAGCTATTGACATATAGTAACTACAAACTACCAAGAGGCAGTCTGTCTGGCAAAATGCTGCAACTGCAACAGCAACAGCAACAGTTGCTTGCGGTGGCAAGCTGTGACGTCTGCAATTGCCTCAATGTTGCTTTATGTTTGGTAGCAAGGTGTTTCTTATTTGTTCTCTTCCTCTTCCTCTCTCTCTCTCTCTCTCCCTCTCGCTCTCGCTCTCTCTGGCAATCGCTTACCTCACAATCAATCAAGCCGCCAGCAATTAATCAAATATTTCAAACATAATTAGATATGGAAAATCTAATGAGAGTTGAGTCTAGAGTCTGGCCTAAACCCTTCTTCTTCTGTGTGTGTGTGTGTTCACTGTGTGCGGGGGCGCAGCGTGTTAAATGATGAAAAATGAATGCGTAGAACGCGCGTTTAATTGTGCTAATGTTTCGGTTAGGGCCCCCAAGATTCCATGGTCAGGCTTCCTGCCGAGTTGCAGACGGAGTTGAAGTTAGAGTCTGTCTGCTGCTGCTGCTGCTGCCGTGACTCTTGCTATTGCCCCTTGTGATGTCCCGCTAATCTCAATTTGTAAGTTAATCGGAGGCGCTGCTTGACTCAGACATATACAAAAAGAAGAAAAAAACAAAAAAGGAGAAGCAAAAGGCACATTTGCTTTATGAAATATTCAATACCCTGTAAGTTGAAGGTAAAGCGTAAAGCGTCGGGGTCACCATCAGAGTTTCTCTTGCTTTTTTTCTAATGACACATTAATAAATTAACCAAATTCAAATTTTAACTATAAACTTCAATTGTTAACGATTAAAAACCAGTTCCACATTAACTTTTAGTCGATCATTTAGCTTTTTCATTTTACAAAAAAAAAAAAAAAAACGAAAGAAACTAAAAATATTCGATTGTGCGTAGCTTGATTGGGAATCTGGGATCAATAGATCTGGCATTCAAAATTGTTCTTCTTTTTTGCTTTCTACGTTATTTCTAGTGGGCGCACAATTCAGACATTAAATGGGTTTGTGTTGTTTTTTGTGTTCATAATTAATGTGTGAATTATTCCATTGACTGCGAAAGTTGTCATCCAGTGTAATCATTGAACACTGATCAACCCATCACCAATCACCAATCACCAATCACCGATCACCGATCAGATGAAAGTGAAGAATGCAAATACAAAAAAAAAAAAGAAGAAACTAAATTTATTGATACGTAACCTGAGTAGGCATATTATTTTAATTAAGCAACACTAAAGCATCGATTCCGATATCAAGGCCAACAGATCTTCAAAGGCGATTGAGAGATCGTCGTCGTTGTCGTCTTTAGTGTTGCTGTTGCTGTTGCTGTTGTCGTCGTCGTCGTCGTCGTCGTCCACACCCATTTTCGGGGGACATTTGCATGTGGAGATCAAGACCAAAGCCCAAAGACATCGACGACAACATTGACACCTGACAACAACGACGAGTCGACGAGCAAGTCGGAGGCTTTAAAAATTGCGTGGCAAGTGCGATCGATGCTTGTCTTTTTGTCTGCTCTACCTCTTCCTCTCACTCACTTTATTGGGATTGATATTGATAGACTGACACTGGATTTCCGCCGGTCAGCTTAAAGCTTTACCTATTGCAATCTCTCTCTCCCCGTCTCCCTCTCCATTACCCTTTCTTTCATTTTGTCTATTTTCCTTCTTTTTTTTTTTTGCTGATATTCTGCTTAATCTATGATCGAGTGATTCCCCTCTATTTCGATTTATGTTTTTTTTTTTTTTTTTGTTAAGTTGTTGCTTTGCCTTGCCTTTTTGCCTGATGCCAAAATGTCTAGCATAACTAGATGAGGTCGCTGTCGCGTATCTCTGATCTCTGATCAGCTTATATAAATTTCAAGCATTTTATTGTAACGCGTTTTATTAAAAGCTCATAAACATTTATTTTATTTTCGTACGAAGCAAATGACAAAAACAAAGAAACAAACGTTGCCAAATTTGCATAAAAGCATATAAATGGTTCATCACGATTTGATTGGCTTTTGGCCAGTCTCTTGCCAGTCATCTACCCAAAAACTCTTCATGCCTCTCCCTTGCCAACTCTCTGTATCTTTTGTGTGGTGTCTGGAAATTCATTTAGCTCTAACGGTAGTCACAAGGCCCAAATAGATAGAGATAGAGGGAGACAGTTGCCCGAAAACGTGCCGTAAACAACACTAACAACATATTTAATTTAATATAATATTAACAAAGGCCGATCAAACTATAGATAGATCGATTCGACTACAGCCTGGAAACAACGCCATAAACTTAAGCCTTACCATCAGCAGCAATCATTGGCTTCATCGGCAGCCACATCGGCAGCATCACATCGCATCGCCCAACTCATTATGCGGGAGGAGTGTCTCTTGGGATCATTAATTAATTTCGATTTAGTTGCGCACCTTCTTGCTTTGGCTGCGATACTCGTCGAAATTTAGCTAACGGATCAAAATCAATGAAATTTGATATGCACAACGAGATAGCCTCAATCGAGTCGAGTTTAAAGACAGCGACAACAATGGCCAAAAAAAAAAAAAAAACAAAAAAAAAAACACTTTAACTTTATATTGAAAATCCAATCCAAGCCAAGCAGAGGTAGGGCCAAAAAAAGGGGCTCCACAAGCAAAATCTAAAGAACCTCTCAAAAGAATGTGTGTGATTGTTAACCAAAGGAGAAGGGGCCAAATGAAGAATTTCTGCTAAATTATCTCTCTAACATGTACAGGAAGATGGCCAAATTTTTAAAGGATTCCAATAAAACAGATTTGTTTTTGTTTTCTTTTTTTTTTATTCCCAAAGGTTTCGAATCGAAAAGGTCATTCCGCATGCTGGCAGCTAACTAGGAGAAGTATGTAAACTTCCATGAGTCTAATTTTAAGATTATTCTTCACAGGTTCACAAGGTTTACCTAAAATCCTCCTCCTCCTCCTCCTCCTCCTCCTCCTCCTCCTTCTCCTCCTCCTCCTCTTCAAGTTTAAGCGCAATAATTTACCCTTTCAACTACGCCCATGTTTATTTTAAGATTTAACTTAATTTATTTATTGACAAGCATAACAGCAAAAATGCTTTTGATCAAAAAAGCCTTTTTTACTATTTGATTTTGAAATGTTGTCACTTGCTTATCAGAAAGAGAGAGAGAGAGAGAGAGGGAGGAGAAAGACCTGAGAGACTCTTAGACTCTTGGCCGCCTAATTGATTTTCAAATTATTTATTTTTTTCGCTATAAATCTGTTGAAACAAACCAAAGCACGTTAAGCACGAGAGGAAGGAACCCAGCGGAGAAATTCCAAAATGACAAGAAATGTTTTGGAATCGTAGCTTATTTAACATAAATAGATGCAGAGGGCAGATTCAACAAAGCGAAGCCATTGTCTGCTGCCCGTTGAATGTCCGAGTGTCCGACACAAATGCGTGTGTTTATGTGTGTGTGTGTGTGTGTGTGTGTGTGTGTGTAGTGGGTGCCGGTGCCTGCCCCAAAGTCTCACATAATTATATAGTCTTCTTTAGCCCTCTCCCCCCCTCTTGCTCTGTGCATAAAATTTGTAGCATCATTAGGTTGCTGCACCCCCGGCTAAACACATACCAGACCCAAAATACCAAAAAAAAAAAAAAAAAAAAACCAAAAAACACACGAAAAACTGTGTAGACAAAAAACCCAAATCCGAAATAACATTTTGGCTTAAAGGCTTTTCAAATGAATCCCTGGCAACCCAAAAAACCAAAAAAAAAAAAACTGAGAGTCTTCTTCTTAAGCTAATGACCGGACTAATCATTATGCCTAAGCCTAGATAACGATGCTGCTGCTCTTGGACCCAAGAGGAACCAAAACTGGGGAAATATTTTGACAGTTTCACGCTTGGGCCGCGAGTGCCATGGGTATACTTTAATTATACCTTGATTTTTTAACAGAACAACAAATGAACAGCCACAAAAAAAAAAAAAACTAAAATTAAACAAAAAAAAACCAAAACCCCTACAAATTTGAAAACAAAAAGAGAAAAAAAAAACACGAAATATTCATCCATCGGCATCTTTCAATTAAAAATTTGCATAATTGTGACAGAGAACGAATTTTGCATGAATTATGTGACTACTTGGGGTTTAATTTTTTAGTTTGAAAACCAACGAAAAAAAAAAAACACAAAATAAAACACTGAAATGGAAAAAAATTGTGGGCTCATAAAATAAATTTTCAAAAATTGACAAAATTATAGTTTGTGAAGCTTTACAACAAGTTTGAAAAACCAAAACGAGCGATAAGAAAAACAAAAAAAAAAAGCAGCCAGCACACAGAGAAACAGGTTGCCTTTGCATAACGTGAAACCAATTTAAAGCATAAATATATGACTATGTCTTTATTATTTATAAACAAAACAAGAGACAAGAGTTAACTCCTTTGAGAGTGTGTCTCGTATTAGCTAGATGCGAGTATGTCTATAAATAGAGATGGATGGATGCATAGAGATATGAGGTCGGCTAAAAAAAGGAAAGCACCGAAAACACTATACACTCTCTTTCCTCAACGAATCCTTCAATGGATGTCTTAGCTTATCATTTCGCTCGTTACGTTATTTTGTTACATCAACAAACGACAATGAAAGGTGATCGATTTATTGCTTCTAATACTTTCTATTTAATAAACACTCGTTAAGGTCTATGCAGAACCATTTTAGTCCAGTTTCCTTCACTTTAAGTGAAATTTCACAACAATTCGTTGGAACACACCTCGTACAGGGCTCTGACTCGCATCGAGCTTATCTATTAAATTAGCAGTTGAATAGCTCAATTTTTTTAAATCAAAAATGTAGTTTATCTAAGTTGAAAGATCTTCGTTTTTTCTCTCTTCGTAGTGGCGTCCGCCATCAACGACATCAAATATAAAAAAATATCATATTTTTTCCAAAAAGCTTTCTAATTTAGAAATAAATGTCAAATTTTGACGGGGCACTTTTGGAATATGAAATAGCTAAACGAAAAACATCGCTGGAGGTTTATTTTACAATATGTATTATAAAACCCTAAAGAGAGATTTATAGTTATCAGTTGGCTCATAGCATGTTGGTTGGGCTCTTCTTCTGTTGTTTGTTTGTTGTGCGTCTATGGCTTAGTGGTTAGTCAGTCTCATATTACACCATTACCGAATACTTAAAAACCAAGTCAATTCGTGAGAAGGAACACAGAAAACAAGCAATAAAAATAGAAATGACAAAAGAGACAAAACAAACCAAATAACGACTATGAAATTATGATTTCTCGTACTAATTTCCCTTGTTAATAAAAATATATTTTATGTCGCATAAAAATATATCGAAAGACAACACAGATAGACCAAGAGAAAAGAGAGAGAGAGAGAGAGAGAGGGATAGAAACAATGATAGAAACAAAGACAATGAAAAAGAGAGATGAAAAAGAAGCTACAAATTCTTATATTTTAACCCATGTGTGACCAGGTATTTATATTAACCCTAAGCTTAAAATCCAAATCTTTAAAGCCTCTCTTTAAGCCTTTTTTAAAGCCTTTAACTGAAATTTTTGTCATTTAGATTAAGAAAGTGTTTGCCACAAATCACAAATCTAATGAGATTGTAGTTCATGAAATTATCAAATGATATCATAATAAAAAACAAGGTAGTAGAAAATGGGAATCCTAGGAAAACAAACTAATTAGAAACTTACTTAAAATTTGTTTTTAAACATTGTTTTAATTTCCCCCCAGAAGTATTTAAAATGAATTCTCAATTTGAAATCGTAATTTTCATTGTTCCATTTTCTATAAATGTTTTTTTTTTATTATATATTGAAACCTGATCATTATTGTAATAACATGTATTTAAAATGTCTTAAAAATTGAATTTAAATATAAATATTTCTCATTATGGGTTAATATACGGAATAATCGTGATGTGGCTGCTGCTGTTGGTGGTCCTCCTCAATTTTATGGCCGACTGCCAGTTGCTGGTTGGTTTAGACAAATTTCAACAACCACACCCCGCCTTCATATGCTAATTGCGAGGGAGGAAGATACACACACACACACACTCATGAGAGACCGCATAATCATCAGTTCATCAACAGCTCTTTTTTTTTGTCTCTATCTATCTATCTGTCCATTTTTATTTGATTTTTTGTCTTTTTTTTTTTTTGCTTTTTGATAAACTAATTTGTTTGATGCCTGGTCTAAATGTGCTGCCCATAATGCCTATATATATATCTACTTAGATATATATGTATGTATATAGTTATCGTTTATTTAGAGCAAACATTGACTGGGGGGACTTTCGGACTGTCGGACTGACTGTGAACTGGCCAAAATGACCACTAAAATATTGTGTATATGAAATTGACCAAAAATGACAGACAAATTGGCTTTTATCGTTCGTTCGTTGCTCATCGTTTCGTTTGTTGGTTTTGCTTTTGTTTTTTTCTGAATAATTTAACAATTTAAAGTGGAGCTAATGGTGTTAGTTGTCGTGTTTCATATGGTGTCTATTTATTAAAACTGCCTTTTGTTTAAACAAATGTGTGTCCGACTGTGTGTTCGAGTGTATAAGTATGCGCGCGTGTGTGTGTGTGTGTGTGTGTGTCATAAAGAACACTCTAAATGGCCAAATGAGTTTCAATCAGCATCCATTTAGAGAAGTGCGTTGTGATAAATTTCATATTTATGCTAATGCATTTGTATATGAAAACTAAACTTAAACTGAAACTAAACTAAGCCAAGCCATAGCCATAGCCATAAGCCCTAGCTAACTCTCTCGAAACTCAAATGCCAATATCGTTTTTCAGTTTTTCGATATTACCTCCCCGTGGTGCATTCATCCACTAACTCTCTCACTCACTCTCACTCATTCATTTTCTATAAAGTGTTTAAATTATATATCCGGTGTTTGAATGTTTAGACTTAATGGTAATGTCATACCGCATCCGCTCACCTAAAGATGTCTAGGTGGCGAGGGTGAGGGGGGGTTAAATTTTCCAGTTATAAAAACCAAATTTGTAGGCGTTAATAGAAATAATGTGAAAGTAAAACCCTTTGGGGGGGCTCTTTTTGAAAAGTGTATATTAAATTCAAGAGGGTCATCTATCGGGTCATCACCTTAATCAACTTATAGGCCAAAGCTTCGGAAAGCCTCGTTGAATACTGAAAAATGATGCATCTACCCATAATTTAAATGATTCTTATCAAAAGATAATTCCTTAAATTTAGCGAAACTTTGAAACTAATAAATTGACATAAATAAAACAGTTTTAGGGATATATCAAATATTTTTCCTTCTTTCTTTCCTTCTCTTTGACTCGCGGATGTGGCATTTCAATGGAGATATTTCCGATCAATCTATCAAAAGGATTTCTTTTTACCATCTGATCCAATCGTATAAAGTTTTCTTTGCAATTCAAATTTACTTACCACAATTCAAAATTAAAATTTTGATATTAATGCTTAAAGTTTCCCTAGATGTGATTCCCTTTTGGGTTAAATTGCCAAATAAAAACTTATAAAAATAATACAATGAGAGCCGATGAAATTGAAAACTAAATCAAGTGAAGAGCTAAGAGTGCTTAGAATCTAATAGAAAGTGATTGTGCAATCAAAGCGATTGAAAATTCACTTCACTTGGCTATTTATCTAGTATATAGTATTTAATTTTATTACACTCCAGCCGATGTTGATGAGGTTGAACCCATTTCCTCTTCAGTTTATAACCGTTGCTAAGCTTTGATGTTTCCGTTAAGCTGATGAGGCTTAAAGATCCATAATATATATACATACATACATATGTACATATAAATACATATATTTCTATCTATCAAACTATCATCAACATATGTTTCAAAAAAAAAAAAAAAAAAAACCTAAAACAAGAAGAGACATTTTATCACTTGTGCTCAGTTTGGCATATATGCAACTTAATTGGATTGAATTTGGGCTCGGTGTTTGGGATTAGGGGAATTGGGACTTCGAGATAAACATTTCGTTGCCTAATTAACGAATCTATGCAAATAGCTTGTTTGTGTGTATTTTTTATTATACTTATTTTTCATAACTAAATTGTACTACTACCGAAATTGAGTCATAAAACTGAAGCGGTTAATTAACTGTATTTGTATTCCAATTTTCGGCCAATGGCAACTGTTGTTTTGTGTGTGTGTGTGTGTTTTTGTGAAACGAAGAACTTAAAATTTTTTATATATATTTATAAATAAATTTTGTGATGATTTCGATTTTGATTTTTACGGCTTGCGGACGAAGACATTAGTGTGGGAATATTTGAGTTAATAAATATTCATTAATATTATTGATCGAATGATTGAATTGAATTGAATTGAACGAATCGTTAGTTGGTTAGAAGGATATTAGCTGGGGGGAAAGAGACAATGAAAGAGAGAGTGCGAACAGAGGCGAAGGAGAAGGAGGAGGCGGAGGAGTGTGATGGGCGTAAGAGATTTGTAGGAGGGGCAGGGCAAACATACTTGAATCGACATACAAGAAGAAACTAAAACCAAAATCAAACCAAGTTCCCACAATGAAGAAGCGCGCTTGGCACTTGTGATTTCTACGAATGTTACAACAAAAACAACAACAACAGCAACAGCGAAGACGAGCCATTCCAGCTGTTGTTGTTGTTGTTGTCGTTGTTGTTGTGACATTGAGGGCGACGTGAACGTCGAAATCAGGTAAAAACAAAAGGTTAACACAAAAGAACAAACAACCAAGCAGCACACACACACACAAACACACACACACACACACAGACAGATAGAGAGAGACAGAGACACACATTACTGAAGTCAACTGACAACTGGAAACTGGCTAAGCGATTTCGCTTCACACAAAATACTACCGAAACTACATGGACTCAAAGAGTCGGTGAGTCGGACATTCGACGGACATCAGGCGTAGGCTTCGAACTCCGACTCTGACTCCAACGCCGCCGCCGCCGCCGCCGCCACCACCACCACCACTACCACCACCGCCGCCTCTCAAGTGTGTGGAGGAGCCATAGCCCATCGCATTTGTAACTCATGTGCGACATTAAGTGCTTTGGTTTTTTTTTTTTTTGAAAAACAAAAGGAAAAACTGACCCGTTGGTCATCATAAATGCAAGTTTTATGGCCACAATGAAATGATGAGTGAGCGAGAGAGATAGAAAGAGTGCGAGTGCGAGAGAGAGGGGGAGGGGAGCTTGCGCGGAGGTCGTCTGCGCTGGTGGTACGCGCAATGCTCATACGTTGTACGCAATATCTATATGTATGTATGCCGCGCAATGCCCTAGCAACAGAGGTTTTTTTTGGGTTTTGCGGCACTTCTACGAAATCACATCAAGAGTCGGAGCCGGCAACGACTACAACGGCGATCGTCTACTGGTTGTCGACTATGTATGTACGGACTACTACGGGGCGGGCGTTCGTAACTCACTTTATAGACTGGACTGGACTGGACTGAAAACCATACTCCAACCGACTCTTCTGACGACTTCTGTGAGATGTGATCTATTCCGCGGAAATCACAAAATACTACAAATTTTCTCAAATAAAAATTCAAAAAACCAAAACAAAACACAAGAAATCATTGTAAGAGGAACTCTCAAGTGGCCTACGCACAACAAAACACCAACGCAAACACACATACACACACAGTCATGATTTACCTACACATACAAAAATACATACATATATGTATGTATATAAAAATTGCATCCGATTTAAGATAATGCTTGTAAAATTGACTACTGTCATATCCATATTAAGGCGCCTACCCAATATAGCCCAGAGTTGCAGAACTTTACATTCTATTTACAGGGTGGGCCAACCAAAACCGAGATTAAAAACTCAACAACATTAACATTGGTGGCTCTATTTTTATCGAGCATCCTATTAAAAAGTTATGCTTACAGTGGTTCATAAACAGAGCAATAAATAATTAAATAAAAGAAAGTGAAATTTGATTGACCAAAGCGATTCCATATGCCATAAGGACGTCAAGCAATACGCTGAGAAAGAACCATTTTAAAGATCCTTAAATATGTCGCCACCTCAACATTATAAGACAAAGGATTGTACCAGAAATTAAACACTTTTCGGCAAATCAATCAATTATATTGTAGATTGCTTCAGGGCCGTGCGCAGGGGGGAGTTTTGTATGGTCAAGTCCCCCCTGATATTTTAAAATTATCTTTTTTTTTTGACTTTCATACAAAAATTGTACATTCAAATCTATTTTCGCGGTTCAATGGCGCCCTACAACGTCAGTCGGTATTTAAGAAGAGTATGACTGAATTCTGTAACAACCCGCCCCACTGTGCTAAGTCGATCATATGGCCCTGATTTACTTGATGGACAAAGCATAATACAGTAAAAAAAAGACAAAGCAGTAATCAAAAAAAACTTGCTGTGTTAGATTTAGAAACACTCCACAAAACAAATTGCAATAAATAATAATACAACAAATTTAAGTAGAGCTCAAAATGCACTTACCTTACCTCTTTCTTCTTATATACATACATACATATCACTTGCACTTTATTCACACTCACACATAAAAAAAAATATGAAAAGAAAAAAACACACACATGTACATACATACATGGGCAGACAAAGGCAAAAGTTTACTGTAATTTTACGCGCCATCTCTTTCTAACACACTTACTTAGGCTAACTTTGCCCGCGAGAGCCCTAAGAACGTTGTTTACCAAAAACAAAAACAATTTGTTGCATTTTAGCAAATATCGAACCGATTTCTTTTGCGAATACATTATTTCAATCACTAATTACGTAAACTTTATGCCAATGCAATTTATTTACACTTTAATTCACTTTTAGCACTCAGAAAATAAAAATCAGCACACAAACAAACTCTTCGCATTGCGTAACAAACTTTGGCCAAAAAAAAACAATATGTGCTAGTGTGACCAAATTTTGCGAACAGCTGATCGTGGCCCGCGAAATTTAAAAATAAGGATTAAATTTAGACAATAAAAAAAACGTTAAACAGAAAATTGAAAATAATGCAAATTAATTAAGGCTAATTAAAATTATTTATTTCTTATATGAAGTGTTGAAAGGATTAAACAACTAAAACAGATATTCAAGATATACTATAAGCAGATCAAAATTTCTTTATTTTATCAACTTTAAACTAACTTTAATACATTTGAATAATAATTGATTAGTATCATAATTAAAGTTTCGTTAAACAAAGTCTTCTTTCTTCTTTGATACGCTAAATTATCAAATATTGCAAGTTTTAACATAAAAATAATCATAAAAATGTGTTAATTCAAATTCAAAACAAAGCCAATAAGAAGTTATCTCTAAATGATGGGATAAATAACGTATAGACTTACCCGATTATCGTTATCATAATTACCCCCGCATTGACTTTAATAACACTATCGTATATCCCCCCGATTCGATTACTTAATTTGATTCTTTCATTCAATTTGCAACCAGTGTAGCATTTTAATCATCCCATTCTAGCTGTAAAGATGATTTTGGCTTGTTAGTGTCCAAGCACTTTACTCCACCAGTCCAACAGTCCAACAGTCCACCAGTCCACCAATCGAGCAGAGTCAAGTCAACTCGAGTCGAGTCGAGTCCAGTGCAGTGCAGTCAGGTCTATCCAATGATGATGAATTGTGTGAATTTTACGCATTAGTCGCTTCATGGGCAAGCAAAAAGGACAAATGCAATAAAAGAGGAGACTGTCTGCTGCCTATAGCAAGTTTAGCTGGCGAATGGAGGATGGAGAATGGAGGAGGCGAATGAAGCTAGGAGTAGATCGATTGGCAGTCATATACGAGTATGCAGTTCTTTTCTTAGTCACAGTAGAAATACATTCATTGTGTCTTGTAATTGCAATTGATCTTGATTATGATTGTTCGTGATAATGTTCTTACACAATTTGCGATGTCTGCGTGTGTGTGTGTGTGTGATGGTCAGCGTGGAGGAAGTGATGGTGGTGGTGGTGGAAGATCTCTTCAATCTTCCATTCTGGTAATTGTTTGCACTTGACATGGGGACACAAGCAGCAAGCTCACTCACTACGTGCTTCAATGTGGTTAGACTGCAACGGCAACCACTTCCACTTCCATTTCAATTTGGAGTTGGAGTCGGGAGTTGGACTCCATTGATCATCAAGTGGGCGTCACATAAGAGATGAGACTGAGACTGAGACTGGAGCTGGTAGCCAGTTTAATTGATATACAGTGCCTGGCCTATTCACACAAGAGTTCATTAGAGTTGACGCTTGCCTTAAAACTGACACACGTTACATTTTTCGTTTGCGACGTCGTCGTCGTCGTCGTCGTCGTCGTCGTCGTGGTGGAATTGGTCTCGGAATTGGGTCCCTAGTGCAATTTAGTCCAGCTAATAAGCAGCCGAGATGTCGAGTCTTTGCCGATTCGACATTTAAAAGTCAGACTCAATCTGCTGCCCGATCGCTGGCGAATCAAACTAATCATTCAAAATTCAACACAGGCTCCCGACTTTGACTCCAACTCTCCAACTCTCTGTGTACTCTAACTCCAACTCCAATTGCAACTTTAGCTTCAGCTCAAATTGTCATCATTAGGAAAAGGCAATCGATACCGCTCTCTCTCTCTCTCTCTCTCTTTCTCTCTCTCACTTTTTCGCCTGGCTTTCTGACTCTGGCTTTGGCTATTACCTATGGCTATGGCTTTGGCTATGGCCTTCCCTCTAAATTTGATTTCTTCCTGCTCTTTTGTGCGCTTTTGTGCGCCATCAAACGCCAGCGACAGTTTGTCAGATTATTATCAGATTGCACTGGCTCACTTTTGACTTTTTGAGCGGCGCGCACAACGAACGTTTCAGGTAACATTAAGCATGGGCAATCTAGGAGCCGCCGCCAGGACAGCGGAATGGATCGGAACGGAATGGATCGAATCGTTTTGGATTGGATCGATCCGCAGTGGCGCCGCAGCGCATTTTCGGGGTACCATTTGACTTGCCAGCCCAATAATGACCCAGTTTGCCCAGAGACGCCTCTGACATTGTCATCGCTGTTCATCGTCGTCGTCGTCGTCGTCGCAGTCGTCGCACTCGTCGTTGTAGTCGTCTTTGGTGACTGTCGTCGAGCGATTGTTTTGCTCCCGCGCATGAGCGGCTCTTCAAACGAAATCACATCGAATGTCGTCGCATGCGCGTGATCAACGTTGTTGATCTGTGGTTGGGTTCGGTTGTTTTCGGTCGTCTTTTCTTTTTCTTTTTTTTTTTCTTTTCGTTTTTCGTTTGTCGTCTTACGTCTTTTCGTCTTTTTTTGGTGCACAAGTTGGCTGCTGTTGCTGCTGCTGCTTTCGTTTTAGGGCTTTTCAATAGCATTTTTTATGGATTTTGGTTAAAACGGAATACCCTGTATATGCAATTGGCAGTACTTGGCTTAAGGATTTTCAACCAACTAACTGTAAATACTCAGAAAATAGATGGAAATAGAAGCAACAATTGAAGTACTTAAATTAGGATTAGGATAAGTCAAACAATTTACCAATTTTGGCACTAATATTAATACTAAAATTAAGTTTATTTGTGAAGCTTTGAAAATTGATTCTAAAAATCATTTTTTTGATCTCATTTAAGCCTATTTATTTATGTATAGTTTCCTTTTTTCCTTTCCTTTTCTAAGTTCCCCAAAGTATGCAACGAAAAATTCCTGTTTAATTTTAGTTAAATCATTTTCTATATAAAATTAACTAAAACTTTGCCATCAATTGTGCTTTATATAAATTCTATAAATAATAAAAAAAATTATTACAAATTTTAACTAATTTTTTTCTTTACTAAATTTGCGTGAAAATTATTGTGATTTTTGTTTTATTTCATACTTTTACCACTTGCAAGGCAAATAATAACAATTATGATGACATAAAAAGAAGAACAGGTTAACTTAGAATATTTTATTAATTGATTAATTTTTTAACTCATCACAAATAAATTATTAATTTGAAATGAAAATTAGTTTTACTTTCTATTCCTAAAAAATCATAAAAATTCCTTTGAATAGCTGAAAATTTAAAGATCTTTGAATAGTTTTATATCGTTTATAATTCTAAATTGTTTCTCTAATCATCTCGACTCAACCGCATGCTGCTAGTCGACTATTTTAACTGGACCCGAAATTGGCCTCTCATCTTCTTCTCATCGCATTCCTATTTGTTCGTGTTGTGTGTTTTCGGCATTTACCGAAAACTCTTTATTTATTTTTTTTTTTTTGTTTCAAGTGAATTTCAGCGCCTGAAACAATGAAGGTTGAGAGATGTTGCCGACATCCATCCAGTTTGTTTATGTGGGTGGCTTCCCTTGCCCTTACCCCTTAGCCCTTAGCCCTTGGCCCATAGCCTTTACCCTTTTCTGTGTTGTGGTGTGTCCGCCTGGTTTGGTTGCCCAATCATCTTTGGACTCCTTCGTCTGTTGACACATGGCCAATTCCAGTTAAAATTTCAACTAAACTGTGCAACTGTGTTTTGCCCTTTTGAGTTTAAGTATGAGAATCGTTAAATTAAATCGCCGCAGTTTATGAGACTGCTTTTCCCTTTTACGTTTTAGGGGGCGAACGGGGGCGCCTACTCGACGACGACGACGACAACGACGACGACAGCGACGACCTCTTTTGGGCCCCTCAAATTTGTCAACCTATGTAGAGAGTATTTCTCTTCTTAATGTTGTTGTTGCTGTTGTTGTTGGCTCATAAAATATGTTTTAAGAATTTTACGATGCCGACAAGCCTTTGCTGCTGTTGCTGCTGCTGTTGTTGCTGTTGCTGTTGTTGTTTCTTCGTCTACTACTTATGTATTTTGTTGTAGGTACTTTACCATTTTTTTTTTTTTTGTTTGGTAGTGAAACCGAAACTGCCACCGGTTTTTCTTGTAGATTTAATAGGCCTACTTGGTTAACTTCCGCTCTCTTGATTTTCTTTTTGGTCACTTTTTTTCCCCCCTTTTTTAATTAAATTTTAATAAACTAAACTGAAAGACAAAGCAAAATGCTTAACACTTGCTTAGAATTTGTGTGCCAATGCCAGGGAAATCTACTCGCTCTTACTCCTTCTCCTTCTCCGCCTCCTCCTACTCCTACTTCTCCTACTCCGCCCACTCCTCCTAATCCAGCAACTTCGTCTATGTGTATATAAAGCGATTGTTTTATTTGCCTCTTTCGGCATTGGGCTTCACTTTTGGCATCCAACTTCAGGTATAGCCAGCCTAAACAAAAGGCGGCCGAAGGCTTTGATCTTAAACCGATCGGTAGCCGCCACCACCAATATCAGCACCACCACCACCACAAAAGGTTTATTATTTATTGTTGGCCAAAAGAAGAGGAGGCATTGCCATCGCCAATGGAATCGAAATCGAGACAAGTGCAGCTGCAAGTTGCAACACGAGCCATTGGACCAGCAGCAACAGCAGCTACTGTGAAATCTCGGCGTGCATTCGTTGGAGGGGAACGGTATGAAAGAAAATGAGAATGGATGTTGGACATTCGACAGAGGACAGAAGGACAGGGAACTGGAAACTGGGAACAGGGAACGGGGAACTTTGTGCGGCTTTGCGTTCATTCGTTTTAGGACGTTAAAATAAATGCACTCAAAAATGCCAAAATGCCCGCAAACAAAATAAATAAAAATGTTATTGATATTTAGCGAATGGTTAAGCCAAAGTCGAAGGCAACTGCAACTTCAGAGTTGAAGCTGAAGTCAGAGCCAAACGCGTGCTGCATCCTGGACCACGACACTTGGGGCCATTGAAGCGATTCGGCAGCAACAACAGCAGCTCTTTTGTCTATGATTTGCTTTATAAACATGACTACATGTACATTGAGTTGTTGTAATACCCTAACTAACCAGAGGCTAAAAGGGTATAGAGAGCCATTCAAGATTTGCTACAAATTTCTATGCAAAATTCTCTTTATTAAAACAAAAATTGAAAAGAAAAATTTAGCTTCAAAAGGGTAACTGAAAGTTGTTATTAAACTTTATTGCTGGTACTTGTTGTTTTTTTTTTTGGTGATTGTTTTAGTTTGTGTTCTTTTTTTTTGTTTTTGCGGAATTCAGGTAGTAATTTTCATTTTAATGCCATGTGTTTGGGCATATTTTGCGTTTAATAAATTCTTGTCGCCCCTTTTACATGGATTAAGGCAGTGGATTTTATTTTAGTTATGTGATTTATATGAGATATTTAGTGGCAATTGTTTTTTTCTTTTTTAAATTCAAATGGCTTCATCTCGTTTGACCTGAACTGAAGTAAAACTGCATGAATTTATAATGCACAACATGTGCAAACAACAAATTTGCAGGCACATTAACTTATCGGCATCATCGATTGGCATCTCACATCATGGACGAGGTATGTAACACCATCTACGGTGGGTGTTGCCGCCTCATAAACATCTATCATCACACAAAAGAGCTACACGATCTTTTCTCCCTCTCTCTCTCTCTCTCTCTCTCTCTGTTTCTCTAGTCGCAGTCCCAGTTTCAGTCACACAGAGTCAGAGTCAGAGTCGATTGTATTCAACTCCAAACGCCTTAACTGTCAACGACGATTAAATATACATTTGCATAAATTAGCCAAACGCGTCTTTGAGCTCAAAGGTGAAAATTAAAGAGCAACAGCAGCTTTAGAGCCCCCTAAAGAAAAAGAAATCAAAATGAAACGAAATGAAATGAATCGAAACGAATGAAATGCCGTAAGAAACTGGAGAAGGGATACCAGCAATACCAGCCAGCAACACTTCATCTCCAACTTCAACTTCATCTTCAACTCCAACTCCAATTTTCAAGTTTAAGTTCGTCGATGACTTTTGTTCATCGACTGGCAGCAGCTGTCACATAATTCCGCTATAAATTCTTATTGAGTTTGGACTAGCTGTTGATTTCAACACCTTAGATAAAAAAAAAAAAACCCAACATTCAAAGTGGCGACGATAGAGTGCGCGAGTCTCGGATCGCATGGCATTGATATGGGGTTGGGGGTTTGGGGTTTCAGGTTCTTAGTTACATGTGCTCCCCCGCCACCTTCGCCGCCGGCTGACGCTGCCGATCTCCTCCTACGCCTGCGCATATAAACTGCTTGTAATATGCGGCTATTAATTTAAAATTACAGTTTTACAAGCCAAAAAAAAAAAAATAAAGAAAAAGAGAAGACAACAATAACAAGAACAAAGCCAAGAGAAAGAGAGAAAAATTAATGGCATACGCAGAGATTTACAAGGCAATACTGAAAAAAAAAAGAAAAAGAAGAAGAAAACAGAATCGATATGCAGGCGGAGACCATAAAAGACCTCAGGGTCGATACCGATACAAACGAACTACAAAGCCACTTAGATATTTTGGCTTTGATAAGAGGAGAGACAGAGAGACAGAGAGAGAGAGAGAGAGAGAGAGAGAGCACGGCGGCAATAGCGGCGGCGGCGGTTCGTATCTTTCTGTTGAACAAAACACAAGCAAAACATACGCTTAAAAATGCATTTACAGTTAAACTCAATCAATTTCAATCGATTTCATTCACCGTCAACCATCAGCAACTAATTTATGTCCACAGCCAAAAAAAAAAAAAAAAAAAAAACAATAATGGAAAAAGCAGCAAACGGAAAAAAGGTTAACTACACACCCACACACACACGCAGAGAAATATCCTTATCAGCTACTACATATTGAGTGTCCTGTCCTGCCCTAATCTGTGTCTGTGTGTGTGTGTGGCATGCCGGATGGAAAGGGCTACCTGTTGGGCTACTGTCCTCTCGTCCTGCTGCTGCTGCTGCTACTCGGCGTGGGAATAATCATAGAAGAGAAGGTAATAATTTTTTTTTTTGTTGTTTTTTTGGCCTAATCAGAATGAACAGCAGGTGGCAGGTGCTTTGGCTGTCCATTTTCAAGGCAATTAAACGCAAAAGTTGAGCGTTTTGTCAATGCGGATGAATGAATGCCGAATCGATCCGTTAGAACAAAATCCAATTGGCCAATTGCACAATTGATTTATACACTGAACAACAAAAATTGTTCACACAAATGTGCCAACAACAAAAATAATGGTTAACAATTGTTGTTAACATTTTGTGGCTGGCCTTTCACGTTGACTTCAATACACTTTGAGTGCAGTGTAATTTTTTTTTTTTTTTCAGTATTGGAGTTTTAGCCACGCACTTGTCGATACTTTGTTGTTGGCTTAGACACTCCTTGTCGGCGGCATGCTTCTGAAGATAGTTCTGTTCCCTCCCCCCCCCCCTCCCCTCCCCTCCCATTTTATGGCCCAGGCATTTCAATTGGCCGTTCTATGAAATTAGCACCTGTCGCTGTCTCTGTCTATTCAGCTCACAGCCCCGTCCTGTGGTCCACATTTCAGAGATACAGAGAGACAGAGAGACAGAGAGAGAGAGAGAGAGAGAGAGAGAGAAAAATTCCGCAAAATCATTATGCTACAATCCATTCGATTTGGCCCAAACGCTAATAGAGCAATAGCTTCCAACTAGATGTTGCTGCTGCTGCTGCTGCTACGGCTATGGCTACGGCAACAACTGATGTTGCTGATGTGCCCGCTTGCTGCATTGTTCGCGTGTAATAACTCCTTCAATCGATCTGAATTCGAGAGAGCTCTCTGAAAGATATCGGCAGATCAATTGCTGCCATGGTCATGGCATGAAAATTGCATGCTTTCTATTTCAGATGAAATCAACTGACAATGGCCACAAGAACACCGAAACGAAGAGCGAAGAGCCAGCCAACACTCAATTGAGTGCGCCTGCGCCATTGTTCTCCTGTCGTTGCCATTGCTGCTGTTGTTGCTGACGAACTTTCGCAACAACAACAACAACAAGTGGCCAAGCCGCCTTTTGTGCAATATTATTAACAGCAGCGGCAGCAGCCAAAGTTTGAGCTCTCAATCGAGCGTTACAATTTTCACAATCTTCCAGCGATTGGATATGCCAAAGATCACCGGCCAAGTCAATTTGAGAAGCGCGGGGCAAGGAAGCTTGAAACTGCCCAAAGATATCGCCTAGAAGGAGTGACAGAAAGAGAGAGAGAGAGAGAGAGAGATAGATAGAGTGAGAGGTAGAAAAAGATAAAGAGGTGGAGTGGAGTGAAGTGCAGCGGAGAGATATCTATCCAGATACCCCCTCAACTCAGCCCAACTCAGCCCAACTCAGCTCAGCTCAGCTCAACTTATGAAAATCAGATTCTGAATGGCGAGTAGAGATGAGCAAGTGACTGGCTAAAATTCACTATTTATACAAAAATAATGAATTACTTTTCTTCAATTCTTAATTACTTACTTACCAAAATTAAACTAAGATTTTCGTTTATGTAAAAACAAAAGTCTTAAAAAAATGTAATTAAAAAAAATGAATTCAAATGTCTTGAAATAGAAGAAAATCGACTTTACTTTTGTCTAGGTTTTTTTTTTCAAATTGCATTAGCCTCTACTAGGTTTTTTAAGTTCATCGTTTCGGTTGGGTGTTTCGTATTATATATTTTCAATACATTTTATTTGATCTTATGCTTAATTTTTATGACAATTGAGTTTGAAATTGTAGTTAGTAAGTCAATCGAATATTTTATAGATTGTTTCTTCAATTCTTAATAAGTTTAGTTTAATTAATTTTGGTGAGCTAAACTAATTTGAATAATTGAAAAACAATTTCTTGATCCACCTAACATTTTTTCCAAAAACCCTTCGCATTGATAAGAACTTTTTTTTTAATAATTTACGTTCGATAATCTTACAAACATGTACATCTCTCTTTCAGACTCTCAACTCAACAAGTTAGAGTCTCGGCATCGAGAGTCTCTCGCAGTCAGATCTTTGCCGCCATTCAGGGGGTCTGCCTCAGCCGCTTCAGCCTCTGCCCCAGTCCCAGTCCCAAACTACTTCGATTGGGATATGTGAGTGTTGTTGTTTCCTCTGCTGCTGCTTTTGCCTTAAGATCTGCATCTGCAACTGACTCCGTGTGTGTGAGTGTATGTGTGTGTGTGTGTGTAGCAGGCATTAAGACAATTTATAGCCGCTAATGTGCAAGCAAAACCCACCGCACAATTGGCCCGATCAGCAGGAACTGCAAAAGGGGAGCAACATCAGCTTCCGTTCCGTATCATTTGTCTATTTAGTTGCGGGGCCTTGCGCTTTTCCGATTAACTTTTTGTTGAACTTCATTATAAACGGCGAAAATGGACTCGACTAGGCAATTTGTTTTTGATTCGGGGGCAGCCAGCCAGCCACACACACACACACACACACATACAGAGAGAGACCGAACTGCATATACGTAAATGATTAAAAAACATTCCGAGTACAAATTGAAACAGTGGCCCCTGCTCAAAACACCTGCAACATCTTCAATCTGGGGGAGCTACCGTGCACTTTACCTATTTTTATCTCTCTCTCTCTCTCTCTCTCTCTCTCTCTCTCTCTCTCTCTCTGTCTATAAAGTAGTTGATGAAGTTCCCAGGAAGCCCAAAAGGCTAATCACAGGCTACCTTGATTAAAGCCAAATGATGCTCAAGCAGCAACAAAAGGGAAATTAATTTTTTTTTGTCTTTCTTTGCCAGAGAGGGAGGGGTGTAGGGGGGTAGCAACCAGATGGGGTTATCCCAAATCAATCAGACAAACTGCATGCGCAATTTACTGAATCATTTTTGTGGCACACACACACACACACACAGATGTATGTATATATAATACGAATATAAATGAAAACTCTAAATTATTATATATTTATGTATGTACTTATATATTTCGAGAGCATTTGCTCGAGAGTGGTGCCCAATCTACTCAACTTTAGTTTCCATATATTTGTTTTTGTATGCATGAAATTTAAAATATAGTGCCGCATCGTCATTAATTTCGCTTACAATATTAATTACCATCAAATTTCTCATACCCGTTGATTTGTGGTCGCAAAAATGTCGGAGGCAAAAATGATTTCAGCCGCAGCAATATGCATAAAATAGTCGCAGCCCACAATGCTGGCACAAGGCATAAAATATGCACATGCACATTAGAGCACCACCCAATACCCACCATCCCCTCTCTCACCCTCCCTCTCTCGCTCTCTCTCTCTCTCTCTCTCTCTGTCTCTCTTTTTCTTTCTAGCTCTTTCTGTCTCGAACCTGGCCTAGGCGTTTGCTGTTGACATGTTGCCGTCGCTCTTGTTGTTGTTGTTGCCGCTGGCATTAAATTAGTTGTTGGCAGCAATGCTACCTGTCTTCTGTCCTTGTCCCCTCAACCCCCCCCCCCCTACCCCTACCCAGCCCCACCACTCCAACCTCCGTTTTTTTTCCCATTTCGGCTAACGATGCACTCAATTACAACACCGACGCCGCCGCCACCGCCACCGCCGTCCTGTCGTTTATCATCCGTTTCTTTCCCCCTTCTGCCCCAAACAGCCCACAAACTTTTCCTTTTAGCCAAGAGAAATTATGATTTTTCTTTTGTCTTTCTTTAGATTTTCTTGCCATAGAGCTAAACAATTGTTAAACATTTCTCACACACACACGCACACACACACACAATCAGCATAAAGTCAATATTCTTATTACGCCACAAAATTATCTAATGCTCTCAGATTCTAATTTAGCAATTTGTTGGTCATTTAATTGAGATGGAATGCACCAAAAATTGGGACAACTTAGCTATAGTCTTTCATTTTCCAGGTGCATTTAATTGGATTAAGTTACCGATTTCGTTTGGACGGACATACATTTTTTTTAGGCTTAGTTCTTTTAAATCTTATTCAATTGCAGAAACATCTTTAATTTCTCAGAAATTGTTGTAAATATTTAATTTATATTCATTTTGAGATCAGTTGAGATTTTAGTATGCATTTTTTGGGGTCTTTTGTTTTTTAATTACTTATTTTTTTTTAACTACCAATAAAAAAAAGATTAAATTACCTTTCGAATGAGATATTTGTGATTAAAATTAGACAAAAATTAAATCATTTTCTTTGCCACACAAAATGAAATACTTTCATTTACATTTTACAAAAGTTTGATTCGTCGACGATTTAAATGAACAATATCATCATTCGATGGGGAATTTCATCTTCTTTTGTTCCTTATTTAAAAAAAAAAAAAATAGGTTTCTTTAATAATTTAATAACGCAAAAACCCAAAAAGAAAAATTGAAACGAAATTCCAAATAAAAGTGACAGTAAATGCTGAAGAAGAAAATTAAACATTCAATAAATTCAGTCACCTTTAGTTATCAAGCTGCAGTCGTTAATTCGATTCGATCAGAGATAAATATTAGGGTCAATAGATGGAAAAACTGGGTGGCAATCATCATGTGTCTTACTGACCAAATAAAAACAATTATCACAAGTCTATGTAAAAAATGTTCGATACATTTGTCAGGTCACTACTACAAATTGCGTTCGAGTTTGGCGTTTCTAGCGAAACAAATTTCGCACTCAAAATGCGAGTACGTGTGGGCAACCCAAACACATTGACCACCAATGGCCATCGGGCACCTGTCTGGCATTTTAACTAATATTTGTCGGTGGTTTTTAAAGTTCCCTCAGCCGAGTGAGTGACTACCCACCTTGCATATAACTTTGCTCATTAGTTTGTTGTCATTTAATTGACCAAATTATTATGTAATTAGTAGTAGCCGCAAGTTGACCCACTTGGTTGAGGTAGTCAGTCTTATCTGTTGGCAGGTCGTTTTTGGCTTCTAGGTGTTTGGGAAAGGCAAACAGCATGGGTACGCATTTTTGTGGCACATGTTTGTTGGCACGTTGTCGACAGGAAGTGAGTGCCCCAATGATTGCGAAATGATTATGAAAAGCAAAAAAAAAAAAACCAATGGGAAATATCATGAAAAACCAAAAAAAAAAAATCAGAAACCAATGCCAATTGGAGGAATTATGAATTCATTACTGGTTAATTTCGAAAAGGTAAATGCAAATTGCATTACTTGAGCATTACCCAAGTTCTCTTAGCTGAAAAACAGAGATTTTTTTACCACAAGGACCTCAGTTTTATAAAATTTTATTTCATTTCGCATAAAAACTCAAAAAAAAAAAAATAAACAATCCGTCTTCCATTAAGATCTTCATTGATCAATAGCAATTTGAGTGCGAGCTTTTCAAGAAATGAACATTTAAGTAAAAAAAAAGAGAGAATAATAATAAATTAAATTAATATAAGGGATTACTTGAGTGTTGCCCATAAAACGACCGAAGCCGAAGCGTAGTTGCGCTCTTAGTGAAACCATGGAAATCATCTAAAGAACAGAGTTACGAGTCCCTAAAGGGTACTTGCGGCACAATAAAGTGCGACCCAAAGCCTAGATGTGCACCCAAACTAAGCTGCGCTCTCAGTACCACTGAAAGCATGGACGATGAAGTGGGTGGTAGGGGCCAGGCTCCATTTGTTAATGTGCTCCATGAAAATCGCCAGTTTGTGGTCGTGAGTGCTCCATGCCAGGAGAAGTATTTTTGCGATCTTCTCTTAAGGAGTTTTTTGACATTTTTATCAACAGAAACGTTTCACTATTGAAATTCAATGAGAAGACTCTTGCAATCGAAGGGTTGGCATAGGCTGATGAGGCATAAAGGAAGAAGCACTTGTTTGTAAGACAAATTTCAGACACTATCTTTTCCATATTATACTCACATAATTGTATATATAAAATATTGAATTGGAATCATCTAAAGAACAGAGTGACGAGTCCCTAAAGGATACTTGCGGCACAATAAAGTGCGACCCAAAGCCTAGAAGTGCACCCAAACTAAGCTGCGCTCTCAGTACCACTGAAAGCATGGACGATGAAGTGGGTGGTAGGGGCCAGGCTCCATTTGTTAATGTGCTCCCTGAAAATCGCCAGTCTGTGGTCGTGAGTGCTCCATGCCAGGAGAAGTATTTCTGCGATCTTCTTAAGGAGTTTTTTGACTCTTGCAATCGAAGAGTTGGCATAAGCTGATGAGGCATAAAGGAAGAAGAACTTGTAATACAAATTTCAGACACTATCTTTTCCATATTATACTCACCGAATTGTATATATAAAATACGGATTGAATTGGAATCATCTCTCAGCAGAGTACACTGGAATCAGCATTTGAAAGTGATGCAGAGAAAGAATTACGTTTTATACAGAGATATGATTATGCAAATGAATCTAACTTACGAAAAACAGGGACTAGATTTGACTTTTTTGCCAAATGTCGCAAAGTCTGAGCTACCCCATGGTAAGAAACGCAATGAGAAGACTCTTGCAATCGAAGAGTTGGCATAGGCTGATGAGGCATAAAGGAAGAAGAACTTGTAATACAAATTTCAGACACTATCTTTTCCATATTATACTCACCGAATTGTATATATAAAATACGGATTGAATTGGAATCATCTAAAGAACATTGGATAATGAATAGATTATGTATTGAGAGAAGATGCCGTTTTAAATCATACTCACCAGGAAATAAGGAAAACCACCAAGATTCTGTTTCTGGATTGGCTGTGTGATTTAGCCAAGTGCCAACCGAGATCCTCATGCCAGGACCCTTACAGTGTCTTTATGAGACGACTCTTCCAATCGAAGAGTTGGCATAGGCTGATGAGGCATAAAGAAAGAAGAACTTGTAAGACAAATTTCAGACACTATCTTTTCCATATTATACTCACCGAATTGTATATATAAAATATGGATTGAATTGGAATCATCTAAAGAACATTGGATAATAGAATATGTATTGAGAGGAGACGCAGTTTTAAATCATACTCACCAGGAAATAAGGAAAACCACCAAGATTGTTTCTGGATTGGCTGTGTGATTTAGCCAAGTGCCAACCGAGATCCTCGTACCAGGACCCTTACAGTGTCTTTATGAGACGACTCTTGCAATCGAAGAGTTGGCATAGGCTGATGAGGCATAAAGGAAGAAGAACTTGTAATACAAATTTCAGACACTATCTTTTCCATATTATACTCACCGAATTGTATATATAAAATATGGATTGAATTGGAATCATCTAAAGAACATTGGATAATAGAATATGTATTGCGAGAAGACGCAGTTTTAAATCATACTCACCAGGAAATAAGGAAAACCACCAAGATTGTTTCTGGATTGGCTGTGTGATTTAGCCAAGTGCCAACCGAGATCCTCGTACCAGGACCCTTACAGTGTCTTTATGAGACGACTCTTGCAATCGAAGAGTTGGCATAGGCTGATGAGGCATAAAGGAAGAAGAACTTGTAATACAAATTTCAGACACTATCTTTTCCATATTATACTCACCGAATTGTATATATAAAATACGGATTGAATGAATAAGGAAATGGGTTGTATTTGCTAGAATAGAAAAAGGCGGGTAATAGGAGATTGAAAAATCGTGTTTATATTTTATATATACATACCAGATGCTTTTTTTCTTTAGTCTTTTGTTTAAGACAGATGAGCAAGTGAAATATAAAATATTAAATTGAAATCAGCTGTAGAAAGTGAAGCAGAGAAAGAATTACGTTTTATACAGAGATATGATTATGCAAATGAATCTAACTTACGAAAAACAGGGACTAGATTTGACTTTTTTGCCAAATGTCGCAAAGTCTGAGCTACGCCATGGTAAAAAACGCAATGAGAAGACTCTTGCAATCGAAGAGTTGGCATAAGCTGATGAGGCATAAAGGAAGAAGAACTTGTGAGATAAATTTCAGACACTATCTTTTCCATATTATACTCACCGAATTGTATATATAAAATACGGATTGAATGAATAAGGAAATGGGTTGTATTTGCTAGAATAGAAAAAGGCGGGTAATAGGAGATTGAAAAATCGTGTTTATATTTTATATATACATACCAGATGCTTTTTTTCTTTAGTCTTTTGTTTAAGACAGATGAGCAAGTGAAATATAAAATATTAAATTGAAATCAGCTGTAGAAAGTGAAGCAGAGAAAGAATTACGTTTTATACAGAGATATGATTATGCAAATGAATCTAACTTACGAAAAACAGGGACTAGATTTGACTTTTTTGCCAAATGTCGCAAAGTCTGAGCTACGCCATGGTAAAAAACGCAATGAGAAGACTCTTGCAATCGAAGAGTTGGCATAGGCTGATGAGGCATAAAGGAAGAAGAACTTGTAATACAAATTTCAGACACTATCTTTTCCATATTATACTCACCGAATTGTATATATAAAATATGGATTGAATTGGAATCATCTAAAGAACATTGGATAATAGAATATGTATTGCGAGAAGACGCAGTTTTAAATCATACTCACCAGGAAATAAGGAAAACCACCAAGATTCTGTTTCTTGATTGGCTGTGTGATTTAGCCAAGTGCCAACCGAGATCCTCGTACCAGGACCCTTACAGTGTCTTTATGAGACGACTCTTGCAATCGAAGAGTTGGCATAAGCTGATGAGGCATAAAGGAAGAAGAACTTGTAATACAAATTTCAGACACTATCTTTTCCATATTATACTCACCGAATTGTATATATAAAATACGGATTGAATTGGAATCATCTAAAGAACATTGGATAATGAATAGATTATGTATTGAGAGAAGATGCCGTTTTAAATCATACTCACCAGGAAATAAGGAAAACCACCAAGATTCTGTTTCTGGATTGGCTGTGTGATTTAGCCAAGTGCCAACCGAGATCCTCGTGGCAGGACCCTTACAGTGTCTTTATGAGACGACTCTTGCAATCGAAGAGTTGGCATAGGCTGATGAGGCATAAAGGAAGAAGAACTTGTAATACAAATTTCAGACACTATCTTTTCCATATTATACTCACCGAATTGTATATATAAAATATGGACTGAATTGGAATTATCTAAAGAACATTGGATAATAGAATATGTATTGAAAGGAGACGCAGTTTTAAATCATACTCACCAGGAAATAAGGAAAACCACCAAGATTCTGTTTCTGGATTGGCTGTGTGATTTAGCCAAGTGCCAACCGAGATCCTCGTGTATCTGAATTCGAGATTCGACAATAAGTAATCCGTTTTCTATTTTGATTTGTCATACTTACATGGATGCCTAGTGACCAGGTTGAGGATGGGCCGCTATGAGCGAAAGCGAGCGAAAGGAATTCTCTCCCACTGTCGAGATGAATCATTCTCGAAAGAACTTTAGCTAGTTTGGATTCAGAAATATAGAAATGTCCTAAGAGCCAGCCATGGAGTCATGCCTACTTTTAAATCTTTAATTGTTAGAGTCAGAATGAATAAGGAAAACCACCAAGATTCTGTTTCTGGATTGGCTGTGTGATTTAGCCAAGTGCCAACCGAGATCCTCGTACCAGGACCCTTACAGTGTCTTTATGAGACGACTCTTGCAATCGAAGAGTTGGCATAGGCTGATGAGGCATAAAGGAAGAAGAACTTGTAATACAAATTTCAGACACTCTTTTCCATATTATACTCACCGAATTGTATATATAAAATATGGACTGAATTGGAATTATCTAAAGAACATTGGATAATAGAATATGTATTGAAAGGAGACGCAGTTTTAAATCATACTCACCAGGAAATAAGGAAAACCACCAAGATTCTGTTTCTGGATTGGCTGTGTGATTTAGCCAAGTGCCAACCGAGATCCTCGTACCAGGACCCTTACAGTGTCTTTATGAGACGACTCTTCCAATCGAAGAGTTGGCATAGGCTGATGAGGCATAAAGGAAGAAGAACTTGTGAGACAAATTTCAGACACTATCTTTTCCATATTATACTCACCGAATTGTATATATAAAATACGGATTGAATTGGAATCATCTAAAGAACATTGGATAATAGAATATGTATTGCGAGAAGACGCAGTTTTAAATCATACTCACCAGGAAATAAGGAAAACCAAGATTGTTTCTGGATTGGCTGTGTGATTTAGCCAAGTGCCAACCGAGATCCTCGTACCAGGACCCTTACAGTGTCTTTATGAGACGACTCTTGCAATCGAAGAGTTGGCATAAGCTGATGAGGCATAAAGGAAGAAGAACTTGTAATACAAATTTCAGACACTATCTTTTCCATATTATACTCACCGAATTGTATATATAAAATACGGATTGAATTGGAATCATCTAAAGAACATTGGATAATAGAATATGTATTGCGAGAAGACGCAGTTTTAAATCATACTCACCAGGAAATAAGGAAAACCACCAAGATTCTGTTTCTTGATTGGCTGTGTGATTTAGCCAAGTGCCAACCGAGATCCTCGTACCAGGACCCTTACAGTGTCTTTATGAGACGACTCTTGCAATCGAAGAGTTGGCATAAGCTGATGAGGCATAAAGGAAGAAGAACTTGTAATACAAATTTCAGACACTATCTTTTCCATATTATACTCACCGAATTGTATATATAAAATACGGATTGAATTGGAATCATCTAAAGAACATTGGATAATAGAATATGTATTGCGAGAAGACGCAGTTTTAAATCATACTCACCAGGAAATAAGGAAAACCACCAAGATTCTGTTTCTGGATTGGCTGTGTGATTTAGCCAAGTGCCAACCGAGATCCTCGTGTATCTGAATTCGAGATTCGACAATAAGTAATCCGTTTTCTATTTTGATTTGTCATACTTACATGGATGCCTAGTGACCAGGTTGAGGATGGGCCGCTATGAGCGAAAGCGAGCGAAAGGAATTCTCTCCCACTGTCGAGATGAATCATTCTCGAAAGAACTTTAGCTAGTTTGGATTCAGAAATATAGAAATGTCCTAAGAGCCAGCCATGGAGTCATGCCTACTTTTAAATTTTTAATTGTTAGAGTCAGAATGAATAAGGAAAACCACCAAGATTCTGTTTTTGGATTGGCTGTGTGATTTAGCCAAGTGCCAACCGAGATCCTCTGTATCTGAATTCGAGATTCGACAATAAGTAATCCGTTTTCTATTTTGATTTGTCATACTTACATGGATGCCTAGTGACCAGGTTAAGGATGGGCCGCTATGAGCGAAAGGAATTCTCTCCCACTGTCGAGGTGAATCTTTCTCGAAAGAACTTTAGCTAGTTTGGATTCAGAAATATAGAAATGTCCTAAGAGCCAGCCATGGAGTCATGCCTACTTTTAAATCTTTAATTGTTAGAGTCAGAATGAATAAGGAAAACCACCAAGATTCTGTTTTTGGATTGGCTGTATGATTTAGCCAAGTGCCAACCGAGATCCTCGTGTATCTGAATTCGAGATTCGACAATAAGTAATCCGTTTTCTATTTTGATTTGTCATACTTACATGGATGCCTAGTGACCAGGTTGAGGATGGGCCGCTATGAGCGAAAGCGAGCGAAAGGAATTCTCTCCCACTGTCGAGATGAATCATTCTCGAAAGAACTTTAGCTAGTTTGGATTCAGAAATATAGAAATGTCCTAAGAGCCAGCCATGGAGTCATGCCTACTTTTAAATCTTTAATTGTTAGAGTCAGAATGAATAAGGAAAACCACCAAGATTCTGTTTCTGGATTGGCTGTGTGATTTAGCCAAGTGCCAACCGAGATCCTCGTACCAGGACCCTTACAGTGTCTTTATGAGACGACTCTTGCAATCGAAGAGTTGGCATAGGCTGATGAGGCATAAAGAAAGAAGAACTTGTAAGACAAATTTCAGACACTATCTTTTCCATATTATACTCACATAATTGTATATATAAAATATTGAATTGGAATCATCTAAAGAACAGAGTGACGAGTCCCTAAAGGATACTTGCGGCACAATAAAGTGCGAGCCAAAGCCTAGATGTGCACCCAAACCAAGCTGCGCTCTCAGTACCACTGAAAGCATGGACGATGAAGTGGGTGGTGAGGGCCAGGCTCCATTTGTTAATGTGCTGCCTGAAAATCGCCAGTATACTGTGGTCGTTAGTGCTCCCTGCCAGGAGAAGTATTTCTGCGATCTTCTTAAGGAGTTTTTTGACTCTTGCAATCGAAGAGTTGGCATAAGCTGATGAGGCATAAAGGAAGAAGAACTTGTAATACAAATTTCAGACACTATCTTTTCCATATTATACTCACCGAATTGTATATATAAAATACGGATTGAATTGGAATCATCTAAAGAACATTGGATCATAGATTATGTATTGAGAGAAGATGCCGTTTTAAATCATACCCACCAGGAAATAAGGAAAACCACCAAGATTCTGTTTCTGGATTGGCTGTGTGATTTAGCCAAGTGCCAACCGAGATCCTCGTGCCAGGACCCTTACAGTGTCTTTATGAGACGACTCTTGCAATCGAAGAGTTGGCATAGGCTGATGAGGCATAAAGGAAGAAGAACTTGTAATACAAATTTCAGACACTATCTTTTCCATATTATACTCACCGAATTGTATATATAAAATATGGATTGAATTGGAATCATCTAAAGAACATTGGATAATAGAATATGTATTGCGAGAAGACGCAGTTTTAAATCATACTCACCAGGAAATAAGGAAAACCACCAAGATTCTGTTTCTTGATTGGCTGTGTGATTTAGCCAAGTGCCAACCGAGATCCTCGTACCAGGACCCTTACAGTGTCTTTATGAGACGACTCTTGCAATCGAAGAGTTGGCATAAGCTGATGAGGCATAAAGGAAGAAGAACTTGTAATACAAATTTCAGACACTATCTTTTCCATATTATACTCACCGAATTGTATATATAAAATACGGATTGAATTGGAATCATCTAAAGAACATTGGATAATGAATAGATTATGTATTGAGAGAAGATGCCGTTTTAAATCATACTCACCAGGAAATAAGGAAAACCACCAAGATTCTGTTTCTGGATTGGCTGTGTGATTTAGCCAAGTGCCAACCGAGATCCTCGTTATCTGAATTCGAGATTCGACAATAAGTAATCCGTTTTCTATTTTGATTTGTCATACTTACATGGGATGCTAGAGACCAGTTGAGGATGGGCCAGGGCAGGCTCCCCTTTGTTGGGGTATTTCCAGAGAATCGCCAATATATTGTAGTCGTGAGTGCCCCTCCTGCAGAAGAAGTTTTTCTGCGATCTTCTTAAGGAGTTTTTTGGCTTTTTTTACCAACAGAAATGTTTTCAGTATTGAAATTTAATGAGAAGACTTTTTATTGAATTGCAGGTAAAATTATATAGTGCCAGTCAGAATGGAATAAGGAAAAAGGGGTTTGTATTTGCTAGAAGAGAAAAAGGCGGGTAATAGGAGATTGAAAAAATCGTGTTTATATTTTATATATACATACCAGATGCTTTTTTTTTTAGTCTTTTGTTTAAGACAGATGAGCAAGTGAAATATAAAATATTAAATTGAAATCAGCATTAGAAAGTGATGCGAGAAAGAATTACGTTTTATACAGAGATATGACTATGCAAATGAATCTAACTTACGAAAAACAGGGACTAGATTTGATTTTTTTTTGCCAAATGTCGCAAAGTCCTGAGCTACCCATGGTAAAAAACGCAATGAGAGACTCTTGCAATCGAAGAGTTGGATAGGCTGATGAGGCATAAAGGAAGAAGAACTTGTAATACAAATTTCAGACACTATCTTTTCCATATTATACTCACCGAATTGATATATAAAATACGGATTGAATTGGAATCATCTAAAGACACTTGGATAACTAAATATGTATGAGAGAAAAAGCCGTTTTAAATCATATCACCAGGAAATAAGGAAAAACCAAGTTTTGTTTCTTTGCCATGCCGTTGGTTGTACGACCAATGTAAGTCTTCAATCGAAGTTCATACTGATACATAAAAAGAAGAACTTTTAATCAAATTTCAGAACTATTTTTCATATTATACCACCAATTTTATATAAAATAGGATTGATTGGGTCTCTTGAACTTTGGAAAATGAATTGTTTGAAAGAATTTAACCCATTTCACCAGAAATAAAAAACCAAATTTTTTGGGATTTGTGTGTTTTAGCCAAGTGCCAACCGAGATCCCGTCCAGGACCCTTACAGTTCTTAAGAAACCCGAAATTTCCCCCCTTTTAAGTGATGTCTGTGAGGCGGGGGGAATTTGGGGGTATAAAAAAAGGGAATTCTTCCCCACTTCAAGAATCATACTAAGAATGCTAGAGAACAGTTAAAAATGGCCAAGGGCCAGGGCTCCCTTTTTTTAAGTATTCCCGAAGAATCCCCCAAATTTGTCGGTTGGGGTGTATTTGCCAGGAACGATCCCCGTCCGACCTTAAAGTTCTTTGGCTTTTTCCCAACGAAATTTTTCCCTATGAAAGTAAAGAAAAAGAAATTTGTAATGAATTTCCGCATAAATTTATATAGTGCCATCAGAATGAATAAGGAAATGGGTTGTATTTGCTAGAATGAAAAAGGCGGGAAAAAGGAGATGAAAAATCGTGTTTATATTTTATATATACATACCAGATGCTTTTTTTCTTTTAGTCTTTGTTAAGACAGATTTTAGCAAGTGAAATATAAAATATTAAATTTTTTAAATCAGCTTTAGAAAGTATGCAGAAGAAAAATTTCGTTTTAAAACAGAGATATGATTTATGCAAAGAATCTAACTTACGAAAAACAGGGACTAGATTTGACTTTTTGCCAATGCCAAAGAGTCTGAGCTACCCATGTAAAAACGCAATGAGAAGACTCTTGCAATCGAAGAGTTGGCATAGGCTGATGAGGCATAAAGGAAGAAGAACTTGTAATACAAATTTCAGACACTATCTTTTCCATATTATACTCACACAATTGTATATATAAAATATTGAATTGGAATCATCTAAGAACATTGGATCCTAAGATATTGCGGAAAAAATGCACGAAACATACTCACCAAAATAAGGAAAACCACAAAAATTCGTCTGGTTTTTGGCCGGTATTTGAAGTGCCCCGAATCCCTCGTGCCGGACCCCTGTACGGTCTTCTTAGGGGGACTCTTGCAATCGAAGAGTTGGCAATAAGCTGATGAGGCATAAAGGAAGAAGAACTTGTAATACAAATTTCAGACACTATTTTTCCATATTATACTCACCGAATTGTATATATAAATACGGATTGAATTGGAATCATCTAAAAGAAACATTGATCATAGATTATGATATTGAGAGAAGATAGCCGTTTTTTAAATCATAATCACAGGAAATAAGGAAAAACAAGATTTTTCGTTTTTCGGATTGTGTGTGATTTAGCCCAGTGCAACCGAGATCCTCGTCGGGAGGACTTACCGTGTCTATGAGAGACTCTTTCCAATCGAAAGAGTTGGCATAGGCTGATGAGGCATAAAGGAAGAAGAATTGTAAGACAAATTTCAGACACTATCTTTTTCCATATTATACTCCCCCGAATTGTTATATAAAATACGGATGAATTGGAATCATTCTAAGAAATAGGGAATCCCAAGATTTTGTATGTTGAGAGAAAGATCCGTTTTAAATCATAATTCATAGGAAATAGGAAAAAAACAAAAATCTGTTTCTGGACTTCGTTTGATGATTTAGCAAAGTGCCCCGAGATCCTCGTGCAACCCTTAAAGAGGTCATGTGAAGACTCTTGCAAACAAGAGTTTGGCATGGCTGATGCATAAAGGAAGAAGAACTGTGAACAAATTTTAGACACTATCCTTTTCCATATTATACTCACCGAATTGTATATATAAAATACGGATTGAATTGGAATCATCTAAAGAACATTGGATCATAGATTATGTATTGGAGAGGAGACGCAGTTTTAAAATTTCCATACCACCAGGAAAATAAGGAAAACCACCAAGATGATTCTGTTTCTGGATTGGCTGTGTGAAGGTTTAGAAAGGATTCCAATCGTACTTACTTTATCTTGGAATAAGAAATTAATAAGGAAAATTTTCTGCGCGTTAAGTTCTTTTAATTTGGAAAATATAGTGCCTATATGGAGAACTGTTTTCATCCAGATTCCCTAGTGGACGCCTGCGAATGTTTTGAGCAAACCTAGAGCAGGAAAATATTCACTCAAGCGAAAGGTTTAGAAAGGAATCGTACTTACTTCAAAGACGTCGTCATCGTGCAAGGCTCATCCACCAGAGGAATCTGTGATAGGCTTAGCGTTAGTGTCATATGGAAAACCGTTTTCATCCAGATTCCCTAGTAGACGCCTGCGAATGTTCGGGCAAACCTAAACCAGGAAAATGTTCACTTACCGAAGGTTTAGAAAGGATTCCAATCGTACTTACTTTATCTTGGAATAAGAAATTAATAAGGAAACATTTTCTGCGCGTTAGGTTTTTATTAAATTTACTTCACTAGAATTTACAATTATTTTTTTTTTTTTATTTTTTTTTAATGTTAACTGTTTGAAGCCACGAGAGAAACTGATTTTGTTTTACCAAATGAAATAGGTCTATGGCTAAATATTCGATTTTAAAAATGTCATGGCTATTGTGATTAGTTTCTATGGATTTAGAAAAAAGTCAGAGGCTACTTTGATTAGCTAGAATTGACTTAAAAAAAAGTCAGAGGCTACTTGGATTAGTTTTTTGTGATTAATCGACTTGCTTTTGTATCGATTACTCTCTGTCTATATTTCTGATTTAAATGGATATGTTTTTAGCCCAGACTTAACATAATCTGTGTGGACATAGCAAAAAATCTAATTAAAAATAATTCTTCAAACTTAAAGCTTTTATTTTAGAATCTAATCTGTTTTCTTGGTTTATTTATAATGTCAAATAAACACAGTTTGGCAAAGCTTTAAATTTTTTGAAGCCAAATCGAATGTTTGCGGCTAGTTCCGTGGGTTTCCCTAAGTTTACTCTTTCTCTTTCTTTCCATTGCCCTCTTCCTCTCGCCCTCTACGCCTTGGCTCTGTCTTTGATTGTCTCCCTCTTCTGGTAGCACTGAGATTTGTTTTCCCCACTTGTTGCTGGTGGTTGCCAATGCATTGGACTGGTGCCCTGCCTCCTTTTCTGCATTTAGCCTTCCTTCTGTCTGTTCTGTTTTTTTTTTTTTTGTTTTGTATCCATATTTTTCCGTTTTTTTCTTCTTTTTGTTGTTGTTGTTTTTGCTTTCTGTTTGCCATGAAATTATTGCATGCAACATTTACCGTATTAATAAATTATGAGTATTTATGTGCTGTCGGGAAAGTCGTGACGGCAGAGAGCGACACACAAAAGTGATAAAATTAGCACACAAAATAAAAAAAAAAAATAAAACAAAGTCTGTTTTTACGCGCCTCTTCTCTCTCTCCTATCTCTCTTTCTCTCCCCTCTTTTCCCTCTCTCTCTCTCCTCTCTCTCTCTCTGTGTCTTGGGATTTTTTGTTTTGGAGTCATAAATAAAATAAGTATGCGTATGTCTTCATAAAAGCGGGCGACAACAATTGGAAATTTATGCTGGGGCCTTATATGGAGCGAAATGTATATAACTGTAACAACAACAACAACAACAACAATAACAACAACAGCAACAGTGAAACCAGAACAGACATAGGAAGGTAGGTAGGTAGGTGGGTAACAGGTGCGGGACCAGACTCCGACTGCAACTCCATCTGCATCTGCAAACACAATAGCTACAGAAACCCCCAGCAAACCACCCAAACACCCAACAGCAATCGCAAACTCCATTGCAGGCCATGTAAATACGTCCTGCTTAACCAACAGCAACAACAACAACCTGTCTTTTGACACTTGGCGCATTTGACACTCTCAACGCGCGCATTCACTTTAAATCGAAATTTACTGATATCTGCGTACAAAATAATATCAACACCGGCGACAGCACAACAACACTTACAACAGCAGCAACACCAGCAATAGCAACAGCAACAACAACCAACAACTAGTTGCAAACCAAACCGAGACGTTCGAGTAACGAACGACCTTAGAGGTAATAAACATAAATAACGCCATTGAAACGGCAAACGGAGCGACTCGGAGCCGGGTGAAGTGTGGGTGTGGTGTGGAGTGGAGTGGAGTGGAGTGGATTGAAGTGACGCTGGCTGGCGCAAGTAAAAAACGATCGAGACTCGACGAGACCTGCAGGTGATGGGAGAAGGCCGAAGGGGTGGGAGAAGTGCCAGGCCAGAAGAAGTGGGAGTGGGTGTGGGGGAGGGGGGAAGGGTTAAGTGGGGGGCAGCGGGTGTCAAGTCTGTCTGTGGTTCAGACTATGACTTTAAAGCTTTAGCTTGTTACATACTTTTCCGACTTCTACTTCTACTTCGAATCTGACTCGGACTATGGCTTTGGCTTTAACTTTGGCAGCTTTCCTATGTTCTCTGCGCTGTGTGTCTATGGGAGCGGGCCCGGACTGGCGGTCGGTCTTACTCCAATGGTGCCTGAGTTTCGTTCAGACCAAGACCGAGTCCGCGTCTGCATCTGCGTCTGAATAGGCAGGCGAAGGTCAACAGATTGTTGTTGGTAAGTAACCAGAGTTAGAGCCAGAGCCAGAGACAGAGTCGGTCTCGGTGGTCGTTGGTGCAATTGGTGGGTTGGTGGCTTGGTGGTTTGGTCGGTGGTTGCTGCCAGGCGTAGCTGTGATAATTGTTTCTTGTCCATTTTTTTTTTTTTTTTTTTTTCCAATTTGATTGCAACTAATGAACTCTAATGAATAAGTTGCATAATGAAATCGTTTCAACTTCAAAGAACTTCAAAAAACGATAAAAAAGAGGTTTAAGGTATCTACATTCTACACCTGAATGCCAATAGGTCAAACTTTAGCGACTTCTACTAAACTCTAAATTTTACTAAATTCAATCGATAGAACTGCAATACTCAAAAGTAAGAACTTTTTTACATATATCCAGTCGTTTGCTCAGCTTACGAAGTATTTTTCGAATAAATTCTGGTTTGAGTTCTAAAAAAAAAACTAATAGAATTCTTCGCTTAATAATCGATTAAGGGTATTGAGGCCATTGATCATTATAAGGATTAAAAAAACATTCCATTAATTTAACAAAAAGTTTTATTTGATGTTAGCGATACCCAAAAGATGGGTTTACAAAAGTTATTAAATTAGAATTCAGTAAGCATTTCCAAGGAATTTTTCTGCGGCATATCCTGCGGCAGCAAGGATGGGGATTTGTTTTATTCTATTTTCGAACTTAAATAAATGGCCACTATTGCGAAAATTTGAGGAGTCAGTCGAATGGCCGAAGAGAGAATCTGCTTAATCCAGCGGCGATGAAAGAACACGCTGATGAATATAATCGGATACTGTCGATCACAGTAAACGCCACGCGACACAATGCCAGTCAGTTGATCGCCACAGAAGAGTGGCCCACCCGAATCGCCGCGACATGCATCCTGCTTGGCTTCGGGTGCGACAATTGCACAGATCATGCCCTGGCCGAAGGTCACCGGGAATATGCTGTGACATGATCTCATTGGCTGCAACCGAAACGAACGCTGCATGAGAAGTTTAGCGAATCTGAGCGTCCACCTGATGATGGGGGCGACCCCAGCCCAGGACGGAGCAGATGCCGTGCCTTGGCGGCGGCTGAAGGGGCAGCTTGGCTATACCCAGACTGCGTGTTAGATTCAATTCCATCATTTCGCCAAACGCAACAGGGCAAGATCATGCCTAGCCGATATATAATGACGGGAAAATGGCTGAACTTTGGTTATGCCAAAGATTTGGGTATTCTCAGTGGGACGTAAACGGTTCGGGGATCCAGCCACTATGACAATTTTCCTCGGGTAGCAGCAGCCGAAGACTGACTAGGTAAAACATAAAAAAAAAAAGAGTCGAGGTCGAGGATTAGAGCCATATAGTTGGGAGTTAGTTTTCTACTTACTTAAACTTATCGAAGACACAATGCGAGGCAGTGAGAACGTAGACAGGAGCTATAATTGTGCCCACGCAGATGTGATTGTTAGCCAAAGAAGTGTGATCGGGTTGTGTGGTTTGATAGGACACCACAAACTTGGCATATGGATATTGTCTCCATTCCGTTTCGCTGGCCAAAGTATTCGGCAAATAGTGGACATACGAGCAAGTGCATAGGGGAAGAATGAGAATGAGTAACACGATCAGGAATTTCAAATTCATTTTGCTTTCCCGTTGCTTTGTCGTTGTCGTTGTCGTTGTCGTTTTCGTTGTCGTTGTCGCTATCTCACTGGGAAACATTGATGGCTCGTGACAAGCCTACTACAAGTTAAGTGTAACTAAAGTCACTTTCCGTCTGACGAAATGTCAACAATGGCAACAAGTCTATCAAACAGAATCACTAGCCAAGAGACTGGAGTTGAGCTCCACTCTGACACCCACATGGCCCTGAGGCAATAAGCACACAATTTGCATAAGCTGCCAGACGACGCATACACATACGAGATGGAACGACGACCACGACCACGACCACTACGACAACGATGACGATGACGATGAAGAGATGGCCATGGAGGCGGTGAAGGTGGAGTTGGAAGTGGAGAGGGAGGTGGAGGCCCGGGGGGGTGGGTGGGCTGCAACAACAAGTAAACGGCGCCTTGCCAGCCATCAAAAGGGAATCATCAAAGACAGCCAACGTGGGGTGCAACATCTCAGACTGCCACAGATTTTGTAGCCAAAAAATCACAGTTTACTTTCCATTTCAAAAGCCGACAACCCCCCCCCCAAAACTCTTAAAATTAAGAAAAAGAATGCATATTCCCTCATTAATTTTTAGCTCTTTTTATTTAATAATTTAATTAATCTTTAAACTCACTTTAATAATAGATTCACCTTCTAAATTATAGTATAGGGAATTTTACAATTTAACATTTTGCAATTATAATTTTTATAAATATTTTTTTCTCTTTTTTTTCCATTACTATTGTTTATTACCCTTAATCTGATTCCTCTATTTGTTAAGGTATTGTAGTTTTTTTTTTTGTTCCCCCCGAAAAAAAAAATTTCCTCAGAATTTCTTCTTTCCTCTGCTTGTTTTCCCTTTATCTTCTTCTCTTTAGTTAGTTGTTGTACTTTTTTTTTTTGGCGCACAAGATATAATAAAAATCTCTTTTATGGCACTTAAATGTTGGTGCGGATTGTGGGTTTGCATTTTACTTGACTACACAGAGCAAACTCTATTTCCAACTATCCCCCATTCCCTTCCCCTTTCCCTCGCCCCGGGCTCCTGTACCGTCTCTGAGCCACGATTATGCGAAATTTTGCCAAAGAAAGTTGCGCATAAAAAAAAGCTAAAGCTGGTAGCTCATGCATTGATGATGAAGTGCTCAAACAAAAAGAAAAAGGACTGACTAAAAGGGCAGAAGCGAAAGAAAGAGGATGGAGAGGAGAGAGAGAGAGACGGGAGTATATGTATAATGGCAGAGCTGGCGGAAAATTTACTAAGTGCAAGAGTTGAATTTATTAGACGAAAAACTTTACTGTTTACGAGCTGTTGTCGTCTCTTGAGCAACAGTTATCAAGTCCGGCCATCAAAGAGGCCAAAAATTATGAGTCCCCTCCTTACCCCCTTTACAAAAGTTGGCTGAATAACAGGTGCAGCATCAGGCATCAGGCAGCAGGCAGTAGCGTTAGCCTCAGGTCAACACAGAAACCAAACACAAAAACAGTTTTCAAGTTCAACTAAGGAAAAGGTGCGCTCCCACGATACTGGCAAATTACACACATGGCAAAGAGGCTACGGCTGAGGATGATGACAAGATGATGGCAAGATGGGGAGTAGAAGAAGGTGAAGTGGCGAAGCGGTGAACTGGCAACATTCAAATCCCATCAGCCACGCAATGCAATCATCATGATCATTATGAGCGGAAATGCAGGAAAAGTAGGAGGTTTTAACAGCCACCGACTGGCGATTGCCATCGCATTCTCTTGTTTTGCAATTGTCTAGGGTATCAAGTGTATGCGGGGCAGCACAGATGAGAGAAACAATTAAATAGAGCACACAGGCTCACCAGGTCAGCCGTTAGATCCTTAGTGACTATATTAGAGTAGAGAGCGTAGAAGGAGGACAGAGTTATGCAGAAAAAAAAAGATAGGTGAATTATTAAAAAGTACATAGAAAAAAAAACAGATAAATTGACTTCTTCGCTGACCGCAAGCTATGGCAAAAGAAGATTCCAAATATAACCGTTTGGTTGAATTCTGAAAGAAATATCAATAGAAAAACTTGTTTCTAATAAAATGCCGATTGTTTGATAATTCCAAGTCCGCTTTGCTTGACTTCACTTACTCAGTTTTAATAGAAAAATCGAATTAGAGCTTCTTCCATGACCTTAAGAAAAAGTCCAAAATATGTCAATCCATCTCACTCGCTTGCTTATGTAGTTGTCTCCCTGTTGAGATATGTATCATTTGCTTGCGATATTTATTTTCTAATTAATTGTGTAATTTAGGTATTGGGCATTGCTCCAGTGTTGATTAACATGGCAAACCTGTTGGAAAATGACAGCCAAGTAACGGAATGTTAGTGCTGGAAATTGTTATAGTTAACCAACTTGCCACCTGTCATGCCTTACAGGGTATACTTATAGTCCCGCCTTTAGCTTCCTACACAAAACATTCCCCACCACTGGTTTTTGTTTCTCTCTCTTTCTCTTTCTCTCTTTCTCTCTCTTTCTTCTTCTGTACAGTTTGTTTCTGGCATCCTGTTCGGTTCTTCATCTGAAACAAAAACAAAAACAAAAAAAAAGGCCGCGCGGCATGCAAAAAGTGCCGACGACGACGACGACAACGAAGCCGCCGACGCCGCAGCAAAGGCATTTTATGTCGCCATTGCCACAGCAAATGACTTTAATTGCATTTCTCAATGCAGAGGCAGAGGCACCGACCGGCCGAGGTTTTGTTTTTTTTTTTTTTTTTTTTTTTTTTGCGCCCCTCCTCCATAAAACAACTCAGAACAGACAAGGCGGCGACTGAGAAGGCGCACAAAAAACGCAAAAACCCAGCAGAAAAAAGAAAAAAAGAAAGATATTCGAAAAATAGGCACCAAGAAGAAATTTCCAGCTCTCATCTGCACAAATCTTGATATAAATAATAATTAAATGGATTAGCTTAGATATTATTGACCATTAGAGGATTGCCGCCGTCGCCGTCGCCGCCGATGTAGCTGCTGTCGGCAACGCCTCCAGAGGTGAGAGATTCCTCAATGGCGATTAGAGGCGATTGTGCAAACAAAGAAAAAGAGCGAGCGGATTGCGCTTGCGCTCAATTAATTAATGGCAACTGCCCATGAAAAGAGCTGCGATCCGCCGCGCACAGATTGCTATCGAAAGTACATACACACACACACACACACAGATTGATTTCTACATGCGTGCACTTTACATAGACACTGGAAGATGCGACAGCGACAGAGGCGATCCTCTCTGTTGTAATGGTTGGATTAAAAGGCCTTTCACACACCGCCAAATGGACAACCAATCTGCAGCTAAGCAACAATTTTATTCACATTTTGGCCTTTCCAATTTTATTGATACCTCTTCTTGTTCTTCACTTTCAACTTTATGTCAATTTATTCCAAACTTTCAATAACTCCTATGTGAGGCTTACTCACGGCATTCCTTAGGTAACCAATCAAAAGGAGCACTTTCTCAGCAATAAGTTAACGTTAATCCTAATCTTGCTCTTTAGTCTATAATTAAAATCTCTCATACTCTCTCCTTCTCTCTCTCTTATTATACACCATTTGTTTTAATAAGTCCAACAAATTTCTTTCTTTTTTAATGAAAATACTTAGTTTAAGTGCTTTTATTTTAGATTTTTTTTTAAAGAAAGTGTTTAACAAACACATCAGCAACTTAATATGATTTCCAAACTCTTTTGTAAAATCATGAATTTTTCTTCAATCGTTTTAATTTTTACAAAACAAATGTTAAAGCAAGTAAGAAAGCGTTTAACCTATTAATGAGTTGTGTATTTAACATAATCCTAGGACCCTGCATTTATAAGTATATTACTAATTTCTTAAATTAGACATTTATTCGCTTTCTTATGTCCTCTTACTTATCTATTAATCATATTAAACGATTCATTTGGCAATGAGACAAGACAAAAGTTTTTCATTTATTTTACCTTATTTCTTGCTAATTTGTTTTTATGAATTCTTTAGCTGGGCACTCTTTCTTATCGTCTCAATAAAGTTAGCAGCCCAAAGCTGTCAAATCAGATTACCCATACGCCGTGTGGTCTTTGGTTATTCTAGACAATTGTCGTGCCCAGATGTTTACTTTAATCCCCAACTAAATCCCAAAAGGATTTAAAGGCAGACAAACAAATGCCCAAAAAGACTTGCAATAAATTGTGCTTTCTCTCTCTCTCTCTCTGTCTCTCTGTCTCTCACTTTATTTAGTTTTTCTCCTTACACTTTTTTTTCTGCTTCTATTTGATTTTTTTTTTGAGTCTACTCTACATAATTAGAGTAGGGAGACTTCTTCTACTTTTTTGTGTTTTATGCTGTCGCGTCCGTCATCATCGCGTGTGTCGAGTGAAAATGAGAGAGAAAGAGAGAGAGAGAGAGAGAGAGAGAAAAAAAGGGAAAAATTAAATTTTTATTTATGTGCTGCTGTTAATATTGTTATTGTTGTTGTTGTTGTTGTTGCTGCTGCTTTTGTTTTTTTCGGGAGTTGCCTAATATATCAGGGGGCGGCAATTTGCGCTAAGTGGATAATGTGCATAATGGTAGTTAAATTTAAATATGTCATAAAAACACTTCATTTTGTTGGTTGGCTGGGCCCCCCTGCTCCCTGCTCCCTGTTGCTGTCTGCTGCTAGTTAAACTGTTTAAACGGCCAAAACAAAAACTGTCAGTTGCAGTTTGTAGTAAGTTTTTTGATATGACAGAAACGGCAACAAAAAAACCCAAAAAAAAAAAAAAAAAAAAAAAAACGTTGGGCCCAAAAGTCATGCAATGTCTGCTATATTCCCCCAACAAGCCAACTTGTCTGAATTTGTGCCGCAAATTTTATACTCTAACAAAGTCTATATAAGGTCAAAGATAATCTAAATTTATGTAAATATAATGTAATGTAAATAATTTAATCAATGACTAAGCTTTGTTATGATTTATATTAGTTTTTAGCGCTGTAAGACTTAACTGGCTAGTCCTACAAAAGGATAATAACTCAATAGAGTAATCAGAAATCAAAAATAATTATGAACTCTCCTTAAAATATACAAAACAAAACAAAAAAAACAAAAGCCGACAAAAAAAGCGGAAATCAATTTGCTAAATTTACACTTTACATAATCAGATTTTGATTCTACAGAAAGAAAGAGACAGAGAGACACAGAGAGACAAAGAGACAAAGAGAGAGAGAGAGAGAATTAAACATTGTGCATTTACTTAGACTAAGGCAAACATCTAAGTTGGGGGTTTTGGTTAAAAAGAAGAGTTTTTATCATAAGAATTTTTATAATAAATTTGAATTATGATTATTAAACGAATGTTTTTTAATTCAAATTTCAGACTGCCACTACATTTGGGACTTTGTTTGATTGTAAAGAGACGGAAAGACGAAAATATTGAATGCTTTTACTTTCAATGGTAAGTGATAACTAAATTTAAAATTGTTCCTAATTTAGTCTTAAGCTAAGATGACCCAACAAGACGAATTTGGTTCATGTGAAGAAGCTTCAGCGGAGAGAGATTTGTAAGACTGTTTGCCTTAATAGTTGCTTAGGTCAAAGAGTTCTTAGTTTTGGCCACATCTGAAATTCTTGAAAGATATTAGCATTTGTTTAATTTCATTTCTTTTAACTATTTCTTGGGTTTTTTGGCATTGGCTAGGCATTGCTTGCTCTCATCCGATACTAATTATATAAGTTGTGTTTTTTATTTTGGGTTGAGAAATGTTTTCCCCCTCTTTTGTCAAAGTTAAAGCCCACATAAAAAAATTGCATTTATTCTAATATTCGCAGGTTGTCAATTGTTAGTCTCATTTCCATTTGCCTTGGGCCTGACACAAGCAGAAACAAAGTAGAAATAAATAAATCCGCAATTGATTATTGTCCAATAATGCAATATAGTTCAGTTTGACACGACCTTGGGGCAACATAAAGGTAATGCAATGAAATGCAATTACTAGATATAAAAAGAAGAAACAAAAAAAAAACATAGTAATAATTTGTATGTACATACACATATACATATGTATGTATGTGTGTATATATGTATGTGTATTCACGACCCACACAGAAATATTTGTGGCAAGTATTTCACTCTTGACCACACACAAGAAAATCTTGTGGACTTGGAATCAAACTTAAAAAAAAAAAAAAAAAAAACTGAAAACTGAAAACAGAAAACTCTCTGGCTTGTTGGGACTCTACGCATGCGCGCAGCACCGCGTGAGTTCTGGCGATAAATCGAAATTGTTTGTACTGCCAAAAACCAAATAAATGCATCAAGTGGTGGTAGGGAGAGGGGAACAGAGCAGAGATAGTGGGATGGAGCCACTCAACCAGTGAGCCAGTGAGCTAGCCAGGCAGCCAGCCAGCTAGCTGCCAGCAAGTTATGGAATTATGTGTCAAATTGGCTCAGCAACAAACAAGAGTTAATGGCCTCATCCGGGACCGTCGCATCGTCCCTGGTCATCTTGGATTGAATCTCCACTCAGTGCAGTTCAGTTCAGTTCGGCTTGGTTCGTGGCTTGGTTGGTTTTTTTTTTTTGTTGGTTTGAACCTAATGGAAATCGGTTGAAAACGCTGCTGCTGAAGCCTTTTGCCTATGTGTGTGATTTTCCGCACATTGAATGTGTTTTTAATTACCAACCAAATGCCAGCGCACACGCTGCACTCATAGATAACAATTTAGCGGCGATTTAGGCATGTCCATGTCCATGTCCATGCTCCTCGATGATGGGGCCAACTGGCCAACTGTGGAGCTGGCTGCAAGACGGGGGGGGGGGTGTGCTGTGGTTTCCAAAAAGCCAAAGCACCCGCGATGCCAACAGCTACTGACTGCCTGACTACTGACTCCGACTCCAACTCCAACTACAACTCCAACTCTGACTACTGACTACTGACCACTGACTACTGACTGCGTCCAGTCGGTCTCCATAAGAGATGACAGCGTGAATATATATTTAAACGCGATCAACGATCTCAATTTAGTTACATGTAAAGGCCTTTCATTTCTATCGTTTAAAATGAACTTTAATTTAAATGGTTCTCACGCAACTGGTCAGTGGTCGGTGTCATCCCTAGGATGCTGGCTACTGTGCTAAAAGTTTAGCATGCGGAAAATTAACATGCGACTCTCCCTTCTCCTACTATCTTTCCTATATGTCTCTGCTAAAGTTTCCTGGTTTTCAACAGCAGAAACACCGAGAGTGGGAGAGATGGGTGGGGTGGTTGGTGAAAGAAAGAGATTTCCCTGGTGCGAAAAGCCAACGGGGCAGTGGCAAGTGGCAGCAGGCAATCGGCAATAGGCAGCAGCACCAGCAGCAGCAGCAGCCAGTCACTTGGCAGCAGGCAGCAGGCAGGCAGATTGAGCGAGCGTGTGACCAAAGTCAAGTGCAGTGAAAAGTAATTAACTTGAATTTGGTTAAAGGCGCAGACACAATGGGTAGCCCAGCAGTAGCTCTGTAGCTTCAGTCATCAGCTTAGCCTAAAACATAATGAAGGAATGAAAAAAAAAAAAAGAAAAAAAAACTTTCGAAATATTTGAAATTAAATTAATTCGTGTGTGGCTATCTCTCTATGAAACACTAACTGAGAGAGGGACAGACAGGCAGGCAGATAGACAGATAGTCAGATAGACAGATAGACAGATAGAGAGAGAGGGAGATCAAATCGAAATCAATTCGTTTGGCAGTCGATTAAAATATTTGATTTGACCACCCAAAGGTGAGAGCTAGCTGGCAATTCTTTTCCCCACTATCCCTCTCCCCCCCCCCTCTCACTCTCTCTCCTCTCTCACTCACTTTCTTTCCCCTTCTTCATATACCTCCTTCTTTTCTTTTTCTCTCTCTCTCTTTTTCTCTCTGTAAATTGAAACATAAAATTCGTTTCACTTTATGCCTAAACTAAATGAAGTGCCTATTAATAATCAGACATATCTTTTTTTCTAAGAAATTTTCCCAATCTAATGCAATTTGACATGCAACAAGGCAAAATATGTTTACTCCAGACAGCAAAAAACAAAAAAAAAAAAAAGGAAATACTAAAAATCAACAAAAAACAAAAAAAAAAAAGTGGTCGTAGCAAACTCCCCCACAAAAACAACAAGGCAAAGAAAAACTTTTGAAAATTGGACCTGGACCAATGCGGCGTTTTGTTGAGGGTGAGAGGAGACACTTGGCTGATGCTGCGACATCTGTTGGCTGCGATTTTTGGAAAATGCATATCAAGCTCATTACATTGGAAATTTCGCAGACTAAGAAAATGTTGCAACTGCAACAGCAGCAGCAGCAGCAGCAACAGCAACGCCAACGGCAGGACAGACACAAATAGTTTGCCTCCTTTTGCATGTGAGATTTGTCGCTAAAGTTCAACAGACTTTACAGATCACTGATCTTGGTTTTTTCTGATGCGAGGGTTTCTCCTAACTTATCGCATCTAACTTAATAATTAAATCAAATTATGCATTGAATGTTAATAGAACGCAACCAACGAATGATAGGTTCAACAATTTATTGTAAACACTTTTTTGTTATGTTAAAAGTTAACAGTGTTTAACAATTGGTCCTAGTAGCTCAGTATAACACTTATTTTTAACAGCGGAGCTAATCGATTACTTGTTTAATTATAACATTTGTTCATAGCAAATAATGTTTGTAGCATAGAACGTTGTGTGTATAACAGTTGTGTCTATAACAGATGCAAATAGCAGCAATATAACAGTATAACAGCACTCAACCAGCTCGTCATGCAAATAATTAACCATTTACTCTTCATTATATTAGGTATATTGCTTCTATATAGTAGTATAACACTTATCCCATTGCGATCATTGTTCTGCAACAGTTGTGTCAAACAATTTTGTATAACAGTTTTGTATAACAGTTTTGTATAACAGTTTTGTAAAACAGTTTTATATAACAATTTTTTATAACAAATATTGATGAAGTTATCAATCACATACATAATCGTGCATGTATAACAGTTGTCGCATCTTCAAATTTCATTCTCTTATCAATTTTCGAGTTTAAAAGAATCCTTGAAGCATCTATCCCCAAAAGTGTGTTTTTCCTTTAGCTAAGAATTTTCAATTTCCCATTCCTTTTTCGAACGGCCCTCGTCCCCGATTGTGGCACTCCACTTAGCTCGACAACTGACTCGTCTTTCATTTCACTTCTTATTTATTTTGTGTGTTTTCCTCCTGTTTTTTTTTTCCGTTTTTCGCTCTCTGTTTTCTTTTTTGTGCATGGTTTTTGGTTTTCTCTTTTTTTGTTTCTTGTGGTAGGCGGGTGCCTGCATCCATTCTATGTATATAAAAATCTGCAGACAATCTGTGGAACAATGTGATAAATCTTATGCTGCAGAGACTGCGACTGTGACTATGGTGTGATTCGCGATTGCCAAGTGCAACAAGCCCTCTCTGGGTGGGAGTGTTTTTTTTGTGTGTGTGTGTGTGTATGTGTGTGTGTGTGTTGCCTCACCAGGCGTTGGTCTGGCCGCCACACCAACGCAGCAGCCAGCAACAACAACTTGTACATCATTTTCAATGCTAAGACAACATGGCAATGGCCTTTAGCTCATATGGCTTGCAGATTGTGTTGTTGTTGTTGCTGTTGAAATAGTTGAGCGAACGAGCGCAAATACAAATTCAAATTTAATTAAGTAAAAAATTAAAGAAACATGCAGACGCATCTGTGCTGGCAGCAACAACAATAACAAAAAAAAAAAAAAAAAAAAAACATCGAAGGGGATTGTCTTGGTCGTAGTCTTCGCCGTTGTCTTTGTTGTTGTCGTCGTCGTCGTCGTCGTCGTCTGTCAATGCGACAGGCGACAAGCATCTCAACATGGCGCAGTCCAATGCAAATCAATGGCAACGACATCTCCATCGGCACTTCAATCGATTCAATTGCTAAAAATGTTTCAATTAAAATAAAAATAATATGCCTACTCGACTTACTCGACTCGCCTTTTATGGTCAGCCAGCCAGTCAGCCAGCCAGCCAGTGGGTCGTCCAACTTAAAGTTGCAGTTTCGAAGTTGGAGGTGTTTCACCGCATAATTGCCTAGCTGGAGCTACACTATAACTTATATAACACATGGACATGAATTATGAACACCAATTGCCGGCTACCTGCTATTCCCGACATCTTCAACGGAACGCAACGCAACGCAACGCAATACAAGGCCAAGCTAATTTCTCTTCTTGGTCTAACCATTAGGTATTAGGTATCAATTTAGTAGTAGGAAAATGCAAATACAGTTGGCCACACACTCAATTTAGAACCAATTTAGAACTTATGGTATACAGAAATTGAATTAAATTTGACAGGAGGTGGAACACTTTGTGACAATTCTCTAAAATTTCTATTCCCATTCCATTGATCTTTATTAATTACAGAGGTAGAACTGTAATTTCATTTAATGATTTCATTAAGAATTAAGATTTTGTATGTTATTCACCGATTTCACAAATGTTTGTATCGCTTTTTACTTTTTTCACATTGACAACATTAATTAAAGCCTACTTTTGGGAGTTCTGCTTTTTGCTATTCAAAATTGTGCGCTTTTTCAATTGGCACTTAAGCCTAGAAAGAAATTGGTAAGAAAATGCTAAATTTCGAAAAGAAAACGCCTTATGATCCTTAATCTTGCAAGGCTCTTAACTCATACAAGTGAACTTGTATGTAATTCAAGGACATAGTTGTAATTAAAATATATGAAAAAGTTTCGAACTAATAAATTTGTTAAACTAAAATTCCAATCAACAAAACATTTTTAGTATAGAAAGAGAGAATTGTAATCTGATCGCAGGGTAAAGGAGACAATCTCTTTTATCAAAGCAAAGCACTCTAATGATAATGGAACACAGAAGAGAAGAAGAAGAGTCTCTTTGGCTTTTGCTTTTCATCAAAATGCAATTTCTTCATAAAACATTTTGTACTGACAGGGCAGAGTTGACCGCCAGGTGCGCCAATGGGCTCGTGATCTCTAATAAGTACTTTTTTCACAAAAGCGGAAGGTCTTGCTTACTTTTCTACAATATAATAGATATTACTTGTTATTGAAACTCATCTAGTTCTAGGCGCAACGGTTTTCCATTAGTTGCTACGTCTTTAGTTTTTTCATCATCTTCATCAGCAGCAACAGCAGCAACAGCGGTGGCGGCGTCGGCGGCAGCGGCAGCAAACAAATCGCCATGACTAATCACAGTTCAGTGACTTTTTTTTTTTTGCCGCACCAACTCCAACTCCAACTCCGCGTCCGACTCCATGGCCAACAACAGTTTTCCGCCATCCATCAGAGATGCGTTTGGTTTTGCGTTTGGCTTAGCCAGTTGCAAGTCGAAAGCCAAAATGCATTTGCATTTTGCATAAAGTTGGCAAGTTTGCAACGTTTTTGGCCTGCAGGGCGAACATTTTCGCATCGCATTGTCAACGGTACTTTGTGCCATAAAACGTTTAGCCAATCGTCTAAATGTCTGCACGATGAGTGAGCAAAGGGGCGGGGGCAGAAGGCCAGACCATGAGGAGTCTTCAGATGGGGGAGGGGTGGGATTGGTTTAGATGATTGGAGTCTGGAGATGAGTGCTGATGTGTCAACGTTTTGCCACAACCTGTTGTTGCTTTTGCTTTTGCTGTTGTTGTTGTTGTTGTCTAATTATGAATCAAATGCATCTATGGTGGCATATTTAAGCATTGAGTTTATTGGCGGCACCTACATGAAATCATCATTAAAATGTTGCAAACTCGTTTGCCGCAATTTGTGGCAAAATGTCAATGTTGCAGACGTGCCTGCTTCATCTTCACCAAATTGATTTGACTTCCGCTCTGATGGCCAAAAAAAAAACCAAATCGAACAGGAAGTAGCTCAAGACAAGAAGGCCAAAAAAAAAAAGGAGAAGGAAGAAATCTTGAACCTTTCTCGGTTTTCTTTCAATATAAATCAATTGCCATATTTTCTCTTCTTCTTCTGTTCTGTTCTGGTTTTCTTTTTTTTTTCCTTTTTTTGTGTTGTATCGGGAACTTGCCAACCCATACGTCAATGGGAAAAGGCAGTTGTGAATTTTCCTCCTCGTTTTCTTCTTATTTTTGCTTTTTTTATGTGCCAAAAAAGAGCAAAAGCTAAAGAAAATCTCAAGACATTTCAAATTTAAAATGCAATGTTTCCATAGCCACACATATGCCAAGTCAAATTGAAAGGATAATTCGCCCGCAAACACCCTCCTGGGTCCTTTTCAACACACACACACACTCACACATGGTCTCTATGTGTGTGTGTTTTGTGTGTGTGTGTGTGTGTGTGTGTGTGTGTGTGTGGATTGCCCCGCCCGGAGACTCAACTCGACGCCAAGTGGAAGTCTACTTTGCTGATGGCATGCTAACACGCCTTTGAATTTGCCAATTGCTGTTGGCGCACGTACAAAACACTTAAATTTTCAACCAAGCCAAGGAAGAAGACCCAGGGCCATGCCCGTCTCATGGAGTCAGGGCCAGAGTCATAGAGTCACAGTCACAGTCAGAGCCAGAGAAAGAGCCAGAGCCTGGCTGGACGGCCGGCTGACTGGATGGCTGACTGGGTGGCTGCAGGATTGCCAGCAAAAAGCACGTTTAAGAAATAGAATTTTTAAGCAAGTGCGCCTAAGTCAGTTGAGTGAGTTCAAGTTGTAGATAGACGTACACTAACTCTTGTACTCGTACACCCTCTTCCTCTGATTTTTTTTTTCTATCTAAGTCACTTCTCTTGGATTTCGATTAAGACTTCCTATAATGTTGGGTACATTAGCTAAGCCAAGCTAACGGATAAAAAGCACAAAAATATTCACTCTTAGGCATATAACTCTTTCTCTTTCTCTTTCTCTCTCTCTCTCTCTCACTTTAAAGTTATCGAAGTGTATATCGATTGCCAGAGAAATGAAGCAAGCGGAACGGGTGAATTGGGAACATGCAACTTGTTCGAAATAGTCAAAGAAGTGAAACGCGCTCCGATTTTGAATTTCGTAAACAGTTGAAAAAAGTTTTGGAATCACTGAAGCATTTAGTTTTTGTGTATCAAAGTATAAGGAATTCAAATTTGGACAACATTCTTAATAATTTGATTAATCTGATGATTAAAAATGTTCCTAAAAGTATGCAACAGTTTTTTGGTATTATTATAATTTGCAAATCTCTAAAGAATCGTTGCTAAGTTGCTGGCTAGTGCCAGCAGCGACTTGTAGAGTGTATTAACTTTCTCATACATATCGCTTGTAAGTTGTCTCTTGGCCAACTTTCAACGAGGTGAGACTTCTTGGTGGCGTTGGCCACAGAAACTAATGAATAGCTTACGGTTCAATATGATTTCTTGCACGATTTTGTTTGTTAAAAGGCAATTAGTTGATAAAGCCACGTCCAGGCGGCGCGTTGTCTACTGACACTAACACTTTTGGCTCCCACACACACACAAACACACACACACACACACTCAGAGGATGTGAGAGAGAGAGAGAGAGAGAGAGAGATGGAAGAGGATTGGTGGCAACTGCTGCATAATAAATTCGCTAACCACGTAATGCTGCAGCTGCAGTGCAGGGATTTGGAATACATTTTTTATGCCAACACCCGCCATGGCACAGACAACTACACTGGATCCTAGTAGTAGGACTCCCAGGCGAACTCTCTCTAGCTTCAAGCTCGTGCAGCACTCCTAGGGTGCAAAAGTTTAGGAAAAGTCAACAGTTAACAATGCGGCCAAAAAAGGAGACTACAAGGATACGACCGCAAGGACCGCACACACACACACACACACACACAGACACGTAAGACCAAAAGTTTCCTTTCGTCTTTTCTAATACAAAAAGCAGACGATGTTTCGTTGTCCGCTTTTTCAGCTTCAAGTTTTCCGTGTGTCACTTTAATGCACACACTTTGTGTGGATTTCTTTTTGCTCTCTTCTCTTCTTTTTTTTGTTTGATTTTTTTTTTTTTTTGTTTTTGGGTGGAAAAGTTTTGCTGCTAATTGGATTTGGTGAACTCAATAAAAACTGAATTAAATGCATTTTACATGGCGTTGACCAGAAACTTGGCAAGCATTATGCATATATCCCAAAAGGTTTCAGCTTTCAGTGTTCAGTGTTATTTTCGTTTTTTTTTTTTTTTTTTCGGTAAGCTGAAACTTTTGCATATTAAAATGACATAAAAACCAATGGCCACAATTTCCTTTGCCAATTGCAGTTGGCAGTTTTATGTTGTTGCATAAACCGAAAAGACAACGCGACGTATAAGCAATTTTTAAGATAAAATGTCATTAAGCTAAAGTGCAACAACATACCAAACGAAAAAAAAAAACACACACACACACACAAACACACAAAATTCACGCACCAAAGAGCATAGCAGAGCAACAGCAAGGGGCAAGAAGCAAAGAGAGAGGTGGTGGGTGGAATGAAGAAGGTGGCAAGGGGGTTGGGGTGCAGAGGTAAAGGCGGAACGATGGAGTCCAGCTGCCCACACAGTGGTCAAGTCCATTGCGTGACGACGCCTTCGCATGCCTTTGCAACAGCAGGATATGAAGACCGCTTAACCACCACCTTCTCCTGCCCCTCCCGCTCCCTGACCCATGCCATCCACCCCTTCCCCCCACAAACCATCTCCTGTTGGCCAAGATTACGCGCACGATATGCTAATTTACATGCAGAGTATACAAAAACAAAACCGAGTTCGAATCGAAGTTGGAGCTGGTGCTGGATCTGGAGAAGGAGCTCTACGCTTGTTGTGGGCGATGACAAACCAAAATGCACTGAAAAAAATTCATCAAAAAAAAAAAAAACCCGGCCAAATCTCAATATATAAGAGATTTCATTTTATTAAATACTTTGAATAAGAACATAGAAAAAATAGTTTACTTTAATGAATAGAACACAAGTTGGCAAAGATCTCCTTAGCTTAAAAGAAAGCAAGTTTCAAGAGCCAAAAAAAGAGCCATTGTTGGATAGGTTATAACATTTATCAGGTCCTTAGAAAGCACCTTTTGGCTTGCCCGTTTTTACGGATTGCCTTTACGAACTTTAAGTACAAATACTAATGATATTTATAATATTAACTTAAAAGTTGTCTGCGCACCTTTGTCCTGCTCAAACTTGACTTAGGATCGGCTAAGCGAAAAATCAATATTCTGAAATTCTATTTAGGTAGAGTAAATTTCCAATGAAAAATTATTGAAAATAGTAAATTAAATTAAAGATGGTTTTAGTTGTGGCTTAAGTTAAGAAATGGGCCATTTCAACCGTTTGAAATAAAGTTTTATATCAAAAATGAAAAAAAAATTGCAATAAATTTTTAAACAAAAAAGAATCAAATCAATGCGTACTTATAAAATCCTCATTGAGAGAGAGACGTTGGGACAGATTTTGAGATTCCCCGTTTTGCTTTCGAATATCATGTTTTCTGCCAAGGGGAAACCAATTTATAAAGAAACCGTTTATTGATTATTGCATTTAAGTTAAGAGAGTCAATAAAAATGCGTCAAGTTTCTATTGAGTTACATAGTCTGCATATGTATTTCTTTGTTTTCAAGGCTTTTTATTGATAGTTTTTTTTTTTTTTTTTGTATTTTTCTCTTTGTGTAGAATACTCAAACCACCCGATCGAGATATCAGTGAACGAGGGGAACAAAAAAATCTGCGGTAAGTACAAGTAATCGAGTTGTAATAAATTTTAAGTGTAGAGCACCCGCGCTCCTCAAAGGCAAAAGAGAAAAATAAAAAAAAACCAAAAAAAACAACAAAATGAAATAAAAATTGCAAGGCAAACTTGTTGCACGCATATATTGACACACGCATATAAGGTAAAGAGCCCCTGACGAGAAAAAGAGGGTAAAAAAAATGAAAAAAAAAAACGAGAAGAAAAAACAAGGCGTTAGAAAGGCCAAAGCGCCAAAAGTCGTTGATTTTCTGGCAAACATTTCACCTGTTTACCACGTTACCTGCTCGTTGTTGTTGTTAGTTGTTGTTGGTTGTTGAAAGTTGCGCCTGAGGGGCCATTTGCCAAGTCCAAGTTGCGGTTACGACCACTTAAATATCGACTGCCTGCTGGTGTTGCTGCTGCTGTTGCCGTTGCTGTTGCTGCTGCCGTTGCTGTTGCTGCTGCCGTTGCTTGTAGTGGTAGTTGTTGTTGTTGTTGTTGCATGCAACAAGCGTCAATCACCCGCACACAAAAAATACGAAAGAAAAAAAAAACACCCGTTGTTGCCGTCGTTTCCCTCATTTTCACCCATTGCATCCCCCAGAGCCCCCTCCATCCACCCTCCACCCCCCCTTCCCCCATTCTCCTCTGCCCACGTTGCCTATTTTGCTATGGAAAATTGTTGATTTGCCGCTTGATTGAAATGAAGAAAGAAAAAAAAAAAAAAACTAACAACGGGAAATGCTTGAAAGAAAATCATGTTTAGTGACAGGGGAAAACAACCTTAGACAAAACATTTAAGTTTTTTTTTCTTTCCTTTTTTTTTGTTTTTTTTTTTGTTGTACCTTCATGGTCACTTCTATGGCAATGCCTTAATTGATTTTCAATAAGTTTTTGCATTTGCTGTTTTTCTTGTTGTTGTTGTTGTTGTTGTTGTTTTTTGGCAGTGTTTATTTCAAGTTCGATTCACAGGTTTTATGACACACATTTCCTTGATTTTTTCTCATCTTTTTTTTGTTTTGTTTCGTTTTTTTTTCCTCCTTTAATGCGGCGGAAGTGTGCCCCATGGCTTTGTTTGTAGTTCGCCCCCCAACTGGGTGTCGGACAAAGACCAAAACCAAAAACCAAGAGCAAAAGCAAGAGCAAGACCAGTAGATAGAACAGTCTGCCCACAGTAGTCCGGCAGTCAGTCATATAGCCTGCCTTATATATACATATATACGTGTGTGTGTGTGTGTGTGTGTGTGTGTGTGTGTGTACAGCAGAGCAGCCTGGGAACGGAAGCTGACTTTTCTTTTTTACTGGTCATTAACAGCTTTCAGACTCTGTGTGGCTAATTAAGCGTTACCCCATGGCCACAACTCAACCGAAGGCTAACTTAAGCTTAAGCTCAAGCTCAACTGAACTGGACTGAATGAGCATCCTTTTTTTTTTTGGTTTTGGTTTTGGTTTTGGCATGGCGGGGGGGCGCAGAGAGAACATCGGATGTTGGCCAATGAATGAAGCCACAAAGTATTAATAGAAATTGGCTTTTGATTCTTGAATTTGCTTCAGTCATAATATTTGATTATTCATTGAACTATTAAAATAACTTTCACCATCAATTCTACTCCAATTATTGGGCATTTTACAACAAGCTATTGCAGATCGATCTCCTCGAGCAATAACGAACGATAATTTCACGGTGCCACCTTTCGAATAACGCGCAGGGGAGTCGTTGTTGCAAAAATCAATTTTCAAGTTGTTTTCCGTTTTTACGATTCCATTTGAAATTTCATTAGAGTGTTTAATTACAATTTTTTTTTTTGCATAATTTTACAAAATTTCTTTTTAGTAAGACTGGAATCAGGACTAGAAGAATATGATTAAGTGAAAGCGGGCTCAATGGCAAACCGTTTTTTCCATTTAAATATAATGTGACCCATCTTTTCGACTTCTTTCAAAAGTTCCTTTGAGAGTTCTTCGGGTATTTCAGGATCAGCTCCGTACTTTACTATCATGCGCTTTAATTCCCGACCCATTCTCATAATTACATCCTTAACCATTGAGATGGGCATTGTTCTCTCCGCTGTTCTTAGTAAATGGTTCAATCCGATTCCGTCGTCACCAATTGGATTGTCAGCCGATTTATTAATTACTCTATCTATGGTCATAAGCATCGCAGTCTCAATAGCAGCCTCGCAGCAAAAAACGAAGCAATCGTAAAAAACCTCGGTTTTAGGAACATTTTGAGTTGACATGATGGAAACAGCTTCGCCTGGTTAACTAGTTATTTCTCCCTTTGTTTTCTCCTTTCGCAGGATATTTGTACACAAGAAATTTTGGGTGTTGGTTTTTTTTGTTTGTGAAAAAAAACCAAAATAATTTATATTAATATTAAATTTTTATAGAATTGAATGGTCTGTTTCATGTGACTTCAAACTTTATAATGAACCCTAAGAGGTATGGAAATGAAGGCATGGATTTAGTTATGACAGAAAAAGTCAGTGCTAATGTGATCAGCCAAAATTATTAAAACATTTCAAATAAAGGGAAAAATTTCATAGACTTGCTTGGATGATTGTCATAAAGTAAAGAATGAATGGTCAAAGTTCCAATCCCCTGTCAACACGGAAACCACATATACTCTTGGATAATGGGATACCAAGACTGGCTGACTCCATTAACCCAATCGATCAACAGGTGAACTAGCAACAGGCTAAA